>OX155960.1:11221447-11963560 GCA_944548615.1 Micropterix aruncella
CATCAATCAACGAGGATGGAATTTTATTCTGTTGAAGTTAAAAATACTTCACATGACTTCGTCATAACTTACTAAATGTGAAAAATATTAAACTTAACAATTAAATATTAATATTTTTGTGTCGCGGTGTTTTGAGAGTAAAACTTGCACCGTGGCGCTGTTTCCTTTGTTTACAGAACATGGCCGAACGGAGAGTTCACCAATCACTCACTATTTACAGCTGCAAACAAGCATTTCTGAACAATTCATTTGCATGGTCAAATGCAAGACTACCGAGTGCTACACACATGAACCAGCAGTCGTCTCGGGGCGAGCCGATTTTCAGGATGGCCGACTGTTAGATATATTTTTTAGAATATACAACAATTTAATTTCAAGTATGACCGCAAGCGACATCTATGTATAAAAGACAGTAGCGCCATCTGCCGGTTGAACGAGAAGCCATGCGGTATAATTTTGTACGAAGTAAATGTATCAGCGGTTCGTGTCCCGGCTCATCGAATGAGGAGGGAATTTTCCATTCGGGGATTGACTTATATCGAGGCAACGTTCGGCCATTGTATTGCTTTGTTTTATTTCGGAAAATACATTTATTCTTACGGAAATTGACGTTTTTGTACTAAGTGAACCTGCCGGAGTTCCTATCAATATATATATATATATATATATATATATATATATATATATATATATATATATATATATGTATATATATATATATATATATATATATATATATATATATATATATATATATATATATATATATATATATATATATATATATATATATATATATAAATATTTGATAGTTTTGTGTATATATTCTTTTTAGAATTGATCAATAAGATGATTATAAAGTAAATAATTATAAAAGCCACTTACATCGTGACGAAGGATTCCCTTGATCGGATTCGGGAATGCTTTAGGTGTTAACGAGAATGATGAATGCCTCTCACTTGCGGAAAGAGGAGTAGGTTTAAGTTGGGCCCATTTTTCAACTAGTAAACGCTCACCCTTCATCTCAATTATCTCAATTATTGGATGAAGGGTGAGCGTTTACTAGTTGAAAAATGGGCCCAACTTAAACCTACTCCTCTTTCCGCAAGTGAGAGGCATTCATCATTCTCGTTAACACCTAAAGCATTCCCGAATCCGATCAAGGGAATCCTTCGTCACGATGTAAGTGGCTTTTATAATTATTTACTTTATAATCATCTTATTGATCAATTCTAAAAAAATATATATATATATATATATATATATATATATATATATATATATATATATATATATATATATATATATATATATATATATATATATATATATATATATATATAACTTTGAAAACAAATAAATGGCCTCACATTGATTGTTACGATCACATATGTAAATAAATTAATAGTTTTTAAAAAAACACTAAAAACACGCATTTGGGCTATGATACGATATTTACATACCCACGGCTATGATACGATATTCCATCATGGAATGCCAGTGCCTATCTTCCGGCTTCATCATCAGACCTTGAAACCTAATCGTGGTCAAAGTTCATTCCAAGACTTTTCTAACAAGTCCAAACACAGCTATGATACGATGTTCCATCATGAAGTTTCAGTTCATATCTTCCGACTCCATCATCAGATCAGTTCGACAGTACCATATTATTGTATTGTCATCAGAACTACATACAGCTGCCAATTTTCATGACGCTACGATCCTTGGAAGATGGTTACATTAGTTACCTTAGATTCCATTACATAGTTACATACAGGTCGACCTAAGAAAAGCGTGTTAAAAAGTTAGCAACGCTGTATCTTTTCTTAAGAAATAAATAAATAAATAATAAACGTTTTTTTAGATACAAAGACATGGGTTTTTGTTTTAATTGAAATTCATTTCCCACAATGATTTGAGACTGACCGCCATAGTAACAAATGACAATTATAAAAAGAGCTTTTCAACGACACATGTCAGGTCGTAATTGGTGTTGGGGCTGTTTTGTCGCATCCTCCTTTGCCATAATATACGTGTATGCCCACCATCCTCAAATTCAATGCCCGCCCCTGAGTATAGGTATCGAAGCTCCTAATTTAATAGATAACTCCTCTAACTTTCTTCAGGCAGTATCTTAATTATGGTCTGCTCTACAGAAACCTTATAATTAACCTATTAACTTTAAATTACACTCTCACCTAAATTACACCTTGGGTCACAACTTTAGCAAGTTACAGGCTTTAGATCTAAAGCTAAAACTGATATTTTTGATAGGGCTGCTAAAATGAAATTCGACAGCCAAAAATTATGTGACTGTATTCTGTATATATTCATATTTATATTCAATTTCGACGTGACAAATTTGCACATGCCAAAAATCTTTACCACTCCTGGATCCCCATCCAGAACTTATTCAAGTCGTTGCACCCTTAAGGCATACTAACTTAGGAAAATATCTGAAATGGGCGGACCCGCGAAGATATAGGCGGGGTCACTGCTGTAGGGTTTGACTAATAAAAGTCCGGCGTTGATAAAGCGTCAGGCACATATTTCACGTGCGTATTCGCCGGCGAGCGGGTGGACACTAAACGTTCCCTCGCGGCGGTGTCACAGTAAAACTATCTTTGCGCAGTGGTGGTATAAGATTTAATGGTTAAGCATATTTAACGTAAGTCTCAGAACGCTCTCACGTTTTAATTAAGTCCATTAATTTAGAGAGAATTAACCAGTCAATATAATTCAATTAAAATAAAGCACACCGCTTAAATTGTAAGAGTAATCGCACCTGCAAGTTTTTGAAATCAGTTTAAAGCCTGAATGTCTTAAGTAATAAGCAACGGTTTTGAGCCTAAATTATAAATTGGTTTATTATCAAGTGAACTTTTTTTAAACTAGTGCTCATATTTAAAAAAAAAACATGAAATGAAATTTTTTAGATAATTATTGTTATATTATACACTTGCAGCTTAAGGCTGTTTTTTTTTGGCTTGACTTGTTTTTAACTTATTTATTTATTTATTTATTTGCAGCTGTTGTTATAAAAAACATATACAAAAAAAAAACAAGAACACACAGATTAAAAATTAAAACTGTAAATAAACAAAGACTATGAAATAAAGCTACAAACGCTGCAAATTAGGGCTATCCTCAGGATATCTCTTATCCTGGTTTTCAGGACACACCTATTAATTATTGGTACATATATGATTTTAAAATAAAATAACCAAATCAAATAAATCTTAAAATAAAAATCCAAATAATCATAATCAAATAAATACACAAATCGAAATCGAATCGAAAATCAAAATATTTAACATCAAATGATATTAAAAGAAAATAACGTAATTACATAAATTTAAAAATCTACATATAATAAATCAAAAATAATCAAAATCAAAATATTTAACATCAAATAATCACGTTACAAATTAATAAATAAACGAAGACAATAGTAATAATCCAATTAGCAAATAGTTATTTTAAAATAAAATCAAATTATGACATCTAAACATCTTCCTTTAATAATAAACTTTTAAAGTGGTCCTTAAATACTGAAATTGATTTCGATCGCAAAGCCATTCCCAACCGATTCCAAACAACCGCAGAATAATACGAAAAGCTGCACTGGAAATGTGTAGTTTTGTGCTTGGGTATTATAGCAAGTTGTTCACGTGCCCGTGTTGAATGGACATGCCGGTTACGGGGCCACGTCATAATCGAGTAAAGATATCGCGGCTGTTTATTGCGTACTACCTTGAGTACAAGGGTCGCAAGATGGAGCTGCCTTCTTTTACTCATATTCAACATGGAAGCTTTCGCAAGGAATGGTGACACATGATGACGTGGAGGAATCCTAAAGCAAAGCAGGCATTTTGCAGTCTCTGAAGTCTCCGCTCAGTCTTCCTATATAGACAGGGGCCGTACACACAGTCGCCATAGTCCATTATAGACAATATTGTGATATGGTCGTTTATTTTCTCCTGGGAAATCATTTAATGATATACAGGATGAGTTTTAATTAACCGGCATTCTTGCAAGGGGTGAATCAGTACGAGCAGGTAAGCAAGTTTTGTAAGCAATATCCTATAATCCTATGAAGTTGACATTTTACATGTTCTTTCAGTTTCGACGCAATGCAAATGCATTGTCATCGAGACCATTTGGTAAGCTGTTACCATTATAGTAAGCATAACCTGATTCTACATGACCGATGTGTTACCATTATGGTTAGCATGACCTGATTCTACACCCAGTATTGGCTCCCGACGAGGCTACTCTTCCACAGTCGAAATTTTGTATACGCATTCAATTACGATAACCCGCTCTAAATTTCACCATGACATGGCTGGTGCACCCAGGGTTGGCTTTCAACGAGGTTCCAGACAGACAGACACGGTCAACAGACAGACAGACACGAATTTTTGTATAGCATTCAATTCTAATAGCCCGTTCTTAGTTCCACCATGACATGGCTATTCCACCCAGGGTTGGCTCCCGACGAAGGGACTCCTCAACGGCGAACACACATACACAACATATTGTATACGCATTCAACTATGGTAGCAGCCCGTTGTTTCTTCTTTTTAGAGCATTTTAATAAAAGCTCGTTTTTAAAAATGCTGTTTACTATATTAATATTATTAGTTATGCGAGATTATGTATAATATACTCAGATAGCTCCAGAAAAATTTATTTCCGGAGCTACCTGTTTTTTTTTAAGGCGACATGATACCTGGGAACGACCATATCTGAATAATTTTAGTTTTATGAGTTTTTGGAAAAATATAAGCAATAATTTAAAAAAGTTTCTAAGTGAATTCCTCGATAAGGAACCAATTTAAAATTTGGACTCAAAAAAGTTGCTAATTGCCATAGACATTAAGGCTTTAAACTGACTTCGAAAACTTTCAGGCGCGTTTACTCCTACAATGTAAGCGGTGAGTGTATTTTATTATAATTTCATAATATTGACTGGTTAATTCTCTAGGGCAGAACTTAGCCACATTTTTTATTTAGGCCCTAAATTAATTACAATTAATTAAAACGTGAGAACGCTCCGAGAGTTACGCTAAATATGCTTTGTCATTAACACCCTTATATTACCACTGTGTAAAGATAGTTATTCCGTGCTAGCGCTGCGAAAGAGCATTTAGTATGCGCCTAGTAGCCGGTGCGAGCGGACGTAGAATCTGCGCTGGACGCTTCGTCAACGCTGGATTTTTATTGGTCAAACCCTACAAAATTGACCCCGCCTATTTTTTCGCGTGTACGCCCATTTCGGATATTTTTCTGAGGTCTTACGTCGCCTTAAATCGTGAGTTGGACCGATACGAGTACACAATGGATTTTATAGCCCAAGCTGCACGAAACCGTTCGCTACCTTCCGGTTTGCGCACCATGCGGCGACAGCCAATCGGTATGTACACTCTGACTATATAAGTAATTACTGAAGGAGTCTTTACTTTATAATACTTATGTTGCCTTAAGTTTCCCATTTGAATATTGTTGATTTTGGTAAATTGCTCATTCTTTTATCTTTATAATCATGGCCTATTTTTCGGCTTCTTATCTCATAAAATCTAAATTGGATTACGAAATTTCATTTCGAGAAGAACGAGACGAATCGACAGTTGATCAAACGCGAAAATAGTTTACGAGTTTATTCAAATAAATAAAAAAATTAAAAAGATGACAATCTCCCGGCACTATCTTAAGACCTTCGTCAACATGTGTAATGGAAAGTACTCCAGACAACAAAACAAACGAGCCCATAGTCGACTATATTAGCACGTTCCATCAAGGAGTTCCAGTACCAGGATAGGTACCAGCAGGCGGTTGAATATGGTTTCCAAATTTTGAAACGGACAACTTACATACGAACACATTACAAGGTAATATAAATCTTGTAAAAACACTCCGTGGTTTTAATTAAAACAACCGAATTAGATGGAATATATAAGGTATGTATAATAGATAGACTACTTCTGCGTTTTGAGGGAACTATTAGAAAAATAAAAAAAAAAAATAGACATCGAAATACAAATTTAGGCCATGTTTTCTATAAATTACACGGTATCTAGGTTCTTCTAATATTTGCGACATGTAGTCAATTTAATTAGCTTTTATCGATGATATCGAACCTACCGTGAATGTTCAAGATCGCAGCATTTCATTATCTGAATCTGAGTATTCTTATTGCACATAATAGTATAAGTACAATAGGCGGACTCGTTCAATCTCTTACAGCGAACGCTTCCTTTTAGTTACGGTCTTTTAGGGTCCAACGCCTTACCGCGAGGAACTGGGAAGTACTGCCCAGTGGGCTGACCTCGCGGCCATACTATTAGCTTTGGACGAATTTCTCCGTCCTCCAGTCTGGTCACGGATTAGAGGTCTATTGCGCGGCATCTACCTGAAGTAATCTGTAATTCAGTTGTCGAATTATCGCAGATTCGTGACGTCCTTTCCTCGTCAATATCACTCGGCATTGGGTAGCCAACGGATCGTTTCTAAGGATAGGTGATGGCAGATCAACAACTACCCCAGCTGCTTAGGAAATATTCGTCCCCAGACTCCCCCGGTTATTTGCCGTATTACGTAAGCGTGACTGACACAGCTGACAGATCCCAACTGTCTACGACTGCACTGTTTGGCGAAACTAGACTTGTGGACTGTGTTATCCCTGAGTCTTTGTAAAATCACCTCACGGCTGAATCAACGATCTATATCGTTATAACAGCCTGAGGGGCCGGGTTCGCCCATTGCAGACGACAGCTCTAAAGTATCTACGACTGCAGGTTGCAGCCAGATGCAGAGATCACAGCGGCCGTTCCAGGTCAAGTCCCTCTTCTGTAAAGCTACCGGATGGGAGCTGAACCGTGAGTTGGGCCGACCCAAGAACATCACCGGGACATCGGGCCCAAACTGCACGGAACCATTTAGAACCAAACGGAGAAATTGAGACATGGAATATGGAGTACAATAAAGGAGCGAGTACTCATCTGTCTGAGACGCCAGCAAGTGAGCTCAATCATATTATTTTTCATAGAAATTTTTATTTTTGTTTATCTTTTTTTGTTATGTTTTTTAACATTATGACATGCATTTTTAACGTATTCAACGACTCTATGTTTATGGAACGCCCAAGCACAAGATTTGCTTAGTTGGGCGACATCGGACAAAGGCCATCTTTTAGTAATTGAGTTTAATTTCTTGCTGTGTTTTAAGTGGTTTGGTTATATGATATTTCATTTGATGTTCTATATTGTAACTTGTAATATTTTTGTGAATTAAAAAATAACATCACATGATTTCCCTCCCTATCGGAGGGACCTCACGAGGAACACGGATAAAGACAAACCAGAGCACAAACACAACACTAGACACAGAGACAAACAGATTCAACCAAAAATGAGGACTGTATACGGACAAAGACACTACGCATATCTCGGACCTAAACTCTATAATATATTTAACTCGTACACAGGACAGATCTTAAACATAACCGACAACCAGTTCAAGAGACGGGTGTCTCATTGGCTCTCAAATTATACTAGAGATGAATGCGAAAGTATGATATATTAAAATATTTTATTTCTAACCACAAATTATAGTATATATAGATGTAAATTATTATTTATTATTTATTAGTTTCAAATAGTATTCAAGGGCATTACAGATGAATCCAATTCGCCCTTGAATATTAAAGCTGGAGTGTAAGTCTAAAAATAAATGACTACATAACTAAATTAATGCTAACATTGAACAAGAAAAAAACATAAAAATATAAAACTAAATAAAAGACAGATTATGATAAACATGAGATAGCATGTTTATCATAATAGCATTATTACATATATGGATATGTATACAGATATACAGATTATAATATGTTATATTTTATTATGTTATACTATATTATATATAAATATGCTACATTATTTTATATGTTATAACATATGCTATTATATTATATTGTTAATATGTTATATTATATTATTTATATTATATTATGCTAAATTATATTACGTATTGTTTTTTTTTTAAGACGGAAGAAGGACAGCAGGCAAGGCGTACAGGCTCAGCAAATAATACCACAGAACTATGTATCCATCACCCCAACACAGGCGTATACCTAGTGGGGTGATGTAATCCTGACAAGTTAATGCCCTTTCGCGATTTTCTTCATATGTATTCTTTTAAAATGTGTTAAAAAAATTAACGCAATTTTTTATGTAACTATAAAAAATAGGATAAATAAATATATAAATAAAAAAATAAAAAAAATTCAGACACTGCTTAATTTCAACCGCTAAATTAATAATATAGCATCACATGATTTAACACACTGCTTTCTACGTCGCAAGTAGGAGTCGAATCATTGTATAAAAAATTAAGTTTAAAAAAAAACACTAAAAACACGCTTTTGGGCTATGATACGATATTCACAAACACACGGCTATGATACGATATTCCATCATGGAATGCCAGTCGTGTGAAACCTAATCATGAAACCTAATCGTGGTCAAAGTACATTCCAAGAATTTTCTAACACGTCCAAACACAGGTATGATAATTTATTAGTTTATTTTTACCGCATAACATGTTATTCCACTAGGTTAAGGTTAGCTGTAAGATATTGCTTTTAGGCAATAAGCTCGCCGTTTTGTTAAAGCAAATAAAGCGTTTAATTATTATTATTATTATTATTATTATTAGCTATGATACGATGTTCCATCATGAAGTTCCAGTTCATATCTTCCGACTCCATCATCAGATCAGTTCGACAGTATTATTGTATTGTCATCAGAACTACATACAGCTGACAATTTTCATGACGCTACAATCCTTGGAAGATGGTTAAATTAGTTACCTTAGATTCCATTACATAGTTACACACAGGTCGACCTAATAAAAGCGTGTTAAAAAGTAAGAGGCGTTGTTTTTCCTTTTTTCGACGGAGAGATTTTTCAAGTAAGTTTCAGACATTATTAAAATTTATTCGCAGTATTTTGCAGCTAGTATTATAATTGTAAATATATTTAGTCCGAAGGTGTTACATAAATATGAAGAAATTTCTAAAGACTAGAAAACATAACGAAATAGCCAGCCCTGTTTACAATCTTAAATTGCCTATTTAGCCTTATACATCTGAAACACCCCGGTATCAGGTGATATACCGGCAATTCAATTCACTCAGTATGGACTTGGCCGAACGTTTCTACCACTACCAGATATTACTGCTTAAATATGCAGGTTTTTGGGAAGTGTCCAGGTTCGAAAAATCCTACACTGCCTATTGTGCCATCCAGTTGGCGTGGCTGACCAGCTTCATCTTATCGCAACTTCTCTACGCTTACTTCAATTTCGACGACATGGAGAAAGTGATCGACGCGGCTTACATGTTTGTCGCAATGGTGACGATGTACATCAAATTAATCTTCTTACTGAGTAGGAAAAAGGCGTTTGTGAACATCGTCGAAATGACCGCAAACGACATCTTTTTTGCTGAAACGAAGGAGGAAGAAATGTAATTAATGTACTGTAGTTTCTAGTTGTTAATTAACATTATGTAAACTGTAGATAGGATAGAAAAAGAATTTACCGCGTGAAATTTGTAGCACCCGACGTTTCGGTGACGTTGCAGCCGCCGTTGTCTAGGGTAGACTGAAGAGCTGCCGGACCCCACCACCGTTATTAACCTACGCAGTGGCGGCAGCGGTATGCGGCCTACCCGCAAAACAACAGATTGACAGTCTACCCTAGACAACGGCGGCTGCAACGTCACCGAAACGTCGGGTGCTACAAATTTCACTCGGTAAATTCGTTTTCTATCCTATTTATAATGTCAAACAACCGCGATAGTCTTCGATTTTATATTAAGTAAACTGTTTTGTCACTTCAGGATCTGCGAGAGAAGAATTAAAGATACTGTTACGAAGTATGTTGTAATATTGGCGTCGGCATATATATCATTAGTTATGGCGATTTTTGGTTCCATTAACGATCCCAGTGGACATATGATCCTGCCCTTTAAAGGATGGTGAGTTTTACCAAATACAAGAAAAGTAAATTTGGGTCACTATAACGCCATTTAATTTTTAAGGTATCCTGGTGGCGATGAAATGTCACCAAACTTTGAGATTCTATTTACGTATCAAGTAATTTCCATACTTGTCGGAGCGTCCCTCAATATATCCCTTGACTCTCTAATAATATCACTGATGAGTTTTGGCTGTGCTCAAAATGCGTGTGGTTAGTGGCTTCATACACCCTATCGACGCCATTTTATGTGATAATTTAAGTCATAGATTGATATTTTTTAGGAAATCCCAGAAGAACGAGGTGGCGGTGAAAGAATGGAAGATAATTACAAAACTATTAGTCGCTGGGCTTACAAATATCAGCATATCCTGGCGTAAGCACACTTACTGTTGAATTACCCACAATAATACTAATCAGTAAATACTTTATTTATTTATTAATTTAACTATTTATTTATATCAGGTTTTTAGAAGAGACTGAGCGAACAGTCAACATGGTGGCATTTATTCAACTAATGACATGCGTTTGCGCTTCTTGTATCACCGCTACGCAGCTTCTATTTGTAATTATCTACATTATTCCATTTTTTCATATATATACATAGGTATACCGCGGCGACAAGGGATTACGTCCCACCGTTGGCAGTGGTCAATTACGAATGACGATTTCTGCTTTGCCCGTCGTCTAATATACATAGTCGATTTGGCTTTTCAATTATAATATAATAAATTATCAAATGAATAGTTTTTATAAAGCAAAAATTAGATTACAATAATAAAATAACTTGAGATTACTGTGGTATTTTTTATATCACTCAAAAGTATCTTTAATAAATAGAAAAAAAATTATGTTTGGCCATAACATTTCTGGAAATTACGTAATTTCAAACATTTTTTTCTTATATTTTTTTATGGAAGTTCCAAAAACTGTCTTGGTCTGTCAAATAGACCATACGCTGGTGTAAACAAAACTCAAGGTTTTTCAAAAACTGAAGACAAATCAAGCTCGTTTTTTTTTGAAAACAGTAACAGAATAAAGATAATTTACAATTAATTTACCAATTTCGTTTTGGCGAAATGATAGCTTAAGGACCGGGTTTTTAAAATCCGGCATAATTGTATTAAAAATCTTTTTCGTGTTCTCACAACCAGACCACAAAAATATACTTCCTAGAGATTTTGGCCGCCACGGCCTCCCGCAATTAATAATAGTCATATTAGATACCCTACTTAAAACTACAGTTTCACTTGTCATGAAATCGATTAGTCATGAAATTTTAAATTATATGGTCCTACAAATAAGAAATGCAATTGATATCGGAGGCAAATTAAAATAATAATAATATTGTAATAGTCAATAACGTCGTAAAATTGTCGAGTTAAATAAATAAAATCGACATGGAAATTGAAAATCATCTAATTATAATTCGTTATTATTATGCAATTCTCTCTTAACAAGGTAGCCTTTAAATTTCGATTTAAACTGGGCTAATTTCGTATACGTTTCCACATAAAATTTTAATATTTTCAGGCAGTTTATTAAAACACTCCATTCCAACGTAATATGGATCCATTTTGTAATAATTCCAAAGACTGACAGGGTAGTATTAAATTGTGCCTACCTCTGGTAAAATGAGAGTGAATTTCTTTTTGGGTCTTCAACTTGCCTATATTTTTTAATATTAACTTTACGCATTCAAAGATATATAGTGATGGTAGAGTTAGTATACTGAGATTGTTGAAGTGACCACGACATGATTCCCTACGGTTAAATTGATCAAAATTCTTATTGCTCGTTTTTAGAGAAAGAAAATATGTTGCCTTAAAACTGCTGTACCTACTCTGTGACCAGAATATCCGGGGATACCGTAACGAAGAATTGAGTCGAAATAGGCAAAGTATATTATTTTGGTGTGTTTAACGCTGATCAATATCCTAATTTGCCTTAGTAAGAAACAGGCGCTGAAAAAGCATATCGCTTAATTCCTCTTTGTAAGCATTCCATCTTAGGTTTTCATTTAAAACTAAACCAAGAAATTTACGGCTTTTAATATTGGCTACTGTGTTTGCACCGATAAATTAATGTTGACTTTTCACAGCCTTTTCCCGACTAGATAGGAAGATAGATACTGTCTTGGATGTGTTAAGAGACAGATTATTTTTCTGGAAATAGGTATTCAATATAGCCAATTCGCAGTTTAACATTTTCACTACATTCTCTATTTTGGCATGTCCTAAGATTATGCTGATGTCATCTGCATAAAAAGTTATACTGGAGTGAGCTACTATAGATGGCAGCTCATTTACATATAAAATGAAAAGGGTTGGTCCCAGAATGCTTCCTTGTGGAACTCCTCACTAAATTTCACATTTATCGGAAATGGTTCTCTTCAATATGCCACCCGTGCAGTCGTCTAGTTGTACAAATATATTTTCTATTCAGAAGATAGCTGGTGAATCATCTTAGGCTATTTCCTCGGATTCCATATCTGTCGAGTTTAGCTAGCAATGTTTGATGGTGAGCCATATCGAACGCTTTTGATAGATCGCAAAACACAGTACTCGAATGAAGTTTTTTGTCCATGCCATTATACATTTTTGTCAGAACGTTGTTTAGTGCATCGATTGTTCCTTTATTTCTTAAAAAACCGAACTGAGATTCTGTTAACATTTTATCATTTTGTAGGTAATTTAACAACCTTAAATTTACTAGTTTTAAAGCACCTTAGAAAAAATAGGTACAACGCCATTGGTCGGTAGTTGCTAACGTCAGTCTTTGAACCTTTTTTGTATAGTGGAATAATTTTAGCAATTTTGAATTGATCTGGAGAAAAACCACGTTGAAGAGATATATTGTATATATCGGCTAATTTATCTACTATGAACGGAAGTGCCAGTTTTACTATGTCTATTACGATATCATCAATTCCTGAATATTTGTTATTTTTCATGGAATTCACTATTTTTGTTATTTCAACAACATCAGTTGGCCGCATGAAGAAAATATGTCTGCTGTAAGGTATATTATGCCCACCTGTTACAATATTCTGTGAGGTGTTTGAGTGACATATTTGACCAATTTGGGAGAAGAAAGTGTCGAACATATTCACCACTTATATTGGATCTTCGACCATATGGCCCTTTTGGTTAAGAGTGATGTTAGAGTAGCACTTTTCCTTTGCCTATTTTTTCATTAACATACTGTTATAATGCTTTTGTAATATTTTTCAAATTTAATATTTCATTTCGGATTAGATTTATTTTGACACTCTTAACAACCCGTCTATAGATTTTTTCTAGTTTATTTATAAACTTTATGACGAAAACATCGCATTTAAACAATTTTATTTCAAAATTATTTTTAATTTTCAGGTGGCACCAGGTAGCGTGCAATTCATGGATGTTGTCCTTTTCTTTTTTGCTATTTCATTTCAGTCTTTACTGTATTTCTGGCAAGGGAACGAGCTAACCGTTTCGGTAATATTATTTCGTTCATAATCTCAATTTAAATGTATCTGGTACATTGAATAATCATACAAACAAACACGAAGCAGTATGACAAGAAAAATGTTTATAATTATTAATGAATTTAAGTAATAAACAACCTCTATCCAGAAAGTTCGGTGAATGACGTCATAGTGCTCACATTCGTAAGAGTAGAAAACCGACGCATCCCACGCTGGACAGGTCGAGACTGGTCTGAAACAGTTCCGGAGCGGCTGCGCTGCGAGTGTACTTATCGTGTGTAAACAGCTCATTGTAGAGTAAAGGTGTTGTGCGCGTGGTCGAAACTCAAAATGG
This sequence comes from Micropterix aruncella, assembly GCA_944548615.1. Taxonomy (NCBI): domain Eukaryota; kingdom Metazoa; phylum Arthropoda; class Insecta; order Lepidoptera; family Micropterigidae; genus Micropterix; species Micropterix aruncella. The sequence continues at coordinate 11,235,292 of OX155960.1, forward strand.
ATCTGCAAACGAATATGCTGTTCTGTTTCAAACATAGAAATCATGGAAAGAGACTCGTGCAGTGATGATAACAGTATCAGATAAATTTCGGTTTCGATCTGCGATGTCGATGAGGTCTCCACGGACGTCAAACCGAAATTGCATTTGTTCCGGTGTCAAAGTGTGGGGCACAAGTAGGGAGCAAAGCTTTCGTTTACTCAAATCCTGGGTCACTATGAGGTGGGCCGTCTCACGAGTACTCACGACCAATTCCCACTGCCTCTGCTATCATTCACAATGCAACACGACGATCCTGGGCCAAAAATTTCTACAATTATTTCTGTACGTTATCCGGGGTGCGTGCAGTTGCAGGCCGACCACTTCGGGGGGAGTCTTCAATGGTGTCCCACCCTTTTCGGAAGAGTTTTTACCACCTATACACGTACTTTAAGTGGACAGCACGTTCTTAGTAAACTGTTATCAGTTTTCGCTGATTTTCTAAGTTTGAAACAGAACAGCATGTGCGATCGCCGTTCCATTTTGAGTTTCGACTGGGTGCACAACACCTCCCTATCTACTTCTTCTTCTTTTTGATTTGATGGCTCTACCCAAAGAGGGTGATTTCTGCCAAGTGTGCCGTTGAAATAGGAGGAAACTTATTTATGTTAGTGGACGTCACTGAAACAAGTAAGACATCACTCCGTCGGGAACACAAAATCGAATAATAATTTGAGATATAGTGAAATACATATATACGATTAACACAAAAACTCTATGGAGGAACATTCATTAATTATTATTAAAGGGACATACTGTTGAGTTTAATAAATTTGCAGATATTGTATAGACATTGGGGGAGTTGAGAGATAATAAAAAGTCTATACTAATAGGGAGCTGAATTTTGAGATTTAAGAGGTCCGAAATGAAGTTAGGATAGTTTCCCTATCTACAATGAGCTGTTTCCACACGATAAGTACACTCGAAGCGCCGCCGCTCGGGTAGGTACTGGCTCAGACGAGTCTCGACCTGTCGAGCGCGGGATGCGCCGGTTTCTAACGCATATGAGCACTATGGCGGCATTTTCACCAAACTTTCTGGTCAAAGGTTGTACATAGTGCCACACATCAATAATTAGGAAATGTATTATTATGTTATGTTTTAACATAAGTATTATGTTCTCACACAGAGCGCTAACTTAGGTGACGCCCTATACTCGTGTTACTGGATACGGCTCGATGAAAAGTGTAGAAAGGCCATTTTCATAATCTACGAACGCCTCAGGAAACCGATTATTGTACGCTGTATAAATTTTTTCGAATTGTCTCTTGAGGTGTATGTGGCGGTAAGTAACTCGACAGAAACGCAAGGGAAGAGTGTATTAATGAATGAATGACTAAATAATATTAAAAAAAAAATATATTTTACAGATTATGAAGACATCGTATTCATACTTCGCCCTCTTACAGAGCATGAGAGAGGATTGAAAAGTACGAGGGAGTATACGATATGCAAGTTTTTAATATCTGGAGCACGAAACACATCATAAAGCAAAGTACTTTAATGAACAAAGTTTTTCACAAGTTATGTAAACTCTATCACAAAGTTCATTATGTTTTTAAATGTCAAAGTTATATTTTAAAAATATGTGAAATAGAAATTCACACTTATTTTTACAAATTCACACTTAAATTCACACTTAACTCTCTAGAATGATTCTTTGTTTTATTTTATGGTAACTGTGTTAAGGTTCAGGGTTGGGGTTGGGGTTCATGGTACCTCAAAACATGGTAATTTCAAATTAATCAAAAACATGGTCATAAATAATCGTCCTACTCAAAAATAATCGTCTGAGCCATTCTTTATTATTAATATATCATACATACTACCATTTACTTTATTTGACTTATAACGGCTAATGTTTCTGTTGACGTATGGGACCGTCCACATATTACGTAATCATGTTTTTGGGATTTTCGACCTTCCCCATGTAAAGAGACGTAATCAGCGGCCTGAACCCCCCCCCCCCCCCAATATTACGAAATCAATCGAATTTGTGGAAAATGTGAAGAATCGTGAACCCGGCGTTTGTAAACTGTTTGAAGACGGTAAGCGAAAAAAAATTTAGAATGCTTTTAAAAATGTTTTTAATTAATTCAAAGTAATTACAAAATCTCAAACTCTTTGGTTTATTTTATAGATCCCAATCTTCAGACTGCAGTGGCTGTAAAGACGTTAGTAATGAGAAAAAAATATTTAGGAATGCATTTAAAAATGCACATTTAATGTGCAGGTTAGACCAAAAAAATTGCGATGCGGGAACCAAAGTTGATTACGTAATCAGGATGCCCCCCCCCCCACAAAATCGTAAGCCTCCTATAATATTGAATCGAGGTCGCTTACGCGGTCCTCTCCCTAATGAAGCGGTACTTCAAAACCAACCGAATCTATCGCGGACCACGGCATCCTTTGCCCGGCTTATTCAACTGTGACCGGGTAGCCGAATGGTCGTTTAAAGAGCAGTTGCCATATATTTTTATTTTTTTTAATTTGTTGTCTGGGGTTTTTCTAAGGTCTTTATAAGCCTTGTAACACTGCGACCATTGCTGATCTATTGTGTTAGCCACCTACTATAGTTCTGCGCTAAGTCTCGTTTCATTTAAGAACGAGGCTTTTGGCGCCAGATTATTTTACCTCCTCAGGTTGGTGGTAATGACCACCCAAGTGGGTGTATCTTTTACGCATCAGCGTGCCACACTCGCACATGAGGTGCAGGGGAGTTTCCTCTGCCCCTTCGCAGAACCTGCACAATTTTGTGTCTCGGAGCTTGAGGTTGTACAGGTCTCACGGGCCGTCTTAGGGTCGTAAGCCCTAATTAACGCTTTGGATTGATTCAACCCTGGTGTGTTGTTCCAGTGGCTGACGGATTGTTCTAAACATATTTGTTTGAGCATTAGGTTTGCAAGGCTTTTTGGTACGCCACAGCAAGGTTCAGGGACGTATAACGTTCCCTTTGCTCCCGTCTTAGCTAGTTCGTCGGCTTTTTCATTTCCCTCGATTCCTGTATGGCCTGGAACCCATTTTAGAATTACCCTGTTCTTTTCGTCCAGGGAATTGCAGTTGCCAGAAGGTTAACAACCACCCCCGCTCTATAGGAAACGTTTCGCTCGTAAAAATGTCGAATTTCGTGCCTGAAAACTATCATTTGCGGGAAGCAGTGATTTTCTGTTTCCATTTGAAGAAAAACGCTTCTGAATCGCATCGAATGCTTGTCGAAGCTTACGGCGAGCATGCTCTTGGTCGCACACAGTGCAATGAGTGGTTCAATAAATTTCAAAGTGGTGATTTTGATGTGAGAAAGGAGGAGCGTGACCGGCCAACGAAAAAGTTTGAAGACGCCGAATTGCAAGCATTATTGGATGAAGATGATGGTCAAACGCAATGTGAGGGACTACCCCTCACTAGACTCCAAGTTGTTCGGTGTGAGGTGGTGGTATCAACTTACGAGTTATCTCCGTATTGAAAGGCGGTTTTGAGTGAAGCAGAAGGTATTTATTGAATCGATTGAAAGTTTGATATTGCCAGTTATAACGCTTCCCGAATAGGTTATGTTGTCGCGAGTGTATTGATGCGCGACTGCAGTTACGAGGGTATATGGATGAGGATTGTATTTGTGCTCCTAGTCTCTTGTACTAGGCACGGCTCGAGTCTGTGGGATTGCAGACTGATGCTTCGTGACTGGGAAAGATAAGGAAAGGAAACCAAGGAGCCGGACTCGTTGAGCGACCTCGTGAGAGGGATACCGAGTATGCCGTCGCAACATTGGGGGAGGTGATCACTCGAGGAATGATCTGTGACCGAGAAGCCGGGACACCGAAGTGTGCCGTCGCTATCTTGGAGACATGACCACTCGAGGAATGATACTTTGGTTGCTTTTTCGCCGGTTTATATAGGCTGGGAAATGATGCAATCCGAAATATTCCAAGTAAAAGTATTGTTTCATCGTGCTGATTCATCGCTGCACCAGTCAAAATAATAGCTGAATTGTGTCAGTGTATTTCACTGGAAATCGATGCATTTGTTGATCGCATGTGACGGTACTTAAGGGCCGTTACAGCAACAACAGCTCGCTGAACAACTAAATGTGACACAACAAACCGTTTCCTTGCGTTTGAAGGCCATGGGAAGATTTTAAAGATCGGTCGATGGGTGCCACGTGAACTGACCGACAGGCAGCAAGAAAACCGAAAAACCACGTGTGAAATGCTGCTCGCCAGTCAAAAAAGAAAAGGTTTTCTCCATCGAATCGTCACTGGCGATGAAAATGGATTTATTTCAACAATCCCAAATGAAAAAATATATATTTGAGCCTCGGCCAACGGCCCCAATCAACGCCAAGGCCAGATCACTTCGGCCAAAAGACAATGCTGTGTATTTTCTGGGATCAGCGTGGTATTATCTGGTATGAGCTAATAAAACCAGGTAAACGGTTTTAGTAGCTCATACCAGGGTATTTTTCTCAAAGGTTTTATATGTATTTTCAGACGCTGAATCCGATTTGCCACCTCGCCAGAGGTGAGCTTCAGGAATCGCAAAAAAAAACGCAAAAAAAAATGCATTACATTTAGTTTCTCGCTTATAATTCTCGAATAAAGCATTTATGATAACGACTATTCAGTATAAAATTAGAGTAGATACAACTTCCTACAATTCATATTTACAGAGTTAATTCCTCCGATGTACCAAACCGCCGCTAAAGCGCGCTCAAAAATGGTCATTTTATGCCATAAAGTCCATAGCGCGGCTCTACCGCACTTTCAAAATGCCATTTTCTGCGTTTTTCTCTAAGTGACAAAATCCATTTTTGAGCGCGCTTTAGCGGCGGTTTGGTATAATACATCGGAGGAATTAAGTCAATAGATATAAATTGTAAGAAATTTTATCTACTCTAATTTTGTTTGACATAATCGTTATCAAAAAATGCTCTATTCGTGAATTATATTTTTTTTTTCTTATTTTATTTTATTTCTGGAAACACACAGCGCATACAATTGACATACGTGTGCATAAACATAATGTAGAAAAAGAGAAAAACATTACGCCGGTAATCGTTTCCTATGAAATTAACAGATTTCCGCATATTACACATTTGGATTTCGGCATATTACACTTAAAAATTAATTGTAAAATAAACTAAGTTCATATTAAATATAAAATTAAAATAGAAAACCGATGGGAGAGGTAGGGAATTGGAAGTGATTAGGAAGAAGGAGTTAGACGATGGTATGTGTATATGTATATAAAGATATAGATAGGTCTTATAGTGGATATATAGATACAGATATTTATTGATGTTTATAGATATTTTTAGATATATAATAAATATTTATAAATATTTGTAGTAGCTACTGATATGTTGCATGAAAATGATATAACTAAGAACGATAGGTGTTAACAAGCTCGTTAGGTGCAATTGATTTGAATAATTCTTTAACGAACTTCGGTTGGCTGAGGTTTAAAATGTCGATGGTGGATTATAAGCGGAAAACAATATGAAATGCATTATTTTTGCGGTTTTTCGCGATTCCTGAAGTTAGGTCACCTCTGGTGAGGTTGCAAAGTTGAAAATCGGATTCAGCGTCCAAAAATACTTATAAAACCGTTGTGAAAAATACTTCCGGAGTTTTTTCCTGAAAACGACACGCTTATATCTCATATGCTTGAACTAATATTTGAGCATTTTTGGTTCTAAATCTCGTATTGACTTTGGAAGGTTGTTAAATAGTTTAATGGCCAAATGCACAAAAGACTTTTAGATCATAGGCAAATGGACTCGTAAGTCAGAGACTTTTGTAAGCTTAGAGATAACTCCTTTGTTAGGTGTACAAATATGAAACCGGTAATTTAAAAAAACACGTTTATTTTGCGAAAATGGTTACAAATTTAATCTTCAAAGGCGTAATATTAATTAGTACCCCCAAAGTGTTTTGGAAAAGCTGGAAATTTATCTGTAGATAGTGGATGCAATAAAGGACTCGAAACAAGAGGTCAGATTGCTGAACAATAGAACGATTGGCGTCAACATTACTCCATATATGTCACAAAAATGAAATCCCTGCAAATACGGCGGTATTTATTTGTCGGTAACTAATACGCATCGGTCTAATGTGCCGCGCCGCTTATACCGGCTTTCATTTTTGTGACATGTATGGAGTATTGCTGACGCCACGCATTCCATTGTTATGTAGGCTGAGTTTCGAGTCCTGTATTGCCTCCACTGTCTACTGATGAATTTTCAGCTTTTCCAAAACATTTTGGGGGTACTAATTAAAATTACACCTTTCCTAGTACGCCAGCGCCAGGTGTCCCGGAGGCAGGCCTGCTAACTCTAACTGACTTCTTACATAGGAATTTTAGAGGGTGTTAAGCGTGTCAGTGGATTTGAATACCGATGATACCCTTAGAATAAAACCTAGTAATTTATATGCTTTTCTGATAATATTATCGATGTGTTCAGCGAATAGCATTTTCGTGTCAAGTGTAATCCCAAGATCTCGCACCGCTGATTCTCTTCCAACTATAGCGCCATTCAAGTTGTAGTCAAACATTATATTATTATTTTTTTCTGGAGTATGTGATTATGTGACATTTGCTTACGTTAACGAAGAGACAGTTATCGGAACAATATTTCATAAGGCGGTTTATATCTGCCTGCAAATTAAGGCAGTCATTAATTGATCGGATCTCACTAAAAATCTTCGTGTCATCCGTATATATGACTATATTGGAATGTAGCATGCAATTGGTGATATCGTTGAGGTATAGAAGGAAAAGAAGTGGTCCTAAGTGGGAGCCTTGCGGTACCCCTAAAGGAATTTCAGAAAACTCGGATTGATAACCCTGAACAACTACCGCTTGAGTCCGATATGCGATATACGAGGAAATCCAGCGATACATGTCACCCCTAATCCCCAAAGCCCATAACTTTTTTAAAATGATGTTATGATTTATTTTATCAAATGCCTTAGAAAAATCTGTGTATAGAGCATCAACCTGTATGCGTTTATCCATAGACTTAAGCACAGAATCAGTGAAGGTAATAAGGTTGGTTTCTACAGACCTTTTACAAAACTCTTGCGCTTTTTGTCGCTGCTTCTTGTGCTATTCTGTTTTCACACTTTGCGCCGCTGCTGATGTTTGCACGCAGAGACGCGAGTGTGACGCATGCGGTTGCCCGCTTGGCGCGTTTTGCACCTCACGCGCGGTTATTCTCGTCCATTTCAGCTGATTTTTGGCTGCGGTTACCGCACACTGCGTTCACCCGTTATCACATTTACGTCTCGCATCGCGTAGCGCTATGAATGGATGCCTTTGTACTGCGGAACGGATCCCCCGCACGTGGCCGTGCCAGATCTGTTGACGCAGAAGTTCACGCCAGATAACTTCAACGTGACACTTCAACAATATTGATGTAACCATTGATTATATATGAGGAATCCAAGGCGAACAAAACTATCTAAACCGGTTTTGGGGATAAACATGTTTTTTTTTAAATCGCCTTGGGCTGCTCTATCGATTGGTGAAACTATTTTTTACCAAAACTAGAAACCTTAGAAAAATGAGGCAGAAATCAACAATTTCGTTTAAAACAGCATTTTAATATGCTGTCGCTTGAGGATCGGCGAACTGCTGCGGATATGACTGCGCTACATGACATCGTCAATGGGACGCTGGATAGCCCATATAGTTTCGAGCATCGCTCTGAAGGTGCTGCAACGTAAAACCCGATCTATACAGTTATTCGAGCCCCCGAGACGACATTCTAACTACACGAGCAATTCAATGCTTAACCGATTGCCACGTACGTATAATGATAAATTAACAGGGCTTGACATTTATAGTAGAAACAAAATTAGCTTCAAATCGGCAGTACGAACCGCCCTTGAACCAGCAGCGACAACTGCCAGTAATTATTGATTTGTAATATGTATGTATAAATATAATATAACTTATATATGTATTCCCATTTACTAATTTTGAATTTATGTTGTATAAGTTTATATGTTTGCGGTTAACTCTACAACTTTTGCGGTCATTTGACATTTTTTGGTTGGTGGGGATAAGTCCTTGCCGCGTGGACTTGGACGATGAGTTCTCCCGGCAAAGTTACATTGGCCATCTACAAATGCATCGGGAGGACTGTCGTTTATGGATCCGTTTTCTCTCAACTAATAAATATTTACGGATGTATTGTATTTTTTGTTTCATAATTTAGTTTGTAAAATATTTTTCAAATAATTTCGAACGGCGTAAGTTATAATCGGCATAAGAACATGTTTTTTTAAGAATTATGTATCTAATTATAAGTTCATGCTGTTACTTACCTAAATAAATAAAATAAAAAAATAAAACGATCTATCGCTAGTAGAAAGTGGTTGATTATTTGAAATTAAAATGAATTTCTTTCAAAATGATCTAAATCTCATACTTAAATTTAGCCCGTAAAAATGCTTTCTTTCAAAACGGTTTAAATATATTTTTTGGCACTTTTCTTGTTTTTGTTGTGGGTTCTAATTTACATATGGCAAAAACCACTTTTTATTTTTAGCATAGCTTCGTTACTGTGCATATTGGTTTGGTGTAAATGGTGAAAAAAATGTCATCTTTTTTTTTTTTTATTAAATTTATTCAAAGAAAAAGATACATTTTTTTAAATATTACAATCTCGCCAAACTGGTATACAGTTTGTTGGCGAGACAAACTCTTACACTACACTAGTCTTACACTTAATAATATAAAAAACAATGCACAGCAGTATTACTACTGGTCTTACTACAGGCTTAAATTAGGCCAGTATTGCTACAAGCTTAAATGATAGAAACGTACCTATAACAAATTTAATTATGACCACTAATGTCACTATAAACGTCCAACAGGTAGCTTTTTAATCTCTTTTTAAACATCTGTTTGCTCACGCTTACACAGTCTTCCTCAGATACAATAGTATTAAAGATTCTTGGAATGAGGTACTTTAACGTCCTTTCACCATAGTAGTTGTTCGCTCTTGGTTCTTCAAATCTTTTACGGACTTTTTCTCTAACATTCCTATTGTACTGTATTGGTATTTTAAATTCTGAATTTCTAAAATGCTCCATTGCTAGTAAGAATGTAACTTTTATCTGATTAAAAAGCGCTCAGTGGAATATGAGCACAAATCAGAGCGTGTGTACAAAATTGTTAAGTCCTTCGTTACAGTTCAGAAACTACCGAAATATGGCTCATGTGGTGTAAGAACTTCAAAATTTTACAAAACAGACATAAACGAAAAACCACTAAACTTACTGCTAAAACCAGGAAATAGTCATATGTGCGCGGGACTGAAATGATCCATTCACTAAAATCTCAAAAATAGAAGGACATATGTAGGTACTTTGTTAAAAAAGCTATTCGGTTTCGATTGGGAGCAAAACTAGCAACTACAGTGTTACAAAGAAATTCTCCAAGGGATTCATGACAATACAGGTCAGGAACATAATAAAGAAGACGAAGATAAAGACCATAAAGATGGCGAGATGTGTGATTGTGAGGAAGTAGACATCGAAATGCAAATTAAGATTACTTCTAGGAGTTTCAAGGAACTTCACTTTTACGAGAAGTTCTGACATATTCATTATTTAAGATTAAGGTGACGATGTATGTAAATTTCGAAAATTACATTTTTTGGCAATTTTTTAACCGTCAAACTGAAATAACTGACGATGTTAGCCAACTGAAAAAAAAAACATAATTCACGGTACCTCTCTTAAGTACATCGCTATTTCAGATTTATAAAATAGGATTGAAAAATTGAGAAAAATAAATAAACCTGGGAGCTATATAGGAAATTTTCATTTTAGAGCATTTTTTAAACCGTTCCTCACACTAGACTGCACGATCAACAAACTCAAAAAAAATACTACGGCATTTAAACATGAGTTGTAAAGTGGAATGCTATCGCACAAATTAAAAAAAAAGTTTTTCTTGTTAAAAAAATATATAAAAAGTGTAAAATTCATCCATATTTACTGTTAAATATTACTTATTACTGTGTGTTTTTTTTCAAGTTTGTTTTTTTTTACATAAACTATGTACAATAAACTTGTAGTACTGACGATGATTTTTTTTCAAATAAAATATCAGTATATTTAAAAAAAAATATTTTGCAGAGCCCGTTTATATTATTTTTGTCATACAATGAGATAAGCGCACTCGTCCCGCGACGACGCGCTGACATTCGAAATGCCGCAAGCGACATTGGGTAAATATGGTTCTTATGTGGGGATCAGTTACTGATTCAAATCGCTTAACAGCCAACCTTTTATAGTGAAATGTTATTGGCTCTTAGAAACGTGATGTAGAAATATAAGGATTTCAAAAAAATAGACTAAATATTTTAATTTTTAATTTCTTGTTTTTATAACATCAGTTAGCAATCAAAACGGTATAATTTATAAATACAGTTGCGATCAAAACGATCTAAATATTTCGGTTTCAATCAAAACGATCTAACCGAAAATTTGTTTTTTTTATTAGTATGTCCCATTCTTGCAATGAAAAGTTACTTGCGAGTTAGATCTTATAACAATCAGCCAAGGTATCAATAAAAAAAAACAAAATATACAAATAAACAAATGGAATTATGCTATTTAGTTTTTTGCCTCTCCTGTAAAATTTAGTTCAACGCGTTTAGATCGTTTTGTTCGCCAACTCCTCATATGGTATTAAATTGCTCCATAATACGATTTGGCAACCCTTCCGCGCTAGTAAAATGCAGGTAGTTGGCATTGACGACGAAACTAGTACCAATTTATTTGGCCAACTATAATAATATTGATAATATTTTTTTTATAAAGGACTCATTGATTATATAAACCCAATAATTTAACCAATAATAACATTATTTCTTTTGTGCCACCTATCGCATTTTTTACATAGGCTGATCACATAAATAATACGGAGAGATAGAATGGCATATATTAGTCTATCTGAACTGAAAGTGCGTAATTATTACGTATTTGAAATCTGTATACCAAATTAAATATCGAGATATTTATGTAAATAATAGTGGAATGAAAAGAGCTATGATTTAAAAAATAGTTTTTTTATTTATTCTCACTTTATACATATATTATCACTTTATTACATACATATAAAGTGGTAATTATCACAACTAGGGTTATCGACTACAGCGGGCGAGCCCGTCACCACAGGAAGTTTTAACGATTAGTCGTTCTATCTCCCTGGAGTGAGCGCAGAAGACTTGAGGACAAAACAGTCCACCATCTAGCTACGCCGCAAGCCCGTAAGAGGCCAACGCCTTAACCACGAGATAGCTAGGAGTGTTACCCGGCGGGCTCACTTTCACGCCCTTACTTCCAATTGTGACTAGATTACTCCAGTCTCTCGATTGGTTACGAGTTCGAGGTCGCTTGCGCGGTCCCCTTACGAAGCGGTGAAACGGTGTTTACCGAATCTATCGAGGACCACAGCGTCCTTTGCCCGGCTGGTCACCCAAGATCGGGTAGCCGATGGTCGTTTCAAGAGCAGTCGCCGTAAGGTCCGCAACCACCCCCGCTCTATAGGAAACAGTACTGCTTCCAGACTCCCCCGACTGTTAGTCAGAGTGCACAGTCGATTGACTTACGCCGCACGGTGCGCAGACCGTCCAGGAGCGCCAGAAGGTTGATTCCCAGGGGAAACTGACCATAAGGCCAGAGTCCTAGCCAGGCTCGCACTTCATGCGTGGAGGCCGTCGGATAGGTGTTGACCCGTGAGTGTGACCGACCCTGAACACATGGGTCTTCGTGGCCAACCCATCATGGGCCCGTTAGCACCAGAATTACAGTATTTTAAAGAGGGTCGCTTTGAAGGAGCATAAACTATCATGAAATATATCGATTTAAAACTACATCTTTCCTAGTACGGCAGCGCCAGTTGTCCCGGAGTCTGGCCTGCTGACTCTACCCCAGCATTCTATGGCAAAATACTGTCTGATCTGAAAGTATCAGCTTTTCCAAAACTCTTGCTCTTTTTGTCGCTGGCTCTTGCGCTATTACAGCTCTTGCGAGGGTGTCAAAAACGACAATTAGAGGAAAGGTCGGCTCGATAGAAACCCAAAAAGTCCGCAAAGTACATCACTGAACGATCGGGAGAGTTACCGGGGCGCCATTGTCAACTACAACGGGCGAAACCGGCACCTCAGGAAGTTTTAACGATATTGTTCGTTCTGTCTCCCGTGAGGTGAGCGCAGAAGACTTGGAACCAAATCAATCTGCCGTCTAGCTACGCCACGTGAACATGCTGCTCCATCGTGTAACTTGCCATTCTGATTTGGCAGAATAATAAGCAATAGATTTGACAGACGCGGTTAAACAAAATGGCCGCCATACTGTCAACAGACCCTCCCTTATTGGAAAACCCTATACAATGGTAGCTTCATAGGACTTGGTGTACAGAGCTCTCTGCATGCGGTTTGCACAACGCACAATAGAGGAGTAATGTAGACTGCTGGTTATTTCTGCTATGCGCCGCCCAGCCATCAGTATCTTTGACGTCCCATAAATTATGACGGGCATTTATTTGTGACGGGGCGAACAGAAGAAGTGCAGACTTGGCATGCGCGCGTGCGGCTATCGGAAAACAATAGACGTCCAGCTAAACCGTACGAGCGCGGTCGTTAAAGATAATTAGCTTTCTTGCGGCGGCAGAGCGTCGTACGGATTCTGCAAATGCCGCATCCGGAGAGAATTTGGCAAGCCCACCGTCAGACCCAATACATTCTTCATTCTTTTGGGATGTAGCGATCGGGGTTGCCAGGTATCTGCTATCTGCCATATGAAAATAATAGACAAAATTTTAACAAAAATAAAACCAACTCCAAAATTATTTACAAGTGCAGCAGCCATGTCATGGTGATATATAAAACGGGCTATCATAATTGAATGCGTATACAAAATTTTGTCTCTGTGCTGTTGACCGTTGAGGAGTTCCCTCGTTGGAAGCCAACCCTGGGTGTCGCAGTCCTGTCTTGGTTTAACTTAGAAAGGGCTGTCGTACTTGAATGCATATACAAAATTTCGTGTCTATGGTGTTGACCGTTGAGGAGTCCCCTCGCCGGGAGCCAACCCTGTGTACAGTAGCCATGTCATGGTGAAACTTAGAACGGGTGAATGAGTATACAAACTTTAGTGTGTGTGCTATTGAACGTTGAGGAGTCCTCTCGTCGGAAGCCAACCGAGGGTGAAGAATCAGGTCATGCTTACCATAAATAAAATGCATTGTAATCGGAATTGAATCAACATGTAAATTTTGAACTTCGTATGATAATATTTGAGGAACTTCCTCAATTCCTCATAGATCCCATCATCAGAACAGGATTTTGATAAAATAGGACCAATCTGTAAGTATATCCTTTCAAATAAAAAAAGAATTTTCGAAATCGGTTCATTAATGGCAGAGTTCTAATCTAACAAACATTTAAAAAAAGATACAACCGAATTGATAACCTCCTCCTTTTTTTGAAGTCGGTTAATAATAGATCATGGTGGCAACTCCACACCGGGTGACACTATTTCGCCACAAACAGGAAACCCTGCCCCGGGATTCTGAAGTGGCGATACGACACGCCAACGCGACACGATATTGAGTTCGATATCGTCCTCGATCCGAAGACTTGACTGATCCTGTTTCAAAATCGTCAGCTAATCTCGGAACTCGTTACTCCCCACGTGATTCCCACCCCGATATCACAGTATACCAAGAGAACAGTAGACGAACTCTCGAACGATAGGGGATTGCGGGGATAGGGTGCGAGGGAAGTGCGCAGAGAGGTACGTCTCGACAAACGTCTTTGGTTAGAGTTACGCGCGTGCGACGGTCGGCGAGTTTCTCAAAACGTTTGAACATCTGTGTTGGCGGAGTGGTAGACATGTGACGGCAACAAGGGTTGTCGACTACAGCGGGCGAGCCCGTCACCTCAGGAAGTTTTAGCGATTAGTCGTTCTGGAGTGAGCGCAGAAGATCTCCCTCCCTGGAGTGAGCGCAGAAGACTTGATGACTAAACAGTCCACCGTCTAGCTACGCCACAAGCCCGTAAGAGGCCAACGCCTTAACCGCGAGATAGCCGTGTTACCCGGCGGGCCTACACTCACGCCCTTACTTCCAATTGTGACCAGATTACCCCAGTATCCCGATTGGTTCCGAGTTCGAGGTCGCTTGTGCGGTCCTCTCCCTTACGAAGCGGTGAAACGGTGTTTACCGAATCTATCGCGGACCACAGCGTCCTTTGCCCGGCTGTTCACCCAGGATCGGGTAGCCGATGGCCATTTCAAGAGCAGTCGCCGTAAGAGATGTGTGAAGGCAGTCATATGCGAGCCCTTGGACTCGTGACGTAGCTCGCCTCGTTTTCAACGCTACTGTCTGGTATACTGTGCCGATATCGTATTCTGATCCGATATCGTGTTCTGTTCTGAGCGGCGTATGCTTAATTCGGACCGGGCTCTGAGCGTGTTTAGTGCTTTGAGCTAAGGGCAATTCGGACCGCGTCCTTTATTTATTAAACCGAATATCCGTATTTTTCGTCGATATATTCAAATTTTAATCGTCTTAGGTGGGAATAGTCGGTGATTATTTCTGAATAGGGATTTTAACTGCTATTTACCAGCTATCTCCTAGAGCGACGACATGCAGACGACACCTCATGTGCTGTCGTCTGCATGTCACACACACGGGGTTGCCAGGTATCTGCGGTTGAATCAATGATTTCCATAACCGTTTGGCACGGGGAAATAATATAAACCACGCTGGCAAATCCACACCGGGAGCTATTATTTTTACACAAAGTGGCAACTCAGAGCACAGTCATTTATTATACAATATATGGTATTAGATTATTCAACGCTATTACAAGTTTCGGCAACATGCAGGTGGTGCTGATATTTATACAGTCGAATGCTTTGCTTAGATCGCAGAACAGTCCTGCTGAAAGCATCCTCTTGTTTCGACTATTCTCAATCATGAAACATGCAGACAGCACGGCATCCTG
The DNA here is from genome assembly GCA_944548615.1 of Micropterix aruncella. NCBI lineage: Eukaryota > Metazoa > Arthropoda > Insecta > Lepidoptera > Micropterigidae > Micropterix > Micropterix aruncella. The sequence continues at coordinate 11,250,350 of OX155960.1, forward strand.
TGCAGATTTTTTTTTTGTCCGAAATCCATATTGACTGTCTGAAATGACCCCAAATTTTTCAAGTCGTTTTTCGATGACCTTCTCCAAAATTTTTGAGAAATTACTCAGTAGGGCTACAGGTCGATAATTTTCTACGCTCGTGGGATCGCCCTTTTTATATATCGGTGTAATCTTGGCTACTTTATAATATTCTGGAAATATTATAATTAATCTGGAAATATTCCCTCTGAAAAGCTTAAATTGTAAAGATATGTTAGACAAGGTGCCAGTACACGTTTATGGATTTTAATTACGCCAACAGGTATGTCATCGAGACCAGTTGATTTTTTGTTCTTTAGAGAGTCGATGCATTTTTCTATTTCGTGATTGTTGATCGATAGTTTGATCCTTATTAAATGTAGTTTATGTAGAACTCTTTGGATGCTTTCTATTTTTATAGTTTTTATATATTTTTGTTATTGAATTGCTGATTCTCTATGTTTTCTCATTATTTCTGTTGTTTTTTTATTTTTCTAGTTTTTATGTCTTTGTTATTGAATTTTTGAATTTCTATGTTTTTTTTAATTATTAGTTTTTTATAGACTTTTTTATAATTTTATGAGTAGTTTGAAATATAATTTTATTTGTAGAAATACCACTAGGTAGATATGTAATTTCTATACCCAGATCGGGTTTTTGAAAATAAATTGCACTGTCCGGCGAAATTAATAGCAATTTATTTCGCCATCCTGATAATTGTTTTTTCTAAAGGACTGATTGATTATAAAAACCCAATAATTTAACCAATCTTAACAATAATATCATTCAATTATTGGTGCCATCTATTATATTTCTTTATGGGCTGATTACATCACGTAAATTATACGGAGAGATAGAATGTCATCTATTATAATTATATCTGATTTTTTAAAAATGTAAATAATATAAAATTAACAGGAGGTATAATTTAAAAATTCGTTTGTTATTACAGTATTATTTTATTTTGAGATAGGATACCGTAACGGCGTGTTTAGAACCATTGACATTGGGCCACTAAACATAAGAGATTATTAATCAATATATGGAACTATGAGTGATATCTACATGCTGCGTTTATTATTATTATTATTATTATTATTATTATTTTATAGCATTAGCAGCTTAAGCTGATGCATGCATTTCACTTTTTTTTTCTTTTTTTAAAAATATATATTTGTCTAATTGGTTTTTAAATCCGTTCACACTTTTAGCACCTGACCTTCCCTTAAATGACCTCCTGCGGTAGTTCATTCCAAGAGTCCACAACTCTGTTCAGCAAGAAATGTTTCCTGGGGTTAGAATTAAATCCTGAACGATTCAACTTTAAGCAGTGCCCTCTAAGCTGTGTATTGGTATTCCTTATAAATATTTCCTTGAGTTTTGGTACGTCGTAGTAATCATTGAGGATCTTATATGTTTCAATAAGATCTCCTCGTTGTCGACGCTCCTCTAGGCTGCTGAGTCCGAGTGCTTTAAGTCGGCGTTCGTAGTCTTGTTGTTTGAGCTGTGGGACCATTTTTGTGGCCCGCCTTTGCACACGCTCCAAAAGTTCTACATCCTTCCTAAAGTACGGATTCCAAATCAGAAAAGCATACTCCAATAAAGGGCGAACATATGTTTTATACAGTTTAAGGAATAGCTTGCATTTATGTAAGAGAATGCCTTCCTAATCATGTAGAGCAGGGAGTTGGCTTTCTTGGCAACCTCTATAATGTGTGTCTCCCACTTCAGATCATCGCATATTGTAACACCGAGGTCGCGCTGCGTTTTCACTGCCTGTATAAGTTTTCCATCAATAAAGTAAGCGTGCTGGGGATTTTTAGGCCCGAGGTGGAGTACAGTGCATTTTCCGGCATTGAGCGACAGCAACCACTCCTTTGTCCAACCAGTAATCTTGTCAAGAGTGTCCTGAATTGTTTGCCTGGCGATAACGGGGTTAGCATTAAGTTATTTGGCAATTAGTTTAGTTGTAAAATCCTAGCTACGAGATTGATCAATCGAATAATCTATTTAATTAATGGCTTCACATACAATTACGCCCCATGAAAGGAATGCCTACATCTTGTGAACACCCCGTAACCACGAGTACTCTCGCTGTGAAGGTCGCAATTATCAATTACCTTAACAACTATTGACTTCCACATTTAATTATTAAGTATGCTATACGTATTGACCTAACCACTAGATAAAGACGAACATAGACAAATAACTATAATCCTAGGGGTGGCCATTTCCATGCTAGTGAGCCGAACACCGATATTTATAACTGCAAAATGGCAAACGCCACTGATATATTTAATTACCGAGCAGCTGTTAGTAACCAGCGGTTCGCGAACCAAAAGCGGCCCTCGCTTTGGCCGGAACACCCTTGCACCCTTCTCTTTCTCTGACCTAATAAGAACAGTCAAGTGATTTGAACTCTACCAAAGCTTTTAAAAGTGATCGAAGCTCGATTATTTGTACGTTCTGGGAATTTACTATAAGAACTCCTTCTTATTTTGTTACAAATACCAAACATTAGAGCATCGGCAATTCGACCATATTTATGATAGTATTTGTTTACAAACAAGTAAATAGTTTTAAAACTAATAACAGCATTTTTGCTACCAAACAGAGTAATTCTCTTCGCTCGGTGAGTCACGCATGACAAAATCGTATCAGTCTGTATTGTGACCGGGTCATCCATCTATTATACTAGACTAAGTGTTGATATCAGGGGAGAGAAATATCCAAATATAAATGCTGATAATTATCTGATATATAATTTGACTGCGTGATAATTTTAAAACTGAATCGTTGATTATTTGGCGAAAACGTTTTGAGCCCAGTGTTTGCTTGAAACATGTCATTTATAAGCGGAAAGAAAGTGGATACACTTATAAGCGGTAAGAAAGCTCTCTCTCCCTCCGTCTCCGGATGGATGACGTCCATCCTCCATCCATCCGGAGACCGAGGGAGAGAGGGATAGCTTGCTTTCCGCTTATCCACTTTTTAGCGGATACGGATCTCTCCCCACCGAGACGAAGACGGAGACGGGTCTCCGTCTCCGCTTCCATCTCCGTCTCCGTCTCCATCTCCGTCTCCGTCTCCGTCTCCGCCTCCGCCTCCGCCTCCGCCTCCGCTTCCGCCTCCGCCTCCGTCTGCGACCAGTCCTGCGACCAGCAGTCTAGTCCAGTCTAGATTCAATATTGACCACGGGAAAACCGTGTTTGTTTTCTCCCGCCGCGCACAATCAGCGTGACAATCAGTGTGACAATCAGTGTGACAATCAGTGTGACAACAAAATGTTGACACAATGACGTCATTCTCGATCGATTTTCGGTATTCATTCATAGATATGACGGCATCATGAATACGACATTTTCTCTATCGGTTCAAAAATCAAGCCCCAGGATTCACTGCCACTCGGGCCAACACCGGATTTCCATTCAGGAACTAACAAATCAATCAATCGGCACTCATCCTAGATTTCCAGGACTGCTCGTATCTGCTGTTGCTTATCTCTGATCTAGACCCGCGGCAACACATGAATGCTCTATTTCTAGCCGTTGGCAAAATATACGATCATTTAATAAATTAAACGCTAATAAAAGAAGACAGAGCAGCGGACTGATCTTCAAATAGACATACTCACTGCGGTGGCAATCATTTACAAATCTAATATTACTACGGTATTGTAACTTGAGCTGCTAGATATATAATATATAATATAATATAAAAACTCTTTATTGACCACACAAGGCGGGTACGAAAGGCGGGCTTATTGCAATACACGGCAATATTCTCCAGCCAACCAGTAGGTAGTAATTGCGCTTGTTTGTGGCAGAACGTTTTTTTCAGAACAGAAGAGAAAAAAATATTATTTTTATGTTCACTATGGCGACTTTCTTAGTGCAACCTAAACCCCGGCGCGCACTTGCGGCCTGGCCGCGGCGCGCGCGGCGATTAGACCGCGGCGGCCAACGGATACTACGAAATGTATGAAAACGCCATCGGCCGCAAGTGCGCGGCCGCGGCGGCATCTCGCCGCAGCGGCCAGGCCGCCAGGTCATCTGTTTTCAGGCATATTTAAGGATCGAGATATCACAATGCGTTGCATGCGTTGCGTAAGTGGACTCAGTCTGTCTTCACCTTCAAAAATATAGATAGGAGCAACCAGACAACACTGTATTCCAGCTGTGGTTGAATGAGCGCGTTGGTACGGTTTCAGCGCCGAGGTGGTCCGCAGCTTTCAGCGTCGCTCCATTGAGATTCCGTATACGGAGTTACGCAACCGGCTTTTGAACCAACTCCAAATTAAGAGCGCTACCGAATACGACTACATGAGACGCGGTCATCGTGAATCGCACGCGTAATATCGCCTGCCAAGGTAGAGCCCGTTCGGCCGCGTCGTCCGCGCGCCGCGCTGACATTTGCTCGGACGTAATTAAGAACTGTTTTAATTGACGCAGTAAAGCGTCGCGGGCCCGCGTCAACATCTCGTTTAATTGCCTGTGGCGACGCAACAACGAGCGCGAGATTTCATGTTTTAAAGACGTACATACATCCCTCGTCTGGCCGCATGAAAGAAAATGATCCGTGCCCTTTAATTAATGTGCGACTGAAGCCGCCACGGACGATTTCTTTGTCTATTATCAGATCAGAGATCTCGAACGGATTTAGAAATGCCCGTCTTCTTTGCCCAGTCTGATGTTACAATGTATCATTGTTTATTTCGGATAATATACAAATATTAACAATAAAAACACTAGGACGAACTTTATTTCTTAAAGAAGGAAAATAATTAAAAACACGATTGTCGTTACAGAAAGTGAACTATTGCATTTATAATTATTTTTATTAAAGTTTTTGTATGTAATAGTTGTGGTGTAAATATTTATCCATATATATATATATATATATATATATATATATATATATATATATATATATATATATATATATATATATATATATATATATATATATATATCTATATATATATATATATATATATATATATATATATATATATATATATATATATATATATATATATATATATATATATATATATATATATATATATATATATATATATATATATATATATATATATATATATATATATATATATATATATATATATATATATATATATATCCAAAATGTACTAAATCAAACCTTTCATTGGACACTAAACACGACTTATTTATGTTTATTTTCGTGACATTTGGACATTAAATGTCCAAATTTTGTCCATTAAATGTCCATTGTCTAAATTTTAGACAACTACTCACTTAATATTTGGACAGTTAGGGTAACCTATGACACTCGGGATGACATAGCGATTTTAACAATATCACGCACTTCTAAATCGGTTTAAGCATTTAGAAGTTATAGTGGAATAAAGACACGAAAAGCATACATAGGTGAACCATGAACATAAGACACTCCTTTTTTGTTAGGCAGTCTTGTAAAAATAAAACAAAACAGGTAAACGAAATAATATTAAACTTTTAATTATAATAAAAATTATCGAAACAGCGTAATCATAATAAAATATAATCATAATTACAATTATTATAAAATGCCGTGGTTCAGAATATTTGACAGAGCGGACGCCAACGCCGATAAATCTTCCCAAAAAGTGAGACCCTCTTACAAAGGGTAGGAAACATAATTAGTCACGGACGCCGAGGATATGAGATTCCTTGAAAAATAGCTGATAACTCAAAGGAAAGGACAGAAAGGGGCTATAAAATAAACGCGCTGCCGACCCTGAAACGCGAAACTTTGACGACCGACCACCGTTTCCATTCAAAATAAATCGTGAGAAAGATCCTTAGCTACACATGTTAACGATAAATTACGAGCAAGGCGACGGGCAAAAGACTACGAAATAAAAACCGTGGACGTTACAAAAAAATCATACATACTCCAAATCCCACAATTAACCCTAGAAATAATATAGCTTAAAATGTAAAGAAAATTGCATGATTAATTAATTTAAGCATAACATATAGTATTTCGTTTAATGTAAAGTAAAGCGCTAGGAGAGACAACTTAATTAGCCTAATTAACGATCTAACATTAATATTAACTTGTTACTAATGATCTGAGACTAACCTATGTTTAAGACAATGTGTACTCGGGAAAGGTGGCGTTTTGCGACGAGAATAATAATAATAATAATAATAATAATAATGCTTTATTTAAGAGAAAGTAGTACAAAAATTATGTCTTAAAAACTACCCAACTAGGTTAATGCCTGTACTAGGGTAGATTCTTTTCTTTTAAATAAAGCAAATAATATGTCTATAAAATGTTTAAATGTAAGACAGAGACAACTAGTGTATTCGCTTCTCGCTCTAGCGTGCAAGCGAGGAAGCATGATCGCGATGTCTCTCTCAAACGGGGTTGCATCTGTTATGCGCCCTGTCTCGTGATTGGATAATACGTGTGCGGTGCATTTATGGGGGTGTGTTTAGAAATTTTTGGAAGGAGATAGACCAATGAAAGGTAAGGGCGGTCGCTATCTTAAAAAAATGTAAGGCGATCGAGGGCAGAAAAGAGCGAAAGCTTCAGTTTTAAATTTGCAAAGGGTCAGCGCGAACGCGCCGCGACCTCCGCACCGAGGACTTAGTGTAAATTATAAGTACTCGGAACTCGATGTAAAAGTAAAGATAAGTGACCGAATAAAAGAAAGTCTCGCGAATAAAAAGTGTTTATTTTCGACGGAAGCTTATCCTGCGTGACCTGAGGAAAGTGAGGTTCTATCACGGAAGCCTCTCTCCGAACTAATTTCCTTGTGAGGTTGGAATCCACCAATCGTTCGAGACAACCACCCCTGAGAGAAAAACCAACCTAGCTGGTGAGTGATTACCATTTGAATACAGTCCAAGGTGAAAACCATTGAAGATAATCGAAGGGGTAATTACCCAGCACAAAGGGGGTCGCGTAAATTCACAAGTAAAGTGGGTTTATGCAAACCGGGTAAAAATCCCAACCATCGTGGTCCTCCGTCAAGCCGGATAAAGAAAATCGGAAAGAAAAGTGACTTTGGATCAAGAACGAGAAAAGAAAAATAAAAATATGGATTCGAAAAGCACGCAATCCGAAAATCCAAGACCTTCATCGCGCGCCTGGTCAGAGAGCAGCAGAAGAAGCGAGCACGTTCAGGAACTGCGAGCAGCATCTGAAGAACTTCGAAGAGTGAACCTCCAAAAAGCCAAGAAAAAAGCTGATAAAAATAAATTGGATGCAGAACTGAAAAAAGTGGCTGCGCGGCGCACGGCGCGCAGAGCGGCTGAAGAAATCGAAGAAGAAGCTGACATGAACCTGCAACGAGCGGCGATGCAGGAAGAACTGGATGCAGCGGAAGAAGACTCGCGGCATGCTATGAGGATGCTGGAAATTGTCTCCGAAACCTTCGGGACAGAAACGAGCAGTCAGGAAAATGATCGCGACGTCGCGGGGGACAACACGGCAGCTAGCAGAGTGTCGAGATGGGCCGAGTATCAAACTCCAGCTGCTGAGACTTCACCAGAACCCTGGGGGGGAACATTCGCAGAAGAAAATGGAGATGCGGCGTCAGAAGCGCCACGGCGGCGTGAAGACGGCGGGCGATCGGAACCGGGCAACGCGGCGGCGTCCGGCGCGACGGTGGCGGACGGCGCGGCGAATGCGGGCGGCGCGGCGAATGCGAGCGGCGCGGCAGCTGCGGACAACGCTAGGGCAGAGACCAAGGCGGTGTCGGCGGCGGCGGTAAAGGCCGCCGCTGATACGGACCCGGGTACGAGCAGCGATGGAATTAGCAGCTCGAGCGAAAAAATGATAAAAGAGGTATGTAGGATTTTTTCTGTAGCGTCCACAAAACCGCATTTTGCAAAAGAATTACCTTCATTTCACGGGAATCCTTTAGAATTCGTAGCCTTCAAAGCTATTTTCAAACAGTCGACAGACGTAATGCATTTAAATGATGCACAAAACTTATTGCGTTTGCAGACAGCATTAAAAGGTAGAGCACGCGAGGCAGTGACAGGCTTGCTTTTAAGTCCTGACAACGTGACAAATATCATGACCACGTTAGAGGCGCTATTCGGTAATACGAATTTAATTATTCAGAGAACGATAGCGGATTTGAGGAAAGAAAAAGGGTTATCTGATAGTCTAGATGCAGACGGTTTAATGCGATTTGCGTGCCAGATAAAAAATCTGGTCGCGACCGTAAAATCGGTAAATAAATTAGAACATCTTTATAATCCAGACTTATTGGCTTCACTTGTGGCAAAATTGCCAAAGAACTTATTGACTCTGTGGCTAGCTGATAGGGGAAGGGTTGGTTTAAACGATCCGGTATTAGTTTATTTCGCATTATGGTTAGAGAAATTAGCGATCAGCGCACAAGACGCCGGTCTATGTACCGCCGAGCTTCCTAGGAAAAGTTATGATAACCCGCGAGAAAAGAGACAGAAAGAAACGGGCTCTAAAAAATATATTTTACATACCCAGGGCAAGGAGGAACCTAAGTGCCCTCGGTGTGAGAAATCCCATTATTTAAACAAATGTGAAGAATTTAAAAATCTAACTTTAGCAAGCCGCTGGGATGAGATAAAAAAAATGCGTAGGTGTTTCAAATGTTTAGGGCACAACCACGGCCGAAAATCGTGTTCGGCATATAAACGGTTTCCAAAGGGCAAATATCACTATCTGCTGACCGCCCCGCCGTCTGCAAACGAGGCGGACATCGCGGCGGCGCCGCGCGCGAGCTCCGAGGTAGTGGCGAACGCAGTATCTGAAAATCAGGTCATTCTGCAAGTATTGCCGATAACCGTGTTCGGAACCAGGGGTAGAAAAACATTATATGTGTTGTTAGACGCAGGCGCGACTGTTTCACTCATCGATCAGGGCGTGGCAATAGAACTAGGGATTCGAGGCCCGACGCAGGGATTACAGCTCTCTGGAATCGGGAATATGAAAGAGAGTAATAACAGTGCCGAAGCGGTGTCCTTCAAAGTAAGGGGAGATTTAGGTAAGAAGGAGTACGTAGTACGAGCTTACAGCGTAGCCTCGCTAAATCTACCGGAGGTCAAAAGCGTGATAAGTACGCAGAGGCCGATCGGAGGGATGGTGCGTTCGACTCAGGCGACGACCGTAAAACCTGACCTGCTCCTGGGAGCTAATTGTTGGGAACTGATAGTCTCTAGAGGATTAAAAATGGTAGACGGGGGCCTATCGGTATCTAAAACACTCCTGGGGTGGGTGGCTATCGGCGGCAATAACGCTCTCGAACGAGACATTAGGTACCCGGCGCTATGCTTAAATCAGGAAAATGAACCTTCTTTAGATAAATTACTTGAAGAAAATCTGAAGCTAGAGTACGATTGGCCACAGAAAAAGCGAAAGCTTCAGGCCGATGTTAGGGCTGAAAAAATCTTAGAAGATACTACTTCTTTAAAAAATGGAGTCTGGGAGACAGGTCTGTTATGGAAAGAGGTGAACTTTTCCGTACCAGATAACCGAGACATGGCAATGACTCGGCTGAGGTCAGTGGAACGGAAAATGGACTCCGACCGTCTTTATGGAGAAAAATACTGCCAGCAGATAGAGAGATATCTAGCTGAGGGGTATGCTTCGGAAGTCGAGGAAAAACAATTAAAAAACCGCCCTCGAGTGTTATTTCTTCCGCACCTGGGGGTTATTCACCCCGCGAAGAAAGACAAAATTCGTGTCGTTCACGACGCTGCGTCCTCGGGCGCAGGCGGGTCACTAAATAGCATGTTATTAGGTGGACCGGACTATTTAAATAGCATATTAGGAATTTTATTACGATTCCGTGAAAATGCAATCGCTTTCACGGCCGACATACGAGATATGTATCTTCGGATAAAAGTGAGAGAGGAAGATAGCTTCAGTCAGCTGTTTCTCTGGCGAGGTTTCCAGCGTGAAAGTCCTCCAAAAATATTAAAAATGGACTGTCTAATATTCGGTAGTTGTAGCTCCCCGGCCTCCGCGATCTACGTAAAAAATAAAAACGCTGCTCGGTTTAAGGACCAGTACCCAGCGGCTGTAAAAATAATAGAGCGCGATTCGTACGTTGATGATTTACTGTCGGGAGTAGACACGTTAGAGGAAGCAAAACAAGTCATCAGGGAAATTAATTTGATTCATAAAGCTGGGAATTTCACTATGTCCGGTTGGGCTTCAAATAAAAACGAGGCTTTAACCGGGATACCAGAAGAAAACCGCGCGCTCGCGCAAGTATCTCTGGAAAAGGGTGAGTTGACGTCACAACGTATATTAGGCTTGACGTGGTTACCTGCCTCCGATCAGTTAGCATTTAATGTGAGCATGGACCGCCTCAGCGAAGATCTGACGACGGGAAATAAGATTCCGTCGAAGCGGGAAGCCCTAAAATTAATAATGCAGCTATGGGATCCAATGGGTGCGCTTTCACCGCTCACTATAAGGGCTAAACTGATCATGCAGCAGGTATGGAGTAGCCGAGTGGCCTGGGACGACGAGATCCCGAGCGATGTAGTTAAATATTGGCTTCGGTGGTTGCAAGAACTGAGATTAGCGCAAGGTGTGCGAATCTCACGTTATAATGGCGCCACCAAACAAGCGGGTGAAAAAAGGCAATTGCACGTATTCTGCGATTCGTCTGAAAAGGCGATGTGTGCTGTTGCATATGTTAGGATTACAGGCTGTAGCGGCGAGCACAAGGTATCTTTTATGGCTAGCAAAACTCGAGTGGCACCTTTGAAAGGCAAACTGACAATCCCCAGGTTAGAACTCACCGCGGCGCTGTTAGGTGCTGAACTGGCCTCAAAAATAAAACAAGAAAGCGCATTAAGTTTCGATGACGTCTTTATGTGGACAGACTCTAAAAATGTGTGGTGGTGGATTTTGTCACAAAAGGAATGTCACCTCCAGTTTGTAGCCAATAGACTAGGTGTGATCGATGAGCTCACGTCTCCAAGACAGTGGCATTGGTTAGCGGGGAGCGACAACCCCGCTGATGATGGCACACGGAATACCACCAAGATAGATTTAAGCCCGGAAGGTAGATGGTTCGCAGGACCTGCATTCTTGCGTGGCAGTAGAGAACACTGGCCGCTCCAGGAGCCAACCGATCCGAAACCGGAAGAGAGAGCATTGTTAGAATATAAGACAAAACTTGTACTAACAACGACAGAAAAAAATGAAAGCGTAATTGACGTAGGTAGATTTTCCCAGTACATGCGGGCGAGTCGAACCATGGCGTATGTGAAAAAATTTATAGATCTGTGTAGAAAAAAAAACACGTCAAGAGTACTCGAAAGCGACGATATCGCAACCGGAAAAAAAATTTCTGATCAAGGAATCACAGCATCGAATTTTCGCACACGAGATAGACCTGATACGTCATCAGAAAATATTGCCGAAAGACAGCCGTCTGTTCGGATTGAACGCGTATATCGACGCGGAAGGGTTAATACGGCTAGGAGGCCGGATCGAAAATGCTAAAGACACACTTTTCGACACAAAAAGACCATATATATTACACGGTAAGGATAGATTCACGGTGTTACTCGTGAAACATTTACACGAGATTAATGCTCACGGCGGCGCTGAATTAATTTTATCAGTGCTAAGAGAACAGTTTTGGGTCATTGGGGCGCGACAAACGGTGAAAAAGATCTAACGAGAATGTGTCTATTGCACTATCCGGCGCGCGAAGCCTATGACCGCGCAAATGGGCCAACTCCCGGCCGCGCGAATAACCACCCGACGGCGCTGTTTCCACACTGTAGGTTTGGACGCCTTTGGGCCGTTTTTCGTCACTAATCGAAAGAAAGTGGAAAAACGATATGGTTTACTTTTCACTTGTTTTAACACGAGAGCGACCCATATCGAACTAGCTGGAGATTTGTCAACCAGCTCGGCCCTGTTAGCTATAAGACGTTTTATAGCAGCCAGGGGGAAGCCGCGGGAAATTATGAGCGACAATGCCACTGGTTTCCGCGGTGCGGACGCTGAATTAAAAAAAGTTTTGTCTGCTATCGACAACCATGAAATAAGGGATCGTCTAAGTGCCGACGAGATTAAATGGAGTTTCTCCCCTCCTTCAGGACCCCATTTCGGTGGAGTTTGGGAGAGTCAGATAAAAACGGCAAAAAAAAAATCGTTATATGCCATATTAAAGGAGCGAGCACCAAACGAAGATGTGCTGAGAACATTATTATGCGAAGTCTCAGCGATGATGAACCACAGGCCGCTCACGTATATATCTCTAGATACTCGGGATGAGAGACCCCTCACACCCGCAGATTTCCTATTAGGCCATGCAGATGATAGTACAGCGGTAGGTCAGAATAATACAACTGAGTTATCTAACAAAAATCACTGGAAACAATCGCAAATACTTGCTGATGCTTTCTGGTACCGCTGGTCTAAAGAAGTACTTCCATTGTTGGTTAAAAGACCTAAGTGGGCGACAAAGGGAACTCCGTTAAAAATCGGAGACTTAGTAGTCCTGTTAGATCCTTCCCTAGAACGAGGAAGGTGGGCCAGAGGTCGGGTGACTCAAGTTTTCCCTGACAAAACAGGCCAAGTGCGAATAGTAGACCTATTAGTGGACGGGAAAGTGTATAGGCGCCCTGTCAGTAAACTTGTAAAAATACATACAACAGCTGATCAGGCAGAAACAGCTGTCACTAATGTCTAAGTGGAAAAAGCGAAAGTCTATTCGACACAGTAGAAAATAAAAATAGTCTAGCTAGAATTTAAAAGTGAAAACGCAAGTTGACGTTTGTCTCGTAAGAAATGAAAAACGAAAGTTAACGGAAAGCGATACGTATCCTAAGTAGAATAATGAGAAATTCTCATAGGTTGAATGAGAAACGATCTGTCACCTCACTAGACCAATAAGAAAAAATTGAACATAACATTTAGCTAAGTAGAATCCCATAGGTGGATGAGTAAAAATAAGACTGGATTATGTAAATAAAATGTAAATTAGGTAAACCAAATAGATGGAGACAGGAGCCAATGAGGCTCAGAGCCCATTGGGGGGGGGGGAATGGTTCAGAATATTTGACAGAGCGGACGCCAACGCCGATAAATCTTCCCAAAAAGTGAGACCCTCTTACAAAGGTAGGAAACATAATTAGTCACGGACGCCGAGGATATGAGATTCCTTGAAAAATAGCTGATAACTCAAAGGAAAGGACAGAAAGGGGCTATAAAATAAACGCGCTGCCGACCCTGAAACGCGAAACTTTGACGACCGACCACCGTTTCCATTCAAAATAAATCGTGAGAAAGATCCTTAGCTACACATGTTAACGATAAATTACGAGCAAGGCGACGGGCAAAAGACTACGAAATAAAAACCGTGGACGTTACAAAAAAATCATACATACTCCAAATCCCACAATTAACCCTAGAAATAATATAGCTTAAAATGTAAAGAAAATTGCATGATTAATTAATTTAAGCATAACATATAGTATTTCGTTTAATGTAAAGTAAAGCGCTAGGAGAGACAACTTAATTAGCCTAATTAACAATCTAACATTAATATTAACTTGTTACTAATGATCTGAGACTAACCTATGTTTAAGACAATGTGTACTCGGGAAAGGTGGCGTTTTGCGACGAGAATAATAATAATAATAATAATAATAATAATGCTTTATTTAAGAGAAAGTAGTACAAAAATTATGTCTTAAAAACTACCCAACTAGGTTAATGCCTGTACTAGGGTAGATTCTTTTCTTTTAAATTAAGCAAATAATATGTCTATAAAATGTTTAAATGTAAGACAGAGACAACTAGTGTATTCGCTTCTCGCTCTAGCGTGCAAGCGAGGAAGCATGATCGCGATGTCTCTCTCAAACGGGGTTGCATCTGTTATGCGCCCTGTCTCGTGATTGGATAATACGTGTGCGGTGCATTTATGGGGGTGTGTTTAGAAATTTTTGGAAGGAGATAGACCAATGAAAGGTAAGGGCGGTCGCTATCTTAAAAAAATGTAAGGCGATCGAGGGCAGAAAAGAGCGAAAGCTTCAGTTTTAAATTTGCAAAGGGTCAGCGCGAACGCGCCGCGACCTCCGCACCGAGGACTTAGTGTAAATTATAAGTACTCGGAACTCGATGTAAAAGTAAAGATAAGTGACCGAATAAAAGAAAGTCTCGCGAATAAAAAGTGTTTATTTTCGACGGAAGCTTATCCTGCGTGACCTGAGGAAAGTGAGGTTCTATCACGGAAGCCTCTCTCCGAACTAATTTCCTTGTGAGGTTGGAATCCACCAATCGTTCGAGACAACCACCCCTGAGAGAAAAACCAACCTAGCTGGTGAGTGATTACCATTTGAATACAGTCCAAGGTGAAAACCATTGAAGATAATCGAAGGGGTAATTACCCAGCACAAAGGGGGTCGCGTAAATTCACAAGTAAAGTGGGTTTATGCAAACCGGGTAAAAATCCCAACCATGCCGTAAGATAAAATTCATGCAACTAAATAAATAAATAACAAAAACGCAATGTACTTACTATCTTTTCTACCTCATTTTTTCTACTTTAAAGTAAGAGTTCCGTAATTTTAAATTTAAATTGAATATAAGTTTATTATGAAAGTGTCTTTGAGCTTAAGAAGTTCGGGTTTTCCTTACGATTCATTATAAACACTTGTAACGGCCCTTAAGTACCGTCACATGCAATTAACAAATGCATTGATTTCCAGTGAAATACACTGACACACATTCAGCTATTATTCTACCTCGTTCAGCGATGAATCGGCACGATGAAACAATACTTTTACTCGGAATATTTCGGATTGCACCATTTCGCGGCCTTTATAAACCGGCGAAAACGCAACCAAAGTATCATTCCTCGAGTGATCACGTCCCCCAAGACAGCGACGTCCCCCAAGACATACCTCGGTACCCCGGCTTCTTGGTTACCTTTCCTTCCTTTCCTTATCGAGGCGAGAAGCATCAGTCTGCATTCCTACAGACTTGAGCCATGCCCAGTACGAGATACTAGGAGCACAAGTACAATCCTTATCCATACACCCTCGTAGCTTCAGTCGCGCACCAACACCCTCACGTCAATATAACCTATTCGGGAAGCGTTACAAACTGGCAATATCTAACTTTCAATAAACACCTTCTGATATACTTAAAATCGACTTTAACCCGCAAGTTGACACCACCACCTCACACAACACAATTTGGAGTCTATTGAGGGGTGGTTCCTCACAAACTCATTTAAAAGTCTGATTAATTATTAAAAAACATTATTAAACCAATGATAACAGCAATAACATTCAATTATTAGTGTCATCTATCGCATTTTTATATAGGCTGATTAAATCACAGAAATAATACGGATATATAGAATGGCATCTATTAGTTTGTTTGTTTGAAAAGCTTTGCACACACAAAAGAATACAATGTGGCGGGCCTATTGCCAAGTGGCAATATCTACCGACCATACCGCCAGGGTTATTGTGACTGAAGGTTTATGTGGGCAAATTAATTTACACGTAATAAATGAATACACTTACAAAAAAGTCATCATAGTATAAAATATAATTCAGTGATTAGTAACGTATGCCAACTCGATATTGAAGGGAGGAGTGAAATATAAGGACAAGCAAAGGAGACGGGAGGGGAGCGGGGAATTCGAAGTTGAGTAAATGTCTCTTTAAAGAATTTTTAAACGAGCTCAGGTTTTCAAGTTGTCTTATCGGAAGTAATCTCTGGATCTACTGAACCGATTTTGAAAATTCTTTTACCAATAGAAAGCCACGTTATTTGTGAGTGTCATAGGCTATATATTAATTCGAAAAATGAAAAGACTTTATCGTGGTAGTCGGATTTGCAAAGTAAGTCGGAGAATAAGCGGTCGAACGAAAACGTTTCTAACTAACGCTGCCTTAACGATGAGAGACATATGATTAAGTTCTAGAAAAAAGTTGTAGAGATTCAAAATGCCTACAAAAAAGTCAGCGACAGCATATGTCTACCTTTTATATTTAAGTCACAAAAAGTAGTATTTTATATTTAAAAAATAATTTAAATCGTTAGGTCATGTGTATTGGTCATATTATTAACAATTATGAATTCTTATCAAAATAAGTAAATTTATCGTCTCAACCGTTTAAAACAAAAGACTTTTCCCTTTTACTGTATATAATTTCCCTTTTACTGCATAAATAGTTAAAGAGATAATGCGCTCACAAATAAGACACTCACAAGAAGCCATTCACAAATAACGGTATTATAGTCAAATTGGCATGCAAATACATACATACATATGCAGTAAAAATATAACCCTTCTTTTGGCAGTCAGGAAATAAATCATAGCACTCAGTACTAACCAAACCACACTCACAATTTCATCCCAAGTAAATAGTTTTACCGCCCAACGAAGTGGGCACGCACGGGTCAGCTAGTATACAATATACAATCAACGCAGCAATAGCTTTAAAAAAGCATTTCTAGCATTTTCGTTCCATCGTCTCGACACGCAATGGACATCAAAACGGGACAAAAACAAAGTCACTCGCAATCCTATAATGATCTCAATGAAAAACAATAAAACGAATGAACGTCCATATTTGCTGAATGTAACAAGAAACCTTCCCTCTTGACTCGCCGACATTCCGAGTTCGCCTCGCCGAAGCGCGTCTCGGGTTATTGAAACCCAACAACGAGGCAAAAACTCTGCGAATAATTCATCGTAAGGTCCCAAGCCAGTCACAATAATCGTTCGTCCATTTCACCCAGCCAGGGCTGCGAAACAAGTGGTAGTTAAGGTCCCGTATAAAGACAACGCGCGTATTTTAAACTCAATGTAGTACTACGATTTCGCAGCTAGAATTTTACCACAAACCGCAACGTTTAGATGGCAAACATAGTTTTATTTATTTATTTATTTATTTGTTACATAGACATTCACATTACATTACATTTTCGTCGTGTCCAATTGACGGCTAAAGACCGCTCTTGGACGTGTCAAAATAATTGGGTTATGTAGTAAGTTTCGTTACTACTCTTTACTGAACATACATAGGTAGTCAAGAATTAACTACTACATATATTGTCAAACTATGATATAAGATCATATAAAATAATCAGACAATAAGGCTCTACTTTTTAACGTAATTTAAATTAGCACAATATTTGAAAAATCATGGCCCTCAAATTCGGCCAGATTATAGCAAAAGAGAGCACTGCGCAGCATGTATCAGGTAACGACTAGGACCTCATGCAAAGAATATTTCATCAAGGCAAGGGTAATGACTATGTATTCGGCGTTCATATACCAGTGTTTAATGTATGCTAGACAGCATCTAGCAGAAACACCAATTAATGCAGACATTCACTCGCATCATACCCGCGGTAGCTCCCTTTTATGCGTACCCCGAATACGACTGGCAAAAGTACAGAAAAGCTACTTGTACCTTAGCATTGCATTCTATAATCTACTCCCTACAAAATTTAAACAGCTGGAGGACATAAAATTTAAAAAAAAAACATCAAGGAGATGCTGATAGGCCACCCTTTCTATAAGAGCACAAAAGAAAAAATAATAATTTACAATTTAGAAATTACCGTTATATGTTACATTTAGCCCTAATTTATACCGTCTAAATTTAGGTATACATCTGTCTGAGCCCAGGGTAAAAAGCGCATAAATTGGGAGTGGGAGTTAAGGTCCCGTATAAGGTCCGAGTCAAAGCGCGTATTTTAAACAATCTAACCATGCTTTCGCGCATATATACACGACGAAATAAAGAACACACAACCAATGATATGAATGATAGTATTTAGTATTTAGTTTATACAATGATAATTTTAAATGACTATTATAGGTATGTAAACGTTATATCAATATGTAATTGATTTATATATGTATATTATTTTAGTTTTTATTTTTATTTATTTTGGTTTTATTATTATTTTCATATACATATATGTATGTGTATGTGTGCATATATGGATATATATATTATCTATAGATGTATATGAGTATCTATATTTGTATATGCGTAAATATTTATAGTTTCATATTTGTCGATTTAAAAATAAGTACTAACATACAGTTTTAGTTGACAGTGCACAGTTAATATCTAATCATTAATAGTCTGCCTTAGAACAGGCCTATGCCTAGTTAGGCGACTGTGTCAAACATTAAAAATAATATCGCATCAATTTCTTGCTAACATCTTACTTACAAATATGGCATTAATTGTTTACTAGATGTGATACTAAATAAATAAATAAATGTGCGTGACAGAGATTGCTAAAATGTTGTTGCGCGTCGAAAAACCTATCGTCCGTTTATTATTAAAAAGATCGATAAGTTATCAATATTACTACGTTAGTCGCTCCATCCCTTACTTAGATATTTTTAAATGTCAAAGATAATGGGCATTTTGGGCTCACTTTACTCAAAAGCTGTTAATCATATACCAATGGAAAGATCTCTTTATGTAGAATATTTATTTTTAGAACGACTGACCTCAATTATGAGCAGTTTCTGATTTATATCCTATTAAAAATATCGAATTACCTGACATCCCCTAGGGCACCTAACACATCCAGGAATTGTATTTATAACTAGCTGACCCGTGCCCACTTCGTTGGGCGGTAAAACTTTTTACTTTTAATTTAATTATGAGTGTGGTTTGGTTAGTACTGAGTGCTATGATTTATTTCCTGACTGCCAAAAGAAGGGTTATATTTTTACTGCATATGTATGTATGTATTTGCATGCCAATTAGACTATATTACCGTTATTTGTGAGTGTCTTCTTGTGAGTGTCTTATTTGTGAGTTTCTTATCTCTTTAATCATTTATGCAGTAAAAGGGAAATTATATGCAGTAAAAAGGAAAAGTCTTTTGTTTTAAACGCTTGAGACGATAAATTTACTTATTTTGATATTAATCCATAATTGTTGATAATATGACCAATAAACATGACCTAACGATTTAAATATATTTTTTTTAATTTGAAAAACTACTTTTTGTGACTTAAATATAAAAGTTAGACATATGCTGTCGCTGACTTTTTTGTAGGCATTATCAAGCTCTACAACTTTTCTCTAGAATATAATCATATATCTCTCATCGTTAAGGCAGCGTTAGTTAGAAATGTTTTCGTTCGACCGTTTTTTCCGACTTACTTTGGAAATCCGAGTACCACGAAAAAGTCTTTTCATTTTTTGGATTAATATATAGCCTATGACATTCACAAATAACGTGGCTTTCTATTGGTAAAAGAATTTTCAAAATCGGTTCAGTAGATCCAGAGATTACTTCCTACGACGTCACAAACTTTACCTCTTTATACTATTATATTATATTGTACAAAGGAGAATATTATTCAAATTTTTGAACTATGCATGTCATCTACACGTTGCGTTTCATAGTAAAATCCCGCCTGCCAAATCTTAGTACGGCATTGAGCAATCTAATGCGATATATAATCAATGATGATGGTTCCGAACAACTGGAGGTGTAGGATCTCGCATTGAGTCCGACGCGACCTTGGATGGAGTACGCAGGCAGTTATCTTTGTTCTTTTGTTTCAGCGCAGCGTGGTGTTGGTCATGTGTGGCGCGTCAGTTCTGCGGGTACTTCAGTAACCACGCGCACATCATCCGCTTCTACCTTTCTGCGCGCTACGCTTCGCAGAATTAAAAAGAACGCAACGTAGGCAGGGCCGGCTCGTCCATATAGGCAACCCAAGTTTTTCAAAGCTTAAGCTCATTAAAACCAATCTGTGTAGTACAATGTGCCAGGAGAGACTTGTGGGTCTGGCGAGAATTTATATTGAAAGTGAGGTAGCAAGACGGTTATACTCAAAAGCCTTCATACAAGAATTTGCTAAGCAGAAAGCAAGAAAAGTACCATTAGGTATAAATATAATAAAAGAAAAGTACATTTAAGAGTAGGGTAAAAGTGGGATAGTTGCCCCAGGAGGATAGACGCTCCATACTTCGAAATTAAGACTTGCAAACATAATACGGTCGCAGCTTTTGGGACAATGTATACGCTTCTATTACAAACTTCCTCATACTATTAGAGAACTATCTGAAAATAAGCTTAATACCACCATCAAAGCAAAATTGTTTAAAAAATCATACTATACAATATCTGATTATGTAGATGACAAAACGGCTTGGGAGTAAGGCTTGGACGCGTCAGAAAAACATAAATTAAAAATAATATTTAATTGTGTATATGAATAAAAAACATTTTGATTTTGATTTTGATTTTTGCTAATACTTACAAGCAAAGTACAACCCCCTGCCCCTCTAGTGTTTGAGCGGCAACCGCGAAGATTGGACTTGTCGCCTGTGTAAAAATAAAGTTCACCGACCGCTCCTGAGGCAACTATCCCACTTTTACCCTATAGATACAGTTAATCAGTATTTCAAAGTGACTTTTGGACAGTAGTTAAGAAAACGATAATCCAATATCAAAAAGTAGGTACTCTTTGTGTAATTTTTGAAAAATATTATAAAAACAGAAAAACTATCTGATTGTGTAATCTAACTGAGAGTTTCTCTTTGTTATTAAGAGAACTGTACTTAATGCTGTTATAAAACCTATAAACCCATATATACCTAATGTAAAACGTATGTTATATTGCTTTTCTAAAACTTATATTTCTAATTATTAATTTATAAGTTGTCAAAACAAAAGACAAAATGCAAAACCATTGAGGTTCGTGGATATTAAATTATATGTACTTTATTTAAAATGGACATTTGTTTTATTTACATAGCCCAGTCATTAATCAAAGGTTATAAAATCAAATTATTTGGTATAACAATTATTAGCAAAACTGTAAGTCCCATTCCATACCATAGTTCCATACCCGGCAACTAGAGCTGTCAACTACAACGGGCGAACCCGTCACCTGAGGAACTTTTAACGAAATGAACGTTCTATCTCCCGTGAGGTGAGCGCAGAAGACAGGATAAAACAATCCACAGTCAAGCGCCGCCACCTTCCAACGCACCGGGAAAGGTACCCAGCGGGCAGCCTCGCCCCTGACTACCAGTTTTGGCAGGATATCTCAGTCTGGAATTAACCTTCAGGATACCTCCGTCCTCCCGACTGGTAACGGGTTCGAAGTCACTTACACGACCTCTACCTGTTGTATTACAGCGGTAATTCAGTTTGAATACCGCTGTCCATACCCGACAGACCCCGCCGAAGGCACTTTAGTGAGAGCGCAGAATTTGGTTTCGCTTAGGGCGCCAGAAACCCTAGAGCCGGCACTGAACGTAGGCCAGCCATCGATGTATAATCCCCGCGCTCGAAAGTGACCTCTTCAAAACCACTACTGAAAGCCGGCCAGTAGTAGTTTGGTTGCAGTCCGCTGGCAGACAGCCGATGTTTCCGGTGTGAGAGCTGCCGCGAAAAATATTGGCGCGCTATTCTCTCGCATACTGTTCTCTCGCATACTATTCTCTCACATACTCAATTTATTGCTCCTCTGTCACATGATTTACGAGGAAAGGGTACGTGGAGCCAACCTTTTTGTATCTGAGGGCATATCTAGCTAATATATCGATGAGGACAACCAACAAGTTTTAAACCGACGTTTTACTTATATAATAAAAAACATAAGTGAAAGAATTGTCGCGGGTCAGCGGGTCAATGAGGAGTGTCAATACTGCGGTCAAACCCGCCATCCAGAGAGTTATAATGACATCATGAGATATACCTGGCGTTAGCGGTAATTCAATTTCGAATTTATTGCGTTCTTAGGCGTCTGTGAGGGGCCACCCCTCACTAGACTCCAAGTTGTGCGGTGTGAGGTGGTTGGTATCAACTTACGAGTTATCTCCGTATAGAAAGGCGGTTTTGAATGAAGTAGAAGGTATTTATTGATTGATAGATTGATATTGCCAGTTATAACGCTTCCCGAGTAGGTTAAGTATGTTGCCGCGAGTGTATTGACGCGCGACTGCGGTTACGAGGGTATATGGATGAGGATTGTATTTGTGCTCCTAGTATCTTGTACTGGGCACGGCTCGAGTCTGTGGGATTGCAGACTGATGCTTCGTGACTGGGAAAGATAAGGAAAGGAAACCAAGGAGCCGGACTCGTTGAGCGACCTCGTGAGAGGGGTACCGAGTATGTCGTCGCAACCTTGGGGGAAGGTGATCACTCGAGGAATGATACTTTGGTTGATTTTTCGCCGGTTTATATAGGCCGGGAAATGATGCAATCCGAAATATTCCGAGTAAAAGTATTGTTTCATCGTGCTGATTTATCGCTTCACGCGTTAAAATAATAGCTGAATTGTGTCAGTGTATTTCACTGGAAATCGATGCATTTGTTGATCGCATGTTATGGAACTTAAGGGCCATTACACGTCCTTTGCCCGTCAATCTCGCACGGGATCGGGTGGCCAACGGATCGTTTCTCAGGACAGGTGATGCCAGGTCAGCAACTACCTCCCTTCTTAGGAAACGTACGTTTCCAGACTCCCTCGGTAATTCGCCGGATCGCGCAAACGATTAGCTGACTCAGCGCAAACCGCTCAGATCCGCCCAAGGGGTTTCTCCGGATCGGAACCTCCGATCACAACTGTCTACAACTGAGATAACATCCGCAGGCAGAGTGCCCTGCGGCCCTTTCAGAGGACTCCCTCTTCGAGGAGGCTACCGGTTGGAAGCTGAACCGTGAGTTGAGCCGATCTAAGAAAACACAGGCAGGTCATCAGGTCCAAGCTGCCCGGTTTCATTACGTCCCATTTTCAAGAGACATTTCAGAAAAAATATGTATATTGATTAGCACCATGCCACGCAAAATTTTGATAGTAATATCTCAAATATCTCAAATATTTTCGATTGGAATTTTTAAATAAGCGGCGATGCGCGTTGAAATTGAATTCTTCATTGCGTTGTGACGCTCGTTCGAAATTCGAATGTTTAACGGCGAAGCGCGTTTGCAATAAGATTTTTAAATTGAATGAGATGGCGTCTTTGGCTACTTGCCGGGAAAGTATTGGGGTGACAAAAACGTTTTTTTAATATTATTATTCGGTGGTCGCATTCATAGTTTTTCATTTGTATGCTTGATAGCTTTCGTTTGTATGCTTGCTTTGGGAGCTAATGGGCCGTTGCAGTTTGGCCACTAAGACCCAGTTGTATAGTGTCGGTCAAACGCAACACCCATCCGGCAGCCTCCAAGCATAAGTGAGAGCCAGGGTAGGACGCTGGCCTGCGGACCAGTTTCCTCTAGGAGTAAATTTTCGGGCGCTCCTGGGCGGTTTGCGTACCGTGCGGCGTCAGCCAATCGATTGTGCATTCCGACTAACAGTCGGGTGAGTCTGGGAACAGCAATGTTTCAAATAGACCGGGGGTGGTTGTTAACCTTATGGCAACTGCTCTTGAAACGACCATTCGGCCAACCGATCCCGGGTAAATAAGCCGGGCAAAGGATGCCGTGGTCCGCGATAGATTCGGTAGACTCCGTATCACCGCTTCATAAGGGAGAGGACCGCGCATGCGGCGTCGATCCTGTAACTAGTCGGGAGGCAGGAGGTATCCCGAAGGTAAATTCCAGACGGAGATATCCTTGTAAACTGGCGGTCAGGGGGCGAGGCTGCCCGCTGGGTACCTTTACCGGTGCCTCGCCGTAAGGCATTGGCCTCTGACGGGCAGGTGGCGTAACTAGACAGTGGATTGTTTTTCGTCCTAAGTCTTCTATGCGCACCTAAAGGAGACAGAACGATCTAATATCGTCAAGACTTTCTGAGGTGACGGGTTCGCCCGTTGTAGTTGACAGCTCTAGTTGCTTGATACATCAAAGAATCGTAAACAGGTAGCGAAAAGATATGCAAATGCGTCGTCGATGAATCTGCAGATAACGCTGTTTATTAAATGAGCGGTTTTAAGTTCTGCTGATTCCGCGATGAATGGAAATCAAACGACACATTCAAGATAAAGATGAAGATAACAACGTCGCGTGTTCCGGTGGAGGCTGTCACAATTGTTGGGGAAAACGTTCGTTTGTGTGAACCGGGAAAAATGAAATAGCGAGCCGTTCTGCGGTGGAGTCGTCGCGGTGATCGACCTGTGCAAACAGGTCGAGTCGAGTCGTGATCGTAAAAGGAGTTTATGTGCGTTTTTTTAGCAAACCGCTGCGTTTGCGAGACGCCGTCGATCCTACCTGCTCCGACAGAACACCCCTTTTTTGTACGCATTCCATATTTAGAAAGATCATTCATCGCGATCGTATCGAAGATGGTATAAAATACGATTGTTTTACTGAGCACCAACAACTTGTTGCACATTGTAGGATTCGTATTGGTAATATTCAATTCAATTCGATTCGTTGTTTAGAACCCTGGGTGCAGCGGTGAAACTTAGAACGGGCTATCATAATTAAATGCGTAGGTATACAACATTTCGTCATAATATGCTGTCGACCGTTGAGGAGTCCCGTCTTTGGAAGCAAACCCTAAGTGCAGCAGCCCTGTCGCGCTGTAACTTAGAACGCGCTATCATAATCGAATGCATATCCAAAATTTTGGTGTTGTGTTGTCGACCGTTGAGGAGTCCCCTCGTCGGAAGCCAACCCTGAGTGCAGCAGCCCTGTCGCGGCGAAACTTAGAACGGGTTATCATAATTGAATGTTTATACCAAAATTTCGTTTCTGTGCTGTCGACCGTTGACTCCTCAACGGTCAGCATCTCAGCATGTCGCGGTGAAACTTATAAAGGGCTATCATAATTGAATGTGTATACAAAATTGTGTGTCTGTGCTGTTGGCCGTGGAAGAGTAGCCTCATCGGAAGCCGATCCGGTGTAGAATCAGGTCATACTCACCATAAAAATGCATTTTCATCGGAACTGAACCAACGTGTAAAATTTCAACTTCATAGGATAAGAGGAAGTGGCTCTAATTCAGCTTGCAAGATTTGATCTAAACAAACAAACATACTAACTAACATACATACATTGCAAGGTAAATACACGCTTGTAAAAAAGTGAGTAAATCAAAAGTTTATCGGCCCCATCGACGATCACCATAGATAGACAGTGTAAGTGTCTGGTTATCTAAATCGCACCTTAATTAGAATAACAATCAAAAAAGCCTATTTTTACAATATAATACAATACAATACAATCAACTACTCCACTCCAGTAGATCCCCTGGGAATCAACCTTCTGGCGCTCCTGGACGGTCTGCGCACCGTGCGGCGTAAGCCAATCGACTGTGCACTCTGACTAACAGTCGGGGGAGTCTGGAAGCAGTACTGTTTCCTATGGAGCGGTGGTGGTTGCGGACCTTATGCAATGGGGACTGCTCTTGAAACGACCATCGGCTATCCGATCCTGGGTGAACAGCCGGGCAAAGGACGCTGTGGTACGCGATAGATTCGGTAAACACCGTTTCACCGCTTCGCAAGGGAGAGAACCGCGCAAGCGACCTCGAACTCGTAACCAATCGAGAGACTGGAGTAATCTGGTCACAATTGGAAGTAAGGGCGTGAGTGTAAGCCCTCCGGGTAACACTCCTGGCTATCTCGTTGAGGCGTTGGCCTCTTACGGGCTTGTGGCGTAGATAGATGGTGGACTGTTTTGTCCTCAAGTCTTCTGCGGTCACTCCAGGGAGATAGAACGACTAATCGTTAAAACTTCCTGAGGCGACAGGCTCGCCCGCTGTAGTCGACAACCCTAGTTGCTCAAAATATTAAATAGACCTCGATGGTTTTGTTTCAGGATCAAAAAAAAAACAAAATAATTATGTAACTTGCTAGTGGAAATGACAAACGGGGAAGTCGATTTTTTCACTTTTTCCTAGCTAACTCCTGGTACTTTGTAAAGCTCAAAATACTTAAAAGAGATTTTTTCAGGATTCTGTTTCAGATATGATTTTGTTACAGGATTCAGGTTTCGCAGATGAGGTGATCAGCGGGAAAAAAAGGCCTAATTTCGATGGATGCTTAATCGTGCTTAAAAATAACCCGAGCGCGAGGCGTGCGTGACGATGTCGGTTAGTGCCTACTCAAAAGTAGCTGGCAGCGATTCGGTAGCACACGACGGCATTACCTGTTCTCTGGGCGACATTCCTCAAAAGAGCAGGAAAAAAACGGACGAGGCATTCGACTCACTCCTCCCGCTTTACTCGTTCGAACTCGACTCTACGTACTCGCCCTCTACCGCTTGAAACAATACTGGCATAGCTCGACTTCGCAATCCAGTAGAGACAGATACAGTGGCGTAACTAAGAAAAATGGGCAACAGTGCAAAATTGAACAAAGGCCTTTGCGGGACTTATTTACATTCATTATGGCATATAGGGTGTTATTACTGTAATATGAAATCGAAGACAATCGCGGTTGATTGGCATTATAAATAGGATAAAACGAATTTACCGCGTCAAGTTTGTAGCACCCGACATTTCGGCGACGTTGCAGCCGCTGTTGTTCTGCGGGTAGGCGGCAAACTGCTGCTGCTACCTCGCAAAGTATAGCAGTGGTAGGGCGGCGAAGTCAGCGCGCGCGAATTTTTTAAAAACCGCTGTGCACACTACATTATGAACTAATGGGCCCTGTTGCGGTTAGGCTACTAAGACCCAGTTACATGGGTCGGTCAAACGCACGGGTCAACACCCATTCATCGGCCTCCACGCAGAAGGGAGAGCCAAGGTAGGACGCTGGCCTGCACATAGGTCCCCTAGGAGTCAACCTTCGGGCGCTCCTGGACGGTTTGAGCACCGTGCGGCGTCAGCCAATCAATTGTGGATTGTTTTTCGTCCCAAGACTTCTGCGCTCGGCTCATGTGAGACAGAACGATCTAATATCGTTAAACTTCCTGATGTGACGGGTTCGCCCGTGGTAGTTGACAGCTCTAGTTGTGCACACTACACTCACTGTATCCTGTGTCACGCCCTTGCGACAATAATCAATAATTGAAGCAGCAGCGACAACTGCGAGTAATTATTGATTTGTTATATGTATGTATAAATATAATATAACATATATGAATTCCCATTTACTTATTTTGAATTTATGTTGTATAAATATGATTTAT
The DNA here is from genome assembly GCA_944548615.1 of Micropterix aruncella. NCBI lineage: Eukaryota > Metazoa > Arthropoda > Insecta > Lepidoptera > Micropterigidae > Micropterix > Micropterix aruncella. The sequence continues at coordinate 11,277,411 of OX155960.1, forward strand.
ATGTTTGCGGTTAACTCTAGAACTTTGCGGTCATTTGTCATTTTTTTTTGGTTGGTGGGGACGAGTCCTTGCCGTTTGGACTTGGACGATGAGTTTTCCCGGCAAAGTTACATATTCGGCAAAGTTACATTGGCCGTCTACAAACGCGTCGGGAGAATTGTCGTCTGTTTCCACGCGGTATGGATCCGTTTTCTCCCAACTAATAAATATTTACGAATGTATTTTTTGTTTCATAATTTAGTTTGTAAATATTTTTCAAATCATTTCGAACGGCGTAAGTTATAATCGGCATAAAAATATGTTTTTTACAAGAATTACGTATCTAATTATAAGTTCATGCTGTTACTTACCCAAATAAATAAAAAAATAAAAAAATAAAATAAAAAGAGGGTTCCACGTAGTAGGGAGACACTCTCTACTACGTGGAACGCACTTATTTTGAGTATAACTGAAGTGGGAAGCTGTAAAACTAAAAAATACCCACATAATATTATTACGAATGTACCAATTTTTGCATATCAAGATAAACATTTCGATATGCAACAATTGGTTAAACAACTTAACTACTTATAGTATTATAAAAAAATATGGTCGAATACATTTCGATCATATTTGCGTGGTTTTCGTCTTGATTTGCGCTCTGCATAATCATTTATTTATTTATTTATTTATTTATTTAACAGGGAAAATATACAGCGCTACAAAAAAATATTACAATTACATTAAATACAATATTTCTGGCCGATGACATGCTTTCAACAATAGTTTTAGTTAGTTAAGTCTCCAATACGCACAGTGCATTCTGTGGGGGTTGGGAGGGGAAAAGGAAAGGAAAAGGAAGGAATGGGTGTTAATAGATTTTAAGTAATAATGTGAAGTACAAAAAATAAAAATTTGAAAAATTTTAAAAGTTAAGAAAAATAAGAAAAAAATACTCCATCATATAAACCTATCATATACAGTTAAAGAACAAAGAACGAAAAACCAAATCATCATCGATCGACCAAATCATCATCATCATCAAAAAATCATCGATCACTTTTGAGATTTTTTTGACATCCTTAGCTTCCTAGAAGAGTTGGATAGAACGTCGATGGTAGACTGAAGTTCCTTTTTGGGCCCCCAATTCACACGTGGGCGCTTCGGTGCGCCGCACCGGTTTAGTTACGCCACTGGGCAAATGCCAGTGGATCCGCTTGCAAAAAGTACAACAAATATGATATAACTATAAAATAAGCCCGTTCATGACGGGCTGATTGGTATGAATGGAGCTGTCAATTCAATATCACTTTTCGTAATTTTCCTCGTAAACTGATTTCTACGAGGGGCCAGCGTGTAAGGAGTAAGTATGTATAAGAAATAATAATTAAGAGTGTTAATTTTCATGTTGACCATTACAACGTATTTTTTTATTTTTCGTTTAAGAATCAAATTCAATAAAACATTGTTCTTGCTTATGTACAAACATGTCTGGAACCAAATAGCAAAACTGTACTCTCATAATTATTCGATTCTGTCACCCAACTGAGACTAACTAACCCATCCTGTGATGGACAGGGCTATAGCAATTAAAGGAGGTAAAACATCGACGTTACCAGTGCAGGAGTTACGTATAAGCCCCACTTTCTTGGGGGGGGGGGGCATAGCATAGGGCATAGCATAGGGCAGCGGTTCCCAAAGTGTGGGTCGCGAGCCAATTCCAGGTGGGTCGCGAACACAATGTATGAACGTAGGGTATAATATGGCAGATAGATGATGAGATAGATTGACGAGTCTACGTGTATTTAGAATACCTACAGACAATATAATTAAATACAATACAATATAATTAAATACACTTGAAAAGAATAGAATTAAAACATGCGACCTTGCAATAGCGCGGGAAGATGAAATAGCCGCGCAGAGACAGCGCCGCGTCTCTAGCCTTGTCTCGCTCGCCCCCGGCGCACGTGCGCGCTTCCCGTAGCGGGTCGCGGGGTCAATAAGTTTGGGAGCCCCTGGCATAGGGCCTTATCAAGTCTAAATGCAGCCCTTGACGTTACCATCCATACCAACGTCGTAGCGCCAACATTTATGGCCAAAATATATAGTGAGTAAATCATCGATATTTAGATCATTTAAGCATCAATATTTTCTGTTAAAAAACACCGTTCATAAGACTCAGTTTACTGAAAGTCCCTATAAGTTTTCTTCTAATAATATCAATAGAATAGAATAGAATAGAATGGATCTTTATTGCATAGCCGTATGTAAGGTACAAAATGGTTCTATGCAGTTTGCCCACAGGGCGTACAATTTTAATTTCATATTTATAAGCACAGAACATTGGTTCTTATCTTATATATAAAAATGAATCGCCGTGCGTTAGTCTCGCAGGATCTCGGAAATGACTCGACCGATTTGAATTATTTTTCTTTTCTTTTGTTTGTCTTCATTCAGGGGTGGTTTACAAAAAAAAATTTTTTGGAAAATTTAAAAAAAACAAATGAAAATCAAAAAAATCGAAATTGTTCATTTTGGGAAATGGGCCACTTTCAATAGATGGCGTTCGCGGCGATCCTATTATTTGACAGCTGCGCCATCCATAACTGTTATTCATTCCGTGCGATTGTGTAAAATTTCAAAAAGTCGACAAGTCGAAAGGTCGAAAAAGTCAAGAGTCGAAAATCAAAAAAGTCAAAAAAGTTGAAAAAGTCGAAAAAGGCGGAAAAGGACAAAACGTCAGAAAGTCAAAAAAGTCAAAAAAAGTCCGAAAAGTCGAAAATGCAAAAAAGTCTTTTCATTTAATCACCAAACGAAACTCAAACCGTACATGATTCGGCCATATTATAGATTTCAATGAATTGGATTTGGAAGGTTGATTAGGATCAATAAAAGCTTATGAAGAGTTACAATAAAATCAATTTAAGGGGGTACGAAGTTCACCGGGTAATCTAGTTACTTATAGTTTTAATTACAAGTCTCTGAAATTGAAACAAAATTTAAAAAAAAATAATCTAAGAAATAATCAGTATACATTTAAAAGTAATCCGAGTGTAATCAAAATAATATTTAAATACTCCAAGAATATTAACAAAAAGAATAAAATCTTTAAAACTGTAACACTATAATAATAACAATTTATTTCTTCGATTTGTCAGGTTGTAAAAAATATATGAATAAAAACCCATGTAGATAAAATAAATATTCAAAATATTGAATAGCAAAGACATGACCACATTACAATACAATACAATACAATACACTACTCCAGTAGATAGGCATTCCTACACTTGGATGCGTCACAAGATTAAATGCTTAAAATTTAATTATTTAACCATAACTATTATGATAGTTGTCATGGCTGTAATATTATATTCAATATTACCTACTTACAAATAATCAAAATATACTAATGCCATTAAATAGTAAGAGAAAATAATATATTAAAATAGAAATGCAAATTCTATGTAGAATAATCAACGTAAAATAATTTTATTGTCAATCCAGCAATATACCTTCGTATTTTTTAAACATAAATAGATGTATACTAAATTAGAATGTCAGCTATCATATAATACCGCTATGTTTAAAATTTTACAAATTTTACTAATTATCAACATGGAAAATAAACTGAGAATTTTCAAACTCCCTTATACCATAAATTGGGTTTCTTACCAAATTCAAATTCAAATTCTTTATTTTACAAAAAAATCATAGTATCAGTTACAAATGAATTAAACCTAACCTAACTGGATCGCACGAGACGTCCGCACTAAGGTAGGCTCAGATTCGTATAATTAGGTACTGCCTAATGCTAAATAAAAAATTACGTTGAAGAATGCCGTGAATAATAAAATCAAGTAAAGTAACATTTTAGTAAAAAATAAAATTTCAAATAATCTAAAAAGGTATGTGATAATAATAATAATAATATATAATAATCATAAATAATAATAATCATAAATATATGGTAGGTTCATAATAATGTGTTAGGAATGTTAAGTTAGATAGGAATAAAGCCAATTAATTTTTCGGTTTCTTTCCTTCCCTGGGTGATCAACCAGTGGGTTAGTCTTTTTTTGTTTATGTTTATTTTTATATTAATACCTTGAGTATAAATGCCGGGTATATCCTTAGTTTTATTGAGCAACGACGGTGCCAAGTAAACAAAATGTCTCTGTGCATGGGTACTATTCAGTTTGGGCACTATGTGGTTACTATTAGTTATCGCTCGTGTAATAATTTTATGGGTTGTGTGCTGGAGCAATTCTTTATGTTTGTGATAATAGAGTATTATCGTTTTAGCAAATGTTTGCCGTACGTCAAGAACAGAGAGAACTCACGAAAAAGTTGCTCAGACGGGTATCTCAACGGTTTTTTGTTGACAACTCTTAACAGCGCCTTCTGAGAAGATAATTATTTATAATTATCTTTTTAAATTGGTCCTCTCCAAGGTTTTTCATTTGCTCTGGAATCTTATTATAGAAGGACACATTTAGGTGAATGAAACTGTATCGCACTTTGCTAAGTCGCTGTCGTTTTCTTGTGGATATTGGATTTATTCCTCGTATCTCCACATAAACCACTATATATCCATTATCAGTTAAAAAATAGTTTACACTGTAACAGCATTTCTCTATTGGCCATTAATAGAGACGAATTCAGTGATACTATGTATAATTCAACATAGGTGTTGCAAATGAAACAATTTAAAAATGTAATTAAATCTAGATGTAAAACAGGAAACGGCAATGTTTGATCGATTGATTTCCAAAATTCTTCGTTTAAAGTGTTAACGAATATCGACCTTGATAAAAAAAAATGATTCGTATATAGAGTGTAAGAAAGCATAATGTAAATGAGAAATATCGACGGAGGAACATCGATGGTGCCCAAACATCGATAAGGCACCGACGATGTAAAAAAACGTCTAAATCGATCTATAACCATAGATGTTTTCGATATATCGGATATCGATGTCCATCCCTACTAGTAAAACAGATTTTTTTCAAACGTTGCAGTAAAATGCTCTCTAAAAACTAAATTTCATTAAAGTGTCGTCCTCAAAAAATTTATTGTAATCCCATTAAAAAATCGGCATAGACTAAAAAGTAAAAGAAAAGGGAAAAGAACGTTATAAGAAAGAAAACAAATCAGAAGGAAAGGAAACAAATAAAAAATGCGTGTGGCATGTGGGGACTGCCGCGGTAAAGCTATTGCATAGCATTTTTAACAACTTATGCAATTATAATTATTTATTTATTTTATTTATTTTATTTTTTCTGATATCGATAACTGCGCTCTATCAGAAAACGTTGAAATTATTCCAAATCATTTGCGGCTGCGGTAGCAAATGATTCGGAATAATTTAAACGTCTTCCGATAGAGCGTCGAGCACGAATTTTTTATTCCATAAAGCAAAAAAAAACGGATTATTCGAAAAAAATCGTAGATAAAAAGATAGATAATTAAATTATCTTTAAAATAGTGCAGGTTTCATAATAATACGCCAGATAGTATTTGCGTAGTAGTCGTTTTTGTGTTCGGTTAGACCTAATTTCACAAATTAATTACACTATGTAATATAAACAAAATCTAAAATATTCAAAGCTAAGAATATTAGCAAAATGTTCTTGTTTAACATATATTTTTTTCGAACCGTAAGCAGTACTCGTTTAGACGTAATTATCAGTTTAAAATCATTAATTTTCGTTAAGAAATTTCTTCATTCGGTCGCCGCGCTGGCCTAGGCCCGCGATAAAAGCTATGCAATAGCTTAAAAGCAAAGCTTTTTGTAGCAATTGTGTAGGAATTACTAAATATATAAAAATAATCTTAAATTAGTTACTCAATTTAATAAGGAATATTCTTCCTAAATATTCTACTAAATAGTAATATTACAGAATAACGAGTACACCAACTCCTAAATTATTACAATTAACAAGAAAATGTATATGATCACGTGACCGAATATAGGGTACGGTTGGTTGCGAGTGCGCCAAAGGAGACATGTTCATATGCTTGCTCTTCTCTATTGTACCCTCCCAATCAACACCATCCTATCTTCACGAGCTCGTCGAACCATTAAGTTCCCACGGTCTCGTACTTCAGTCAGCCTCTGACAATTTACTCAACATTACTCGTCATAATATTGATTTCTTCTCCTATTCTTTGTATGCCCATGTTGCGAGGCTCTGGAACGATCTCCCAGCAAATATACGAAACTCGCCTTCTTTAAAATCATTTACGAATCGATTCAAACAGTAATACTTTTCGAAGAAATAACCAGTTTTTCCATTTCTCTATCTTTCCTCTCCTAACTTCCTGTCCTCGGGCATTCTTAGTTTTAAAAGCAGTAGCTGTTATTTTACTCAGAATGACCGATTTGTTTAATAATCTTTATTTCCACAACGCACGCATATACCACTGCACTGTATGATTAGGTTAGTTGTAAGATATGATATGTGTCAATAAGCTCGTCTTTTTTTATTTTTATTTTTAGGTCAAAATAAAGCAATATATTATGCAATAATTTCAATTGAATAAAGAGTTTTTTTATTGATTTTTTATTAAGTCTTTCCCTAACGGTACTTTAGGAATATAAGCTTCTTTTTCAGGAATATAAGCTTCTATAAACATGGATAATCACTTTCAATGTAATTCAATGTAGTTATTTTATTGCAATTTATTATCCATTTTACAGAAGTAGTATACAAATCCAAACACTTACCGCTGCTTTGATTTGTAGACTACTTCTACAACGAGCGAACCCGTCACCTCAGGAAGTTTTAACGATATTTGATCGTTCTGTCTCCCGTGAGGTGAACGCAGAAGACTTAGGACAAAACAATCAACCGTCAAATTCCGCCACATGCCCGTAAGAAGCTTACCGCGAGATAACCAGGTATGTTACCCAGCGGTCCGACACTCGCGCCCTTACTTTCAGTTGCAATCAGATTACTCCGGTCTCCCGACTGGTTACGAGTTCGAGGTCGCTTGCGTGGTCCTCTCCCTTGCGTAGCGGTGAAACGGTGTCTACCGAATCTATTGCGGACCACGGCGTCCTTTGCCCGGCTGTTCAACCGATTTCGGGTAGCCGATGGTCGTTTCAAGAGCATTCGCCGTAAGGTCAACAACCACCCCCGCTCTATAGGAGACAGTACTGTTTCCAGACTCACCCGACTGATAGTCAGAATGCACAATCGATTGACTTACGCTGCACGGTGCGCAGACCGTCCAGGAGCGCCAGAATGTTGACTAACCCTACGGCCAGAGTCCTGCCCGGGCTCGCACTTCATGCGTGGAGGCCGCCGGATGGGTGTTGACCTGTGAGTGTGACCAACCCTGAACAGAATGAGTTTTCGTGGCCAACTCAGCAAGGGCCCATTAGCTCCCAGACTACTTCTACAGTGTTTTTTTAACAATCGCTGGTATGGCACGGTGTGCGAATGTCCGCATGCCGAATAGTAAATGAGATCATTAGCGATTGTTGCCACGGTCGGTTACGAGCGTTGTAGTAACCGACGGTTAGCGAACAGTCCTTCCGTGACTCACTTCTTCGCAAGATCGACTGAGTTAAACGACCCCAAACACCGCCCGACCGATGTCGTCGCGCCGCGCCGCTACTGGGCGTGAAAGTAATCGTCACAAAGTAAAGTAGTTGGCACACATTTGTGCCCAGTGGCATTCAAATTATCGTTCAAAATTAACATCAGGAGGATGTCTCAAAAGCTTCAAAAGACATGTTTTTATATCGAACATCGTGATAAAGGACCATGAAGCCAGCAACACAGAACGACAAAAGCATCTGCAGGCTTGAATTATGCCGTTCCTCGGGTTAATTCTTCATTTATAATACTATACCAATAAAAAACGAATTTTTAATTCATTTGATTGAAGTCAATCAAAGGGTTACGGGGATAACGATAAATGTACACTTTATGAAACTTTTGTTAACCGTTTTTCGGAAATGGAACCAGAAATGTTGATCAATGTAAAATTTACGAATGGTTGAGAGAGAAAGAAATAGACCGCAAATTATTAATTTTGCTTTTACCGCAATTAATTAATTTATTAATTTTGCTATCATAATTAATTTATTTATTTATTTATTTTATTAACTAAATGTATACAGCATATTCTCTATATATTTAAAAAAACATTTTATAAATTAACATTAATACCTATAGCCATTAATACATTTTAAATTAGCAAAAAATATAAAGTACCCATTTAAAAGATAATAATTTTAAAACCTTCTTTTTAAGAAAAAAGGAAAAAGAAGCATTTCTAAATATAAATGTATAAGTACAATAGGAGAATGGAAATGGAAGGGAGGGATTGTTATAACACTATGTGTAATATACGTTCATAAATGGGCATACATACGTATACTATTGACATATATATACATATAGACATACATACACACATAAATATATTGCATATAATAAAGTAATAAGTAAATTTAAATTAATTATCGTTCCTGAGCTTTTCTTCGACTGCGTGAAGAAAAGGCTTCCTGTCCAGAGAAAAAATGTCAAGGTCATTAAACCTGTTATTAAAAGAGGTGAGTAACCGTATCATAGTAGAGTTGCTGAAGTGGCTTGAATTGCACCTGGGCACATGAAACAAACGAGAAACTCGGGTACTTCTGGGGGGCACTCTCAAGGAAATTCGCTCAGTTAAAGCTGGACAGTCTATTAAACCATGAAGGATGTCATATAGGAAAGACATGTCGGTTATGGTCCGTCTATTATAGAGCAGTGCAACCTTAAAGTAATCCGCTCTTTCCTCATATGTCTCGAAGTTCGTGTGCTCGCGCCAATTTAGGTATCGCAAGAAACGCTTTTGGACGCACTCAACCTTGTTGACAGATGCAGCATACATCGGTGACCATATAGTGGATCCGAAGTCTAAGACACTTCTGACATATGCGTAATACAGTGTTTTTAAGGCGAGGGTGTCACTGAACGGTCTGCATACTCTAAACAAAAATCCTAACATTTTCTTGGCATTAGGAACTATGTGATCTATGTGGTCGTTGTATGTAAGCTTCGTATCTAAATAAAGTCGGAGGTCGCGTATTAAAGATGTTTTTGGAATGTTTTCGCCATCGATAAGATAGTTATATACAATTGGCCGAGTATTTCTGGTAAAACTGATGGTATTGCACTTTAAGGGATTGAGGCAGAGCTTGTTTTTGTGGCAGTATACCAAGAGTCGGTCTAGATCGCGTTGCATGTTTATGCAATCTTTCGTACCTTTAATGGTGGAATAAATTTTTAGATCATCGGCATAAACGATAAATTTAGATGTGTGAAAGCAAGAGGCGATGTCATTAATATAAATATTAAACAATAATGGCCCGAGATGCGAACCTTGCGGTACTCCAGAAGGTACTCTAACATACTCGGACCTATTTGTGTTTCTATAAAAAAAATATACCCCGGAAAAAAGCGAAAACTGTAAAATAAGGATAATATTAAAATAAGATTATGTGAGTTTCTAAAAAAAATGACATTTTACCTTAATCATACCTCAGAAAAAAGCGAAAACATGGAAAACTCAGTGGCCTTGATCAGTATTTCCCGTCGCAATTCTTCCTCAGCGTCAACCAGAGGGTCATCAACCTCTGAACCTGACGGAAAATAATTATCGATGTCTACCGTCACCGCGTGGACCTTGATCGTTCATTACCGGTCACACTTTTTAATTATAGTATATATAAAGTATATTATTTCCATTAAAAAATGAATTTTTCAAATCGGCTAATAAATGGCAGAGTTCTGAGGTAACAAACATTAAAAAAAGATACAACCGAATTGATAACCTTCTCCTTTTTATGAAGTCGGTTAAATAAGACCTTGATGACGTAGGTAATTTAAGGACAGAAAACGAAATCTATCTGTGACTCGATCTCCTAAACTCCTAAACTATCTCTGACTATCTATCTGCGCTCGAACTAACTATCTATCTGCAAACTATGTCGTAAAGAATATTGGTTGCGCGCAAAGTATCTTTTGCATCAGCATTTAATTAGGATATGTGGATGTTCGATTTCACTGACAGATGTTGACTCCGAAGAAGAAGAACAACTACTTCAACGCCGCCAGTACTGCGATCGCTCAAAAACGCCTACCCGCCGCTAGTGTTTATAATTATCCGCCGCGCCGTCACGACGACTGCATATATATTTATCAGAGGTTTTGCATACTTTCGCGACTCTGAACCGCTTTATTTACCGCTTTATTTATTGAACCGCTCCGCAAAAGCATAGTTAAAACTCCGCGAAGGAACTAATCCGCGTCGAGTGAGTTTTGTGTGAGGCATTGTCGAAGAGACTTGCGTGAAAAATCCACCAGCAGGAACCTCGAGGGTCCGTAGCAGTGCCGGAACTTCAGCTAGGCGAGGAGCCATCACAGGTCAGTCGGTGTTTTACAGCCATATATCTGATTACGTGTTGATGTTTTAAAGGATTTGCGCGCATCGATTTTGTCTCATTTTGTGGAGCCGCATATTAAAATCTATTTATTTATTTTATTATTATTTATTTACGGTTACGATCCCGCCGGTTGTTCGACTATTTACACGTTGAACAACCATAATTATTGGTCCTTCGAGCCGGATATAAATCCAGTTTAGATATAGTAAATTTTGCGTATTTTTTTGGCGAAATTATTATATTTCAAATACCGCTTATGGATGCTTTATTTACGTAAATTTGGTGAATAAAGTGCCTATTCTTTGTAAATTTATTAGATAGTTTTACGTAACATTGGTAGAGCTTCTATATAAATGTGATTTATAGTCTTTTTAACGTAATTTTGGTAAAATTTCTATAGATTTTTCGTACGATATATATTTATAATTTATACTTATACTATTTTCTACTTGTCTATTATTTTCTATATATTATTTATACTTATAATATTTTCTTATATTATCATAATTTCTTTCATCTCTTTATATTAGTCTTTATAATGGCGAACATCGCAGATGAACAGAAATTAGAGTTATTACATTCGAAGAAGGAAGCTATTTTTCAACGAATGAATGACTTGTTTACATTATCAAAAACAATTTCTTCTTCTACTTCATTCGAATCAAGGGCAAATGAAAATTTCATGGCTGAAACAGAAACTATTGATGACTGGCAGATGAAATATGAACAAATAATTGATGAAATGAATATTATAAACTTAAAAATAAATCCAGATTTCAAAGTCAGTCATAAATCTTTGTTTGCATTTGAAGACCTGTATTCTCGAGTGAAACGTATACGCAATAAAATAAACTCCATATCAGCTGATGTGTCAAAACACACGGCCACCGCGTCCAATGATAAATGTGTTATTAAACTGCCGCCAATTGAAATTCCCTTCTTCGATGGGAAGATGGAAAACTGGTCGCAATTTTACGAATCATTTAAGGCGAATATACACGATAATAATCAGCTGACTGATTCACAGCGCGTTCAGTATCTTATGGGAAAATTGACTCAAAGTGCAATACAAATAACATCAGGTATTGTACCTACGAGTAAAACTTATAAAATATTATGGAACAGTTTAGTAAATAAATATCAGGATAAACGTGCATTGGGCACACATTATTTAAATAATATTTTGGAACTTAAAATGTGCCAAAACACCGCAAATAGTCTTAATCTTTTTATTGAAAAATATTCAGCTTCGATTGCCGCTATCAAACAATTGGAAATAGCAGACCCATTCGATTTCATTTTATTGCATTGTGCTCTAAGAAAGGTTGACACACAAACAATACAAAATTTTGAAATGTCAGTCCGCCAGAAAGAAATTCCGTCGTCTGAAGACTTGATTGCTTTCGTTCAGGATCAAGTGAAAATATTGGAACGATCTAGTAGCAATTACTCGGGTTCCAATCCACGAATCCCAGGCACATCCACGAGACCTTCAGCCGCAAATGGACGCCCTCAAACGTCAAAGGCCTTCATAGCCTCCTCGTCCGCTTCATGTGTGCTATGCGCTAACAAGGATCACTCACACCTTTACGCATGTACTCAATTTAAAAATATGATTTCACCGCAGGCAAGGTTTGACTACATTAAATCAAAAAATGGTTGTGTCAACTGCTTGAGTATTTCACACGCTGTCTCTGCATGTAATTCACGGCATGTATGTAACATTTGTCAAAAACGACATCATACTTATTTGCATTTTGAAAAGAATACATCCTTAAATAAAGGATCTGCAAAAGGTAACGAGACGCATTTGCAAACGACGCAATTGCATACTCATACGAATTATATGGAGTCTCCTAAATCCTCCGAGAATTTATCTCATCCTTCGCAGCCACTCCAAAACAATACGTCACTAATGCTCAAGGTTGAGTCAAGACCATCTCCTACTATACTTCTATCCACCGCACAAGTATATGCCCAGCCTAATAATGCTAATGGAAAAATTATAGTAAGATGTCTTATTGACAATGGTTCACAAAATAATTTAGTGACTGTTGAGTGTTGCCAAAAATTAAATTTAAATATTATCCCTCTTAATAATTCATATATAAAAGGTGTTGGTTTATCGTCAAAACCAATCCATGGCTTTGTGTATTTGAACATAGAGTCTCGCTTTCAACCTAACAATAAATATAATATTCACGCTTTAGTGGTCGATTGTATAACTGACCAACTGCCCTCACACTATATCGAAAGGACGTGTGACATGACACATATAAATAATCTACCACTAGCTGATCTCACTTGGAACATTCCAGGAACCATACATTTAGTATTAGGTGCCCAATTATTCCCATATATTTATTTGGGAAATAAGGTGGAATCTAAAACTAACGCTCCGCCCGCAATCTTAACCGCATTTGGATATGTTCTGATGGGGGATTATCCTCATAGAAATCCGCATCCAAAGAATGCTTATTCCGTCACCGCTCTTGCTCTCAATGATCTTGAAGCATGTTTACATAAATTTTGGCAATTAGAAGAAATGCCCACGAAACGCTTTCTCAGTCCGGATGAAACGGAATGTGAAAATATATACACCGCATCCGTATCTCGCGATGAGCAAGGTAGGTATTCTGTTGCGCTACCTTTCTCAAAGAGTCCTGCCGATTTAGGTAATTCTCGAACCGTTGCATATCGCCGTCTTCTCGCTCTGGAACGAAAGTTTAAAAACGACCCTATGCTCCGCGTAAAATATAATGAAGTAATTATGGATCATATTCAGAACCGGTACCTATCCGAAGTGCCTGAATCTGATAATAATGTCGACGGTTACTTTATTCCGCATCATGCCGTCGTCCGGGCAGACAAGCCACTTCCTCGTATTGTGTTGGATGCTAGTGCAAAAACTCATACAGGATTGTCACTTAATGACATCCTCTATGCTGGTCCTAATCTACAGGCTGATCTATTTTTACTTTTGATAAATTTTCGTTTATTTCCTGTTGCGATGACCGCCGATATCAAACAGATGTATTTACAGATTGGTGTTGTTGAAGACCATCGTAAATACTTAAAAATATTATTCCGCTTTAGTGACAATGAACCCGTCCGTACATATAATTTTGATCGCGTGGCCTTTGGGCTTAAACCCAGTCCGTATTTAGCCATGCGATGTATACGCCATCTAGCTGCAGAGAATGTGCACCGCTATCCTGAAGGAGCAAAGATAGCTGAGTCACAGCTCTATATGGACGATTTAGTTCATTCCGCCCCTACTGAAGACACCGCTAAACGCCTATCTCAAGAACTAATCGCCTTATTTAAATCTGCGTCCATGGATCTAGTGAAATGGACAAGTAATTCACCTGCACTCCTTGAGAGCCTCCCTGACTCGCATCGAACATCTGTAGATTTTTCTGATGATAATGCTACGTCGAGGGTATTAGGCCTTTCATGGGATCCCGCTAATGATCAATTCTCCATAACTACTTCTCTATTTGATGAGAAGTGTACAAAGCGAAGCATACTTTCATTAGTCGCTCGCTTATTTGACGTTCTAGTTTTGGAAGCTCCAGTCATACTTTATGCTAAATTGCTGATCAAAGAACTTTGGCTTTGCAATATTGGATGGGATGAAACACCACCCGAACACATAATTAATCGCTTTTCTGCTCTTGTACAAGAATTCCCTTTACTAGATACTTTGAGGATTCCACGACATATTGGAGTATCAAATGGATGTACTGTCAATATCGTCGCGTTTTGTGATGCAAGTCTAAAAGGCTATGGATGTGTCATATACTTGCATATTACCGATCCTGCAAACAACATAACAGTGAGACTTTTGTGTTCCAAATCTAAGGTTTCACCCACAAACATAGCAACACTAGCTCGCTTAGAGCTTTGTGCCGCTCTTTTAATGTCTAAACTAGTTAAAATAGTTCTAGATACTTATGAGACCCGCATTTCAATCAACGGAGTCTATGCATTTTCGGACTCTACTATAGCACTCGCATGGATACATTCATCGCCCCATCGATGGTCTGTCTTTGTGAGTAACCGCGTAGCTCAATGTCATGAGAATTTAACTCCAACTAACTTTAGACATGTCGCAGGTGTCGAAAATCCTAGTGATTGTCTCTCGCGTGGTATGTTGCCTTCTCAGCTCATATCTCACGAACTTTGGTGGAAGGGGCCTTCGTGGCTTATGTCTGCGCCGACTAAGTGGCCTAAAAAGACTTCATCTCACATCGAGTGTGATAAGCTTCCTGAATTCAAATTAAAAACATTTACCGCTGTCGTTCAATGTGAACAATCCATATGCTATGACTTGTCTCAGAGAATATCTTCTTGGGATAAGTTACTCCGCATTCTTCTCCTTGTATTTAGATTTATAAAGAGGTTACCTAATATTGGAACGGTCGGAATGATGTTATTCGCTGAAAGAGCTGTCATTAAAGCAGTACAGCGAGTACACTTTTCAGAAGATCTCCACCGCATAAAACTAAATCAAAGATTATCTAAGAAACTCCAAAATCTTAGTGTATTCATTGACGAAGACGAAATTATACGTATAGGAGGAAGACTATGTAAATCCGATTTACCATTCGAAGCTAAGCATCCCGCCCTTTTGCCGAAACAGGATCATGTAGTTGGTCTTATAATAAACCATTTTCATAAAATTAATTGTCACACGGGACCTGGTCTGCTTATGTCAATTCTTCGTCAACGCTACTGGATACTGGATGCCAGAACTACTATCAGGAAGATTGTGCGTCAGTGCAACGCGTGCTTCCGCGTGAAGCCTACGCACCCCACGCCAAAAATGGCTGATCTTCCGACTTACCGCGTCCAAGAAGCGAAAGCATTCGTGCACACCGGTGTAGATTATGCTGGTCCACTTCGAATTACGCTCACGCGCCGTCGCGGTCAACACTCACAGAAAGCATACATCTGTCTGTTTGTTTGTCTTGTGACCAAAGCTGTACATATTGAGCTCGTTTCAGATTTAACTTCAGATATATTCCTAGCCGCGTTTAAGCGCTTCATTTCACGCCGCGGTCCAGTTTCCTGTTTGTATTCTGACAATGGGACGAATTTCGTTGGTGCGAAAGCACAACTGGACGAAATGTATAAATTTCTACTTACTCCTCAGTATCAGAACTCCTTCAATGAGGAACTTACAGAACGTCGCATTGAGTGGAAAATGATACCACCACGAACACCGCATTTCGGATCTATGTGGGAGTCCAACATAAAGAGTCTCAAAACTCATTTCTATAGAGTTATTGGGAGTCAAATACTCTCTTATGAGGAATTACAGACTGTTCTTGTGCAAATTGAAAGCATCATGAATTCACGTCCACTTTGTGTAATTTCGACGGATCCACATCCTGATATCCTAACGCCCGCTCATTTTCTTATGTCCACACCGCTACAATATTTGCCCGCATCTGACTTGTCTGATGAACGTATCAGTCTCACCAATCGAAAGAAACTATTGGATAGCATGGTCCATTCATATTGGAAAAAGTGGAGTACTGAGTACCTTCACACGTTGCAAGTCAGGCAGAAATGGTCTAGTCCAGATCGCCCTGTTCAAATAGGAACAATCGTGCTGGTTGGTCAAGAGGATACCCCCCCGCTAACTTGGCCACTCGGTAGAATAACAGCAGTTTATCCAGGCACCGACGGTGTAGTTAGAGTTGCTCTGGTGAAAACAAGGTTTGGAACCTTCAAACGCCCTGTAGTGAAGCTTTATCCAATCCCTTCCCAATAATCAACCGCATATTTCAACCGCCAATATTTCAACCGCCAATATTCAACCGCCCACAAACAATCTCAATAGATTATATTCAACCGCTATTAATTAACCGCAATATATATACATACATATACATATCTTATTATATTTTATATAACATTATCTTCTCTTTATTGAAAACTATGCGAGTTTCCAAGGTGGGGAGCATGGTTGCGCGCAAAGTATCTTTTGCATCAGCATTTAATTAGGATATGTGGATGTTCGATTTCACTGACAGATGTTGACTCCGAAGAAGAAGAACAACTACTTCAACGCCGCCAGTACTGCGATCGCTCAAAAATGCCTACCCGCCGCTAGTGTTTATAATTATCCGCCGCGCCGTCACGACGACTGCATATATATTTATCAGAGGTTTTGCATACTTTCGCGACTCTGAACCGCTTTATTTACCGCTTTATTTATTGAACCGCTCCGCAAAAGCATAGTTAAAACTCCGCGAAGGAACTAATCCGCGTCGAGTGAGTTTTGTGTGAGGCATTGTCGAAGAGACTTGCTTGAAAAATCCACCAGCAGGAACCTCGAGGGTCCGTAGCAGTGCCGGAACTTCAGCTAGGCGAGGAGCCATCACAGGTCAGTCGGTGTTTTACAGCCATATATCTGATTACGTGTTGATGTTTTAAAGGATTTGCGCGCATCGATTTTGTCTCATTTTGTGGAGTACCCGCATATTAAAATCTATTTATTTATTTTATTATTATTTATTTACGGTTACGATCCCGCCGGTTGTTCGACTATTTACACGTTGAACAACCAAATATTATACCTGCATACATTTATATTACACTGTTTTTTCTGAATAAATAAAAAGAAAATATATTAAATATGTACACTGGGTTCTAGGATAACTAAATATAGACTCGTCTGATCTTACATTGTAAGGTCCCGGGTTCGATTCCTGACTGGGTCACCATTTTTCCGTTGGGTTAAAATTAACGGAATTGCACGTCAATTTTGTCGATCAATCATGCAATCACAAGACACACACTTTGACTTATGTAACACGCACACATACATATAAACACGTCACGGTAGTGTTGGTTGATTGTCATAGGACAATAAATCCGCCCATTGTGAAATTTCACAATAAAGACTAAAAACAATCTTCTGGAACTTTTCAAGGGAAAAATTATCCTCACCGTTATTTTTATTATGATAAAATGCCCGAAAACATCTGCCCGTAAAAATCTTAAGCCGTTTAATAAAGTCAGTGACCGCCATAATATATTTTTAAGCTATTGCATAGCTTTTATCGCGGGGCCAGCGCGGCGACCGAATGAAGAAATTTCTTAACGAAAATTAATGATTTTAAACTGATAATTACGTCTAAACGAGTACTGCTTACGATTCGAAAAAAATATATGTTAAACAAGAACATTTTCCTAATATTCTTAGCTTTGAATATTTTAGATTTTGTTTATATTACATAGTGTAATTAATTTGTGAAATTAGGTCTAACCGAACACAAAAACGACTAACGCAAATACTATCTGGTGTATTATTATGAAACCTGCACCATTTTAAAGATAATTTAATTATCTATCTTTTTATCTACGAAATTTTTCGAATAATCCCTTTCTATTGCTTTATCGAATAAAAAATTCGTGCGCGGCGCTCTATCGGAAGACGTTTAAATTATTCCGAATCATTTGCTACCGCAGCCGCAAGTGATTCGGAATAATTTTAACGTTTTCCGATAGAGCGCAGTTATCTGATATCAGAAAAAATAAAATAAATAAATAATTATAATTGAATAAGTTGTTAAAAATGCTATGCAATAGCTTTACCGCGGCAGTCCCCGAGTGCCACACGTATTTTTTTATTTTATTTTATTTTAATGTATTCGGAAATCCTACAGCGGTATGACTAATTAACAAAATAAAGCCTAATAAAGATGACGATGACTGGTTGAATAACCGATGACTTATTAACAATAGAATAGAATAGAATAACTTTATTGTGCTATAAAAACATAACTTAATGAATATTACACTGGTTTTATAAAAAAGACAATTTATGCACAAATGGCGGACTTATCGCTATAGCGATATCTTACAGTCAACCATTTGATAAAATAATTTCTAATTTTCACAGTACACTACACAAAGAAGTAGTAAAGTTAAATTTAAAATAAACTTATACAAATATATGTTAGTAACCTATGCTAAGGTTGCCCAGGATAAAGGAGAGATTAATGTGAGGTATTCGGTTAGTGGCTGAGTAAAAATACAACTTTTTGAAAGTATGCAACGAAGGTGCATGCCTGATAGAGTGAGGGAGCTGATTCCATAAACGAGCAGAATGGACTGTAAAAGAGTGCGTGTAAACAGAGGAATGATGTATCGGAATGGCGAGTGTGTTATCCCGGCTTGATCGAAGTGATAGACCGTGGCCTCCCAAAGGGTGGAAATTCTCCTTGAGATAGGAGAGTGAAGTGGGGTTATTGAGTATGTTGTAGAGTAGCGACGACGTATGCAAATTTCTTCGATCGCGAATAGCAAGCCAATGGAGTTGCTCACGAAAGCAAATTAACGTATTACAGTAATTGGCCCGATTATATACGATAATCGATAATATTATACGATAATAAGCACGATTAACGTAATATAGTAATTGTACTTTAGCAAATGACAACATTAAAAAACCTAATTGTCAAACAAAATTTTTAAATGAACCAAAAGGAGAGAAATAACAGAATATCTGGAGAGTTTATGATAGGAAGACTTTGAATTATCGTCAGCCATAAAAAAGGACGCGTGCGAGAAACTATCCGAGAAATTGTCATCGTAAACGCTTAGGATTCTCTTGAAATAAGCATTTTGATAGTTTTGGAAAAATTATATATGTTGAGAGTTTCCTCTAGTAGTTTCCTCAGTATTGAGTTGTCACCTATAACAGGCGAGCCCGCCAGCCCAGGAAGGTATAATGATATAGGTCGTTCTTTCAACCGTGGGGTGAACAGAGACACTTGTGGATGAAACAGTCCACCGTCGAGCTAGGACCACTAATTCGTGAAAGTCCAACGCCTTACAGCGTGGCACTGGAAAGTGTACACAGCGGGCAGCCTTGCGCCCACACTACCATATTTGGCAGTATTTCTTCGTCCTTCCGTCTGGTCATGGATCCGAAGTCGCTTACGCGGAGTCAACCTGATGTTAGCGGTATTTCGGTTCGAATTTATTTCGGACCGTCGCGTCCTTTGCCCCGTCTACCACTTGGGATCGGGTAGCCAACAAGTCGTTTCAAAAGTAGCTGATATTAGGTGAACAAACATCCCCGCTACTTAGGAAACGCATAAGATCATTTTCAGACCACCCCCCCCCCCCGGTTGTTTTCCGGAGTGCACAACTAGAGTTGTCAACTACAATGGGCGAACCGGTCACCTCAGGAAGATTTAACGAAATGTACGTTCTGTCTCCCGTGAGATGAGCGCAGAAGACTTAGGACAAAACAATCCACCGTCAAGCTTCGCCACCTCCCCGTTAGAGTCCAACGCCTTACGGCGAGGTACCGGGAAAGGTACCCAACGGGCAGCCTCACCCTCTGACTACCAGTTTTGGCAGGATATCTCCGTATGGAATTAACCTTCAGGATACCTCCGTCCTTCCGACTGGTTACGGGTCCGAAGTCGCTTACACGACCTCTACCTGTTGTATTACAGCGGTAATTCAGTTTAAATTATCGCGGACCTGGGCGTTCTTTGCCCGTAGTGCCACACGGGATCGAGTGGCCCAAGGTCATTTCAAGAGTGGCATGACAACAGATCAACATCCACCCCCGCTGCTTAGGAAATAGTATATTACTCTTCAGAAATTAGTCAGAATGCACAGCCGATTGGCTACGCCGACCGGTGCGCAAACCGTCCAGTGGCGCCGGGATGCAATCCTGCCGGGAGAAACCGCGGGATGCAATCCCGCCGAAGTGCACAGTCGATTGGCTGACGCCGCACAATGCGCAAACCGCCTATCAGCGCCCGAAGGACATCCATCAGAGGAACCAATCCACCTGCCGTGGCAGGGGGAAACGGAGTCAGTTCCAGGTTTGACCCTCTTAGAGAAAGCTACTGGATAGGAGTTAAACCGTGAGTTGAGCCGACCCAAGTTACCGCTCGGGTCTTAGTGGCCCAACTGCACAGGAACCATTAACTGCCAGTATTTTCGTTTCACATTCCTGGAGTAGATTCGCCAGGAATGTGAAACGCCACTTTACTAACCAACTCAGGGCAATCTAGCATTTTGTTAAGTAGCTTAAATAGAAATTGAAGGCTTAGATATCACAGAGCGGTTTTACACGCGCCCGCCGCGGTTGCGGGACAACTGTTTTATTTCAAAACTCACGACACTGCAGTTTTGCGCGGTCGCGGAACGACCCGTAAACTTGGCGGGAGAAAATCGCAAGTCGAACGGGTTTAGCATCGATATCGAGATTGTCACAAGTAATCAATACAGAGTGTGACTTGTGGTAATAAGCATGTACTTAAAATTGTACACTCTATGGGTAAACTGTGTCGAACTATATTTCACTATCTATATATCTATTAATATATCTATTATCTGGTTTTCTTTGACGGTTCTTTCCAGAGAGCCTTGGAATTCGTCGGAAAAAATATTATAAACATTTTTATTATGTACTATAATTTATAACATGTCAAGAATTTCACCATGGGCTCCTAATGAGTATGTGCAGCTTGGGTCTGACAGCCTAACGTCTGGAAGAGGCCGCGCAAACGACCTCGAATCTGTGATCAGGCCGACGGATGAAGAAATACGTCCAAATCTGGAAGTAAGGGCGCGAGGAAGACCGCCTGGATGTAGTGTCTCTTAGAACAACATTGAAAACGAAGCGAGCTACGTCACTATTCCAAGAGCTCGCATATGGCCGCCACATGTCTACTACTCCGTCAACGCAGATGTTCAAACATTTGAGAAATTCGCCAAACTTCGCACGCGCTTAACGCTAACCAAGGGCGTTCGTCGAGACGTACCCCTCTGCTCACTTCCCTCGCACTTTATCCTCGCAATACCCTGTCGCTCGAGAGTGCGTCTACCGTTCTCTCGGTATACTGTGCTTACGAGGTGTTGGCGTAGTTTGACTGTGGATTGTGTTGTCCATCAAGTTTTGACGTTCACTCCACGGGAGACAGAATGGCACGATGTCTTTATAACTCCCTGGAGTGGCAGGTACGCCCGTAGTAATTGACTCCCATCGATGGACGTTCAGCGTATGTACGCAGTGCGTTGATGTCTATTAAAAAGTCTGTTTTTGATTTAACAGTGCTATAAAAGTGTCATTAATTAAAATTTGTACTTACTATCTTTAATTAATTAGCTGAATCACTCATCGACTTTCACGCCCTCGTCAGTCAATTAAAGCGTTTAGAAATGAGACGTGTCAAACATTCGAATAGGCAACAGTAGATAGGCTAGAGCAGCGATCGGCAAGTCATTTCTAGTGGATATTTTTCCGGATATTTTTATCGAGGTCTAAAAAATGGTTGTGTCACCCCATGACTTTCCCGGCAAGTAGCGAGTAAATTACTTCAAATGAATAATAATTTCATAAATAAAGTCAATGAGCAGTTAGCGAAAATTCCTATTAATATTAGCTAGTAAGTTATGTAGTTCTATGCACTCAATAAAAAAAAAAATACGTATGGCACTCGGGGACTGCCGCGGTAAAGCTATTGCATAGCATTTTTAACAACTTATGCAATTATAATTATTTATTTATTTTATTTTTTCTGATATCAGATATCTGCGCTTTATCGGAAAACTTTGAAATTATTCCTAATCATTTGAGGCTGCGAAAGCAAATGATTCGGAATAATTTAAACGTCTTCCGATAGAGCGCCGCGCACGAATTTTTTATTCGATAAAGCAAAAAAAACGGAGTATTCGAAAAAATCGTAGATAAAAAGATAGATAATTAAATTATCTTTAAAATGGTGCAGGTTTCATAATAATACGCCAGATAGTATTTGCGTAGTAGTCGTTTTTGTGTTCAGTTAGACCTAATTTCACAAATTAATTACACTATGTAATATCAACAAAATCTAAAATATTCAAAGCTAACAATATTAGGAAAATGTTCTTGTCTAACATATATTTTTTTCGAATCGTAAGCAGCACTCGTTTAGACGTAATTATCAGTTTAAAATTATTAATTATCGTTAAGAAATTTCTTCATTCGGTCGCCGCGCTGACCTAGGCCCGCGATAAAAGCTATGCAATAGCTTAACAGAAGTCTTTGTGGCTTCGCGGCAGCCAAATCAGTGTATTTTGCGTATTTTGGCTTATGGACTAATATTATTGGGAAATGCCGCAAACAGTAAATGAATCTTCCTATTGCAAAAAAGAGCACTGCGCAGCATGTATCAGGTAACGCCCAGGACCTCATGCAGAGCATACTTCAGTAAGGCAAAGATAATGACCATGTATTCGGCGTTCATATACCGGTGCTTAATGTATGCCAGACAGCACCCAACAGAAACCGCAACTAGAGCGGACATTCATTCTCACCATACACGCTGTAATTCCCTTTTATGCGTGCCCCGAACAAGACTGGCAAAAGTACAGAAGAGCTACTTATACCTTAGTATTAAATTCTACAATTTACTCCCTACCACTATCAAACAACTGAAGGACAAACAATTAAAAAAAACATTAAGGAGATGCTGATAAGCCACCCTTTTTATAATCTGACCGAATTCGAGGGCCATGACTTTGCAAATATTGTACCAATTTGAATGATAATTATATATGTACGTTTAGTATTTAAATGTAAGATTTAGCTTTAGTTTGATTATTTAACAATTTACTTACTACTTTGGATGTTACTATGTACAGTTTTTAGTACGTATATATTCGATTATTGACTATTTCAATTGTTAGGCTTCTGCTTTGATTATTCAACTTTTTAACTGACTATTTTGATTATTGTGTGTTTAGTAGGTAGCTATTAGAATTATTGACTATTTTATTAAAAAAGCCTTTAATTTGTTTAGTAGTACGATTCTACGACGAATAACTTTTAGTAGGTTCCAAAGTTTCTTAGATGCTATATATTGTTTTTAAATAATATATGTATGTTGATTAAAGATTAAAGTAGTAATGAGACTTACTACTTAAAACGCAAATATTTTGACACGTCCAAGAGCGGTTTTTAGGCGCCAATTGAACACGACCTAAATGTAATGTAATATGCGACGCAGCGCAATGAACATCTGAATTTCGAACGCGCGTCAACACATTCAATTTAAAAATCAAATTGTAAACGCAGGTCGCCGTGAGCCTTCGAATTCGATTTTGAACGAGCCACGCATCGCGAGTGTCGCCGCTTTTAGGGCCCTTACTATTTAACTAATGAATGGCGGTCTTTACATATTATTTGTGTCGCTTGTATATGACATAAAGCCAACCAAAATTTCACGTTGTGATTTCTAACCAATAAGACACATGTGTACCGAATTTAAAGTCTTTAAGTTCAACTAGAGCTGTCAGCTACATCGGGCGAACCCGTCACCTCAGGAAGTTTTAACGATATTGGATCGGTCTGTCTCCCGTGAGGTGAACGTAGAAGACTTGGAACGAAAACAGTCCACTGTCTAGTTACGCCACTCGCCCGTAAGAGACCAACGCCTTACCTTTAGTTACAACCAGATTACTCCGATCTCCCGACTGGTTACGGGTGCGTGGTCGCTTACGCGGTCCTCTCTCTTACCTAGCGGTGATACGGTATCCAATAATTCGAGATTGAAGTATAACTAAAGGTGGACCGACCGCGCCCTCTGGTGGACCGATTTCAACCACAATCTTTTGAACTCTTGCCATGACCAAATGATGCCTGCATGCCAAATTCAGCTCGATCGGATGAATCGTTTGGGCGCTATCGTGGAGGAAACACACAGACAGGCAAACACAAAGACACACAGATAGACTGAGAAATAGTCTTAATCGTTTTGAGATAGGGGTAGTGGGCGGGGGGTGTTAAAATGTATATATCCTTCTCCATCTCGAAATAAAATGTTAGCGCGTTCACAACAGTTTACCTCCTCGTCGATTGGTAGGTCGGTAAAGTAAAACCAACCACTAAACTAAAGAAAGGCACTTTTATAAATGTCAGTCATGACGTCATGATTAAATAGTGAGTCGCCGTTCCCGAAACACAACGCACTCGCAGATCACGAAAAACATCGGTTAAGTTTGTTCAGCGGCCCAGTTTCTATTTTCCCGGCACGGATCCAAAGGTATCTAACGGTTCCGTGCAGCTTGGGCCTAATGACCTGTTTGCTATATTGGGTAGGCTTAACTCACGGTTAAACTTCCATCCGGTAGCCTCCTCAAAGAGACACTAACCTGGAAAGGACTTTCTGGAAAATCCCCGAGCGATACTAGGCGGTTCGCGCATCGTACAGTGCTTTCCAATCGACTGTTCACCCCGGCGAAATATCCGAAGGGGGTTTGGAAACGTACATTTCCTACAGGATGGTTGTCGACCTGATGTCAGCTACCTTTAAAACGATCCGTTGGCCAATTCCGTGTGGTAGTAAAGGGTAACAAGTAAATATATTGCCGTTATAACACTACTGCCGTTAGAGAAAGTGAACTATTGTACAATATTTATAACTATTTTTTGTTAGGTTTCTTAAATAAAATATTTGGTATTCTTGTACTTATCCATATATGTACATGTATATTTTTCGGAATGTACCTACTCAACCAGACCTTTCGTTCGACATTAAACACGATATATTTATGATAATTTATTGACATTTATGAATTTGGACATTTAGAGAACTGTTTACTTAATACATTGACAATTAAGGTACTCTATGGCACTTGGGATGACGTAACGATTTTAACAATACCAAACACTACTAAATCGGTTCAAGCGTTTAGAAAATATGGTGGAATAAAGAAACGGAAAATATTTAACACAATACACTTCTTTTTTGTCGGGCAGTCGTGTAAAAAGAGCCACGGTCCGCGATAAATTCGATCTGAATTATCGCTAACATAAGGTTGAGGCCGCGCAAGCGACTTCGGACCTTCGACCAGACTGGAGGACGAATAAATCCTAGCAAATATGGTAGTGAGGGCGCAAGGTCGTCCCGCTCGTCCAGTGTCACGCGGTAAGGCGTTTGACTCTCATGGGTATATTGGCGTAGTGCGACGGTGGACTGTGTTTATTATTTATTTATTTATTAGTTTCAAATAGTATTCAAGGGCATTACAGATGAATCCAATTCGCCCTTGAATATTAAAGCTAGAGTGTAGGTAAGTCTAAAAATAAATGACTATATAACTAAATTAATGCTAACATTGAACAAGAAAAAAAACATAAAAATATAAATCTAAATTAAAGACAGATTATGATAAACATGAGATAGCAGGGAGTTGCCTTTATAGCTGCCAAAGGGATATACAAAAGATATCTATTTCTGTGGGTAAGTAATTAAGAAGAGCTATAACCCTACCCACTGGCCTGTCTATAAAAATATTTGTACGGTGGTACGGCACATTAAACAATAGATGCGATCTCCTCGCTGTGCAATTTACCGGTACGTACAATTCAAACTTACATAGTATCTCTGGCAAATAAATAGTTCCTTGAATTAATTTATGTGTAAATATAATTAGTGAAATATGTGTTGCCTCTAAGTCTCTACGTTCACCCCACGGTTGAAAGAATGATCAAATATCGTTATAACTTCCTGGGGCGGCGGGTTCGCCCGTAGTAATTGATAACTCCGGAATCGGATCCGGACCGCGGTCCGCCAGTTGCCGAGTAAAGTACACTAGAGAGTACACATCTAATTTACTTGTCAAGTCATGTTTCATTCTCTGCGATACAATCTAAAGATGCAAGTGAAAACTGTTTAAGCGACACAATTTCCTTTTCATTGCTATAACTAATTAAATCTTTATTGTTTTGGTGTAGTGTAGTGTGTAATACTAGTCAATCTCACTATGTAAAACACAAAATTCTCTACTGCACAGAGAAACAATATTATACCAGACGGAATTGTGTTGCACCCATAAATCTGTGTATTACGCCGTGTTTACTCAAGAAAACCAAGTAATCTCACATTTTTTATTAGACGTAACGCCATTACATGTAACGTTATAACAGTAACACCATTGCATTGTATGTCATTGTAAAGTGGAAACGCCTATATAGTCCAGCAAATACTTTTGTATCGTACATGCTTCGTATACGTGGAAATTCCAGATAGTACATACCTACGTACAAAATGGTCGATAATGACGACTTATATAATCGAGAGGACACGGCTACATTCTAGCAAGACGAAATATGGCTTTTGGGGTTTTGGCAGACGGCTTTTGGGGTTTTGCAGTGGTATACGCAATGCATGTCGTATATACCACTGTCAGAAAGGTACTGTATACGCAATGCATGTCGTATACCACTGTCAGAAACGCAGGGAGCTAAGGGGCCCTTGCTGAGTTGGCCGCGAAGACCCATTCTGTTCAGGGT
Source organism: Micropterix aruncella (assembly GCA_944548615.1). Taxonomy (NCBI): domain Eukaryota; kingdom Metazoa; phylum Arthropoda; class Insecta; order Lepidoptera; family Micropterigidae; genus Micropterix; species Micropterix aruncella. The sequence goes on from OX155960.1 coordinate 11,304,158, forward strand.
TCGTCACACTCACGGGTCAACACCCATCCGACGGCCTCCACGCATGAAGTGCGAACCTGGGTAGGACTCTGGCCTTATGGTTAGTTTCCCCAAGGAATCAATCTTCTGGCGCTCCTGGCTATCTCGCGGTTAAGGCGTTGGCCTCTTACGGGCTTGTGGCGGAGCTTGATGGTGGACTGTTTTTGTCCAAGTCTTCTGCGCTCACTCCAGGGAGATAGAACGACTAATCGTTAAAACTTCCTGAGGTAACAGGCTCACCAGTTGTAGTTGACAACTCTAGTTAATTATTTTAACACAATAAAGTTACTCTATTTTATTCTATTTTATTTAGGGATTACATTATTGAAGGGGTCCACTTATCAGTGGTATGCGAAACTTTTACCGAATTCTACATAATTTTCAAATATCCATTGTTTGTAAATAAATACATATCCATTGTTTGTAATAAAATTCTTACATTCGAACAAAATCTTCTTAACTCGACAGCAATATTCCATTTTCAGTAAAGTGTTCCATTAAAAAAACTATTGTATCACCCCAAGACTTTCCCGTCAAGCAGACACCCCCCCCCCCCCCGGCGCCATTCCGTAACCTCCCCCTCCCCCCAAACCTTATACCCCCAATAATGCTACTTCCCCCTCCAAATATAGTACATTTATAGTATTTCCGTGGTATTAAAATGGCTATTTTCTAATATGGTTCGTTTCTCGGCTAGCGTCGGGCGGCTCGACAGTATTTGATTAAAATGTAGGTATGTCAGTTTTTTTTGTGTTGCTTGTATAAGAGATATTGCAATCAAAATTTAACAATGTGATTGCGATCCTATCGATCTGTGCAACGCCCCCTAGTGGACCGATTTCAGCCACAATCTTTTCAACTTTTGCCATGACCAAATAATGCTTGCATGCCAAATTTCAGCTCAATCGGATGAAGCTTTTTGGCGCTATCGTGGAGGAATAACATATACACACAGATACACAGCACACGGAGGTGAGTTCACAATACTTCCCTTTGCCACGAAAGTAATATAATATTTTGCTTTTCCGAATCTCAACGCCCCTATTATTTCCTCGACCTCTCTGAAACGATCACGATTCGTTACCTAAATTAGCTTATCGAAGTATTTACAGAGTAAGTCACGATCTTTCATGAATTACGATACGGGGAACAACGCACGCGAAGATTCCGATCACTTTCGCCGTGTGAACGGAATTCAGCGCGAGACTGGTATCGGAACCGGATCCAACAGAAAGTATTTGTTGATTTGATGTAACAAAAAGTGTTTGTTAAAGATATCATTGCATGCTTTCCAAAAGCACTCAAGGAAGCTTTTTGAGCATGGGACAAAGCAGTAAAGTGTATGGGTCTAAAGATAAATTAGGAGAAAACCAAATAAATAGCCGACCATGTTGAAAGTGTAAACCCAGCTGCAACTTTTATTGTTGGTCCCTATATCTTGGAATATGTCGAGAAAGAAGAAGAACGAGAAAACAAACACCTGTTTACCATAGGTGTGCCATACAGCCCTCTATGCAGAGGATGCATGGAGGAAGAAGAAACGCCACAGCATGTGCTCATGGAATGCAGGAGCGTGGCAGAGCAACGGGAAAGAATACTACAATCTCCAGCATCTGTCCCGGAGGCCTGTAGCAACCCAAACAGGCTACTAACCTTCTGGGACAGCCTGGGTTGGCTGGAGTAACATAAATAGAAACATGAGCCACGCACAACGGCCCAATCAAGAGGCCAAGTGCGGGAAAAAGCCCAGACTAACTAACTAACTCTGTCGAGAAATTGACATACCTCGGCCCATTGGTTACCACCTACATGTTTAATGGGAGTCTTATGACGGCTACGGAATTCAAATGTTTGCTTGTCCTCAAAATGAACCCGAACATCGTATTGGTTTTGTTCACTGTTTATTCAACGTGAGTGGCACCTGTCATCTTATGATTAGCCCGGTGGCGTATTGGTTAGGTCGACTGATATTACATTGTAAGATTCCGGTTTCGATTCTTGACTGGGTCGCCATTTTCCGTTGGGTTGCATTTCAATTCCGACGACCGAATGCAAAAACAAAACATACACTTGTGAGAGTGGCCACCCTTCACTAGACTCCAATTGATTGTGAGCGAAGGGTGGTTCTCATCATGAAGTTTTCTCCGTGAATGAAAGTCGTGGGTGTCGAAGTAGAAGTATTTAATCAGAAGGTTGAAGTGAGTCGCCAGTTCTTAACGGCTTGATTGTTGTTTCGCCGTTGTGTAGTAGTGTGGGCGCGAGGTGAAACCGTAGTAGTGTGTCCGAAGCGTGTAGTCGAGGAGCGAGGCTTGACGATCGGTATCGCGGATAATGCAGGTACTGCTTGATAATGAAGCGCAGTCGCGATAACTGTCCACTGAGGGGTCGATGTTTAGAGCGCGGTAACTATCCGCCAAAGGAATGATATCGATCGATTGAAATGTACTACGTTTTATACCGTGAGCGGTGATGTAATAGCTATGAGTGGGGTGTGACATGTGCCGCTTGCCTGTGCATAAATTGCCGAATTTAGTTGGAAATTAACTGCACCTGCCTCGTGTAGATTTGAGCGAGTTTGCGGTTTCCATTCTGTGGAAATTACTTTTTTGTTGTGGGTATGTTGGAGCGACAGGGCTCCAACACACTTATACACATGTTACACGGACACACACATATAAACACTTAATAGTAGGGGTGGATTGTAGTATGACAATAAACCCGCTCCTTGAGAAATATCACAATAAAAAGTGAGTGTTCGGCCTGCCGTCTTAAAGGAAATTCCGTCAGCGATCCCAGAAAATGAAGGCAACTCTCTAAAAGACACTTATCGGACCAGTCTTAAGTTAGCTTCAGTAACGTGGTACCTTTACAAAGTGGATGAAAATGCTACAGATATCTTTGAACGCAAAATAGATCGCTAACAAACAGACAACTGCGAACCTGTGAAAATCTCGTATATGCATGCTGTGAGATTCCTGAAAATCATAAGGCTCACGTGGAAAAGATGGAAAATGAACAGCAGTTGAAACACATTCTTTATGGCATCATAAAGTAGGAGATCAAAATCGCGATGGCTTGATTCCAAGTCTCGCAATCTTTGTTAACGAATCTTTTTTTCGAAATTTGAGCACAGAATATAATTTAGAAATGTATAACCAGAAGTCGGTATGCTTTACTCCAGATGAGCTGCTATACCAGTGTTAAATGTATGCACTTAGCACTTAACAGAAACTGCATCTAATGCTTATATTAGTTGCAGATAAGCTTTTTACACCTTATTATAAATATTGTGAACAGCAAGAAAATGCATACTTGATATTTGATGGCAAGGGATCATCCGCATGGCTAACTAGGCCGAGAACTGTTCTATGGTGGCATTTATTTTGTCAATGTTAAGTGTAATCGTCTTTATAGTATTTGAAAAGAAAAAAAGGTAAATGTTATCTAAGCTAAAGAAATAGCTTCCTGTTATGCATACCCCGAAAAGGACTTACAAAAAAGCTAGAAAAAGAGTACAAAATCAATATCAACATCAAAATGTTCTTTATTCATATAGACACAATTAAATATTATTTTTAATTTATGTTCTTATGATGCGTCCAAGCCTTACTCCCAAGCCGTTTTGTCATTTACATAATCAGATATTGTATAGTATGCTTTTTTATACAATTTTGCTTTGATGGTAGCTTTAAACTTATTTACAGATAGTTCTCTAATAGTATGAGGAAGTTTGTTATAGAAGCGTATACATTGTCCCAAAAAAGAATTCCTTATTTTGTGGAGACAAGTAGCACGTACAACAAGGTTATGCTTATATCTAGTATTAACATTATGAGTGTCGCTTTTTTTTTAAAACTTGTCAATATTCTTGTGGACATACAACAGATTTTCGTAAATATATTGTGATGCAACAGTAAGAATATTTATCTCTTTGAATTTTTCTCTAAGTGAAACTCGAGGACCAAGTTTATATATAGCTCTTACAGCACGTTTCCGTAGTATAAAGATGTTATTGATGTCCGCACAGCTTCCCCAGAGAAGAATCCCATAGGACATAATGCTATGAAAGTAACTAAAGAATACTATTCTTGCTGTATCTACATCAGTCAGCCGCCTTATTGTTTTAACTGCGTATGCCGCAGAGCTAAGTTTTCCTGACATTTTCTGAGGATTTGTGGGCCCCATTGTAATTTGGAGTCAATTGTTATCCCTAGAAACACAGTTGAAGCAACAGGCTCCAGTCTAGTTCCATTTATTTCTACATTGGTTTGTACCTGCTTAACATTAGGTGTAGAAAATTTAATCACTTTTTTTTTTTCATTTAATAGTAGGTTTTTTACATTAAACCAATGGACAACTTTTGAGAGTGCATTGTTAACTTCGTCATAATTGTACAATTGTCGACTAATTTTAAACGTCAAAGAAGTATCATCAGCAAACAATATAATTTCGTGATTATTCCTTATGTGAAAGGGTAAATCATTGATGTATATTAAGAAGAGAAATGGGCCAAGAATGGAGCCTTGTGGGACACCCATGGTGACCATTGATCCTGGTGATCTTTTACCGTTTACATCAACCTTCTGAATTCTATTTCCCAAGTAAGAAGTAAGAAGATCAAGAGCCTTGTTCCTAATGCCATAGTGATGTAATTTCCTAACTAGTGTATCATGGTGTACACAATCAAATGCCTTAGACAAGTCACAGAAGATGCCTAATGCGTCTTGTGACTCTTCCGAGGCATTTAATATACCTGTCAATAGTTCGGTTCCCGCATCTATGGTTGAGCAACCCTTCGTAAATCCAAACTGTTTCTTATGAAGTAAATTATATTTGTTAAAATGAGTGTGCAATTGTCTAAGAATTAATTTTTCGAAAATTTTACTCAAAGTGGGAAGTACGGAAACTGGTCGAAAATTCGAGGGATCAGAAGTATCGCCAGATTTAAATAATGGTATAACTTTACTATGTTTCATCAGATCAGGAAACACTCCAGAAGTAACACAACAATTGAATATATATGCTAGATAAGGTGCGATTATTTCTATGATGTATGAAATAGTTTTTACAGAATATCCCCAAACAGAAAAGCTATTTATTTATTGGCATTGGATTGTATAATATACTCCCTACCACTACTAAAAAACTGTATAATGATGTGCATGTTGTGAGATTCCCAAAAATCGGAGGGAGCGAGTGGAAAAGATAAAAAATAAATAGCAGTTGAAACACATTCTCTGTAGCATCATAAAGTAGGACATCAAAACAGCGATGGTTTGATTCCAAGGCTCGCAATCTAGGTTAACGAATCTTTGTTTCCGAAATTTTGAACACAAAATATTATTTAGAAAGGTATAACTAGAGGAGCTGCTATACCAGTGCTTAATGCATGCCAGACATCACTTAACAGAAACTGCAGCTAAAGCATAATATTAGTTGCAGACAAGCTATTTATACCTCGTCAATTTTATAATCTACTTCCTAACATTAATAAAAAGCTGGTGGACGTACAATTTGAGGGGAGTAGTTGGGATTAAACCCCCCGAAATCCGGCGTATTTTCGATTCATTGTACGGGCGAATTCAAGTTTGGTGGATGCCGCGCGCGTTGTTTCAATGAATGCGTCACCTGCGAAACTGAAGTCTGGATAGGAGGATAGAAATGAGCTGATCGAAGGATAGAAATTAGATGTCATCATTAACAACCAAATATTTAGAGATGATGTTAAACAGAGTGCAAATTACTATAACTGAGCGTATCATGCGCATGAGTCACGCGATATATTATATTACAACGAGACACACACATGCGAGTGTTTCGGAGAAACCGTCGTTCCCAGGAACGAGCTGCCTTGACCTATCTAACTGTGAGATCGGAATTTTCGAGACCCTTCCGCCGCGAGCCATCGTGGAGGATTTCGTTACGATCCACAAACGAGGTAAGTATGCATAATGCAGAACTGAAAAACGAGAAAAAGAAGAAGGAGCGAATACACTGGAAAGATTACTAATGCTAGTACGACACGTGGGGCGTAAGTCGCCCAACCCAAAATTCAAATGCGTAGTAAAAAAATGGGAATTCAGAATTGCGCGAATGGCAGCAATGATCCCTCTTATTCGAAATAAAAGTGGGTGGAACTCGCCAGTACACGCGGATCGTTCTCTGTGGCGGTTTTTGTGTTAAAAGTTCGTAGTTCGAAATCTCTCAAAGTTTACCGAATTTTCGTTGTCCGTGTTATATTTTTTTTTTACCCACAAGACCGGTGTCTTATTGTGGAACCCGCCTTGTTGCCTTAAATGGCAACATCTTCTAGGTGGGCATTTATAGCATCACGCCGTCAAACACTCGAGAAAGAAACAAAGGAAGAAAGAAAGAGTTGCAGACAAAAGCAGGAAGAATAATTTGTGTGGACGATGTTGCCGCAGCATTTTAATATGCCGTCGCTTGAGGATCGGCGAACTGCTGCGGATATGACTGCGCTACATGACATCGCCAATGGGACGCTGGATAGCCCATATAGTTTCGAGCACCGCTCTGAAGGTGCCGCAACGTAAAACCCGATCTATACAGTTATTCGAGCCCCCGAGACGACATTCTAACTACACGCGCAATTCAATGCTTAACCGATTGCCACGTACGTATAATGATAAATTCACAGGGCTTGACATTTATAGTAGAAACAAAATTAGCTTCAAATCGGCAGTACGAACCGCCCTTGAAGCAGCAGCGACAACTGCCAGTAATTATTGATTTGCAATATGTATGTATAAATATAATATAACTTATATATGTATTCCCATTTACTTATTTTGAATTTATGTTGTATAAGTATGATTTATATGTTTGCGGTTAACTCTACAACTTTTGCGGTCATTTGACATTTTTTGGTTGGTGGGGATGAATCCTTGCCGCGTGGACTTGGACGATGAGTTCTCCCGGCAAAGTTACATTGCCCATCTACAAATGCATCGGGAGGACTGTCATTTATTTCCGCGCGGTATAGATCCGTTTTCTCTCAACTAATAAATATTTACGGATGTATTGTATTTTTTGTTTCATAATTTAGTTTGTAAAATATTTTTCAAATAATTTCGAACGGCGTAAGTTATAATCGGCACAAGAACATGTTTTTTTAAGAATTATGTATCTAATTATAAGTTCATGCTGTTACAAAAATAAAATAAAAGTATTGCTGTAGTCAAAAGAGGGATGGAGAATGGTCCAAGAATTCATGGAAAGGTGATCAAAATAAAGGGAAAAGACGAGAATGTAGAGAAATAAATGACGAAAAACGCCGATGGTAGGCCGAAAGGCATGTACGTCGACGCCAGGAGGCAGGAAAGGTTTTGGTCAGTAAGAGTCCGACACTACCGAGTCACAGGGTCAATACTTGGATGACCGCCAAGTTAAATACTCGGCGGTCATCCAAGTATTGACCGCGCCCAACGCATTTTCAACATTTACTGCAGCTTTTTGATGTTTGACTAAAACCCAAATATTTTATTTTCGATTTGTTTTTGGTTCTTTAAAGAATTGGGCTGCGCGATTTACGCTCCACTCTGTATTATCTGTGTCAGAGGAATAGAATGTAACTGAGATTGGATTTGTCGTCTTTATATCTCAACTATACTTCAGCTTTTGAACTCATCTTTATTGCACTTGGCAATAATTAAGCTAAATAAACATTATTTTTATTTTTATTAATTTATTTGTTTTAGTTTCCTTGCAAGGAAGGTATTGTAGACGCACTTCTGTTTGTGTATGTCTGTTTTCCTCCACGGTAGCGCCCAAACGTTTCGTCTGATTAAGCTGAAATTTGGTATGCAGGCTTCTTCTTCTTCTTCCTCTCCGCCGTTCCCTCATTACTGAGGATCGTGGCCACTAGACAACAGTTTGCCTACGAGGCTCCTCCACTTCGACCTGTCTTCTGCATGGCGGGTTGCAGATTGTATTGACCCTTTTGTAACTTCTTTGATGAGGTCGTTCCATCTGGCCGGTGATCTACCTCTGCTTCTTCTTCCCTCCACTTGACCCCCGGAAAGCATTTTCTCTAGATTCTCTGGGTTTCTCCTGGCAACTTGACCGAAGAACTGCAGGACGCTTCTCATGCATACGGTGTAGAGCCTCACTTGGATGCCGAGTTCTTCCAGGGCAGATTTATTGGCGCGGCGTGCTGTCCATGGGATTCATAGCATTTTACGCCAACACCACGCGTATCCGAGCCTTCAGGGTCCATGTCTCCGATGCATAGAGAAAGTTCGAGAAAACCAGGATTCGAACCAGCCTGACCTTAGTCCGCTTGCTTGTACCCCGATTCTTCCACAGCCTTTCTAGCCGATCTCATGGCCGAGATCTTGATCTGGCTTCTGCGCGAGACCTCCTTTTCGCAGTTTCCGTCGTTGCATATCATGGAGCCCAGATAGACAAAGTCTTTCACAGCTTGAAGGTCACTCAGCTCGTTGGTGCGTTGCATGGATCCAGTCCGGTCCACAAACATGAGGTTGGTCTTGCTGCGGTTCATGTGCAGGTATGCAGGCATTGTGGTTGAAGTCGGTCCACCAGGGGCCGCGCTAGTCATACTTCAATCTCGAAATATTGGACTAAAGACAAATTTTGGTTCACATACATTACATACATTTAAATCAAATAATATAGTCGTGCCGCCCAAGTCTAGCCGAGAAACGAACCATATTGGATAATATCCTTTGATGGATAAGTAGGGTAAAAAAAAGTGGAATAAGTAGGGTGAGTTGGAGCAAGTTTGGACGGACGTGCGAAATGAGTAGGGTAAGTCGGGGCTAGTCCGTGCGGAGGTACGGAACGAGTAGGGTAAATCGGGGCAAGTCCGGGCGGAGGTGCGGAATGAGTAGGGGTAAGTCGAAGCGAGTCGGGGCGGGAGGTGCGGAATGAGCAGGGTAAGTTGAGGCAAACCCGGGCAGAGGTCCGGAATAAATAGGATGTCGTAGCAAGTTTGGGCGGAGGTGCGGAATGAGTAGGGTAAGTCGGGGCAAGTCTGGCTGAGGTGCGGAAGGAGTAGGGTAAGTCGAAGCAAGTTTAGACGGAGGTACGGAATGAGCAGGGTAAATCGTGACGAAGAAGAATGAGAAGGAAAAGAAGAAGAAGCAGAAGAAGCAGGAGAAGATGCAGAGAAGGGAATGGGGAGGGGAATGGGGAGGGGAATGGGGGGAGGGGAATAGAAGCGGAGGGTGATGTGCAGGGGGGGATTTGGGGAGGGGGGGGGGGGCTTTAGAGGTGGTTTGGTACGCGAAGGGTGACTGTTCACCGGGAAAATCTTGGGGTGACACAACCGATTATTTTTTTGTATTTGAGGAGATGGGTGTGGGGTCCCAATTTCCTCTTTGCACCAGGACTTTTGACCACACCTAGTTACGCCACTGATCCTATGACAAGTTTATAACGCTTGCATGAACAATTTATAATATATATAGCATGAGCACCTTAATAGTAAGTGTAAGTAAGCATAAGTAGGAATAAAATTAATATTAAAAAACATTTTTAAAAGCAGACTTTTATAAAAATGCTCTGAAAAGAAGAAAGATTGTTATAAGATTTATGACATTTTAAAATATAGGTGGCCTGATTGTATCACTTAACTACAGCACTGTGAAGCTCCTAAATACCTGGGAGTGAATCTAGACGCTTCTTTAATTTACAAAAGCCATTGTCACAATACGAAACAGACAGAAGGTATGTTTCAGAAATAGCAACGTCAGGAAACTAACTGGAAGTATATGGTGAGCCAAACCAGCTACACTCAGAGCCTCAGTTCTGGGTCTATGCATCTCCACAGTGGAATATGCCACTACAGTGTGGAGTGGATCAACATACGCAAAAATGGTCGACACTGCTGTGAATGACGCTGCGATAATTGTCTGATAATTGTCTGATAATCCTCAAACACACTTCTGTCGAAAACCTTTAACCGCTCATCGGAATGGCTGCCCCTGCAACACATCGTGATGTTCTAGCTGATTCTGAACGCCTAATATAAAGGTGATAGACGATCCAAGACACCCACTAGACTTGCAAGAACCACACCACAATCGCCTCAAATCGCGAAAATCATTTTTGGACTACACACAACCGCTCCAAGGCAGTCAATCTACGAACCGCATCACTCAATGGAGGTTCACTTGGCGAGGACGTAAAGAAAGAGATTGCACCGGGAGCCTATCTACCCAATACCACCTGGCGTGAACTCAACAGGCTGGTGATAGGTGTGACAAGAGAATCCCATATTCGGCTGTGGACAGCTGCAAGATGAAGACCAACTGCTATCCTACCCCCAGTTACGAACCCCTTATAATCACACACCAGGACCTAACCTGTTCCGGACACGTTAACGAACGAACGAACCTAGAACCTAGGTGAGCGGTTTTCTCGTTCTCTCCGCTATCGAGCCATATTTTGTGTGTCTTCCGAGGGCTCCGTGGTGTGAACCAGCGTTAAGCACTCGTAGCGTATCTAGTAGTAGTAGAGTGGACTGTACGGACGCGACCGGGCGCGGCGAAGCGTCGCATCGCACTCTTCGGGGTTAATGACACGACCGGCGGTGCGGTGCGGTGTTTTGTACCATTCGACGGACGCACAGCCGCAGCAGATCGTATCCCCATATTTCTATATTTACGCATGCTGTGCTTGAACCGCGATATTTACGCGTTGACCACGCTGGACTTTATAGTATTCTCGTGTGTAAGGAGCGCTTACACCGAGAGATGTACTGCTGCAACCTACTGCTTCCAAGTCCACGGAAAGGAACCTCATACTCAAATCTATACAGAATACAGAGTATTTTTAACCGACTTGGAAAAAGGAGGAGGTTATCAATTTGTTTGTATTCGTTTTTAAATGTTTTTTACCTCAGAACTCCGTCATTTATAAACCGTTTTGGAAAATTCTTCTTTTATTTGACTTACAGATTGATCCCATATCAAATCCTATTTTGATGATGGGATCCAGGAGAAATTGAGGGAAGTCTTCAAATATTATCATATGAGTTTTTTTTTAAAACCCACAAGGCATATTTATTTATTTCCCAAAACATAATTAACCTTACAGATGATTTCAAATCGTTAATTATTTTTCTAGGCTATTATTCTAGATTATAAATTTTATTCTACTATAGACTATTATTATAATTCTACTGTTAATAATTATTATTACTCTACTCCATTACTATTACTATCATTATTATTCTAATATATAGATTATTATTCTACATTATTATAGCAAACGAGACAGAGGAATCCGTTATACTAGTTATACTAGTATTATACTAGTTACTACTTTTTAACAATTTTAATACTACATACTACATATTTATCTACTCGTAATTACTTGATTGCTAAGAAATGCTATTACCGTACTTTGTAGTTGTGCTAAGTTCACCGTCCAAATATCCAATTCTGGCTCAGTCGAACATAGTGCATTTAGGGTACGAAGCGTCCGCACCGTGAAGCAGTGTTGAACGATGTTAGTTCTAGCTCGCGGTAACGCGAACAATACGTGGGTCCTAGCACGGTAGTAATTGGCGGGTACAAACAGACCGATTCTTCTAATGATGGTCGGATTACCAATGAACCCCTAAGCAGTTTATATATGTGGCAGATTGACAGCCAATCTCTTCTTACGCTTAGTGAGTTGTACCCAACCATCCCCAGAATAAATGCCGTAGGATATATATATAGAAAGGGATAATATCCATGCTGTTTTTTCGTGGAACCCACCTTGTTGCCTATTGGCACCATCTTCTAGGTGGGCATTTGTAGCATCACGCAGTCAACACTCAGGCAGTTACCCAACCCAGTATCGACCGCGCCCGCCGCTGCTTAACTTCGGTAACAACGAGGAGAACCGGTGTCAACGGGGCTATGGACGCTACATAGTTGAAATGACAATGCAGTTTTTTATGTTAAGCATGACCTGATTCTACACTCAGGGTTGGCTGCTGACAAGGGGACTCCTCAACGGTCAACAGCACAGACATAAAAGTGTATATACGCTATGTATATAATTTTGTATATCATAACTGAATAATTATGATAACCCGTTCAATTTTTACAATGAACGGGTTATCATAATTATTCAGTTACAAGTTTAACAAGGTTAACAAGTTTTACAATGACATGGCTGTTGCACTCAGGGTTGGCCCCCAAAGAGGGGACTCCTCAATGGTTAACAGAATAGTCACGAAATTTTGTATACGCACTCAATTATGATAGTCCGTGCTAAGTTTCACATGACATGGCTGCTGCATTTATAAAAAAAAAAGAGTCGTTTTTGACGTGACAACGTCTTATAAATCGCTGCACGCACCTGCTGCACGCACGAAAAAACATGACTCATGCGGCGTTACCTCGCTCTGAGGCGTTCCATTTATTATATTTATTATTCAATATAAATGCTGCCATCTACCGGTTGCGACAAGAATTATTTACTAACCTCAGTCTAAAATAGTACGAATGAAAATCACTAGATTGATTTAAATTCTCGACATAATTTTATATATATTCTTGATATACGGAATGTTATTACTGAACGGACAATTTTCTTGTGGGTACAACGTAGTGCAACGAAGTAAGCAACTTTTATTTAAAAAAAAAAAGTATGAAAGCTATCATTACGATGCGCTATCTAGCGGTTGGTAAAATGTCACTGATATTGTTTATTTACGACGTATTACCTACCGCTAGATGGCGCAGCGTGCTCAAACGCTTCTCAAACCGTTATTTAACAGTTTGAGATTTCAAACTTTCAAATTAAAAAAAACAATAAACTTTAAACAATAAACAATTATACCATTATACTGCTATACAATAATACATTTACATGTTGTAGTCAAATCGGTGAGATAAAAGCATATACTTTTGGGTGTTTGTAATAAACAATATCAGACTCTTAAATGAAACTGCTTCAAATGCAACCATTCCATCAGTATTTTCTTATGACGTTGTCACGTTCAACTATCGTCAGTAAACCGACTTTACAGACAATCGATTTCTTTTTTGTCAAAATTTTATTATAACTTCACAATTCTGTAAGGGATTATAAAGCATATTAAATTTATCTTAGATTAGTTACTCCATTTAACAAAGAATGATATACAGTAAATTAGGTACTTTAGAATTATTCCAAATAACAAAAACTACTATAACATATCCATTCACAACTAGTATACGAAATTGCATTGATAAGTAGGATGTCTTTTTCAAAGTACATATTTTAAAATGTCGCAAAGCCTCGTATGTACCTCATATAAGTTAATAATTAATTTAATAAAAGACTCGACCATACCTAGCCTATCTCCTAATTCTTAAAATTTCACTAACTGCCATCCTAATGTACTGTATTATATGATTATTATATTATAACAAACTATTGTATTATATCATTATGTATAATAAATATTATTATCCAATTACTCATACTTCAATTTTGCTCTAACCAAATAACCTTATTAACAACTTATTTAATTATTACTTTTCTAACCCTTGTATTATTATTAGCTTATTATAAATTTTTTTTCTACTATCAACGTGTTCATGTTATTTCTGTTAATTTGTAATGAAAGCATTGCAAACTATTCATAGGATAGTAAATTTGTTTCGTTTGAATATGTTTTTAAAATACTAGTATCATATATTTACTATCTGTAAGTTTGCTATAAAAAAAAAAAAAGTAAGCCTCGTATTTTAAAATGTCGCAAAGCCTCGTATAGACGCGGTGGCCCTGGACGTGTTCAACCGACTTTCTGACAAGATCAAAATCGCACGAAATGAAAGAGTGTTTGAAGGATATTTTCGTCCATTCTTGTTGGAGAAATCCTTGTATTGCCTCAGCTAATTTTAGTAATCTCTATTACCCACCAATATTTGTGTTTTTTTTTCTATTTTTTTTAATGTGTTAAATTAAGGGTACTTCTTATCGGTATCATATATTTCCTTCTTATATAAAAAAAAGGTAACTTCTTTTTTATATTGGAAGGAAATATATGATACTGATCCAGGTGGACTATTGGAGCCGTATCTAAGTTACAAGCTTAAGTTTTAGTGAAATCTATCTACAAATTATAAACGTAGGTTAAGAAGTTAGCACAGTAGGTCTTTACTTTATATTAATTTAGTTAGGTACTTGTATCTACTCTTTATTGTGACATTTCACAATGGGCGGGTTTATTGTCATACGGATACTTAAATGATGTTTTTATTGTATTTATTGGATACTAGCTGTTGCCCGCGGCTTCGCTTTGCGTAAAGTTTTGAATCGAATTGCTAATTGAGTAGGGTGGCGTATATTGGTCTTTTTAGACGCTACCTTTAGATATATAGTAAAAAACGTCCTGTTCGCTTTTTGGTCCTTGCCACCCGCCGCTTTCCGCTGAAAGCTGACCTTGTTGGGCTAGTCGCCGCCGCGCAGCATCCGCTAGGTATTTCGAGTTGCTTGCCCGCGTTATTTATTTCATGATATCTCTAAATCTATTCCAACTAAAAAGATACAATACATTGCTAATTTTATCTCCATTTAACACCCGTGATGATGGATTAATTTATTTTGATAAGGATTCATATTTTACTGCAAATTATCTTCAACAAACTTCAACTTTTTTTTCTTATTTTTTTGAGTCATAAAAGCTTCAGTTATTGTGGCCTTAATATAAAAGTTGGATATATGCTGTCGCTGACTTTTTTTAGATCTCTTTGAGGCCGACGTTTTTGATTTAAATAGTTTTCAAAAATACCAAACCGTTTCGTCAGCGCACGCCGATAAAGCACATCACCAGTACATTTTCTCCGACTCGATTTACAAATAAAGTGATTTCGTATTGAAAACGAATATTTATGACAATAACATATAGCCTATCATCCTACTTACTCGATAATTTAGCTTTCCATTAGTGAAAGAATTTTCGAAATCGGATAAGTAGTTTTGGAGATTACCCCCTACATACAAACTTATACCTACACATTACCTCTTTATAATAATAGTATAGATATTCTATAACAAATTATAACTTAATTTAATCTTAAAACTCATGTCAACATGATTCAGCATCTTTGGGGTAATGAAAAAAGTTTCTTCTCTTGTATTGTAAATTGTAATACGAGTATACTGTTTTAGTAAGGCACACGCCGTTTCACGCGAGCGACTCGCATAATATCAACACATCTCCGAAAAGGCAAGAATACTGCGATGCCGACATTTACGCGAATTTCTATAGAATTTAAATTCTTTTTCCACTTTTGTTTGCGTGTAGTGGTTAGTTATGTACTTAAAAACATTTAAAATACCGTCAACGGCAGCAATGTTGCCTACCGTTAGCAACTTTGCGCGACAACAAAATCTTTAACACAAAGTTGTATATCTTTTTACCTCGTAAATGGAGAAACACTAAACTTTCACTGGGTGAATCTTAATTAGACGACTAGCAATAATGACAAGGATTCTGGTGTCATAGGCCAAAGAAAGTGGATGTGTGCTGGAACAAATTTTAGTGTGCTCATATCTTTTGTCGTCCGGTTATTAGTTATTTGTGGTCCGGTTTAGTCGGTTATTTTTCTCATTCGCAAGCAATTTATTATTTATTTATTTAGGTACATAGGATTAGGTATACAGTTCATTCATTGGTCATGTAATCTTATAATAATTATATAAATTATTTAATAATTAATATAAGGAGGTTTAACACATCTTACATGACCATTACTGCCAATAGCACATCTAACTAGGCGATAATTTGGCCCGTCTCTAGATGTGCATATTTTTATGCAATTTTAAGAAATGAAGTGTTTTTTTTTTAAATAAATTATTTGGACCCACACCTGTATATATAGTTATGTAATAAAATATATAGTTATGTAATAAATATATACATTTATAGTTGTAATTTAATAAAATTTAATTAAGAAAAATAGATAAGTGACACTAAATAAATTGTCGTGCGTTGCAAAGAAGTTATCAGATTTTACATATCCCTTGTTAAGTAGCCATCTATTAAGGTTTGCTTTAAATATTTTTATGTTAGGATAATTTTTCATGTCTTCACTAAGGGAATTATATAATTTTGGGGCTATGTAGAATATATGTCTCTGGGCAAATGTTGTCCTGACTGACGGAATTATATAATTGATACTCGCGGACATTCTTGTGTTCAGATTGTTTTGAGTTCGGGCGTGGTCATCTCTAGATTTGTAGAATGCAGAAGCGCTTGCTTAATGAATAACTGTTTAGCTGATAGCACATGGGATTGGGAAAATAACAAGGCAGATGGATGACGCCGGTTTTTCCTGTGAATTACTCTCAATAATAATTTCTGCGCTTTTGTCAATCTATCCAGATTATCATTAGTAGTAGCGCCCCATGCCGCGACTCCTTAGGACAAAATACTCTGACACAATGCCATGTATACCATTCTTATGTTTGTTTTGGACAGAATGTTGCGCAGCCGAAGAAATACATAAACCAGCTTTCTAATTCTCGAACTCAAATTTGCAATCTGATTTTCCCAACATAGCTTCTCATCTACCGTTATGCCTAAGTAGGAGACTGTTGCAGATTTGCTTAATTTAGTACATACACATCTATTCTTATCCAAGCATTTGTCGGTATGAATGGCAAGTCGAGGCATAATGCAGAAATGCCTCTATTTCGCCCCGCCTTTCGGGGTTTATAACTCCGTCGGCTTGAATTAATAGTTATATTTTTACTAGAACAATCCGGACGGGTGGCCACAGCATAACTCAACTTATTACAACTATAACAACACTTCAAATGACTATGTTGAGAGCTACCCAGTGAACCACGCGAACTACTATGACCTCCCTGATAATAACTATATTGGATGAACTTCCAAGGGCAAAACCTCCACGGTTGTAACCACCTCGATTTGAAACACCGCGTTTAAAACCACATCGATAAATACTAGCACGATTCAAAGGACAGTCCGAGGAAACTTTACATTCACCGATTTTCCTAGCAATCTTAGCTGCTTCCAACTCCATATCGTCGAAGCTCTAACCCTATGCCAACTGAGTACATGATGGCTGAACAACTCGGCTTCCTAAAATCTGGCATTCGAAATGTTGCAAGAAAGACTGTTCTCCTCGAGTCTTTCGAGGAACTCAATTGCACACGAGTTGCCTTCGTAAACAAGACCCAAATCTAATGGCTTGAGGAGGACATAATATCCAAACTTGTTGTCCAAAGGAACATGAGCAGAATCAACCAGATTTGCAGACATTACATCAAACAACTTTATGGTATAAAATGGCTGAGAATCAACAGGCTTCGCGGTCGAAGTTATAGATAGAACCGTATAGAAAGATATACTGTTTTTATATAAGTTCCGGCCACCCGTTGTACATTCATTAAATCTTAGTACGGGCATCACTCCAGCATGGTATATTGTAAACTTTATAAACTGCTATTTGAAATGTGTGCGAAATATTAGATATAAAATAAATATTATATTTATTTATATAAGTATGCAAATATTAAAAATAACAGTAAACAATTTCAGCGTAGGAATTATGCATAGAAATACTTTCTAAATTGAGTCAAAAGCAGAAAAAAGAATACATTGCATAGGCTAGTGGCAACGTCACCTAACTAGGCCGGGACCTGTTCTAAGGTAAACATTTATTTTTGAATGTGCTTGCACAAATACCGTGTTTATAAGAATGGCATATATTCCATGTATGCACAAAATAATGGAATTGCAAAACAATATTAAAAATGACTAAATACTTAAATTAAAGTTAGAAGTGGAAAATTAAAATGACAGCAAATAAATTCAAATCAGAAAAATAACAAAACAATTTAAAATAGTAAAAATTAGAATAAGAATTTAAACAAAATAGTCCTGCATTTTACTTATAACTAAGATAAAATAGTGTTAAAATTAAAACAAATTATCTCTTAATATACGTTAAAACAAAATAGTAATAATAAATAAAATAATAATAATAATATCACATAATACAATATAGGATTCAAAATATTCAAATGCCCGGGTTAGATTATAATGTCCAATATTTAAAAAATTCCTTGTCTTCCCTCTTTTTAAGCCAGTTTCTAAGCAGCCTTTTAAAGTAGGTCTTATTTTGTGCTGATTTTATGTCGCCAGGAAGAGCATTGAAAAACCTTCGGGCAATGAATGTATAGGTTCGCTGACCAAAAGTAGTATACCTTCTGGGTACTATCATATTATTATCTTCGGAAAACCTCGTTGATGGGGCATTTTGTGAAAAATTATTTATCTGATTGAACTTAACCCGTTGAGTATGATACGACCAAATCTGGTTCTGACACAATTATCCGTTGAGTATGATACGACCAGATCTGGTTCCGCGTTTTTTTCACTTCTTTGACGTTCTCATATTTATTCATAATTATCTAATTGTTTTACAAAATGATATTTCAATATTCTATATTCGAAATTTCAATGCAATCATTGTGCAGTTGTTTTTTTATGATTGGTGTAGTAGTTTCGTAGTTATAGTACTTTAAGGTCGATGTCGCCGAAAATCCTGCAAAAGAGACAGATGCATCCATGAAAATACCCATTTACTCCAAGGGTTAATATAATATGATAGTGATGTTTTTAAATATAGTTTCCTAGTATCTAACACATTATATTCATTGAAAAGATTTTCCGAAGCCCTATATATGGTAATAACAATGATAATAACAATAAATAAAAAGAAAAATAAAAATGTCAATTCGATTGCATAGACCTCTTATATATCATACGAAGCCTCTTCTTTGTAGTAATATGAGCGTGTCAAGATAGATAAAATTTGTAAATAGACGACGCCAGTCAAGACTTGCTTATCAGTACGTATGTGTGGAATGTCCGTTCTGATTGTCCTGTATCGAGGAAGAGAAGCTTCCGCGAATCATAAAAAGAGGCCAATGAGTCAGTGTGCGATGGCGCGAGCGGGTGGCGACAAGCGATTGTATCGGGTGGGCCCCACAGAACATCCATCCCGGAATCGGCGCTCTGTGGGTGGGCCCTGCCTGACTGTTGTAAGTTTTTTAAATAGATTGCGACTGGGGTAGATGCGTGCGGCCAAGATGCCATCCATATATTATTACGTAGATCCGCGCAACTCGCGGTTTGCCTCCCAGCCGGTAGTCTCCTCGAAGAGGAACTTAACCTGGAAGGGCCGCCGTGAACTCTGATTCAGCTGTAACCTACAGGTTAGGATCAGAGGCTCCGGTCCGGGGGGGGGGGGCGGACGACGACGACGACACACATTGGGCGGAACGGGGCTGTTTGCGCACCAAGTTCACAATCAAGTTCTTGATTGTAGAGAACTTTTTCTAAAAACTTCCCTCTTAAAGCTATTTTTGGACAATAATTCAAATTTCGGAATACTTCAGAACCGAAGACCACAACTACACAAATTTTAGAAAATAGTTTAATAATACCTAGAATGATAACATAATTTAGACAAAGACAACTCATTCATTACGCCGAGATTTTACAATATGATCAATATAAAAATAAAAATGAATTTTGCATTTAGCGTATTTAAAAATAATATAAAGAAATGGTTATCGAGTCATGACAGACTAACCATACATCAAATGTTAGAAATTATATTTTGATAAAACTTAGGTGCACATATTATGAATATATTTGAAATGTTGATAATATTTTAATATTAACTAATTACTAACAATTGTTTAATAATTGTTAGATATTGTTTTGACCATGAATTAAATTAAATTTTAAATTATTTACCATCTATTAAGTATATGTAGGTAATAATGACTTTTTTGTGCTTTTCCTATGATTTTCTTCAATTTTATTTTCTTATAATTTGTTTTTCTCTTTATTTTAGTTTTAAGTCTATTTTATTTGTCACACTATTAATTGTAATTTTATGTCCTTTTCATTGACAATATTATAATAGAATTGCGTTTTGTTTCTCTTTTTGAAGGACCACATTTTAAGGCAATTAAGCTTTAAGAGCATTTTACTATAACTTTTAAATAATTTGTTTGTTTGTTTGTTTGTTTATACTCTTTATTGTGAAATGTCACAATGGCCGGGTTAATTGTCATTTGACAATCTCTTACAACCAACCCTACTATGACGTGTTATATGTATGTGTGCGTGTAAGATGTCTGTAAGTGTGTGTCTTGTTACTGCATTCGATCGACAGAATTGAAAATGCAATTCCGTTAATTTGATCCCAACGGAAAATGGGGCCCCGCCGGGAATCGAACCCGGGACTTTACAATGAAAGATCAGGCGACCTAACCACTATGCCACCGGGCCGTTTATTTGTAATATTAGAGCCCTTTAATTGGCTGCCAATTTAATTGTAATACTAGAGCCCTGTCGACCCTAGAACAGGCTAGTCCCAACTGAGTGACAGAACCAAATAAGCATAAATTTAAGGTTTTGCCATGCGGTTCCTCTTATTTCTGTAAGCAAAATCAATGTTTTATGTAATTAATTCTTAAATAAATAAACAAAATTTAAGCCCACCCTGTATTATAAAGAGCAACTTTATCTGACGCCGACTAATTTATAGCAGACGGGGTATGCGAACGCATAATCTGACTAATAATAATCCTTGACCAAACTGCGCCGTGTATAATGGGGGGGGGGGGGGGGCGACTGATGCGATTGTGAAGGATGACGAAGACGTTGTGAGTGGGCATGGTAGGCTATACGTGGTCAAACTATATGGTATGTCATGGTACAGTAAGCAATGATTGGCTAAACAAAAAGAGTATAATATAAGTGATTAAATTAATCTCAGATTGTACAAATACATTCAGGTAGAGACCGCGCAAGGGGCTTCGAATCCGCTACCAGACTAGATGACAGAGAAATCCGGTCGAAACCTTATAGTGAGAGCGTAAGGTCATCCCGCTGGGTTCACTTCCTAGTGACTTGCGGTAAGGCGTTGGACTCTCACGGACTCGTCGGTGCAGCTAGACAACTAGAGTTGTCAACTACAACGGGCGAATCCATCACCTCAAGAAGTTTTAACGATTGGTCGTTCTATCTCCCGTGAAGTGAACGCAGAAGACTTAGGACAAAACAGTCCACCGTCAAGCTCCGCCACATGCCCGTAATAAGCTAACGCCTTAACCGCGAGATAGCCAGGAGTGGTACCCAGCGGGCTTACACTCACGCCCTTACTTCCAATTGCGACCAGATTACTCCAGTCTCTCGATTGGTTACGAGTTCAAGGTCGCTTGCGCGGTCCTCTCTCTTAATAAGCGGTGAAACGGTGTATACCGAATCTATCGCGGACCATGGCATCCTTTGCCCGGCTGTTCACCCAGGATCGGGTAGCCGATCGTCGTTTCAAGAGAAGTCGCCGTAAGGTCCGCAACCATCCCCGCTCTATAGGAAACTGTACTGCTTCCAAACTCCCTCGACTGTTAGTCAGAGTGCGCAATAGATTGGCTAATGCCGCACGGTGCGCAGACCGTCCAGGAGCGCCAGAAGGTTGATTCCCAGGGGAAACTAACCATAAGGCCAGATTCCTGCCCGGGCTCGCACTTCATGCGTGGAGACCACCGGATAAGTGTTGACCCGTGAGTGTGACCAACGCTGAACAGAATGGTTCTTCGTGGCCAACTCAGCAAGGGCCCATTAGCTCCCGATCTGGCGAATAATCGGGGGAGTCTGGAGACATACGTTTCCTAAGAAGCGGAGGTAGCAGTTTGGTGCAGCTTGGGTCATAAGATCCAATGTGTTTTCGGAGCGGTCCAACACACGATTCAGCTCTATTCAGTAGCCTTCTCGTGTGAAAGACTACCCCGGGTAGGACTCTCACGTCTCAGACCTCACCGGTGGTGGATCGGTTTCCCCTGGGGGATTGCCTCGCGGCGCTACTGGGCGGTTTGCGCACCGTGCGGCGAAGCAAACCGGTATGTGCACTCTGACTGAAGGAGTCGGGAGTCTACGGAAATATACTGCTTCCTAAGCAGCGGGGGTGAATGTTGACCTGTCGTCAAACACTCTTGAAATGACCAATTAGCTTCCTCATCCTGAATTCAGAGCCGGGCAAAAGATGCCAATGGTCCGCGATAGATTCAAACTAAATCACCGCTGAATATACGGCAGGTAGAGAGGGCGCAAGCGACTTCAAATCAGTAACCATTCGGGAGGTTGGAGGTATCCCGATGGTTAATTCCAAACGGAGATATCCTACCAAAACTAGTAGTCAGGGGCGAGGATGCCCGCTGGACATCTTTCCAGCTGCCTCGCCGTCGGCATGTCTGCTTAGCTATATAGACGGTAGATTTCTTTTCGTCTCTAATTTTACTACGCTTACCTCACGGGAGATAGAACGATAATTATCGTTAAAACTTCCTGAGGTGGCGGGTTCACCCGTTTTAGTTGACACCTCTAAGAATGATGAAGTTAGTACAAAGAAATATAAAAGAAACTTGTTCTCTTTAAAGACGAATAGGTCAGACGTGGAACATTTATTATCTCTCCCATTTTTACAGTAAATTTAATACTAAAAAATATATTGACGCTAGATGGGGTCAACGACGTTTAATATCTAAGAAACTAGGCAAGGTAGAGATCATTTTCATCTCAATTACAATTTCAAGATTGTATTTATACCCTTAGCACGTTGACATCGTCGGCTTCTAAAACAAGTGGGATTATTACTGGGTTTTTGTTTAGTCTGGATAAAGGGCGAGACGCTCGAAGAAACTCAAGACTGAAGCCATAAATATTTCGCGTCGATTGTAGAGGGCTCTCTAGACGGTCAAAACTGCTTGTCAAGCAAGTGATTCTTTCGTGATGGACAAGAAATTAACCTTATAAATAGGATAGACACGAATTTACCGCGTGAAATTTGTAGCACCCGACGTTTCGGTGACGTTGCAGCCGCCGTTGTCCAGGGTAAACTAAAAGAGCTGTCAATCCGTTGTTTTGCGGGTAGGCCGCATAACGCCGTGAAAACAAAGGAAAATTAGCAGGCACATGTGGTAAATTGGTAGGCACATAATGAATAATTATTATGTAATATGAGTTTTTTTGTCAATTTTTCAAAACACTAGCTTTTTCGAAGTCAAAGAGGCGCTTCGTTGGTTTCGCGCATAGGCGCTGACCACGTCGGCGCGGCACTGTGAAGAATACAGCATCGTTTCTGTTTTTTCGAAAGCTCGGAAGAGGCTGAGTCACTCTGTGGTGACTAAAATGCGAATGATAAGTGTAAATGCTTGACAAGCATGCTTGATGTGTAATTGAGGCGACATAAGACTTCAGAAAAATATCTGATACGGGCGGACCCGCGAAAAAATAGGCGGGTTGACTTTTGCAGGGTTTGACCAATAAAAATCCAGCGTTGATGAAGCGTCAGGCCCAGATTCAACGTGCTTACGTTCCGGCGAGCGGGTGGATACTAAACGTCCGATCGCAAAGCTCACATAGTAAAACTATCTTTGCTCAGGGTGTTAATAGTAAAATATATTTAGCGTAACTCTCAGAGCGTTTCCACGTTTTTATTAATTATATTTAATTTAGGGCCTAAATAAAAAACTTGGCTAAGTGCGACGCTAGAGAATTAACCAGCCAATATAATTAAAATAAAATAAAACATACTCACCGCTTACATTGTAGGAAAATCGCGCATTAATGTTCACGAAATCAGATTAAAGCCCGAATGTCCAAGGCAATAAGCAACTTTCTTGAGACTAAAATATAAATTCGTTCCTTTTCGAGAAATTCGCTTAGAAACTTCTTTTAAATTAGTGCCTTTGTTTTTCAAAAAAATCGCATGTAACGGACCTTAAGTCCATTACATGCGATCAACAAATGCAACAATTTTGACTCGTGCAGCTATGAATCAGCACGATGAAACAATACTCTTACTCGGAATATTTTGGATTGCAACATTTCACGGCCTATATAAACCGGCGAAAAAGCAACCAAAGTATCATTCGTCGAGTGGTCATGTCTCCAGATAGCGACGGCACACTTCGGTGTCCCGGCTTCTCGGTCACATATCATTCCCCGAGTGATCACCTTCCCCCAAGGTTGCGACGGCATATTCGACACTCTCTCTCACGAGTTAGGTCAACGAATCCGGCTCCTTGGTTTCCTTTCCTCATTCTCCCTGAGTCTCAAAGCATCAGTCTGTAATCCCACGGACTCGAGCCGTGCCCAGTACAAGATACTAGGAGCACACATACAATCCTCATCCGTATATCCTCGTAACCGCAGTCGCGCATCTATATACACTCGCGTCAACGTAAACTATTCGGCAAGCGTTATAACTGGCAATATTCAAACCTTCGATCAATAAATTCCTTCTACTTCACATCAAACCCGCCTTTGAACACGGAGATAACTCGTAAGTTGATACCATTACCTCACACCGAACAACCTGGAGTCTTGTGAGGGGTGGTCCCTCACAAGTTCTTCAAATATGGCCGTTCCCAGGTATCAAGTCACCTTAAGGCCAGTTAAGCATGCTTGTCAACCACGTAAATGCTTGACAAGTAATTTCGACCGTCTAGGGAGCCCTTTAAAGCTGATGCTTTTTTATTCTATGGAAGTATAAAGCCCACCATCCTCATTGCCTCTTACTATACATTGCATTTTCGTCGTATTTAATTGACGGCTAAAAATCGCTCTTGGACATGTCAAAATATTTGTGTAAGTCTCGTTACTACTCTTTACTCTCAACATACATAAGTAGTCAAGAATTTAACTATTAGATTGTCAAAAAATAATATCTAAGAATTATTAAATTATTAATAAAAATAGTCAATTATTTGTAACCTCCAAGTATCATCCCCACCACCACCTTCAAGTATCATCACCAGCATCCATCGTAAAATCCAAGTCGAAAACTAAATAAAGGCTTATTTATTAAAATAGTCAATAATTCGAAAGAATACTTATAAAAAGTATTCATCGTCATAACCAAAATCGTCAGCAAAAAGGTAAATAATCAAAATAGAAGCTTAATAATTGAACTTGTCAATAATTCGACAGATACGTACTAAAAGTCATCCATCGTAATATTTAAAATAAACAGTAAAATGTTAAATAATCAAAATAAAGCCACATCATAGATCTAAAAACTAAAAGTACACATAAATAAATGATACACATGAAAGTACACATAGATAATACACATAGTACACATAGATAATACACACAATAAGATACAGACATAGATATACATATTTTTTTTAAATTATTATTTGTTGAGTGGGGCTTTTCTAAGGTCTTTATGAGCCTTGTAACACTGCGACCATTGCTGATCTATTGTGTTCGCCACCACTATACTTCTGCGCTAAGCCTTGTGTCATTTAAGAACCGCAGCAGGCTTTTGGCGCCAGATTGTTTCAACTTCACGATACACCCAAGTGGGTGTATCTTTTACGTATCAGCGGGCCACACTCGCACATGAGGTGCTGGGGAGTTTCCTCTGCTCCTTGGCAGAGCCTGCACATTTTTGTGTCTCTAAGCTTGAGGTTGAACATGTGTTTGTTCAGACCACAATGCCCCGTGAGCGCCCTCACCAGTATGCGTAGATTGTTCCTATATACACATAAAAGACACATAGATATATAAAATAACCAGACAATAAGGGTCTGCGTTTGTACGTAATATTGAGAAATAAACTGTTTTTTGGTGAGCTGTAAACCTTTTTTATTTTTTCAAAGTAAACCTACAACAAGAAAACAAGTAAATATATTAAAAGTAATAAAAAACACGACTGAAGTTACAAAAAGTAAACTACTGTATCTGTAACTATTTTTAAAAGTTTTTTTATGAAATATTTGTAGTTTATATATGTATACATATAGATACATGTATATTGTTGGAATATACTCAATCAGACAAATCGTTTGACACTAAACACGATATATTTATGTTAATTTATTGACATTTGGTGTTACCGTGTGGTAATGTTAAAACATAGTGGTATTTCATTACGTCGCGACCTTGGGATCTCGCTTCTAACACGACAGCATGTAGTAGTATACGTACGGCTATAGTCGGACCCCCCATGAATCCTGTTGAAACTACAGTATGCTGTTATTTCCGTATTTTACAAAATTACGATTGAAACATCGTTATTCTGTATAAAACCGTAATAACATAATGGTAATGTAAGAATCAATCCAATATTTTTTTCAGTGTAGATACGTATGCCCCAATATGGATTCGTTACAAAATGGAACTCGACTGAGACAATCGGATTTACCGAGAATGTTACTCAGTGTACTATATTATTATAGTTGCGGATGCAATGCAAACGTTTGCCCGTGTTCGTGTTATGCACTTTGCGGAGGCGTCGAATGGTGACTGCGCCAAGCGTACTTACCGTATAGATTACGCTCGCAAGCGGCCAGATACTGATAGTACTACGGCCCACGCCCCCGCTGGGGACGAGCTGACTACCCAGGGCTGCCACTAATAACTCTTCTATATGCGATAGTCTAAACTAGAGCTGTCGACTACAACGGGAGCACTCGCCACCTCAGGAAGTTTTAACGAAATTTGATAATTCTGTCTCCCCGGTGAGCGCAGAAGACTTAGGACAAAAACAGTCCACCGTCAAGCTCCGCCACATGCCCGTAAGAGGCCAATGCCTTACAGCGAGATATACAGGTATGTTACCCGGCGGGCCGACACTCTCGCCCTTACACCAGTTGCAACCAGATTACTCCGGTCTCCCGACTGGCTAAGAGTTCTAGGTCACTTGCGCGGTCCTCTCCCTTACGTAGCTGTGAAACGGTGTCTACCGAATCTATAGCGGACCACGTCATCCTTTGCCCGGCTGTTCACCCGGAATCAGGTAGCCGATGGCCGTTTCAAGAGCAGTCGCCGTAAGGTGAACGACTACCCCGCTCTATAGGAGACAGTACTGCTTCCAGACTCCCCCGACTGTTAGTTAGAATGGGGAGCGAACGGCTGGAAAGGACTCTGTCTCCCCAGAACGAGCGTCAGTTTGGCTTTACCCGAGGGAAAAGCACGGAGGACGCCATCCTGTTTGCGAAGAACTGGGTCCGCAACTATGACGGCCGCTACGTGGTAGGCGTATTTTTGGATATCTCCGGTGCATTCGACAACGCGTGGTGGCCGATGCTCATATGCAAGCTTCGCGCCCGCCTGTGCCCGAACAATTTGTTGAAAGTAGTGAGGAGCTACTTTTCAGACAGATCTGTCACTCTGAGGTACGGCCCGACCAGCGTCACCAAAACCCCGACTATGGGCTGTCCACAGGGGTCAGTGTTGGGTCCTAGCCTTTGGAACATTCTCTTTGATGATTTCCTCGGTCTACCTTACCCGGAGGGGTGCACCGTCAGCGCTTATGCAGACGACGCTCTCCTCCTGGTGGGCGGCAGGAGTCGCGCAGAGGTCGAAAGAAGGGTGGCTGACTCGCTGGACCTGATCCTCGGATGGGGTCAGCGAAACAGACTCACCTTCTCTCCGACGAAAACTCAGGCGCTTCTCCTGAAGGGACATCTTAAGCGGAACCCTGTTATCAGGATGAACGGTCGCCCGGTATCCTTCCCGGCCACCGTTCGATACCTGGGGGTGACGCTTACGGCTTCCCTTTCCTTTCTTTCGCACGCAAAGATTACAGCCGAAAAATCCCGGGATCTATTCTTTGCGCTCCGCGGAGTGAGTCGGGCCGACTGGGGAATTCGTTTCCCGGCGGTCATGACTATCTATAAGGGCGTCTTCGTCCCGCGTGCGACTTATGCCGCACGCGCTTGGACGGAGTCTGCTGTTCCTGAGGCGACGCGTGTCGCGCTGCTGCGCGGACAGCGCATCCCTCTCGTGGCCCTGACCGGGGCGTACAGAACGACGTCCACTCTTGCGTTACCCGTCATCGCTGGCGTTCTGCCGATTGACCTGGAGATTCTGGAGCGTGGCAGCCTTGTCGCGGTACCGCCGGGGCGAGCCGGTAGTCCTTCATGGCCTATCGATCGACCCGGTGGCGCACCGAGCTGGGGAGTTTGCCCGCCTGATTCGGGTGGAGTCCTTGCGTGTCTGGCAGGCTAGATGGGACGCCGGGGGTACGGGCCGCCTCACCCATTGCTTCTTCCCGTCTGTTGCAGTGCGGATGGCAAATTCGTTTCTGCGGTTCGACCACCATACCACGCAGCTGGTTGGGGGCCACGGAGAGTTCAGAGCCAAACTATTTGACTTTGGACTTGCCGATGACCCCCGGTGCGCCTGTGGGTATGGTCGCCAAACTGCGGAACACGTAATTTGGTCTTGCCCAATTCTAGCGGCTGCACGGGAGAAATTGACGGATGCAGTGGGCGCGTGCGTTGGGCGTTCCCCGATTTGGTACCCGGATTTGGTCAGTTGTAGGAGCTGCTTCCAGTCGTTTGGCGAGTTTGTGGGGCTCTGGGTGGCTTCTTGGGAAAGCATGAGGCTTCGGGATACCCCCCAGGGGGTACCCTCTTCCTTGGTGGCGTGATTCGGCGGCTACTTCCAGCCCGAAGTGCCCGTCTTTGTGTCCGTCTCTTTACCGCCCCGAGGGGCGTTTCGTTCTTTGCAGGATCCAGGGATTCCTCCCCCCCGTGGCTGCTCCGAGACCTGCCCACGGACAGCGCGCCTTCACGTTCATTGTTCTGGAGCGTCCTCTACCCCGCTTACCGGCTCCTAAATTTACGATATTGTTGTTCTTTTCTCGATAAATTTGTAATATTTTGTAAAAATTTTAATTTTTTTTTTGTAAATAAGTTTTATTTTTTGAATAAATGGGTTCTCGGGGCGGTACGGGGGGGGGGGTGGTTTACCCTATTTCACCCCCTGCGCGTTTTACCCTTCTGGTACGCGCAGGGTTGTCGTAGCACGACATCCCGGGCAGACAAGACGACCCTCGTCGTTATAACTGCCCGGGCGGTGGGCGGGGTTTGCTGCCCTCACCTATCGCCTTGAAACTCTTAACTGTTAGTTAGAATGGGAGCTAACGGGCCCATGATGAGGTGGCCACGATGACCCATGTGTTCAGGGTCGGTCACACTCACGGGTCAACACCCATCCGATGGCCTCCACGCATGGGGTGCGAACCCGGGTAGGACACTGGGTCAACCAGTCTCCCCTGGGAATCAAACCTCTGGCGCTCCTGGACGGTCTGCGCACCGAGCGGCGCAAGCCAATCGATTGTGCTCTCCGACTAACAGTCGGGGGAGTCTGGGAACTGTATTGTTTCCTATAGAGCGGGGGTGGTTGCCTACCTTACGGCGACTGCTCTTGAAATGACCATTGGCCATCCGATCCCGGTTCAGAGTCGGGCAAAGGACGCCTTGGTCCGCGATAGATTCGGTGCACACCGTTTCACCGCTTCGTAAGGGAGAGGACCGCGCAAGCGACCTCGAACTCGGAACCAATCGAGAGACCGGAGAAATCTGGTCACAATTGGAAGCAAGGGCGCGAGTGTTCGGCCCGCCAGGTAACATACTGGCTATCTCGCGGTCAAGGCGTTGGTCTCTTGCGGGTTGTGACGTAGCTGGACGTTGGATTGTTCTGTCCAAGTCTTCTACGTTCACTGCAGGGCGACAGAACGAAAAATCGTTAAAACGTCCTGTGGTGACGGGCTCGCCCGTTGTAGTTGACACCGCAAGTTGTTAGTTAGAATGGACGCTGTGGTCGCGGGCAAAGGACGCTGTGGTCCGCGATAGATTCGGTAAACACCGTTTCACCGCTTCGTAAGGGAGAGGACCGCGCAATCGACCTCGAACTCGGAACCAATCGAGAGACCGGGGAAATCTGGTCACAATTGGAAGTAAGGGCGCGAGTGTCGGCCCGCCAGGTAACATTACTGGCTATCTCGCGGTTAAGGCGTTGGTCTCTTACGGGCTCGTGACGTAGCTAGACGGTGGATTGTTTTGTCCCCAAGTCTTCTGCGCTCACTTCCAGGGAGATAGAACGACTAATCGTTAAAACTTCCTGAGGTGACGGGCTCGCCCGCTGTAGTCGACAACCCAAGTTGTTAGTTAGAATGCACAATCGATTGGCTGACGCCGCACGGTGCGCAAACCGTCCAGGAGCTGCAGAAGATTGACTCCTGGTGGACTCCAAAGGCATCGCCCTCTGTGGACGCCCGGATAAACAGAAGAAACCTATCCACGCTGTGAGACTGATTGTTATATTTAATATTTTTTTAATAACTCGCTAAAGCAGGAAGTATATTAATGTTGAACAGATATATTCTGGTGAGCCAGTAATGCGATAGTCGTTATGTATTCAGACGTCCGTTTAATCTGTTGTGATGTTCTTATCTGGGCTTTTATACATCCCTATTCAAAATAGGATCCAAGGTTTGATCAGCAACAATACACTTACCTTCTACAAGTGAGGGGTGTCAAACACAATGGGCGAACCCGTCACCTCAGCGAGTTTAACGGCATTAGGTCGTTCTATCTTTCATGGGGAGAATGTGAACAACTTTAGCGGACAAAGGACACTCCACTATCTAACTCCACCTTACCGCGAGGCACTGGAAAGTGAATCTAGCGGGCGGCCTCACGCCCTCACTACCAGATTGGCTAGATTTCTCCTCCTCCAGTCCGGTCACGGATTCGAGGTCGCTTGCGTGGTCTCTACCTGACGTAAGCGGTAATTCAACTTGAATATATCGCGGACCGAGGAGCCCATTGCCCGCTATGGTCACTTGGGATCGGGTGGACAAAGTATCGTTTCAAGCTTAGATGACGTTAGGTCGACAACTACTCCGCTCTTTAGAAAACATACATGTCCAGACAACCCTGGCTATTCGCCAGATGGGCATCGAGTCTAGCGAATCGGAAAACTACGGTTGTCAAATACAATTGAATTGAATTGAATTTAATTGAATTGATAGTGATCGTTCTACCTCCCGTGAGGTGAGCGTTTATTTATTTTTTTTTAATTCAGAGAAAAAATACATTGTTTTAAATATTAAAATCTCGCCAAACTGGTATACAGTTTGTTGGCGAGACAAACTCTTATTTTTCTAGTCTTACACTTCTAATTTTGTGATACAAAAAGACATTAATTATATAAAAAACAATGCACAGCAGTATTACTACTGGTCTTACTACGGGCTTAAATTAGGCCAATATTACTACATACAAGCTTAAATTATAGAAACGTATAACAAATTTACTTATGACCACTAATTTCACTATAAACGACCAACAGGTAGCTTTTTAATCTCTTTTTAAACATCTGTTTGCTCACGCTTACACAGTCTTCCTCAGATACAATAGTATTAAAGATTCTTGGAATGAGGTACTTTAACGTCCTTTCACCATAGTAGTTGTTCGCTCTTGGTTCGTCAAATCTTTTACGGACTTTTTCTCTAACATTCCTATTGTTCTGTATTGGTATTTTAAACTCTGAATTTCTAAAATGCTCCATTGCTAGTAAGAATGTAATTTTTTCATGTATAGGTAATATATCGCATCGCTTAAACAACAAGTTATAGTTCTTTTTACATTGTGTTAACACATTTTTATTTACTAAAAGTTTTATCATTCTACGTTGCAAATTAAATATTTTATCTATATACACCCTTGTGCAAATTAATCTGAACACTTCAAAATATTTCATACTGGCAAGTAAAATCTGTTTTTTTGATGTGGCAACACTGTTCTGTACTGTGAAATGTCATTCTAACCTCTAATGTGACCCTAAGAGCTTGTCATATTGTTGTTGTGCGTGGATTTTAGTGTTTTTTCCTCACATTGTGTATGTCGGGGACTTTTTGAAGATTTTTGAAGATATTCGGATGTAATTCATCCCTACGAAGACGATGGATATCTCGTTGGAAATCCGTAGCAAGGTGATTGCTCTAGATGCGCACACATCGCTAAGTCAAAGACGAATATCTGAGGAATGTGGCATATCACTGGGATCAACTAACGCCATCATACGGAATCACAGGGAATCTGGTTCAATTTTGCCACAACGAATCGGAAAATGTGGCCGCAAAAGGAAAACTACAATGAAAGATGACACCATTTTGATTCGCAACAGTAAAATTAACCCACACAAGACTAGTGACGACTTACAAAAGGAGCTTGCAGCTTCTGGGACGATCGTGCACGCATCTACGGTACGTCGAAGACTCTTGGAAAGTGGGCGAAAAGCTAGGAGACCCTTAAAAAAACAGCTTCTTACAAAAACCATGAAGAAAAAAAGGATGACATGGGCACAAAAATATAAGCTCTGGACTTCTGAGGATTGGAAAAACGTTTTATTTTCTGACGAGAGTCACTTTTTTGTCCAGGGTATGCGTTACCAATTCGTTCGCAGGGCAGACGGAGAACCACTTTCTCCAGCCCATATCCAACAATCGGTGAAACATCCCGTTAAGAAAATGTTTTGGGGTTGCTTTTCATTCTATGGCACTGGTGCATTAGTTCCGGTAACAGGAATGATGAATAGTGCAAAATACATAGAAGTTTTGACGGACAGAATGATACATGAGCTAAAAAAAATTCCAACAGAGACTAAAATATTTCAACAAGACTTGGCTCCTTGAAATGCTTCCAAGTTGGTAAAGAAATTCTTTACCGATAACAGCATTATGTGTTTGGATTGGCCTGGAAACTCTCCAGATTTAAACCCAATCGAAAACTTGTGGTCAATCTGTAAAGCACGGCTAAGAAAAATGGACTGCACTACAAAAGAAAAGCTCGTAAATGCTGTAATTGAGGTGTGGTACAGAGATCCGAAAATTCGTGAAAACTGTAAAAACTTGGTGGAATCAATGCCGAAGCGTATACAGTTGCTACTTAAAGCTAAAGGAGGCCACATAAAATACTAATTTATAAGCTAAGTTAAAGTTTTGTATGATTTTCATGAATAAAACCATTATTTGACTAAAATTGCCAGTGTTCAGATTAATTTGCACAAGGGTGTACCTATGTGCGAAAAGTACGACCAAATGAAGTGAGAGCATAGCTCAGTACTGCATCAGCGAGGGCATGATATACTAAGCGTAATGTTGGTTTATGTAGATGACCTAGAGATAATACAAATATACTGTCTGAGCCAACATGCCCTACACCTCCCTGACTACCAGTTTTGGAGGATATCTCCGTCTGGAATTAGCCATCAGGATACCTTCAATCTCCCGACTTGTTACGGGTCCGAAGTCGCTTGCGCGACCTACACCTGCCGTATATCCAGCGGCGATTCAGTTTGAATCTATCGCGGACCAAATGCATCTTTTGCCCGGCTCTGAATTCAGGATCAGGTAGCCATTTAGTCATTTCAAGAGTAGTTGACGATAGGTCCAACCCCGCTGATTAGGAGACAGTATATTTCCATAGTCTCCAGACTCCTTCAGCAATTAGCCAGAGTGTGAGCCACCACTTGCTGCCTGTTTTGTGGGTACGATTTAATGAGTGAATTAGCCACTCCTCTAATTCCATAATGGTTTAGCTTGTCTACCAGGGTATTGATGTTTATACAGTCGAATGCTTTGCTTAGATCGCAGAACTTTTATACACTTTTATACACTTTTTTTATACACTGTTAGCTTAGATCGCAGAACTTTTTATACACTTTTTTATAATTTGAAAGGTAATTTCATTTGTAGAAATACTATTTTTTGTAATTTCGTAATGTTATTATATATATAATAATTTTTTGTAATGTAATTTCTATACCCAGATCGGGTTTATGAAAATGTTTTTTTCTTATTTCTTATTTCTTATTTTGTACAACCGATACTGCGCAAACTGTCCAGTAGCGCGGGAGGCAATCCCCCAGGGGAAACCGATCTACCAGCCGAGAGGCCTGAGACGCGAGAGTCTTACCCGGGTTAGCCATCCACACGAGGAGGCTACTGAATAGGAGTTGAATCGTGAGTTGGGACCGATCTGAGTGCACAATGGATGTTATGGCCCAAGCTACTCGAAACCGTTCGCTACCGGAAAGTGCACCAAACGCCCAGTTCCGCCCGAGGTTTTCCCCGAATCTGCAATCTTCTCTTCCAACCGCCTCCAACTGCAGATTACAGCAGTGGCAGAAGCTCACAGCGGCCCTGATAGATTATGTCCCTTTTCAAGGATGCTACCAGATGGAAGTTGAACCATGAATTGGGTAGGCCAGATGACATAAAAAATTATCAACATCACCCAAGCTGTGCGGAACTTGTAGGCTTGTAGTGGAGTAAACCAAAGCGGTAACCCTGCGCCTGCCGTCGGATAGTAAAAGCGAAACACTTGAAATAGACGCAATTAGGCGTAGTAAATTCTGTCGTAGTCGCGGCGCTGCGCTCACGTCGTGCGTGAACAGCCCACAACTACCAAACCTGTTTGATCTGCCGTGAAACCTGATGGGCCACGAAATAACGCAGGTTTTAAAATTAACGCGCGCTCGCCTACCTTTCTAGCCAGTCATTGGCGCCAGGAGAGAAGCCATCCGACAGCGGTATGCCGCTACACGAACGACCATATCTACATAATAACGCTGGAGGTTGGATAAAAAAATCAGACACGTTAGTACAGTAAAACGCGAAGAATAGACTATAGATATAGAATAAGGTCGATTAGTGTAAAAGAGAATGGGCATTTCGGGTCTACTTTTCCAATAGATGCAAATCATATACCAGTGGAAAGATCTCTTTATATAGCATTTATTACTAAAACGACTGATTTCAATTATGAGCCATTTCTGTATTATATCCTATTAAATATGGCTAATTACCTGATATAACACATCCAGACATTGTATTTTTACACGAGTGTAATGTGTTCTGTTTCTTTATTCCACCATAACTTCTAAACGCTTGAACCGATTTAGAAGTGTTAGAATGTAGTACTGTTAGAATCGTTATGTTATCCCCAGTGGCATATGATACCTTAACTATCCAAATATCAAGTAGTTATATAAATGTTCATATGTCAGTAAATGTACATAAAAACATTATCTAGTGTCAAGTGAAAGGAAAAATAATTAAATATACATTTATCTATATGAATAAATACATAAACCACAGATATTTTAAAAAGAAAGTGCATTATCGTGTTAAATAAAATAAAATGAAAAAATATCTAATAATATTAAACAATAATAGCCAAAATTAATGGATAAGTAATAGTAACAAAAAAGTCAGCGAAAATAATAAAAATAATGATAATAAGAATTGTCAAAGATAAAATTTAATGGTTGAAACTGTCTGGATATATTTTTTTATGGATATTTTGCCGGGCGTCATGTTTTAATCAGGAGTCAATTTTGGCTTTAAAATAAGACTTAGGCATTTATTTTTAGAACTTCGTCAAGCATATTAAATATCCTGGTAGTGGTGGCTATGTATATAAAAAGCCTCTGCCCAAAAGTGTCGCATTCGAGAGACTTCGAAATGTATGGCTCGAGATTGCCGCGTGCAGATTCTTTGTTGCGTTCTTATTGCGGTCTCTAAATTAGTTTGATACTCACAGAGCGCCGCTTTCGCGTAGATTTGTTGTACGTCTAGCACATTATATTCTATGTAGGGATCATCTGACGAGTATCTCTAGGGCTTCCTGTTTATAATTTTCAATTCTAGTTTCTGAGCTCTGATTAAGGGCTCCATGTAAATTTTCGCTGCACCTCCCCACCCTATGATCCCATAGGATATCGAAACAACAAAGCGAGAAAATCGTTTTTCTACAAGAACGCATAAACATGTCTATAAATATCAGCTGTAAGTTAAACATAAAATCATAAAAACTTACCCTCAGCAGCAGTACTGCACAGGCCAATAAAAGTCATCCATGGACCATACTACACATACAATTTACAAAGTAAAACTTAAAATCCAAAAAAAATAATAGAATTATTATGATATTGGTACCTTATCTATTTTTAAAAACGCACTACTATATTCAATCATGTTGATACTGAATCTGATAGAAAATTTTGTGATGATTAGTTTTTACGATGGTTTAAAAAAAACTGACGATCTACAGCCATATACCGCCATAAACCACATATATAGACAAACGAGACAAGTTTTAGAAAATTTATTTATTTAATTTTTTATTTACATATACATATAGGTACATTCAAATTCATGAGCACAACAGAAAATGAAATGGCAATTTAGACAATGCCGTCGTATGCTTTTAAAGTTATATACACATCTGTCTGAGCACAGGTTACATAGCGCATACATTAAATGCAAATGATAATCTTTCTATTATGCTAAGCAAAGAGCAGCCGAGCCCGCCTTGCTAGGCACCCCTGTGTTAAGGCTAGCTCACATCGGGAGTCACACTAGAGTGCCACGGTTATGTCAAGGAAAGATCTAAAATATTATCTATACTATATAGATCTAAAATAGTTTAATAACACCCAGGCTGAAAACATCATTTGGATAAAGACATTACTTTTTCATTACGCCGAGATTTTACAATCTGATCAATATGGAAATAAACATTTGCATAGGTACTCAAAAATAAAACGGGTATCGAGACACGGCAGACTAGCCATACATTAAATGTTAGAAATTATAATGTACTAAAACTTAGGTAGGTACACAACGAATTTGCCGCGTGAAATTTGTAGGACCTGACGTTTCGGTGACGTTGCAGCCGCCGTTGTCTAGGGTAGACTGAAGAGCTGTCAGTCCGTTGTTTTGCGGGTAGGCCGCAAACCGCTGCCGCCACTGTGTAGGTTATAACGGTGGTGGGGAGCCGGGCTCGGAGCGCGTGAATTTTGAAAATCCGTCTTGCAAACAATACTCACTGTATCCTGTTTTACGTCTTTGCGTTCGGCGTTCGGCGGCGGGAACATTTTAAGAAGAGGGATCCACGTAGAAGAGAGTTTGAAGAAGTCATTGAAGCATTGAAGAAGTCATCTCTCGTAACAAGATCCCTGCGCCAGAGGCCGACTTACTGCGTCAGGATGTGGCTGTCTTTGTACGCAAGGCCAAGCTCCCACAGTCGAACACCACAGCCGCCCAGAGAAAAAGCTTAAAATCTCTGCGGGATAATAAGGACGTAGTTGTGTTGCGGGCCGATAAAGGCAACGCAGCCGTGTTACTTGATACTGTGGACTACGAGCGGAAAATTGGGACGCTCTTAGAAGACGCCAACACTTACGAGAAGGTGAATTACAATCCCACGAGCAGAATTACCAGGCAAACGAGAGTTTTAATCGATAAATCTGTCACTTCCCTCCCAGAAATAGCTTATCTCACTAAACCACGTAACGTACAGCCACCGAAATTATATGGCTTACCTAAAATCCATAAGGATAATGCACCATTGAGACCGATTGTGAGCCAAATCGACAGCCCCACATATCCTCTGTCAAAACACTTGGCTGGTGTCCTCCAACCGCTTACGGGCAAAACGACGTCTTACGTGAAAGACTCGCGACATTTCGTAAGCATTATTAGAAGCTTAAAACTGGCCGAAGACGAAATAATGGTGAGCTTTGATGTCGAATCTCTATTTACGAATTTGCCCATTTCGGAGTGTCTTACGGTGGTGAGAGATAAACTAAGGTCTGAGGACTTCCCTATTAGCTACGCCGACATGCTTCAACATTGCCTGCCATCCTGCTACATTCTATGGAACGGCGATTATTACAAACAAATCGACGGAGTAGCAATGGGATGCCCCGTATCGCCGATAGTTAGTTACCTATATATGGAATATTTTGAGGAATTAGCCATAAAAACCTCCAAAATTAAACCCATTCTCTGGCTTCGCTACGTGGATGATACCTTCTGCATCTTGAAAGGCAACGTTCAAACGGTGAAAGAATTCCTGGGTTATCTAAACTCCATACACCCAAAAATCAGTTTCACCTATGAAGTAGAGAGGGACGGCTCCTTACCATTTTTGGATGTCAAAGTGACGAGGAGAAGTGACAATACTCTCGGACATACGGTATATCGGAAGCCCACACATACGGACAGATGCATGCAAGCTCTCACCATCATCCCTACCATCTACGTTCAGTGCAAACGTCGCTCGTGAATCGAGCACGCGATCTATGCGACACTGAGCATTTTCCGAAGGAGATGGAACATGTCAATGATGTCCTTAGGAAAAATTGATACGGAAAATAGCACGAGACACGCAAACGATCTAATACAGAAGAAACTCAAAAACCGAGCAGATCGAGAACATTCTTACCATACGTCAAGGGCGTGACTGATCGAATAAGTAAGATGCTAAACAGATTCGATATAAAAACGATCTTCAAACCGACCCAAAATATAGCTCGATTTTTGAGGCCTGTAAAGGATGTAATACCACTGCAAACCCCGGGTGTGTATAAAGTCGAATGCAGCTGTGGTCTAAGCCTACGTTGGACAAACGAAACGGCTCATAGCCACGCGACTGACAGAACACATCAAAGCTGTTAAAAACGTTCAGCGAGAAAAATCGGCGATCTGCGAACATAATATATTAGATAGCCGAAGTAACCACTGGATGCAGTTTCAAAATCCTATTGTTCTATCCAAGGAACAATTCTCCTTTCCTCGCATGATCCGGGAAGCCATTGAAATAAGAAGAACTCCGAACTTCAATAGAGACGACGGCTACAAACTCTCTTCTACGTGGAACCCTCTTCTTAAAATGTTCCCGCCGCCGAACGCCGAACGCAAAGACGTAAACCAGGATACAGTGAGTGTTGTGTGCAAGACGGATTTTCAAAATTCCCGCGCTCCGAGCCCGGCCCCCCACCACCGTTATAACCTACGCAGTGGCGGCAGCGGTTTGCGGCCTACCCGCAAAACAACGGACTGACAGCTCTTCAGTCTACCCTAGACAACGGCGGCTGCAACGTCACCGAAACGTCGGGTCCTACAAATTTCACGCGGTAAATTTGTTTTCTATCCTATTTATAATGTCAAACAACCGCGAT
This sequence comes from Micropterix aruncella, assembly GCA_944548615.1. Taxonomy (NCBI): domain Eukaryota; kingdom Metazoa; phylum Arthropoda; class Insecta; order Lepidoptera; family Micropterigidae; genus Micropterix; species Micropterix aruncella. The sequence goes on from OX155960.1 coordinate 11,343,027, forward strand.
AGTCTTCGATTTTATATTAGGTACACAAATTATGAATATGTTTTAAATTTATTGTATTGTAGTGTATACCGATATTTGTATTATGTTATATTATTATTATTATTGTATTTATTATTATTATTATTATTATTATTATTTTGTTTTAACGTATATTAAGAGATAATGTGTTTTCTTAGCTATAAGTAAAATGCAGGACTATTTTGTTTAAATTCCTATTCTAATTTTTAGTATTTTAAATTGTTTTGTTTTTTTTCTGATTTTTATTTATTTGCTGACAAGGTAATTTTCCACTTCTAACTTTAATTTAATTATTAAATTTAAGTATTTAGTCATTTATAATATGGTTTTGCAATTCTATTATTTTTTGCATAAGTACATGGAATATATGACATTTTTATAAACACGGTATTGTTGCAAGCACATTCAAAAATAAATGTGTACCTTAGAACAGGTCCCGGCCTAGTTAGGTGACGTTGCCACTAGACTATGCGATGTATTCTTTTTTCTGCTTTTAATTAAATTTTGTAAGTATTTCTATGCATAATTCCTACGCTGAAATTGTTTACTGTTATTTTTAATATTTGCATTACTTGATATTTGCAATATTGCAAATATTTGCAATATTGTAATATTTGCAAATAAATAAAATATGTATCTATATTGATTACATTTTACCATTGAACTAATTACCGAAAATTCTTTAATTTTGTTGTTATTATATTGTTTTGGCAATGAATGTTATATTTAATCAAATATTAAATATTATTAACTTCTTTATATTTTCCTTATAACTGCATTTTCCTCTTTATTTTAGTTTTAAGTCTATTATATTTGGCACACTATATTTAACTGAATGTTATGTTCCATTTAATGCCGGTTTTATAATGGAACTGCGTTTTTTTAAGGCAATTCAGTTTTACGAGCATTTTACTAAAACTTTTAATTAATTTAATGTAATATTAGAGTCATGTCCAGTGGCGTCGCGTGCCTTGCCGGGGCCCCGAATAAAAATTTGTTTGGGGGCCCTTAGGAAGTGTAAAGATTTCTCACAAAAGAAAAAAATATGTTTGCATAAAATTAAAAGAAATATTTATTCATCATAATTATCTACCTGTCACTTTATCCAAAAATTTTCCAATCAATTCAAATTAAATATACACTCTCCTTGCCTTTTTTTCGGCACACTGATTTATTAAATCATTTATAGCTGATGATGACTTTAGTTTATCTAAAGTTTCTGCATCTATGGACCATAGTGACAGGTCTGACAGGCGTTCATGTCCCATCGAAGTTCTTAGATAATTTTTTAGCAGTTTTAATTTTGAAAAACTACTTTTAGCAGTTGCAGTTGTAACTGGAAGGGTCAAGAATAAAAGCATGCTGTTATTACCTCCGGAAAACTGGATGCAAGACAATTGAATTTTATCAGCAATAATTCAATGAGTTCCTTAATGGAATGATTTTTTTGAATTTCAGATTTTAAGCATGTTTTTAGAGCCTTTAATTGGTTATAAAGAATAACTGAGATGTCTTTCCTGTATTTAGCCGACAGTTTTCTGGAAGCTATAACGTACGATTAGTAATCCAATCGCGTTATACCAACAAGAAACAAGAGCGCCATCGCGTTTATTTAAAACGCGAAAAAGAAAAAAATACCATAGGTTACGTTATGACCGAAAATTAAAAAAACCACCTCAGGGTCGGGGAAAGAATTTACTTTGTCACTAAATTTGGCAAGACAGAGAATAAACCTTCGCAATTTTAAAATAAAACTACAAATTTAAAGTTAGAAAACAAGATCCTTTTATTAGCAGGTAGTTCCTCCTTCTATCTCCACTTCAGACATGTGGTACAGACTTCAGAAATGTGACATATGATACGTTTTTCAGTTCAAACGGACTTCCAGGCGAGAAAAAAAGTCAGGGCACGGTGGGCCGATTTATTGTAGAATTTACATTGGAATATAGAAAAAGGCGGCACAGCCAAAAAACCCGCTGTGACGAAAAGAGAAACACACCATTACTACAAAACTCGTTTATCTCATTGAAACCCCAAAAGAATTAAACGCTTACCGAAAAATGAGACCTTGTTCACATAACTTTAAAAACGCCGCGCTTCTGGTGCACACAACTCGCGGATCACCCGGCTTTTAACGGGTTTTTTGTCGCCCGGCGCGAGTTAGAAGTCTCTTCCTCGCGCCATCTTGGAAAAAATGATGCCCTCAATGAAGTATGGCTAGTTTGGACAGACTGGACTGCCTGCAGTTATACCAACTTAAGAGATTTAAAAAAAAAACTCATAGCTACTCATGTCTACTAAAATAGTAATATTTTAGGTAATATATATTACATTTATTAAAATTCTTTTTGAACTCGATTTTTAAGTAAATCTCTTGTTTTTTTTTGTCATGGCAAGAACACCAGAAGGGTCATTTTTTATTGGGCTGTGCATTACGGCTATCTCTATTATGACAGATCCAAACGTCAAAGCTTTTAGCAATTTTGTATTGTTAGATGTTTTGCGATTTTGAACCCTGATTCCGAAAACAACTCAAAAATGAGTAAGACCAATACAAAAAAACACTAGAAATACAAGCGAAACATGTTGCAATGCGTGCAACATGTTTTTGAAACATAACATGCCACGCAAATTTGGATTTTTGTTACAAAGCGTTTAATATCTCTTCGTTTGAAGAAGACAGGAGTTTCTCCGGTTGTAATATTTCGAACATACTACTTAGGTCGCCAGGTCAGGTCAGGTCAGGTTGGGGGACCCCGTGGCCCGGGGGCCCCGTATAATTGATACGGCAGATACGGCGGTAGCTACGACCCTGGTCCTGTGTGAGCCTAGACATGGGTTAGTCCCAGTTGGGTGACGGTATCAAATAAGCATAAGGTTTTGGAATTAGGCCCCTGTAATTTTTATTAGCAAAATCAATGTTTTATAGTAATTAATTCATAAATAAATATCTTTCATAGAAAAACTAACTTAACCTACTTTGATGTAGGTGTTTGACGCGTCTTTAAATGCCTATATCTCGCTTATTTATTGAGGACGAAAAGGATTATTGCAGTTTCGGAAACAGCGTGATGAATACATGATGAATATAGTCGGGTGACTTAAAACTTCAACAATGTAGAAAAAGGTACTAATACTAAAAAAAATACATTTTTTTTATCCACTGTCTTTTCAAACGATTCGACCACTCACTCACACTTATCGTACTATCGGTTAAACACTAGTTTTACCAATAATAATTACTATTATTGTCAAAGACGAGAGCGGAAAATAACGACCCATTCGTTTCAATAATATGCGACGCGATTCGAAGCAAAAACAGGGACACAAACAGGCGCATATTGAGCAGCATCGCCAGTCACGGGTTAGGCTAGGGATGGCTCCCGATATTTTTGAAACAAATCGCATGATTATCGACTAAATTATTAGGGGTCGGCAGGGGAAGGGCGGTGTAAGGAAGGGGGGGGGGGGGGGGGTCGGCTTTCCCTGGATATTTCACCAATTTATTCAAATTCATATGCAAGTATTATTAACGGCGTCACGATAATAAAACATCCAAATAAATATGTATCATCCGGTCGGAGTGTAGGAGTTGTATCAAGTGAACTAAACGGTACTACCATTGATTACATATTTTATGGTACTAGTGGTATTACCCGGCGTTTCCCGTGTTATATCCGTACTTAAATACCTATGTATACCAATTTTAATGACGTTCGGTTGAACGGTATTTAAGTTGATGTACTGCAGCGCCTCCTAGTAGCGAGTTACAACAAAGTGAATAGCGCAAAATTATTGAGCGGGCTCAAAAGTATATGTACACCAATTTTCATGGAGATCAATTGATCGGTTGATGGGCTGCAGCGCCATCTGGTGGCGAGCTACAATAAAGTTAATATCGTGAAAATATTATAAGTGCTCAAATGTCTATGGATACCAATTTTCATGGCGATCGGTTGATGTGCTGCAGCGTCATCTGGCGGCGAGTTACAACAAAGTGAATAGCGCGAAAATAGTATGCGTTCTCAAATGTCTATGTATACCAATTTTCATGGAGATCGGTTGGAGGTATAAAAGTTGATGTCCTGCGCGCTATCTGGTGGCGAGTTACAATAAAGTTAATATTGCGAAAATTTTGTGCGAGCTCATATGTCTATGTATACCAATTTTCATAACGATCGGATGAGCGGTATAGAAGTTGATGTGCTAAAGCGCCAACTAGTGATAAGTTACAATAAAGCGGTAATCATAAAAATCTACTCAATGAAAAAATACATGGATATGTCAACTTTCATGGTCATCCTTCAAATGATTTCAGAGTCTATTAAGCTCGGATAGACATACAGATATACCAACATCCATTTTCATATTTATGGATTAGATTGCTCAATTTAATTGATAATTTTGGCAATCCTCTGCTCCAGCGAAATACAGGTGGCGCTGATAACATTGACAGCGAAACTAATAGCAATTTATTTGGCTATGTATAAAACAATGAATTGTTAGTTTGGACTGATCGATTATGAAACCCCAATATGTTAAGCAATGAAAAGAATACCATTGATACAAATCAGTTATTAGTTTCATCTATCTTATTTTTTTTAAATAGACTGTGGTTGTTCAACGTTTAAATAGTTGAACAACTGCGGGATCATAACCGTGAATAAATTATACTAAAATAAATAAATGGATTCTAATATGTGGGTACTTTACAAAATGAGACGAAATCGATGCGCGCAAATCCCTCAAACATCAACACGTAATCAGATATATGTCTGTAAAACACCGACTGACCTGTGATGATGATCCTCGCCTATCTGGAAGTCCCAGCACTGCTACGGACCCTCGAGGTGCCGGCTGGTGGATTTCTCATGCAAGTATCTGCGAAAATGTCACACACGACCCACTCGACGCGGATTAGTTCTTTAGCGGAGTTTTATTCTGATTTTGCGGAGCGGTTTAAGAAGGCGATAAATAAAAGCGGTACAGAGTCGCGAGAGTATGCAAAAACCTCTGAAAAATTATATATGCTGTCGTTCTGACAGCACGGCGGATGATTATAAAAACTAGCAGGGGGTAGGCATTTTCGAGCAAACCAAGTACTGGCAGCGTTCAAGTCGTTCTTCTTCTTCTTCGGAATCAACATCTGTCAGTGAAGGCGAACATCCACATACACTAATCAAATGCTGATTCAAAAGATACTTTGCGCGCAACCAAACTGATTACATCACATAAATATTTCGGAAAGATAGAATGCCATCTGTTAGTCGATCTCAACTTGAAGTGCGATATTATTACGTATTAAAAGTGGTATACCAAATTAAAATTGTCATCTTTATTTAAATAATATTAAAATATTAAAGCTGTGATTTGAAAATTCGTTTGGTTGTATTATTATTGTTGTATGTTTATAATATTATTTTACACAGTATAGGCATCTTTAGAGCGCCATCTAAAGTGTACCGCGATACTGTTATACCACGAAAGTTGCTATATTGATCATAGATAAGAGAAGATTATTTAATTTTCGGATTTGTAAGTGCCATCTATACGTTGAGCTTCGTAGTCAAATCTTAGTTGCCAAATCGTAGTACTACGTTTAGCAATCTGAAAACTGGTAGTCAGGGGGCGAGGCTGCCCGCTGATCTACCTTCCCGGTGCCTCATCATACGGGTATGCTGGATTTGTTGGACGGTAGGTTTGTATCGTCACTAAGTCTTCTACGGTCACGCCGACAGAACAGAACGATCATTATCGTTCAAACTTCCTGGGGTGACGGGTTCGACCGTTGTAGTAGGCATCTCCAAGGACAGTTTATCATATTCTTCTTCTTCTTTTGTTATTTCATGGCAATCACCGATGGACGATGCTTTTCGCCCAGGCCGTTTTCGGAGGGCATCTGAGTTACTTTGTTAATATAAGACGGCACAATACTGAAACAATGAAACAAGGAAAATATTTATTTAAACAAATGTAGGTATGTTGACATATAACATGAAACATGGTTTGAGGGTGATACACACGGGGAGAGGATAAAAAATATACTAATACATCTTCTTTTTTGAGTTCCACTCCTATCGGAGGTTGGACAACATCATAGCTATCTTTACTTTAGAGGCTGCTGCTCTGAACTGGTATGGCTGCAGTACGACAGCGATGTCGTACTGCAGCCATACCAGTTCCTAAGGTTCCTTAACCACGAATGCCGCCTCCTGCCGGCGCTTCTCTTCCCAGCGATCTTGCCTTGGATAATGAGGTGGAGCAATTTTCATTTGTCATTCCTCATGACGTGACCGAAGTACGACATCTTCCTGTGCTTGATGGTGTTCAGAAGTTCCATCTTCTTCTTAAGTCGGCTCAGTAGCTCAATATTAGTGACTCTGTAACGCTATGAAATTTTCAAGATACGGCGGTATACCCACATTTCGAAAGCCTCCAACCTTTTCGTTGTGTTTTGAGTGAGAGTCTATGCTTCTACGCCATATAGACATAGTAGAACAGAGCAAATGTAGCAGCGGGTTGTACGTAGCCTTAGGTCGAGACTTGGATTTCTATCACACGAAGCCATTTCAATGCGGGCGTTTATTTCTTGTCACAGACCTTAGAATAATTTCATTATACAGAATTATTATTTGGGGAATTAAATGTACATATTAATTCATATATTTTAGGAGAGTTGAGGGATAATAAGTGGAGAACACATAGAGGCAGTTGGATTTTATAGTTTATAAGTTTTGGGACAAGTTTAACTTATTAGCGCAATCGTATTCAAAAATTTAAAGATTATCGTACAAGAGGCGCCACTGGCTAGTCGCCGGCCGGTCGGATCGGGAGTAGTCGGGACATGCCTGTGCGTACTACGAATCCCCCTCCTCCCCCGCCTGCCTTCAAAGATCAACCCACGCTATCGTATACGACGTCTCTCGTAAAACCATGGGCGGCACACTGTAATTCAGTTTGTTTTAATTAATTAATTTATTTATTTATCGCAAACATTAATCTTAAATTACATTTCACTAAAACATCGATATTTTACCAATTATTCCTAATTCTATACTTACACGTAGGACAAAAATACAAGTTCATGGATATTGCTGCCTGGCCTGAGTCGAGGCAGTATCAGGTATATTTAGTAATTAAGTATTATCGCGAAAGTGATTAAGATTCAGGTGATATTTATCGCTCAGAAGTATTTGAACGCCCACTTTTTATTGAAATGATTATATAAAGTGTATTCAGAAAATCATGTTTTTTAATACATTTTGGCACGAGCCTGAAGTGCAATGGATCAAATTTGCTTAAACGCCTATTACCTAGCAGGCTGTAATCCGTATAATAAAGATATCGGACAATAATTACAGTTCAGGAATAAAATGGTCATTAAGAATAATGGCAAGAATGTATTTATGTCATTGCAGGTAACCCTATTATATTTGTTATAACCTCACTTGTTTGTTTTGATAACAGAAATTTTAAATTACCCTGTTATAACTTAACTTTCCTTAATGTCCGATACCTTTATTATCGGGCTTATGGCCTATTGGGCAATAGGAGCTTAAACAAATTGCATTTATGAGCTAAATCAATGAACTTCAGGTAAGTATTCAAATATGCTAAAAAACAGGATTTTTAAATCATGTAATTTAAAAAAATTGCTAAGAAAGTTTCATTTTAGTTATATTTTCTTAATAAAGTTTATTTAAGCGAACAACGCCTAAATAAGCCTTAATAAGAAGATATAATAAGGGCTACCAACATAAAATAAAAATTTATTCTTCCCAGAATTTTAAATGACCCTTTTATTCCTGAACTTTAATTAGTGTCCAAAATCTTTACTATATGGATTACGGCCCACTAGGTAATAGGGTTTTAAACAAATTTGGGTTATAAGCTATATAAATGCACTTCTATATTCTAAATACCTTCTGATATTCTAATTTTATGCCCAACTCTCAAAAGGCGCACGCAAAGTCGGCGGCCAGCACCTACGCTATAAAGATGTGTTAAAAACGCACCTAATCGCCAGTGGTATCCCACCTGGGAGCTGGGAGAGGGCTGCTCACAAACGCAGCGAGTGGCGCTCCACGGTGACCACAAAAATTAAAGAGTTTGAGGAAGCCCGGCTTGAAAACCTCGACTCGAACCGCCAACAGCGCAAAACTCGTCCGAAGCCCAATTACACATATACTTACAACGACTGCGGTGAACTCTACTGTAGTCATTGTAATCGGACCTTCAAAAACAAACTGGGATTCACGAGTCACTTCCGCGCGCATATTCGAAGAAGTCCTGTCAACGAAGAGGTCGCCGTCGTCGGATCACGATGAGGAGGACATCGATATTCTAAATACCTTTTATATAATTAGTACAATAAAAAGTAGGTGTCCTTTATATAAATCTTTTGAGCGCTAGTGTATGTAGTATTTGATCACAAGGAATCTCGCCGGAAGTAGCAGGCGTTGATCTCTGTCAACAGTTTGGTGTTATCAGCTACTACGGCGAAACCGTCACCCCAGGAATGTATAACGATATATAATATTTTTTTCCGAACGTGGGGTGAACGCTCAGACTTAGAGACAAGACAGTCCACAGTCTAACGACAACATGTCCGTAAGAGACTAACGCCTTACCGAGAGGCACTGGTAAGTGACTACGCGCCGACCTCACGCCCTCACTATCAGATTTGGCCGAATTTCTCCGGCCTCCAGTCTGTTCGCAGGTTTGAAGTCGTGTTCGCGGCCTCTACCTGGTGCTAGCGGTAATTAAATTCGAATCTATCGCGGGCCGTAGCGCCCTTTGGACGTCATTTACAAGGGATCGGGTGGCCAACGGATCGTTTCAAAGGTGGCTGACATCAGTTCGCGTGATCAATCGATTGACTGAAGCCGCACGCTACGCAAACCGCCCAGTTCCGCCCAAGGTGTTCCTCCAGATCGAAACTAAGATCCCTGCGGCGGTTTGCTGCCCACGACTGGACTTACAGACGCAGGCATAGTTCACAGAGGCCTTTCCAGATTACTCCCTCAGGCCCAAACTATCAGGCACGATCCCGTTAGGTCCAACTAAATCTGTCATACAACGGGCGAACCCGTTACCTCAGGAAGTTTTACCGATATTCGATCGTTCTGTCTCCCGTGAGGCGATCGTCGAAAACTAAGGGCGAAAACAGTACACTGTCTAGTTATGCCACTCGCTCGTCAGAGACCAACGCCTTACGACGAGGCACCGAGAAAGGTACCCAGTGGAAGCCTCACACCTTGACTACCAGTTTGGAATGATATCTCCGTCTGGAATTAACCATCAGGATACTTCCTACCTCCTGACTGGTTACAGGATCGATATCGCTTGCGCGGTCATTTCCCTTGCGTAGCGGTGATACGGTGCCTACCGAATCTATCGCTGACCACGACATTCTTTGCCCGTCTCTTCACCCGGTATCAGGTAGCCGATTGGTCGTTTCAAGAGCAGTTGCCGTAAGGTTACCAACTTTTTTCGCTCTATAGGATATTTTACTATTTCCAGACTCCCCCAGCTGTTAGTCGGAATGCACAGTCGATTGGCTTACGCCGCACAGTGCGCAAATCGTCCAGGAGCGCTGGAAGGTTGACTCCTAAGGGAAACAGAGCCCTACCCGGGCTCGCACTTCTAAGTGGAGGCCACCGGATGGGTGTTGACACGTGAGTATGACGACCCTGAACACATGGGTTTTCGTGGCCAAACTGCCACGATCTTCTACGCTCACCTCACGGGAGACAGAACGATCTAATATCGATAAAACTTTCTGAGGTGACTGGTTTGTCCGTTATAGTCGACAGCTCTAGTTGCTTATCGTCACTTAATCAACTCACGGTTTAGCTCCTGTCCAGTCCCCCCCCCCCCCCCAAGAGAGTCTACCCCAAAAGGATTATGTGTCCAATGCCAAATCAGTTCTCTCGATGGCCTTCGGGCGCTGCCGGGCGGTTTGAACCGTACGGCGAGAGCCAATGGACTCCGGCGAATAACTGGAGGAGTCTGGAAACGATATACTGTTTCTTAAGAAGCGGGGGTGGATGTTGACCTGATGTCAGCTGCTCTTGAAACGACGGATTGGCCACCCGAGTTAAGAGACGGACAAAGTACGCCATGTTCGCGGTAAATTCAAATTGAATTAGCGCTGATTTAACATCAGGCAGAAGCCGAGCAAGCGACTTCGTACCCGGAGGACGGAGAATTCCGGCCATAACTGGTAGTCAGGGCGCGAGGCTGCCCGCTGTTTCAAATACCTACTAAAAAAAGTGCCTCGCGGTTAGTCGATGGACTTTCAAGGACATGATGGCGTAATTAGACGGTGTTTAGTGCCTAAGTCCCTGTGTTCAGCCCACGGTTAAAAAGTATGATCAATGTCGTTATACTTTCCTGGGGTGACGGTTTCGCCTGTCAAACTACAAAGATACTTTGATATGGGTGGAGCCGAGGGTACGATTATCATAATAAGATGAAAACGGATTTTACCGCGTGAACGTACTGCGTAAAAGTACAGAAAAGCTACTTGTACCTTAGCATTAAATTCTATAATCTACTCCCTACAAAATTTAAACAGCTGGTGGAGGACATAAAGTTAAAAAAAAACATCAAGGAGATGCTGATAGGCCACCCTTTCTATAATCTGGCCGAATTTGAGGGCCATGATTTTTCAAATATTGTGCCCATTTAACTTACTTAAAAAGTAGAGCCTTTTTGTCTGATTATATTTTATATGGTCTTATATCTGTACTTTTAGTTTAAAATGCATAACGTAGAATTAATTTGATTATTTAACATTTTACTGACAATTTAAATATTACGATGAATAATTTTACTACGTATCTTTTCGAATTACTAACTACTTCAAATATTAGGCTTCTATTTTGATTATTTATATTTATAGTTTGACAATCTAGTAGTTAATTCTTGACTACCTAGGTATGTTCAGTAAAGAGTAGCAACGAGACTTACTACCTAACCCAATTATTTTGACAGTCCAAGAGCAGTCTTTAGCCGTCAATTGAACACGACAAAAATGTAAATGTAAATGTAAAAATGGATTTTTCAAACTTTACGTGTTAAAGTCCATTTGTGTCTTATCTATACTAATATTATAAAGAAGTAATGTTTGTAAGTTTGTACGTTTGTATGTTTGTAAGTTTGTATGTAATAAAGGTTAATCTCCGAAACTACTCATCCGATTTCAAAAATTCTTTCACTAATGGAAAGCTCCATTATCGATGAGCGCTATAGGCTATATTTTATTGTGATAAATATTGGTTTTCAATAGGAAATCATGATATTTGTAAATCAAGTCGGAGAAAATGAGCTTGTGAGTTGCTTTATCGGCGCGGCGCGGTGCGCTGACGAAACGGTTTAATATATGTTTAAACAATATATGACAATAACATTGGCCTTATAGATATCTATAATAAATTAATAGTTTAAAAAACACTGAAAACAAGCTTTTGAGCTATGATACGATATTCACATACACATGGCTATGATACGATATTCCATCATGGAATGCCAGTGCCTATCTTCCGGCCTCATCATCAGACCTTGAAACCTAATCGTGGTCAAAGTTCATTCCAAGACTTTTCTAACAAGTCTAAACACAGCTATGATACGATGTTCCATCATGAAGTTTCTGTTCATATCTTCCGACTCCATCATCAGATCAGTTCAACAGTATCATATTATTGTATTGTCATCAGAACTACATACAGCTGCCAATTTTCATGACGCTACGATCCTTGGAAGATGGTTAAATTAGTTAACTTAGATTCCATTACATAGTTAGTTACATACAGGTCGATGTTAAAAAAAGTCAGCGACAGCATACATCCAACTTTTATATTTAAGCTACAATAACTGCTTTTATATTTCAAAAAATGAGAAAAATAAGTCGGCAGTGTTTGTTGAAAACATTAGACATATGAGGGGAGACGTCTTGCACTATATATATGAAAAGGTAGGTTCTAAAACGGCAAATAAACGGCACCCTTCGATTTGAAACTTTACGCGAAGCGAAGCCGCGGGCAACAGCTAGTTTATGATATATTGAAAGATAAAAGGCCAACTTTATTGACTTCCTCCACGTGCCGCTCAGTTCAGAATTATAAGCCCCTTTCATAGCAACAAGTGGGTGGGTTGCCGTGGTAGACTTGTAAAGGAGCGAGAGAGAGTGAGAGATAAAGATGGAGATGGGCAGTAAAAAGAGCGTTTCCAACGTACCTACGCATTGCCGTCTCTTCTATCTATACGTCATCAGGCTGTAGAGGTACATACATACACATTATTTATATAGGATTTAAGTATGCGTTTGTGTCTGTGAGTTTATTGTAATTGTGTGAGTGGACTTGTGTTTACAAAAGTCTGAGTAGTAGGTATTTCATGGAAAATTGCCTATCAAAGAGGCTTCAGGATGTTTCAGGCTTCTCCAATTTATTTTCACCACGTCGAAATCTTTCTCAGTCTTTTGATCATATACATACATAGGTCCATATTGCACGTCACTTTGTTTGTATTTATTTACTTGTTATTGATTTCAATATGGAAATACATAATATATTTGATTATATGCGGTATTAGAATGCTCAGCTCCATAGGACGTTTTGGCAACCCTTCTGTGCCGGCGACACGCGGGTGGCGATGATAGCATTGTCCAGATGGCTTTAACGATTTCACCATATTATGTATCTACCCATTTGATTGATGTAGATATCTAGTCTTTTTTAAATAATGAAAATGATTATGATTATGATCATGATTATAGACAGAAACAATACGGTTAGAATGCCATCTATTAGTCATATTTTTATTTTTATTTATTTTTTTATTTTTAGTAACAAATCTAGTATACAATATGTCATATTTGTAAGTAAGATGTTAGCAAGAAATTGATGCGACATTATTTTTAATGTTTGACACAGTCGCCTAACTAGGCCTAGGCCTGTTCTAAGGCAGACTTTTAATGACGATATTAAGTGTGCACTGTCAACTTAAACTATAGTTAGTACTTATTAAGCTATTGCATAGCTTTTATCGCGGGCCTCGGCCAGCGCGGCGACCAAATGAAGAAATTTCTTAACGAAAATTAATGATATTAAACTGATAATTACGTCTAAACGAGTACTGCTTACGTTTCGAAAAAAATATATGTTAAAGAAGAACATTTTCCTAATATTCTCAAATTTCAATATTTTAGATTTTGTTTATATTACATAGTGTAATTAATTTGTGAAATTAGGTCTAACCGAACACAAAAACGACTACTACGCAAATACTATCTGGCGTATTATTATGAAACCTGCACCATTTTAAAGATAATTTAATTTTCTATCTTTTTATCTACGATTTTTTTCGAATATTCCGTTTTTTTTTCTATCCAATAAAAAATTCGTGCGCGGCGCTCTATCGGAAGACGTTTAAATTATTCCGGATCATTTACTACCGCAGCCGCAAATGATTCGGAATAATTTCAACGTTTTCCGATAGAGCGCAGTTATCTGATATCAGAAAAAATAAAATAAATAAATAATTATATTTGCATAAGCTGTTAAAAATGCCATGCAATAGCTTTACCGCGGCAGTCCCCGAGCGCCACACGTATTTTTTTTTAAATAAAATAATAAAACGCATATACAAATATGGATAGATACTTATATACATCTATAGATAAAATATATATCCATATATGCACACATACACATACATATATTTATACGAAAATAATAATAAAACCAAAATAAATAAAAATAAAAACTAAAATATTATACATATATAAATCAATTACATATTGATATAATATTGATACAATTACATATTGATATAAATAGATAACTAATAGATTGCATCATGCCATATACTATACATTAAAATGCGTAATTATTACTTATTTAAATCTGTATACCAAATGTGAAAGAATACATCTTTATGTAAGTTATAATAAAAAAAAGAGATGATTTGAAAATTCGTATATTTTATACCGTATAGGCGTGTTTAGAGCGCCATCTACAGTGCGTCGCCATACTGTCATAACACGAAAGTCGCTATAATGAACATAATAATAGAAGATTAAACAATTTTTGGAACCATGAGTGCCATCTAAACGTTGCGCTTCGTTGTAAAATCCTGGTTGCCAAATTGTAGTACGAAGTTGATCAATCTAATGTGCTATATAATCAATGTTATAATAGGTTCTTATCTACGAAGTTGCTATTCAATAAATATGATGTAAAGCCAAAAAAAAATACGAAAAATATATATTTAATTAATCGAAATAATAATAAATAATTTATATTATTATATCTATGAAGCTTCGTCGTTTGAAAAGGAGTTGTTTCATGCCTCTGCTGTGAAACCTTATGGACGTAAATCAATGAATGCTTGATTGATTGATGACCCCTTGAACTCGCTTTGGAACAAGGTCTAGCGAGTTCAAGGGGTGACAAAGTCTGCAACTTTGCAATTGTTTGCTGTGTACTTTGGGCTTCCTATACTTGCTCAGTTCCCACGGCCTCGTACTTTGGTCATGACAATTTATTCAAAATTCCTCGTCATACAATAATACTGATTTCTACTCCTACTCTTTCTGTATCCATGGTGCACTCTGAAACGATCTCCCGGGAAAAAAACGACACTCGCCTTCTTTAGAATAATTCAAGAGTCACCTCAAAAAGTACTACTTTTCTTAGAAATAACCAGTTCTCCCCCTTCTCTCTCCTTTCTCTTCTTATTTCCTCTCTTCATGCATTCTTAGTTTTAAATATAATAGTTTGTATTGTATGCAGACAAACTTATTTGTTTAATAATTTTGATTTCCACACGAGCGTATGTCCACTGTATACGCTCCTAGATATATAGCTTGACGTAGGCTGCGGTATATATGGAGAACGACCAAACTTCGAAAGAAGTATAAACTTGGGGAAATACGCCTCCTATTCCAAGCGGAGGTATACGCCATTATTGAATGTGCGGATATCAACATGCATAAGGTCTACGCCAACCACCGTATCTATATCCACTCGGGTAGAAAGGCAGCTCTTATGGCACTAGCCTCGAATACTACTAATTCAAGTCAAGTTCAAAGCTAAACTGCGTATCACTACTGAATTCCCTGGGCGAAAAGAACAGGGTAATTTTAAGATGAGTTCCCGGCCATGCAGGAATCGAGGGAAATGAAAAGCCGACGGACTTGCTAAGACGGGAGCAAAGGGAACGTTATATGGCCCTGAACCTTGCTTTGGCGTACCAATCGACTGTGCACTCTGACTAATAGCAGGGGGAGTCTGGAAGCTGTACTGTTTCCTATAGAGCGGGGGTGGTTGCGGACCTTACGGCGACTGCTCTTGAAACGACCATCGGCTACCCGATCCTGGGTGAACAGCCGGGCAAAGGATGCTATGGTCCGCGATAGATTCGGTAAACACCGTTTCACCGCTTCGTAAGGGAGAGGACCGCGCAAGCGACCTCGAACTCGTAACCAATCGAGAGACTGGAGTAATCTGGTCACGATTGGAAGTAAGGGCGTGAGTGTAGGCCCGCCGGGTAACACTCCTGGCTATCTCGCGGTTAAGGCGTTGGCCTCTTACGGGCTTGTGACGTAGCTAGATGGTGGACTGTTTTGTCCTCAAGTCTTCTGCGCTCACTCCAGGGAGATAGAACGACTAACCGTTAAAACTTCCTGAGGTGACGGGCTCGCCCGCTGTAGTCGACAACCCAAGTTGTGGCGTACCAAAAATCCTTGCAAACCCAATGCTTAAAAAAATATGTTTAGAACAATCCGTCAACTAATGGAACAACACGCCAGGGTTGAATCATTCCAAAGCGCTAATTAAGGCGTACGACCGTAAGACTGCCCGTGAGGCCTTATCGCTAAATAGGAACAATCTACGCATACTGGTGACGGCGCTCACGGGGCGTTGTGGTCTGAACAAACACATGTACAAGTACAACCTCTAGCTCCGAGGCACGAAAATGAGCAGGATCTGCCAAGAGGCAGCGGAAACTCCTCTGCACATCATGTGCGAGTGTGGCCCGCTGATGCGTAAAAGATACACCCACTGGGTGGTCATTACCTCCGACCTCAGGAGGTAAAACAATCTGGCGCCAAAAGCCATTTGCGGTTCTTAAATGACACGAGGCTTAGCGCAGAACTATAGCAGGTGGTAAACACAATAGATCAGCAATGGTTTCAGTGTTACAAGGCTCATAAAGACCTTAGAAAGCCCAAAACAACAAATTTAAAAAAAATGTCCACTCCTTAGGTTTGTTGCAAGATATTGTCATGTGGCAATAAGCTCGCATTTTTGGATTTCAATTTTTAAATGCAAATAAAGAGTTTGTTATTATTATATTTGCGTTCAAATTCTATGTATATTCAAAAGGCCATTATTCAATCTAAAATTGGTCAGTCTGAAATAAAACAGGCATTACATGTGTAGGTAAGAACCTAATATAAGACACAAAATTAAACGTTCCCATGAACCATTTTTTATTAGGGTAAAATGACAGTTTTTGAAGACGCCATTCCCGCCCACTTTAACCTGTTGCTAATATTTTGTGCCCGCTCAAGGGCTATATCGTTGTCGGGCCATATCAATCAAACGGCCAAGGGTAGTCATTTTGCCCATACCGCGCGCGGGCTACTCTCAAACTTCGTGAAATTCATCGATTCTATATAATAAAAATACATCCCGAAAAAAGCATATAGTATGTTAGGATTCGTACTTCGAACTTCAAAACATTTCGCAGTTAAAAATTCTCTATTACTCTTGTACTACGCTTTCGTCCGCAGTCACCTCGAATATGCTTCTCAAATATGGTCCCCGCTATAATGTTCACATAAAGAGAATTGAACGTATTCAAAATGTGTTCCTGAAACATTTGAATTATCGCTCCTTCGTGTCCTTTCCCAATTACAACGAAGCAGCTACCTTTCACGGGCTTCAATCCTTACAATCAAGAAGAAAATGCGCAGACGTGGTGTTTTTCCATAAACTATTAGCAGGTTACATTGATTGTTCTGATCTTCTTGGAATGGTAACTTTCCGTGTACCATCGCGACTCACTCGCCAAACGGAGTTATTCCACCTTCCGCAGGTTAGTACTAATTATGCACAAAACTGTTTCATTTATAGGGTATGTAAAATTTGTAATACGCAGCTCGGCGATATTGACTTATTCAATACGTCATCATTCGCTCTTAAGAAAGCAATTATTAATAACGGTATTGATTTATCATTGTAATCGCAATATATAATATATTATAAATAATATTTATTCAAGAATATCTTTAAATAATATGTATGACTATATTATGGAACGTGTATTTACATAAAATTTTATTTACTTATTATGACTCCTTTCTTCCCAGTTCCCACCTCTCCCTATGTGTGTTAATTCTTCAAAAAAATGATATTGTTGTGTTTAAATTATGAATGTTTAAGTGGAAACATGTAATTAGCTTTATTTTTGTAACTTAATAATTTTGTAACAAATTTATTGTAACAGCTGTATGTTTCCTTAAGAATAATAAAATAAAATAACATGTTGTCGTCAAGCAGCGCCCATACTGTAGTCACTAGTCCTGCCCGTTTCTGTGGGAGTTAATGGGCCCTTGCTGAGTTGGCCACGAAGACCCATTCTGTTCAGGGTTGGTCACACTCACGGGTCAACACCTATCCGACGGCCTCCACGCATGAAGTGCGAGCATGGGTAGGACTCTGGCCTTATGGTTAGTTTCCCCTGGGAATCAACCTTCTGGCGCTCCTGGACGGTCTGCGCACCGTGCGGCATAAGCCAATCGATTGCGCACTCTGACTAACAGTCGGGGGAGTCTGGAAGCAGTACTGTTTCCTATAGAGCGGGGGCGGTCGCGGACCTTACGGCGACTGCTCTTGAAACGACCATCGGCTCTCCGATCCTGGGTGAACAGCCGGGCAAGGGACGCTGTGGTCCGCGTTAGATTCGGTATACACCGTTTCACCGCTTCGTAAGGGAGAGGACCGCGCAAGCGACCTCGAACTCGTAACCAATCGAGAGATTGGAGTAATCTGGTCACAATTGGAAGTAAGGGCGTGAGTGTAAGCCCGCCGGGTAACACTCCTGGCTATCTCGCGGTTAAGACGTTGGCCTCTTACGGGTTTGTGGCGGAGCTAGATGGTGGACTGTTTTGTCCAAGTCTTCTGCGCTCATCTCACGGGACACAGAACGTACATTTCGTTAAAACTTCCTAAGGTGACGGGTTCGCCCGTTGTAATTCACAGCTCTAGTTGTGGTTTAGGTGTGTTTGGGGCGCCATTTACAGTTCGTCGCTATACTGTTATACCACGAAAGTCGCCATATTGAACATAATAATAGACGATTAATCAACTTTTGGAACTATGAGTGCCATCTACATGTTGCATTTCGTAGTAAAATCCTGGTTGACAAATTTTAGTACAATATAGGCTAAAAATATAGACTAAAACGTCAGGCAATGAAGTTTGAGAAACAGTCGCACGTTCGTCGACTATATTAAAAGAGCATTTACGTGGAACATAATGAAAGATCGTTTGTATTCGGACAATGGCCCGGGAGAAAAGGTCCAGAGCCATTTTCGAAATTCCCACAAAACATTCTTTGTCCGCCGGCCATCAAAGAGGAATAGAAATGGCCGGGCGACGTCATAAAAAAATAACACACGTTAACATTCAACATACACCTGTGTCTGATGCATCTGAAAGAGATTCTTGAAATCGTAACCGTCATTAAATTATCCCATATCGAATACAGCAGGTCCGGGTGACGTTTATGCTGAAATCATCAAGACCATAAACGTTAAGAATATTGATGTTGATGTTGACGGGCATAATACCGCAGAACTGAATTCACTTTCATTACATTCTAGTTCGCGTCCTTTCCATATTTCGAATAAAAAATGCTATATTTTGCAATGCCTGAAGCACACTTGAATTCGCCTCGTCTATGGTATATGGAACTAGCAATATTTTTCATTTTATTTTATTTATTTCTTTATTTATTCAGGTACTTAGGCTTAGGTATACAGTTCATTCATTGATCATGTAATCTTATAATAATTATATAAATTATTTAATAATTAATATAGGGAGGTTTAACACATCTTACATGACCTTTACTGCCAATAGCACTCGGGAAAGTGATTGTCGATGTCATTGTAGAATTCTGCAATATGTTGATATTGTGATATAAAGGGATTTATTTGCATAATTTTGCTATCGTATTGACCCTTAAAACATGGCCATATTGGAGATATAATTTGGCCCGTCTCTAGATGTGCATATTTTTATGCAATTTTAAGAAATGAAGTGTTTTTTTTTTAATAAATTATTTGGACCCACCACCTGTATATACACATAATATACCAATTTTATAAAATATATAGCTATGTAATAAATATATACATTTATATACAGGTATACAGTTCATTCATTGATCATGTAATCTTATAATAATTATATAAATTATTTAATAATTAATATAGGGAGGTTTAACACATCTTACATGACCTTTACTGCCAATAGCACATCTAACTAGGCGATAATTTGGGCCGTCTCTAGATGTGCATATTTTTATGCAATTTTAAGAAATGAAGTGTTTTTTTTTTTTTAATAAATTATTTGGACCCACCACCTGTATATACACATAATATACCAATTTTATAAAATATATAGCTATGTAATAAATATATACATTTATAGTTGTAATTTAATAAAATTTAATAAAGAAAAATAGATAAGTGATACTAAATAAATTAACGTGCGTTGCAAAGAAGTTGATCAGATTTTACATATCTCTTGTTAAGTAGCCATCTATTTTTTTTAATTTTAAGTCCACAAAAAAAATTACACCGTTAGCACTTAACATAGATTGTGTTGCTCCTAACTAGGCAGAGCCTGTTCTAAGGAGAACACCAATACAAATGAATAAAAATACATAACTTCCAAACTAAAAATAAAAAAATTGAATCAAATCAAGTTAAAATTAAATTCTTACTACACCAAAATAATATTAGAACTATAGACAAGTAATACTAAATAATAATAATAATAATAATAATATATAATAGCAATAATAAATAATCATTCATAATAATAACTAATAATATATAAGAATTATTAAAAATACGTATATAAAATAAATAGAAAATAAATATATTTATTTATTTTAAAATTGTGATGAATGTTTTCTCCGTCTCTCTCCTACCAAGGTTTATTAACCATGATGTAATGTGATATTTTTGTTGTTTGCTGCTAATTTCCGGCAAATGTTGTCTTGACTGACGGAATTATATAATTGATACTCGCGGACATTCTTGTGTTCAGATTGTTTTGAGTTCGGGCGTGGTGATCTCTAGATTTGTAGAATGCAAGAAGCGCTTGCTTAATGAATAACTGTTTAGCTGATAGCACATGGGATTGGGAAAATAACAAGGCAGATGGATGACGCCGGTTTTTCCTGTGAATTACTCTCAATAATAATTTCTGCGCTTTTGTCAATCTATCCAGATTATCATTAGTAGTAGCGCCCCATGCCGCGACTCCGTAGGACAAAATACTCTGACACAAGGCCATGTATACCATTCTTATGGTTGTTTTGGACAGAATGTTGCGCAGCCGAAGAAATACATAAACCAGCTTTCTAATTCTCGAACTCAAATTTGCAACCTGATTTTCCCAACATAGCTTCTCATCTACCGTTATGCCTAAGTAGGAGACTGTTGCAGATTTGCTTAATTTAATACATACACATCTATTCTTATCCAAGCATTTGTCGGTATGAATGGCAAGTGTTTGGTTGAGAACCTGGCTGGGATTTCCCCGCAAGCTGAAAGTGATAAATTTTGATTTCGCAGCATTTAGCGTTAAAATATGGTTGTCGATCCAAGTTTTAGCCAGTTCCAAGTTACTATGAGCTTTGAAGAATGTGTCATTCCAATTATTAGTCGCAGTAAGAAGGACAGTGTCGTCCGCGAAGGATACAATTCTACCATTAACAGGTAATTCGCACAATTCGAAATTTATCGCACATTTATTTGTTACTTAGATATTAATATCTATAAAACAAAGATTTTGGATACAAAAATAACAGGAAACGAATGGAAAAACCTCGTGCTTTTCGATCAGTCCCCCAACTGGCACTTATCTGTACTAGGGTGCACAGGGCCCTAATAACCTAATAAATTATTTAAATGTTGTAGTAAAATGCTCATAAAAATAAATTGCCTTAAAATGACCTAATAATAATAAATCGCAATTCCATTATGAACTCGGCGATAAACTTCAATATAAGATTCGTTAAATATAGTAAGACAAATTGAATAGACTTAAATTTAAAAGACAGAGAAAAAAGTGAGAAATCAAAGAGAAAGAAAAAAGTCATGACAAAAATATCAAAAAGTCATTAATATGAAATATTATGTAGAAGTAATACCTAGCCAAAATAAATATAATGCGTCGTCAAAACAATACATAAAAAACAACAAGATATAAGTCTTTTACATTACATTACATTACATTTTCGTCATGTCCAATTGACGGCTAAAGACCGCTCTTGGACGTGTCAAAATAATTGGGTTAGGTAGTAAGTTTCGTTACTACTCTTTACTGAACATACATAGGTAGTCAAGAATTAACTACTACATTGTCAAACTATAAATATAAATAATCAAAATAGAAGCCTAATATTTGAAGTAGTTAGTAATTCGAAAAGATACGTAGTAAAATTATTCATCGTAATATTCAAATTGTGAGTAAAATGTTAAATAATTAAATTAAATCTACGTTATGCATTTTAAACTAAAAGTACAGATATAAGACAATATAAAGTAATCAGACAATAAGGCTCTTCTTTTTTAAGTAATTTAAATGGGCACAATATTTGAAAAATCATAGCCCTCAAATTCGGCCAGATTATAGAAAGGGTGACCTATCAGCAACTCCTTGAGGTTTTTTTTAATTGTATGTCCTCCAGCTGTTTAAATTTTGTAGGGAGTAGATTATAAAATTTACCCCAGTGAAATATGCCCATCGGACGTATTCAGAATATCTTTTTCAAATACATTGATTATCGCAATTATTTCTCTTTTGACACTTGATTATTACAACATTAGTACTAGTATTTAAGTAATATTATTGATATACTACGTATATAATTCTTGATGAAAATTTTAAAACAACAATTTTATAAATCATTAAATTTTCTATAATTTGGTGAAAGAATCATCGAAATCGCTTCAGGCGTTTGAAAATAATATAAAAATTCTTGCGTAAAATAATAGAAGAGATAAGATTTTTTTCTGTCAAAACTAACAGTAATAATAAACAAAGGAGACAACAAATTTATTTTTGATGATATTACTCATACCAAATATTTTTTTTCATGTATCTGGACCAACCATTTAGGAGAAATTGGCGTTCAAAGAGAGGTCTATTTTGCAGTTTGGCCTATCCTTTCGCCTTAAAGAAAGACGCTGTCAAGCTGATTTGACATTCTTATTTAAAATCTTGAATAATCTTATTTAATTCAACACACTCCCACAAACACATACACACACCCTGCATACTCGACTCTTATGTACCTACTTCTAAAATTGAAAAAAAATAAAATTGAAGGTACGTTAGTTTTATTAAGTAGTTAAAAAAAACGTAATTTATGTAATTTTATTGAAATCCGTAACCGGTTTTATTTGTTGTAAATCTGCATACATTAAAAAAAATATTATTACTGTAATACTGTGTGATTTCTCAATAAAGAATTGAATTGAATTGAATATCCTACTACTATTATAAACGCGAAAGTTTGTAAGAAAGTATGTATGGATGTTTGTTACTCTTGCACGCAAAAACTACTGAATGGATTTTCATGAAACTTTACAGTAATATAGCTTACACATCAGAATAACACATAGGCTATAATTTATAAAGATATATAGTTTTCTGTCATCATTATCACAATTTTCCATCACTACGCGGGTGGAACCGCGGGACGCAGCTAGTATACTAATAATATAAGAATATCTATACTAGTATACTAAGAATATCTGTACTAATAATAAAGCTGAATAGTTTGCTTGTATAAACGAGCTAATCTATGGAACTACTAGTCACATATTAAAAAATCTTTTTGTAAATACTAAAAGATTAATCTTTTTGTAATTACAATTAAATAATTGATCAATTCTTGAGGAACGGTATAGGCTATTTAACATCACGTTGCGACCCTTAGGAGCCGAACAAAAAGAACGCTAATCAAAAACTAAGTCTTAGCGCGGGCGGGCTTTGCGACGAGGTGGGTCGGGGGCCGGGGGCGGCCACCCGATGAGAACAGAGCATTACCGAGAATAGCCAAACTGTGTATGGCTTGTCTAGATCAGGGTGCAGAGAAACCCAGTATACTCGTAACTAATATGACAAGAAAATATGACTTAAAATATTTTCAATGACAATGTACTCTAAATTATTTATAAATAATCCGATTTATTTTAAATTAAACGGCGGGTGAAAACGCAGAGCACAGCTAGTTCGCTATAAAATGCCATCGACATGCTGATGATACGAGGTTACCGCGGTTATGGGAGACTTCAACGTTAAAATAGGTTGTAGGTACTTCACGCCGAACGAGGCGTAGGGAGATTGCAACTACGATGGCTGGACGACATCAGAAAAGCAGCAGGGACCAACAGGCTGAGAGCAGCAGCTGACAGACAGACATGGAAGAAAAAGGAAGAGGCCTACGTCCAGGAGTGGACCAAACCAGGCTTAGAAAGAAGAAGAGAAGAAGAAGATGATACGAGTCTATCTTTAAGGACAGCACAAACGTGAACTTCAACAGAAATGTAAACGAGAGCCTCACCATCGCCAAAAAACGGTTCAATGTCAATAAACTAGCTTAAAATGCGTCTAAATCGACTCAAATTCATTTCTCTATAAGAGCACCGTAAATGCAACGATTGTAAGTATTTTTATTGGGAAGGGCCTTTTGTTCAATTTTGCACTGGGGCTATTTTTTTTGTACATAAGTAGATACGTCGCTGCGTGTGTACAATATGTATTGTGCGTTGTCTACACTGGTTGTGAGTGAATACTCACAACCAGTGTAGATGTTAATTTATTTATTTATTTATTTTATTTTCGCGAAACATACAGCGCTTCATTAATAATTACTAATTATTCTAATAAAGTGTTTCGCCGGCCGATTAATTGTTTCCTACATTATTTTCTTATACGGTAAATCAAAAGTTGCATTGCACTTAATTAAATTGCAATCGTACTATTGCAAGGATAGGAAAGGAGAGGGATGGGATATATGTAGGATAGGATATAGGTATTCAAATTATACTCTTTGCTATTCTCATTTTCGCTCTGAGTGTTTTAAAACAATTTGTATACTCACTATATGATCACTTCCTAGACGCCTAGTGAGCTAAGGACACATATATCTAAGTACAAGTTATTATCAAATAATTAATAAAGAGTGCCGATTTATTTAAGGGTTTGAAGGGCAGAATATTTGTTCTGTAAGTTTTTAAAATCATTAAATTTAAATGCTGGAGGAAAAAGGGAACCCATCCCATAGCTGAAAGAACGATCGTATATCGTTATGCGTGACGTTTCGCCCGTTGTAGTTGACACCTCCCCACTGATCGCATGTTTGAGTAAGTAACGATTTGAGACAAATAAATGATTGTTTTTCGAGTGTGCATGGTGCCGACCCTTAAGGGATCGTCTTTCCCCGTCTTGCCCTAAGATAGCTTTCAAAGTCACCGCCGCGCCTCGCACCTCGGCGGTCACGCCGATACAATGGAAGGTACAATTCGCGAGAAGCGACCACTCCACGGAACAATGCGACCCACTTTTTCCACTCAGGAGGCGCCCGCTTTACGGCTGATCTTTTCGAGAACAAGCCTTTGTGGCATTTAAGCGCCACCATCCACCAGACCCGGCGTTATCTTCAATTATTCTAAGCCGTTATTGTAAGAAAGGTTGTATAGTAAAACGTACGCTGTAGGTACCTGCTTACGTAGTAGACCCATTTGAGTGTGGAGTGGAAAAAATAAGATGGGCTCTTTCATAAACATCTATACCTGCCTTTCTGTCACAGGGTAATATCACTGTTTATATAGCGTATCAGATTGCTCAATGCTGGTATGCATTTTAGCAGCTACGATTTTACTACGAAAAGCAACATGTACATGGCACTTATAAGACACGTATCCAGACCAATTTCGGGGGGGGGGGGGGCATTCATTGAAACAAAGCGCAAGGTACCCACCAAACGTGAATTTGCCCGTACAATGAAACGAAAATACGCCGGATTTCCGGGGGTTAAATCCCAAATACCCCCCCCCCCCCCGGATACGTGCCTACCACTAGGTACATAAGTCGCGGATTCTCCCGGATTCTCATTTTTTGTCGACTTTATTTTTTACTCAAAAAATTTAGGATATTCCTTAGCACTCATAGTTCCAAAAATTGATTACTCTTCTCTTATTTTATTTTTATTTTATTTTATGTGATTTATTTTATCTGATTCTATTATTTGATTCTTTCCAAATTGGACTCCTTGATTATTATTATTATTATTGATTTATTTATTTGCGAGATCATTCAATGGATTTGCCTTTCTATTATTTTTTTCTTTTTTATTTATAGATTTATACTCTTTTTTATTTTTTAATTTAGATTTGGTATTTCTATTTTTGATATTTCTTAATGCTCTTTTTAATATTTAGACAATGTAATGGTTGATTTTGTATAGTTTATTGACTTTCATATTTCTAACGTGATTTAATTTTATTTGTGCCAGATAAAATATATGATATGTTTCAAATATGAATATTATAAAAATGTATTTATTAACTGTAAGTTCTATACCCTCACCGGGTTTTTTTGGAATAAATAAACTTTGAACTTTGAACTTTGAACTATCGTATTCTGGAACCAAACAGAACTACACAAAATACATTAAAATTGAGGACTCTGGGTTTTGTTAATAGAATATGTAAACCATTCTCGAACATTAACATCTTTAAAACGATTTACTTTTACTATTTTCGTAGCACCTTAGAGTTCGCATCGCAGATTTGGAATCCGCAATATGGCGTGTATAAAAATAGGGTGGAGGGCGTCCAAGGACGTTTTATTAGATACCTGGACTATAGTGAGCACTTGGGACTTGGGACTATAGTGAGCACTTGGGACACTATACTGAGCACTATAGTGCACTGAGGACTATAGTGAGCACTTGGGACTATAGTGAGCACTTGGGACACATACTGAAATAGTGCAACCTGCTCTCGTAAGTTCTGTGTTCACTGGAAGACCGCCGCACAGCGGCTGATATGACATTATTGCATAAAATAATACATAACAAAATTGATAGCCCTCATTTGGTAAAGAAACTGTCGTTGTTGGTTCCGCCACGAAGGGTTCGCCCTCCTAGTACGTTCGAAATCCCTCGTGTGAGCACTAGTTACACCCAACACTTTGTTATGCACCGCTTGAAGACCACATATAATAGTCGATTCGAAGATATCGACATTTTTTACTTGAATCAACCTAAATTCAGCGAGGCTGTCCTTAGCTCACTAGGCGTCTAGAAAGTGATTATATAGTGAGTATACAAATTGTTTCAAAACACTCAGAGCGAAAATGAGAATAGCAAAGAGTATAATTTGAATACCTATATCCTATCCTACATATATCCCATCCCTCTCCTTTCCTATCCTTGCAATATTTCGATTGTAATTTAATTTAATTTACTGCAATGCAACTTTTGATTTACCATATAAGAAAATAATGTAAGAAACAATTAATCGGCCAGCGAAACACTGTATTAGAATTAGTCATAATGAATGAAGTGCTGTATGTTTCCCAAAAATACAATAAAAAAAATTATAAAAAAATACGCGTTTAAAAGTTACAATAATCCATTAATGTGACTTCGAATATAAGAGTTAACAAATGTTTTCAACTTGAGAATAGGGGTCGGGATGAAAAGTTAGGTGAAAAGAAGACACAAAATAGATACAATTTATTACGTATCTATATAAATATCAGGTATTATTGCAGTATAGGAGCCACTTCTAGATTGTTGATTTTTTAATGTCACCAGACTATATTCACCGTGCTGATTCCGAAACTGCAATAATATTTATTCGGTCTCAATAAACAAGCGAGATATAGTCATTCAAAAAAGCGCCTAACCCATACATTTTTTTTTTTTTGTATGTAAATTTGGTTTTGAAATTTTACACGTCCGAAGCTTTTTTCTTTCACATTTAGCATTACAATGATCGAATCTAGTACTATTTCTTTATTTTTTCGATTTCTGAGAAAGGTTCCTATACTGCAATAATTCCAAATATATATTTGATTTTAGGTATGACATATTATAGGTATCATAATAAATATATTTAAGATAAATTATATTAATGCTCGTGCGGCGAGGTGTCGGCCCTACGATACATGGCGCGTGCGATGCGCTTCACGTACATATTCTGTTTCGCGGACCCTCCGTTTCGCTAAAGTTGCGTTCCAGGATCTCGTTTTGGAAGCACAAAAGAACCCAACATTTCCATACTAAGCAATTATATTTGGGAGTGTCTGACCCCTGTTATCCATCTTGAAATCATCAAAACAGCACTGCAGCGTTGCCAACCCTACCATTTAAATCGTATTTATACGATTCTTCGGCCTCGTTACCACAAGTACCTACGATCGGATCAGCAAAATAGTACCTACGCAAAGAATACGATCATCGAGTTTTTTGAATTTTTTTATTGATATTAATTTTCACTCGAATTTTCAATAAATTTAAGGAGCTTAATGTAGACGGCACATTATCGGCTGCCCAAAATATTAAAGAAACATAGTGCGTAAATAATTGTTTGACATTATAAATAGGATAGAAAACGAATTTACCGCGTGGGTGCTACAAATTTCACGCGGTAAATTCGTTTTCTATCCTATTTATAATTATATAAAAAAGAATAAAAACACGACTGCCGTTACAGGAAGTAAACTATTATTTATAATTATCTTTATTACGGTTTTTTATATGGAATAGTTGTGGTTGATGTATTTATTCATATAGGTAGATAGATGTATATTTCCGGAATGTTCCTAATCAGACCTTTCAATTAACACTACGCACAAAATATTTATATTAATTTATTGACATTTGCACATTTAGACAACTACTTACTTGATATTTGGATATTTAAGGTACCCTATGACTCTCAGAATGACATAACGATTCTAAAAATACCACACACTCCTAAATCGGGCCGAGCGTTTAGAAGTTATGGTGGAATAAAGAAACGAAAAACAGTTTTTCTGTATGTATATTATGGTGTGTCAATGTGTGTACCTTACCTATATGTATACCTTGTCGTAGTTCTTTTATGTGAATATTTTTTTTATAGATATTTTTTGATAAAAATTGAAAAAAGATATTGGCTACACTGGCAGAAAACGCTATCGCAAAATCAACATCATAACGGCAGCAGCCGCAACGTCTGTATTAAATATGTGCCGCTTATGTGATAGGCCGTTTACACTCTCGCGCGAGGCGCGAGGCGAGACGCAAAACCATATCAGTTAACAAATGGAACAGAGGCAAAGCTTCTAACGAGCGTACAAAATGTTTACCTACTTGCTAGAAGATTTGCCTCTGTTCTGTTTGTTTACGCACATGGTTTTGCGTCTCGCCTCGCGCCTCGCGCGAGAGTGTAAACGGCCCATCACAGATATATTAACCAGTCTTTCTCAAATTGTAGCCAACTTTATTACAGCTCGTACTTCTGGAAGCTAATGGGCCAGTTTGGTTCGGCCATTAAAAGGCCCATGTGTTAGGGTCGGACCAACTCACAATTCAGCACCCATCTTCCACGCAGAAGTGCGAGCCCGGGTAGGAGTCTGCGCCTGCGGGCCAGTTCCTCTGGGAATCGCTTTTCGGGCGCTCCTGGACGGTTTGCGCACCGTGCGCCGTCAGCCAATCGGCTGTGCATTCCGACTGATAAGCGGGGGAGTTTGGAAACGGCTTTGTTACCTATAGAGCGGGAGTGGTTGTTAACCTTAAGGTAACCGCTCTTGAAACGACCAATCCGTTACCCGATACTATGTGAAGAGCCGGGCAAAGGACGCCGTGGTCCGCGATAGATTCGGTAGACATCGAATCACCGCTACATAAGGGTGAGCATTCCCATCCCTGTATTCGTCTGAACGTGAATTTGAACGTTAACGTTGAACGTGAACGTACTGCAGTAACTAAATAACTTAATAGTAAAAAGTAAAAACGCATTTTTAAAAACAAGCTTTCATTAAAATGCTTTGTCCCGAGCCAACCCTGGGTGCAGCAGCCATGTCATAGTGGAACTTAGAACAGAATTTCGTGTTTGTGCTGTTGACCGTTGAGTCCCCTCGTTGAAAGCCAACCCTGGGTGCTGCGGCGATGTTATGATGGAAATTTAGAACGGGCTATTATAATTCAATGCGTATAAAAAGTTTCGTTTTTGTGCTGTTGACCGTTGAGGAGTCCCCTCGTTGGAAGCCAACCCTAGGTGCAGCAGCCCTGTCGCGGTGAAACTTAAAAAGGGCATCATAATTGAATGCCTATACAAAATTGTGTGTCTGTGCTGTTGACCGTGGAAGAGAATCCTCGTCGGGAGCCGATTCTGGGTGTAGAATCAGGTCATGCTCACCATAAAAATGCATTGTCATCTCAACTGAACCAACATGTAAAATGTCAACTTCATAGGATAAGAGTGGTCGATAGCCTGAACGTCAGGTAATTGACTGTATTTAGTTAAGGTGTGGTGGGCGCTGAACAGCCACAGTGGAAATAGATCCAGGATTAAGAAAAGGAGTACCTCAAAAAACCGCTTCCTTCCTGATCTTCTCTGGCTGCTTCGCTGATGGGTAGCTACCCAGACGCTGGTGCTGATCCCGATGAAACAAACTCCCTAAAATGCACGGCACTTCCGGAAGTTATTTTTATGTAATTTTTCTATCTCGGATAGACGAGTATTTCACGACGTGCGATACGATCCGCACTGCGTAAATTTGATAACTGAATCGCCGACCGCGCAGATGGTCCGAGCGATGACTCTTTGTAGGTACTTATTTATTATAACAGGGTAGGAATAAAATATATTGGAAAACATTTATTTAGGATTAGGGAGGAATCAGAATTAAGGATACACCAGGCGTGTCCAAAGAGGAAGTGGTTCTAATTCAGCTTGCAAGATTTGCCCTAAACAAACATTCCAAGGTAAATAAAAGCTTGTAAAAAGTGAAATCGGCTGCATATACCTACTGAACGTGGCAACTTACGGCTACTTTATGCAAATTCGAGAAGTGCATAACATTCATCCTTCACGTTACGTAAGTTTTAAATTCAAAGCTTTCTTTTAATGTTACTAAAAAACTTCTAAATATGATTTAGCATGCGTTTTAGTACATAGCTCTCATTGAAACATTCTACTTTGAACGCAGAAATAGGATATGGGCCATATCCTATCTATATCCTATAATATTTGCAATAACTGTTTTTAAGATGCCCAACAGATGGTGGGATAAAAAAATGTGGAACATAGTTTTGTTTTTATTATGGGCGAAAGAAGTTCGAGAGCCAGTGTATTAAACGCCTTATATAGACACCTACCTATGCATATAAACGTATCTGGTGCGTATCTGTACACATACTTATTGGTATCTGTTGGGTATCTGCATGAAGAATCGGATGATAAACAGCCGTCGATTTCTCAGTAGTTGTCAGTTTAATTGAATGTCCGAGTGAAAATTGGTGTGTGTTTATTGCCGCAAGAAACAAGCTCAAAAATATTCCATAGGTACATTTCAATAAACCAACATGTCTATCCAAACTGGTAAGAGAAATAAATCGATGTAGTTTATTTTCGCGATTGTTTGATAGAGTTGGGCGCTTGCATTGAAATAGTGACAGCTACAGAGCGTAGAGATGGGTGCCTCCTTTAACGAAGCTGCCATATGATCAGTGGCTGCCATTAAAATGGCGTATGTGCCCTAAACTTTTTGTAGGCATGAAGCACAAACTTATGGCATGAAGTTAAGGACACATCAGTTTAAGCAGGAGAAAATGGCAGTGAACATCTCTAATTTTTTTTTTCAGTACTGGGACCTGTGCCAGTGGCAACGCTCGGGAGAACCCTCACCCACGAACATTTGTCTATGGATTTTAGCCATCTGTACGTAGCCCCGCCCGAGCCCATCAAAGACAAGTTCAATGACAATATCACAATTACCAACGTGGGGTACATTCGGCAGTATCCCTACTCGTCGAAGTACAACCTTGGCTTGGACGGCTCGGACGCCCAGAAAGCAGTGATGAACGACGTTGCTGCTTTCAAAAAATTTGGTGGAGGTATGATTTTGAAAAGGTTTATTTGTTAACGTGTCCGTGCCAGTTTAGGACACCTTTCTCTAAAAGTATGCGGCCTGGATGGCCTTGTGGTTAACCTCTTGTAGGTCCTGATGTGTGATGGGGTTGACAGCTGCGGGCAGGATCGGAGGTGGTTTTTATCCTGCAGCGTTCCACAGTTGCATATTGGGTTCTCTCTGTGGCCCCAGCGAACGAAATTGGCTCAGCATCTTGTCACACCCACCCTCAGTCTGTTCAGACTACGCCAGGTGGTGTAGGGGAGATGAGACCCCGGTGCTATCTCTTCCTTTACGTCCTCGCCAAGTGAAGCCCTCCATTGACTGATGCGGTTCCATGATTGACTGCCTTAGAGCAGTTGTGTGCGGCTCATGAAATACTTTCGCGATTTGAGGCGATTTTGGTGTAATTCTTGTCCGAACAGTGGGTGTCTTGGATTATTTATCACCTTTATCCATTCTGAATCAGCCATGACATCCTTACGCATTACATCTCTTTTGACGGGAGTAGGTTTGAGGCAGCGGGAGACAATTCTTGCATCATCATTCACAGCAGTGTCGACCATTTTTGTTGATTTACTCCACAAATGAGCTTTTGTTGATTTACTCCACAATGGGGTAAATTTTGGCTACCTAAAAAACAAATGTAGATTAGTTTGTGGACGTTTAGAAAAAGCTGCATTTGCCGTCTTCCATGTCTGTTGTGCATGTCTCTTACCGTGGTACATGTCACAGATCTCGGCATTAAGAAAACAATTAGTTTGATTAATGCCGAGATCTGCCCATTTGGATTGGTTGACAAAGTTTCAGTTAGTTTTTTTTAACAGTTCAACTGAACTTGAATATGAATCACGCTCTCCTATTTATACCTACATTGTTCTGCTTTCATGTCATGGTGCTAGGTATAAATCGTTGATCTATTTTAGTCCGGGCGGCAGCTGCATGATTACTTACCTCATCGAGTTGCAGAAAAATACCACTTTCCACGAAAAGTAAACCACAAATAGGTAAGAAAAAATTGGTCTTCCTGGTCTTCTCGAACCATCAATTTACCTTATGTGGTTACAGAACGAAACCTCTTCGTTGGCTTCAGAGTCGATGTACATAAATTATCGAATGTGTGACTAAAATACAATGTATTTCGATAGTAATTTAATTTAATTCAATTCAATTTTAGTAATATATCTAATAAGGAAATACTGAAAGATACCTTTGTAAGATACAGTTAATCGGCCAGTGAAACATTGTACCAAGATAGTTTCAAAGGGACACACATTGCGCGCCTCTTTTCAAGAAATACAAAGTTCTTACTATGGCGTCAGCGTATATTCTCAGTTGTTTAGTGTATGCTAAAAACAACACAAACGAGTGTACGTTTAAAATGCACGTAAATGATCACACACTTGTAGAAAAGCCAACATATCCCTCCCCAAACTCCTTTTGACTAAGATCCAAAAGTCATTTGTGTATTTGGCCTTTAAACTCTTTAATAACCTGCCAATGACAATACGAGATTTAGAACCAAAAATATTCGAATATAGAGTTGACCACTGGCCATCACACATGCTATTTATAAGATAGACGACCTCGAGGAAATATTACAATACCTTTAATATAGGTATATATTTATTATGAAAAGTGATATCATATCTCTAATATACCTCTATTATTCTTATGTTAAATAAAACATACGAGGTAAACCTCGCAGCAAATAATTGATATTTGATTATTCATTATGATTGTCGTTTTACGTATGACATTATTGAGTATTTATCTTTTATTTTGTCTGACTTTTGGTTGTTTTTAGTATTATTTTTACTGATTTGAAAAAAAAAGGAATTTGTTATATTTATATTTTGATCATTGTGTTTTAAACCTTACCTTATCATTATCATTTTGTACCTTAGCGTTAAATTCTATAATCTACTCCCTACAAAATTTAAACAGCATGGAGGTCATAAAATTAAAAAAAAACATCAAGGAGGCCACCCTTTCTATAATCTGGCCGAATTTGAGGGCCATGATTTTTCAAATATTGTGCCCATTTAAATTACTTAAAAAAGTAGAGCCTTATTGTCTGATTATTTTATATGGTCTTATATTTTGATTATTTTACATTTTACTGACAATTTGAATATTACGATGAATAATTTTACTACGTATCTTTTCAAATTACTAACTACTTCAAATATTAGGCTTCTATTTGATTATTTATATTTATAGTTTGACAATCTAGTAGTTAATTCTTGACTACCTATGTATGTTCAGTAAAGAGTAGTAACGAAACTTACTACCTAACCCAATTATTTTGACACGTCCAAGAGCGGTCTTTGGCCGTCAATTGGACACGACGAAAATGTAATGTAATGTAAAACAATTAGGATTATGACATATCCAACTGTATTAGCAATTTTGGATAAATAAAGGACTATTGACTATTGTTTGTAATAATTAACAAAGCGCTGGATGTTTCCAGAATAAATAAATAAATAAAATAAATCAAAATTGTTTTCAGGTACAATAGTCGAAAACTCAACTGTTGGTTTAAATGCAAATCTTCCATTCATAAAAGATGTGTCCGCTAAAACCGGTGTGAACGTTGTAGCCGGTTCCGGCTATTACATAGCCGATATGCAGTCACCGACTGTTCTATCGTTACAAACGGAGGATCTATACAATAGGATGGTTAGCGATCTCGCGGTCGGCTTTGAAGCGGATGGAACCGTGAAGGCCGGCTTTCTGGGCGAGATCGCTAGCGTCTGGCCGATTAAGGATTTCGAGAAGCGAGTGATTCGAGCCGTTGCGGAAGTGCAGAGCCAGACAAAGTGCGCGGTGAGCTTTCACCCGCACCGCGACAGGGAAGCTCCTTTTGAGATCATGCGCTTGTATTTGGAAGCGGGCGGGAGCGCCGACAAGGCCGTAATGTCGCATTTAGACCGTAAGTATTGTTTACATAATTAATATTTATTTTTATATTCATTTCCAAATTGCAAATTTACTGCTCTCTTTAAATATACTAGTCACAAACGGCCCAGTGGCTTGGTCGCCTGATCTTACATGCTTAGGTTCTGGGTTTGATTCCCGGCTGGGTTACCATTTTCCAATAGGATAAAATTAATGGAATTGCATTTCGATTCCGTCGATCGAATGCAATAACAAGACACACACTTACACACATGTGACACGCACACAAACATACAAATACTTCATAGTAGGGTTGGTTGTTTTTTTTAAATTATTTTTTTTTAATTTCAAACTAGTTGATAGGAATTCCTACACTTGATTATGTCAAAAACTAACAAAAATAACAAGTATAATATTTAAATATTTACCTATTAAGGTATAAGGTATGAACGTCGGTATTGCAAGGTATGAACGTTGAACATCCAAGCGCAGATTTCTCTAGGATAGAAGAAACAACATTTTCCAATATTTTCAATCAAAATTCTTACACAATTTCGTAGAATTTTCATGTGGACAATATTACTAAATAATCAAACAAATATTGGATAATTTCACAAATTATCAAGAGATTATAAGAGATTGTTGTATGACAATAAATTGCCCAATGCGAAATTTTCAAATAAAGAGTAGAAACAAACAAACAATACACTATGGACACGCCTGGTGTATCCTTAATTCTTATTCCTCCCAAATCCTAAATAAATGTTTTCCAATATTTTATTCCTACCCTGTTATAATAAATAAGTACCTACGAAAAATCATCGCTTGGACCATCTGCGCGGTCGGCGATTCAGTGATAAAATTTACGCTCTGGGGATCGTATCGCACGTCGTGAAATCCCGTCTATCCGAGATAGAAAAATTACCTAAAATTAACTTCCGGAACGGGCTCCAACTCCTTCTGGGTTGCGATGCGAACTCCCACCACGTGTGCTGGGGTAGTTCCAACATAAACCCGAGGGGGGTAAGCCTGCATGACTTTATCCTAGGCAATGAACTCACCATCCTCAACAGAGGAACAGAACCTACCTTCATAGACTCAAGAAGACAGGAGGTACTGGACATCACGATCTGCACAAAAGAAGTGGCCGACCTGGTTCAAGACTGGAGGGTCTCAGATGAACCCTCAGGCTCGGACCATAGGCAGATCCATCTAACGCTTCGGCACTCATTGGAAATTCAGTGGGCTCGCAACCCTAGAAATACCAACTGGGAAGGATTCGATAGGGACCTGGCTATCAAGCTCACCACGGTTCCGAATCGATTCCACACCAAAGAGCAACTAGAAACAGCTGCACTATCACTGTCTAACGCCGTTATAGACGCCTACGAGCAGAATTGCCCCTTGAAACAAAAAAACCTCTCAAAAAAGGTCCCATGGTGGAACCCAGAGCTGACCAAGCTCAGGCTTATGCTGAGAAGGTGTTTCAATAGGGCGAGAAATCACAACACTAACTCGCAACATCTTTGGGAGGAATACAAAAACGCCCGAAACGAATACAACAAGGCCATTGTTAAAGCCAAACGAAGAAGCTGGAGGGACTTTTGTGAGAGCGTGGAAACAGCTTCCGAAGCCTCCAGGCTCAACAAGATCCTCAGCTCAAACAACCGCCCCCAGCTGGGATGCCTTAAACGACCAGATGGGGGACACACAAGCGACACCAAGGAAACCTTGAAGCTCCTAATGGAAACACACTTTCCGGGCTTCCAGGAATCCTCACACCCAATTGCTGCAGGGGAGAACTCCAAGAGGCTCCACAAGCCCAGGGAGTGGGCCCTTGCAGCCAAGATAGTTAATCCAAAAGCAGTAGAATGGGCCGTGAGCACCTTCGACCCCTACAAATCACCTGGACCGGATGGAATATACCCAGTCCTACTACAAAAAGGGTTAATCCAGCTGCTGGGCCCTCTAACAAAGGTACTCAGAGCGAGCATAGCCCTCAGACACGTCCCTCATGCCTGGAGCAGCGCAAGAGTCACGTTCATTCCAAAGGCAGGCAGGAACGGCCACATCTTTGCCAAAGACTACAGACCCATTAGCCTCACCTCCTTTCTCCTGAAATCACTGGAGAGACTAGTTGACGGCTACTTGAAAAACAACCACCTAGCTCTTCAACCGCTTGCTGATGCTCAGTATGCCTATAGGGAGGGCAGATCTACGGACACTGCCCTACATCACCTGGTGAGCACAATAGAGACACAGTTAGCGGCGAAAGGTTACGCTCTGGGAGTATTCCTGGACATCGAAGGAGCATTTGACACCACATCATATGCAACTATAAAAAACGCTATGCACAGACGAGGAATACCAGAGACCATTATTGACTGGACATTGAGTATGCTATCAAATAGGAATCTGACCGTCTATCAAGGCGACACCTCCATCACGGGAATCCCTGCTAAGGGCTGTCCACAGGGTGGGGTCATCTCCCCCCTCTTGTGGAGCATCGTTGTAGACGAACTCCTAATAGATCTACAAAACCTAGGCCTCTCTGTCTACGGCTACGCTGATGACGTGGCCATAGTAGTCAGAGGAAACTTCCTATCAATACTTAAGGAGCTCATGGACAAAGCACTTAAGACCACCCAAGACTGGTGCCAGGCCAGAGGTCTATCCGCTAATCCAAGCAAGACTAAGGCCATGATTTTCACCAGAAAATACAAACCCGAACCCGTTGAGTGTCTCAAGCTCTGGGATAAGGAGATAGAATACGCTACAGTAGTTAAATACCTTGGAGTCTATCTAGACCCAAAGCTCAATTGGAAGCACCACCTCGAGCGCAAGAGAACAACCTTCTATGCCTCGTTGTGGACGTGCAAAAGAGTCATGGGAAAAACCTGGGGGTTCAAACCCAGGGTCGCCTTATGGCTCTACAGGGCAGTACTGCTGCCTAGACTAACCTATGCTGCAATAGTCTGGTGGTCCAGGGTGAAAAAGCTTGAGACAGTAAAAATGCTAAAAAGCCTTCAAGGTAACTACCTGAGGGCTGCAACTGGCGTCATGAAGACCACCCCAACAGCGGGATTAGAGGTGGCACTCTGCTGCCCGCCTCTGGACAAGCTCATCATCCACTCCGCCAGACTTACAGCATACAGACTGAAGTGTTTGGGCGAGTGGAAGCGTGGAGGGCACAATCATCCTGAGCTAAACCTCCTCCACAAAAGCCCATTCACTCTGACCCAGGATCGACTACGGAAAAAAATTTCGGTAGAGAAATCCTATAAAATCCTAATCCCCACCAGGGAAGAATGGAAAAATCCGCAGTGGCTTCAAAGCCACAACGCAGACGCCTGGTTCACCGACGGCTCAGGAACAAATGGACGTTTTGGGGCAGGCGTGTACGGACCCAAAACCAACCACAGAATCAGCATCCCCCTTGGACAATACGCTACGGTTTTCCAAGCCGAGGTACATGCCATATTGGAATGCATAAAACTACAAAGTCGACTTGAGGTAAAAAACAGACAAATCCTCATCTGCTCTGACAGCAGAGCAGCACTGGACGCTCTGGCTAAAGCCACCACAGAATCTTCTGTGGTCTGGGACTGCATGCAGGAGCTCAACAAATTGGGAAAATCCAACAAAATCACCCTAATGTGGATACCGGGTCACCAAGGCATACCCGGAAACGAAGAGGCCGATAGACTGGCAAAACTGGGCACACTGGATTGCCCAGTGGAGCCAGCTGTAGGGGTCCCCTTCGCTACAGGTAAGAAAATCATCAGGGACTGCTTGGAGCAGGAACATCGGGCTTCCTGGAAACAGAGTCAGGGATGTCGCCAGGCAAAAGCCATGATGGAGCAACCACTACAGAAGAAAACCAAGGCCCTACTTGACATGAGCAAGAAGAACCTTAGAACCACCATCGGTCTCCTCACCGGACACACGACCCTTAGAGCTCATCTATTCAACCTTGGCTTGACTGAGAGCAAGGATTGCCGAATATGTGGCGAGGAACCTGAAGACAGCATACACATTGTTGGCCGCTGTCCAGGGCTCGCCGCCAAAAGACACAGTTTACTGGGACGAGCCTTTCTCGAACCCAGCGATCTGCCCAACTTGAAGGTCAGTGACCTACTTAGTCTGGTAAGAAGTACCGGGCTACTAGCTGACAATTGACCTAACCACACAGTGGGTAGTTACAAAAGACCTTACAGATCTAGGTGACATCAAGGGCTGGAAACAAGCCCCCCACTCCATCTACTACTACTACTACTACTAACTTCCGGAAGTGCCGTGCATTTTAGGGAGTTTGTCATCGGGATCAGCACCAGCGTCTGGGTAGCTACCCATCAGTGAGGCAGCCAGAGAAGATCAGGAAGGAAGCGGTTTTTTCGAGGTACTCCTTTTCTTAATCCTTGATCTATTTCCACTGTGGCTGTTCAGCGCCCACCACACCTTAATTTAAATACAGTCCATTGCCTGACGTTCAGGATATCGACCACACTATAGGTAGTAATATACAAGTAACAGGTAGTTATTACAAGCTTTTTGCATGATACTTGTTTGAGTATCTTACTGACTTGTTTTAAAGACAAATAGAAAACTAATGAGTTCAATATCATGACTGAATTAAATAATTAAAAATAATCATGAATTGCTAGAATCAGATCATATAATTAGTCAAAGTATTTTAAAATAGTTAAAACTAAAATTCTAAGAAAAAAATCCAAATTAAAAATGTTCAATATAATTAAAAAATCAATATATTGATATTTTAATTATTTTAACCCTTGGAGTAAATGGGTATTTTCATGGATGCATCTGTCTCTTTTGCAGGATTTTCGGCGACATCGACTTAAAGTACTATAACTACGAAACTACTACACCAATCATAAAAAGAACAACTGCAAAATGATCGCATTGAAATTTGACATATAAAAAATTATAACCTGGAAATTGGGGGAGTCCGCGGTTGGTCCCGCAAGGGATGTTACGGAGCTACCGGGTTAAAACTTCCTGAGGTGACGTAGTCGACAACCTCTGTAGCTGTAGTCGACAACCCAAGTTGCCGTTGAACCCCTAGGGTCTCTTCCGCCACTGACTCTATTGCACCGCGGTGCCTGACAGTACGGCTCCAACATGACCTAGACACCCCAATATGTGGGGTTAGCTCAAATGGTATTCAAATGATCGATTTAAAAAAAACCAAGACATAATTGCATCCAATGAAAATGTAGATGTGCGACCCTGGATAATTGCTCGCCCACAATACTTTAGCTTGAACTTTCAATAGGGCCAATCCTTCCATAGATCTTAGCTACTTACCAGGAATAGTTTTAGGGTGATAATTTTTTTTTTATAGGTACGCTGCTAGATGACGAAACTCTTCTGGAATTTTCATCATTGGGAACGTATTGCCAGTTTGATTTATTCGGTATAGAAGTTTCACACTATCAGCTCAATGCTGCAGCGGATATGCCATCCGATATACAGCGAATTGCAAAAGTGAAAACATTAATAAAGGAGAAAAAGTCCGATCGAGTGCTGTTGTCGCACGACATTCACACTAAGCATCGCCTGGTAAAAAAAAAATATTCTAGATAATCCATGGAACACATCGATGATATTTTTTTTCTGTTTTCCAGACCGATTTTGGAGGACATGGATATTCACATATCATTCTGAATGTGCTTCCAAAAATGAAGCAAAGGGGAATTTCGCAAGAAACAATCGATGAAATAACAATAATGAATCCTGCCAACTGGCTTAAATGACTGCAAAGAAAATCACCCGAGTTTCTATATTATTCATTATTGTAATTAAATTTGTAGAATTAAAAAAAATAAATGTGACAAATGAGTTGAAGTTAAGTAACAGAACCGAGGAGTTCGGCTACTTAAGTTTATAAGCAACAGAACTCCTTGTTCTGTTAGGAGTGGAACTCCTAACAGATATCCACGAAAGATAAGCACAGGTGGTGAGGAACAAACCTGAGACAAGCAAAAAGGGCATTTAGGGATCCGATCATTCTTTGGTCTCGTGAAAACTGTGACCTTCGGAATTAAGATGACTGTTGCTCGATTGAAATTCTGTGCGATTATACTGCTATTCCATGAGTCGGAAAATGTATCCTAAATATTGCAGAAGTTAGTTGGTATCGACTACAACGGGCGAACCCGTCACCCCAGGCTGGTATAACGATAAGTGATCGTTCTTTCAGCCGTGGGATGAGCATTAAAGACTTAGACAATGGATAATCGACTATCTAGCTCCGACAACTAGCCCGCGAGAGACCAACTCTTACCGCCCGGCACCGGGTAGTCGACCCAGCGAGCAGACCAAGCGCCCTCGCTACCAGTTATGGCCAAATGTCTCCAGCCTCCCAACTGTTCACAGGTTTGAAGTCGCAGATTGCAGAAAGCAGGGGCACTTTTATGTACACTATTTAAGGTAGTAAGTTTCTTCCTGTCTTTTTATAACTACTTTTTGAACGTATTTACGTCCGGCCATTAACCTTTCAGTCTGGTTCAGTGCTGCAAAAAATGAGTACTGGCCTACAGATAGGAAAAAAGTCCCACATCTAATAGATTTTGGTGTGACAAAGGGCATAACTAATACTCACCTTGAGTGTAAATTAACCTAGAACTATCCTCCACCGATGCACCGGTTGTTATAACATTAAATAAAACATTCTGCCTGCTGCTGGACCGTGTAAGCCCCAGTCATAAAACTGACTGGAACCTCTTCCAAGATTTCTTAGCTAGTTTGCTTGATAGCAAAGTTTCTCTAAGAACCGACAATAACATTACAGAAGCAGTTGAGCACTTCAACAACTGCATACAACAATCAGCATCGAGTTCTACGCCGACAAACATGAACACGACCAAACAGTGCCTTGCAACAGTAAGGGAGCTTCTAGCCAAAGAACGCAATGCAAGGAAACGCTGGCAGAAAACAAGATTTCCCGCAGATAAGACGTGTCTTAATGCAATCAAAAAACTACTAGGTCAACAAGGAAATAAAGGGTTTGAAAGATCAGAAACCTGGATACGTCGGCCGCAACAGATAACTCTCTTTAGAAGGCAACAAAAAGTGTCAAAAGACTTATACCATCGCAACCGCCAGTACGCAAGAATGATAATACTTGGGCCAAAAGTGATATGGAGAAGACTGAAACATTTTCTAAACACCTGGATGGAGTCTTCATATCAAACCCAAACGAGGGACCCAGTAAAGTAGCAGTAAGTGTTTCTGAAAAACTTGCCCGCAACCTCACCAGATTAAAAAGGGACAAAATCCGTAAAGTCATAGGTTCTATGACAGGCCACTATCCCCTAAACAAACACCTGTTTACCCTCTATGCAGAGGATGCATGGAGGAAAAAGAAACGCCACAGCATGTGCTCATGGAATGCAGAAGCGTGGCAGAGCAACGGGCAAAAATACTACAATCTCCAGCATCTGTCCCGGAGGCCTGTAGCAACCCAAACAGGCTGCTAACCTTCTGGGACAGCCTGGGTTGGCTGGAGTAACATAAATAGAAACATGAACCACGCACAACGGCCCAATCAAGAGGCCAAGTGCGGGAAAAAGCCCAGATAAACTAACGAAGTGTTTCAGATTTCCTACAGCTAGTTCCACCTATTAATAAAATAACAAGGAGCGAAGTTAGAGCTGCAATAAAGAAATTAAACCAAGACAAAACCTCGGGTTACAAACCTTATTACAGGAAAAATAATGAAAGAACTACACGAAGAAGGCACACTTTCCTAACAAGTTTATAATGCTATTTTATGGAGGTGATATGTGTGGTACATAGTAGGAAAGTAAAAAGTGTGTGGTACACAGTGGAAAGCAGTTGAAAGTTGCGGAAATTATAATGATACCTAAACCTGGAAAATGCCCAGAAGATGTCAAATCGGACCGCCCAATTAGTCACCTCCCGATTCCTTCAGTCACCTAAGGTTCTGGAAACTCTGTTTCTAAGAAGGCTATCTCCGATTACTGATCGAAATAAACTACTTTCTGATCCTATCAGTTCGGATTCAGAAGGCAGCATGAAACTACTGAGCAAGTCCACAGGCTAGTTGAAAAAATAAATGCTACCTTTGAACAAAAGAGGTACTGTTCTGCAGCTTTTCTAGAAAGCGAAAGTCCTTTGACCGCGGCCTTTCTCAAAGGCCTTGACCGTGTTTGAGACAAGGGCCTATTATAAATAGATAAAAGATTTATTCATAAAATCTTTTTTGTGATACAAGGGGAAAATGCAACTACCCTGCATAAAATCTATGCTGGAGTACCCCGAGGGTGTGATGGGTCCTACACTGTATCTTTTGTAACTTCAGACCTATCATTAACTGAAAAGATAGATGGGCATATTCGCCGATGATACTTCTGCACTAGCCGTACATGGAAATCAGCTATTACTTTGATGTAAGGACTTATTTCATAAGATTAAGTCAACTATTTTAATCAGGAAAGAAACGCAAATCAGATTCAATATTGATGGTATCGGATTTTATTACAGTTCTTTAAAATATGTAAAAATTTATATACATTGGGGGATACTGAAATGATCAGGAATCCATTACTTTGGAATAAACTATTATCACAAATCATACTGCTGCGAGAACGCTAGTTGTTGATTAAATTAACACCATTTACAGAAAAAATAAACATGGTTTAGTTAGGCTACAATGGCAGTAAAAGTAAGAGTCCATAGAGAAATTGGAATTGACGCGAGCACATTTTTTGCTCCATAATTTATCACCACATTCGAAAAGCATTATCTCCTAAAACAACGAATCGCTGAGCTCGTTTCTATTTACTATGGTGAAGCACCAATTAAAACAATATGCTCCAGATACTCTTAATTTCGACGGGGATGGCACCAAATTATTTAAAGGTTAACCAAAAACAGTTGTAACACAAGAAAACGTCCCTTCTTCACCCCAACTAGTACAGGACGATCAGCATGTGATATAGGAACAGATTTGGACATCTTCGGACGTTGGAATGAGTGTGATCCAAATCCCGTTATATACCGTTCTAAGATTGTTTCGAGAGAATACTAGAATATATTAATTTGTGTCGATGACACTTCAGTTACTTTCTGATTGTGGTTTTTCCTATTCCTGATCTTTTCTGTATGCCCAACGTCTCACATAGCAAACGTATGATATCACCGTATCACTGGGATGACTTTGAGGTGACTGTACATTATGAAACGTGAAGTTAATTTCCTTTTCTTACAAACCTTAAACTTAACAGAACAGTCGCTGGAAAAATTAGATTTTTCAAAAACCGAAGACTTAAATGAAAATAGTGACATACATTTATGTTAATTGCTTATCAATTTTTACAGTAGCACAGAGAGGCGGGGCTAGTCGTCCAGATCCAGGTTTTCGAGCTCCTCGTCCAGCTCCTCGTCCAGGAAAAGGTTTTCGTTGATGGGTCCGGCCCCCGCCTCGGCGCCCCCCGAGTCCTCGCCCGGGGAGCTGCCTTCCGTGTTGTCCCGCGAAGAGGTGCTGCCGTTTTCCTCCGTTTCGCCGCTTC
This sequence comes from Micropterix aruncella, assembly GCA_944548615.1. NCBI lineage: Eukaryota > Metazoa > Arthropoda > Insecta > Lepidoptera > Micropterigidae > Micropterix > Micropterix aruncella. The sequence goes on from OX155960.1 coordinate 11,386,954, forward strand.
CGTTCGTCATGCCGATGAGGCGGTTCTCTAGCGCTTGCGTACCCGTTCCGTCATTCTGCAAATAAATAAAAAAATGTATTATTACTATTATTTATTCAGGACAGGCAGCTTTGCCGATTCGACCAAATCATATCTTGTAAAGCTAATCATGAACAATATTAACAAGTTTTTAAGTACAAATCGAGTCTGTTTTTAAACTGATTGACGGAGCTTGCTCTAGTTACTTGAAATTTATTTTATTTCACAGGTCCACCACTCTATTTTGCAGAAAGTTATTATGAGGATTATATTAAAATTTTATACGGTTGTTTTTAGCTGAGACCTTAAAGATTAGTGCTGACGTTGAATTTGTAAATATTCTCTAAGCTCAGGTGCATCGTAATATTTTGCGAGAATTTTATATTTCTCAAACAGGCCCGCTCTATGTATTCTTTGTTTGGGAGTAGTCAGTCCATGGAATTTCAAGCGATCTTCGTAATTCCAATTCTTCAGAGCCAAGTCACTGGCATTTTGGTTGCCCTTCGCTACACCTTTTCCAGGACATCTACATCTTTGCTTAAGTGGGGTTTCCAGAGCCGATAGCCATAGTCAAGATGCCATACAAATGCTTGTTATATCAGCCTGTTAAACAAGGCAGAACTAGACAAAGGACAGGCAGGGGTCGGAAATCTGTTCGGGCAAAATTCCAAAGCCGCATATAATATTGAATGAGATTAGTGAGTGTAATAGAGGAAACAACTTGCGGTGTCAACTACAACGGGCGAGCCCGTCACCACAGGAGGTTTTAACGATTTTTTCGTTCTGTCGCCCTGCAGTGAACGTAGAAGACTTTGGACAGAACAATCCAACGTCCAGCTACGTCACAACCCGCAAGAAGCCAACGCCTTTACCGCCAGATAGCCAGTAATGTTACCTGGCGGGCCGACACTCGCGCCCTTGCTTCCAATTGTGACCAGATTTCTCCGGTCTCTCGATTGGTTCCGAGTTTGAGGTCGCTTGCGCGGTCCTCTCCCTTACGAAGCGGTGAAACGGTGTGCACCGAATCTATCGCGGACCAAGGCGTCCTTTGCCCGACTCTGAACCGGGATCGGATGGCTAATGGTCATTTCAAGAGCAGTCGCCGTAAGGTAGGCAACCGCCCCCGCTCTATAGGAAACAATACAGTTCCCAGACTCCCCCGACTGTTAGTCGGAGAGCACAATCGATTGGCTTGCACCGCTCGGTGCGCAGACCGTCTAGGAGCGCCAGAGGTTTGATTCCCAGGGGAGACTGGTTGACCCAGTGTCCTACCCAGGTTCGCGCCCCATGCGCGGAGGCCATCGGATGAGTGTTGACCCGTGAGTGTGACCGACCCTGAACACATGGGTCATCGTGGCCACCTCATCATGGGCCCATTAGCTCCCGAATAGAGGAAACAGAGGAACTATGTTTTCCATTCCCTGACGGTCTCTCTTCTTGTTACGATATAAGTAATGTTATTGATTCAATTATTGAACAGGCTGGCCACAACTACAGGATTACAAAATTCCCTTATAATTTCATCTTTTTCCCTGATCTATAGGAGCTACCATGGAATTCACGGACCGAAATCGGGACCATCATAATATTATTATGCTGGTCCCGATTTCGGGCTGCACGTCAGTGTCTTAAACCGTCGCAAGGAGTCACGGACAGAGTTGAACCTCACATGTCCCTTGACTCCACATCTGCCCGCAGTTTGTCACCCGACCGGTCTCCTCTACCCGCGCAAATCGTATCCTTCCCTCCTCTAAAATTCCCTTCACTTGCGAAAGAGGACTGGGAATTTCATAATAATAATTTAACTTCTATTCTTGACCACTCTGTGAACCGTAATGCCCCTGCCAGCGTCCAGCTGTCATCCTTCCAGGTGGCGGTCCATGAATACTTCTCGGGTGTTTACCCAAAATCTACCCATGTCGACCCGGTTCACAGAGAAAACGCATTTAAGGCAAAGCTCCGTAGGCAAAAGCGGCTACTTCGTCGCCAGTTACGTGAAGCCAAGAAAGCCGGGGATAAAGCCCTCTGCCACAACTTCTCGCGCGCGTACCGCTCTATACTAAAACTCATACAGAGCGTAGCAACGCAAAACGACAAGCGCAAGGCAGCATTTCTCAAATCCAAAGAGGAAGCCCGGTTCGACAAAAACCGTTTTAACTACAGCAAAACGGTTTTGTCTGCCGCCAAGGGAAAAATCCAAATCCCGGAAGATATGGCCACGGAATACTTTTCGACCACGTATGAGGACCCAATGCGGCTCCATAATTACAGCCCTCCGCCGGGCATTACACCTCCGCCCCTGCCTACGGTAGCTTTTGCTTCTCAACCTCCATCACTAGATGAGATTCTTAATCAAGTAAAGAGGAAGCCGTCGGGCTCTACTCCGGGTCCCGATGGTATTCCCTATTTAGTATACAAAAAATGCCCCTGCCTTCTGCAATATTTAGGATCCATCTTCCGAAATATATGGAATAGCGGTGTAGTCCCACAGAATTTTGGCCGAGCGACAGTCATCTTAATTCCGAAGGTCCCAGTTTGCACCGGACCAAAGGACGCTCGGCCCATTGCTCTCACAGACACTGTGGCCAAAATCTTTTTTAGCATAGTCCACACGAGGATGAGCGAATTCATGCACCGGAATGAGTACCTTGGAGTATCAGTTCAAAAAGGCTTCATGCGCGGCGTCTCGGGCTGCCTCGAGCACAACTCTCTCCTGGCTGCTGCCATCAAGGATGCGAGACAGCACGAACGCCAAATCAATGTATGCTGGCTCGACCTAGAGAATGCCTTTGGGTCAGTCCGACACAGTCTCCTCCACTTTGCACTCCGCTGGTACAACTTCCCACCAGTCGTGCGAGACATTGTAGCCTCCTACTACAACTGTCTGACTTTCCATGTTAAAACGCAAGAATGGACTACCCGCTCTATACCATATTCAATTGGACTATTTCAGGGCTGTTGCCTCTCCCCGACGATCTTTAATATAGTTTTTAATATACTTCTGGAAAGCCTGAGCCAGTTTGACAGGAAGTGGGGCTACCGTTTTAAAACAGACGGCCAATACACCTCGTCGTGCCTCGCTTTTGCCGACGACCTAACTTTCATCACCAGAAGCCCCAAGCAGCTTTCCCTGCTATTACAGAAAGTGGAGCTTTTCTGCGACTGGTCAGGCTGTATAAAAGTGAAGCCCTCCAAATGTTTTTGCCTTGGACTCGCCCGCATGGGCACAAAGTTTACATCCTATGACCCCAAATTGGTCTATAAGGGCTCTAATATCTCCCTTATAGACCCAAACAATCATTTCAAATTCCTCGGCAGAAAAATCACCCATCAGGGAAAAGACGTCTCGGGCGATCATGTTATAGAGCATTTCAAAAGTTGCCTGGCGAAAATAGATGCCTTGCTAATTTCTGGCCCTCGTAAGGCCTGGATCTATGACAATTATCTAACGTCACATTTGTCATGGCCCTTTCTTATTTACGATTTTACCAAAACCCAACTGTCCCGTCTAGATGCACTGGTGACAGCTAGTTTAAAATCCTGGCTGTCCTTAGCCAAACCAGCTGACCCCTCGACTCTCTTCAGGTCCAAACAAAATTTTGGGCTAGCGCTTAAACTGCCCTCTCTGCTCTACGCCAACTCCAGAATAACCAAAAATTCGATTCTGTGCAATTCCAAAGATCCGGCAATATCGAAGCACGTAATAAGTGGCTGTAGTGATTCAAATGAACTACAAGCCCGCGTAGACTTCCACAAAAGGTTCCTTACTGGAATCAGCCAGAATGGCACTGGTCTGGGGTATGGCAGTACAACCACGAGCGACGTGGACTTGAAGAAGTCTCTTTTGCGGGGAGATTACGACAGCAAGAGTATGGCTCATGCTATTGGCCTTCAATGCCAGAATGATTGGACAACAATTGGTGACTTTTGCATTCCGCCTCCAATGCACTGGAAGGTAATGCTCTATGACTGGACGCCAGAGATGCTGAAATTTTATTTGAATGCCTTTCAGCATACACTTCCAGACCCCAGTAACCTCGCTCGTTGGAGCTTTGCCGAGGATAGTTCTTGTCCCCTCTGTAGCAATACCCCTTGCACAGCTAGACACATTCTAGCTGGCTGCAAGGTGGCCTTAGATCAAGGACGGTACACTTACCGCCATGACAAAGTTCTCGCTGTTATTCGCGAGGTAATTAGTCTCTCAGTGGCTCGTGCCAACAAGGGTTTGACAGTATCCTCCAAACCCCCAATACAGTTTGTGCGGGATGGCTCTAAAGGCAAAAAACATTTAACTACAAAACCTTTCTCAATAATCGAGAAAGCTACAGATTGGATTCTGGAGGTTGATTCGGTCTCTAAGCAGTATAAATTCCCTGAAAGTCTCGGATGCACAGCCCTCCGTCCAGATATAACTCTTTACTCTCTATCTCGGAAGGTGGCTCTTATTGTAGAATTAACTGTTCCATGGGAATCAAATATCCCAAAAGACCACGAGTACAAATTAAATAAATACCATGATCTTGCAAATGCCGTAACCCGGAACGGCTTCACTGTTCACCTTCACGCGGTGGAAGTTGGCGCTCGTGGCCTGCCAGCTAAATCTCTATTTCACCTCTTTAAAGATCTTGGCCTTTCCAGAAAAATAATCAACTCTTTCTTAGAAAAATTATCTAAAACTGCGATTTGCGCATCTCAAATTCTATGGCTTCGAAGGGGGAGTGAATGGGTGGCAAGGTGAACGCTCACATGTGGCAAGACAGCTGTCCTAAACCTACCACAGCCGGTTCGTAAGTCCGGAATCCACTGCTCACCCCCCAGAAGTGTAAAAAAAAATAGTATTATGATGGGCCCGACTCCGGTCGGTGAATTCCATGGCAGCTCCGTTTGTATTTATTATTTATTATACTTCTGGGGTAGTGGACTCCGGACTAACAACCGGCCGTGGAAACTTTAAGACAGCTGTCTTGCCACATTTGGGCATTCACCTTACCACCCATTCACTCCACCTTCGAAGTTTTAGATATTTAGATTTGATAGCGGAAATCGACCTTTTAGATATTTTTTGTAAAAAGGAGGTGATTATTTTCCTGGAGATACCAACATCTTAACAGAGATCTGGCTGGCAGGCCACGAGCGCCAACTTCCACCGCGTGAAGGTGAACAGTGAAGCCGTTCCGGGTTACGGCATTTGCGAGATCATGGTATTTATTTAATTTGTACTCGTGGTCTTTTGGGATATTTGATTCCCATGGAACAGTTAATTCTACAATAAGGGCCACCTTCCGAGATAGAGGGTAAAGAGTTATATCTGGACAAAGGGCTGTGCATCCGAGACTTTCAGGGAATTTACCGCTCATCGCCGAGCGGAAGTACGTAACACAAGATACAGTGAGTGTAGTGCACTCGCCGAATTTTCAAAATTCACATGCGCCAAACCCACCGTTATAACCTGCGAAGCAGCAGCAGCAGCAGCTTGCTATCTACCCGCAGAACAACGTATGACGATTGGCACCACTTCTGTCTTCCCTAAACAGCGACTGTTGCAACATCGCTAGGTGCTACAAACTTCATTTGAATATAGTTTAAACTACTATTTAAGGCAGTTTAGACTAATTAGCCTAAGGCTGTAAAGTCGGTTCTATATTTCTTATAAATACATATACAAAAATAAATAGATTAACAAATGATTTAAATGTTCCCTTACCTCAGTCGCTTCCATCCCGATCATATCAAATTCGACTTCGCGATACACGATCTCTTGGTCGCCGTCTTCGCTGCCTCGGAAGAGCGCAGTGTCTATGGCCTCTCCGTCGTCGTCATCCGCATCGTTGGCCAGACGAGGATCGAAGGAGAACATCTCGCGACCAGACAGACCCGCAGCACGACCCGCGCGGTAATCCTGCCTCTTCTGCTCTTCTTCTTTCGCAATCGTTTCCTGTAATTGAAAGGATATTATTAGCTTACTGAAGTCATTGATTATATAGTGTATTAGATTGCTCAGCGACATACTACAATGTGTAAACAAGTATTTCACTACAAAATGCAACAAGTAGATAACGCTCATAGTTCCTAAAATTGATTATTATGTTCACTATGGCGACTTTCGTGGAATAACAATAAGGCAGTGCACTGTAGATAGCTAAACACTACTATACGGTATAAAATAATAATATAATAACAAATGAGCTCTGATTTAAAAATTAAATCAGAGCTCTTATTATTTTAGTATTATTATTTATAACAATTGACTCCAAATTACAATGGGGCCCACAAATTGAGAAAATGTCAGGAAAACTTAGCTCTGCGGCATACGCAGTTAAAACAATAAGGCGGCTGACTGATGTAGATACAGCAAGAATAGTATACTTTAGCTACTTTCATAGCATTATGTCCTATGGGATTCTTCTCTGGGGAAGCTGTGCGGACATCAATAACATCCTTATACTACAGAAACGTGCTGTAAGAGCTATATATAAACTTGGTCCTCGAGTTTCACTTAGAGAAAAATTCAAAGAGATAAATATTCTTACTGTTGCATCACAATATATATACGAAAATCTGTTGTATGTCCACAAGAATATTGACAAGTTTTAAAAAAAAAGCGACACTCATAATGTTAATACTAGACATAAGCATAACCTTGTTGTACGCGCTACTCGTCTCCACAAAATAAGCAATTCTTTTTTGGGACAATGTATACGCTTCTATAACAAACTTCCTCATATTATTAGAGAACTATCTGTAAATAAGTTTAAAGCTATCATCAAAGCAAAATTGTATAAAAAAGCATACTATACAATATCTGATTATGTAAATGACAAAACGGCTTGGGAGTAAGGCTTGGACGCATCATAAGAACATAAATTAAAAATAATATTTAATTGTGTCTATATGAATAAAGAACATTTTGATTTAGATTTTTGGATACATTAAAGATGTCAATTTTCAATTTGATATACAAGTTTCAATACTTAATAAATACGCTATATAAGTTTTGGTATACCAGTAGATTGCATTCTATCTCACTCTATTATTTCTGTGATAATAATAATAATAATAAAACACTTTATACTTAAGAAAAGGCGAGCTTGAAAAGGCGAGCAAAATATTGCCTACAGGCAATATTTTAGAGCTAACCTATACTGTTGTATGAACTTAATATAGCGAAAAACATAGCTCTATGCATATAAATACGATAGCATATCCGAAATGAGGCAAAAGCGCACAACCACCTAGACCTAGAAGGTCTGTATCTGGCTGTGCTGTGTTATACTTTATCTTTGTTGACATGTTTGCATAGATGAAACCTGAACACAGACTGGTTAGGCAGTCGCCGAAAAAAAACATGTTTTTTGTTATTACAATTCAATCCTAACTCGATTTTGACTTGGGTGAAAGAGGTCCGCCTTTGATATTGAGGTACTCATTTAGTTTTCGATTTCTAAATGTAGTCAACATAGGGCCTTATATATGATAGTAATTAAGTGTAGGCCGATAAACCTTTATTTTGTGTTTATATGGAGTTTTTGAGATTTTTGATAATTTAAGTTTTTTTTTAATATATTCATTGGTTCAGGACCTGCCTCAGAGATTGGACTAAAATCGAATACCGGATGTAATTGCCTTCTATTAGGTCTTTGAATTGAAAACTTCGATTTTTTTGTGATATTGAACATTTTTTCGAAGCAAATCGGAAAGTGTATTTCATTCAATGTATTGTCCATCGCTAGCTTTGACGTTCTCCCATCTTTCTGGCAAGAGACAGATTCCCCGGCGGAAGAAGTCTTCGTCCTTAGAGGTTATTTACGAATCTAGCCATTTTTCAATATCCTCGAAAGACTGGAAGCGCTGCTCGGAAAGGCCATAGGCCATTGACCGGAACAAAAAGTAGTCGGATGGAGCAATATGTGGGGAGTACGGCGGGTGAGATAGGATAGATAGGACAGAAGTTCTTGACCTGGATCGCGACATGTGGTCGAGCATGGTCATGCTGGAAAATTACCTTGTCGTGCCTTTTAGTGTATTCCGGTCGTTTTATCTTCACAGCATAGCTCAAATTCTTAAGCTGAGCTCGATAGCAATCGCCCGTGATGGTTTCTCTCGGTTTCAGCAGCTCCTAATAGATGACACCCTTTTGGTCCCACCAAATGCAAGTGATTCACCGGGGTATGAGCGATATGTTTTGCGTTTGGGGCTCTCGTAAAAGATCCACTTTTCGTCGCCGGTGATTCTTAGGTGGAGAAAACCTTTTCTTTTTTGATGGCGAAGGAGCATTTCACAAGTCATGAAACGTCTTTTGATGTCTCTTAGCTTCAACTCTCTGGGCAGTTTGTTAATTAAACATTGTATGTTTTTTAATAATTCCCACAATAAAGAACTCTAACTCTAACTCATCTTCAGAAATAGACGAAACACCAACTTTTGCCAATATTCCCCCGACAAAAGTGTTTTCTAAAGCAACAAATATTTTTTTTGAGACTCCTGGACCAAGACGGGCGCGTTCTCCCGATGCCACACCTGAATTAGAGTGTTTTATTTGACACCATTATTTTTCCTTTAAAATAATCAAAAAATGTATAGCAATTTTCATATATATTCACAAAAATTGCTTTGCACTAAAACGGTTAAAATACACACATATTTTTTATAACAAGATTCCATTGTGCGTCAGGGGTCTTGGAGACGTTCAATTTACGAGCAAGGTCCATGATATGCTTATTAAGAACCCAATGTATTCTGTTAAGGACTTTGAGAGTATTGATTTTCCTAATCTTCCATAATTATTTATATTACAATCTTTACTCATTTTTTTTTTAAATTTCTAATTCTGATTATTTACATTACTAAATACAATCATTGATTATAATCAATGATTGTATTTAGTAATGTAAATAATCATTTAGTAATATAATAAATATTATATATATAAATAATATAAATATAATAAATATAATAAATAAATAATAAATTTAGTAACATAATAAATATTTAGTAATGTAATTTGATTATAATCAAAGATGGATTATATTACAAAAAATATATTAACTATTTCTATTGCGACATTGTTATTGGTTTAATTTTACATTTTTTATAATTTTAATTTTACTGTTTTATAACCGACTCTTCGTTTTTATATTTTGACTATCTGCAGTATTTTAGCAGCTCCAATTATTTTGAAAAAGATCTTGGATCTTTGTTTTAAATTGAAATAGTAATTGTTTAACATTTGTATAATTTGTATAATACCAGTTATTCAATTTGACTATACCAATAGTAGGGATTCCTACCAACTGGCTTATTTGAAAACAAAAAATAAAAAAAAAACACATATTCTATGATCACACAAAAACTGTAATATAATATTCTTTACATTTAAGTATATGGGTTTCAGAGGTCTACCACATTCTTGTTTGTTGTATTATTTTCAGCTTTTATATGGGTTTCAGAAGTCTACCACATCCTTGTTTAGAGCAGGCGGCGGCTTTGCCAAGTTGTAAAAACCAATATTATAGCCGATGTCCGTTAGCAGGCATAGCACCATAAAAAACAGACAAAGTATCTGTTGTACTTTAAACATATTGGTCAAATAGTTTAAGAAAATGCAATTTCATCAAAAAATATGATTTTAAAAAAACATGCCTTTTTCAGATCATGAATATTAATGTCGCAACTCTTTCAGCATATTTCTCTATCTGCTACGGTTTAGAATTTCCCCCACAAGGCTAGGAATGGCATAAGAATGCACATAAGGGGGAAATAGCATGCTTTTAAACCGCGTCCACTTCAGAGTTTCGCTCTGCGGCTTAAGGCCCATTAAAATGTGAGATATTAACCTGTTTCTCGCGAAGTTTCCTTTTCTTCCAGGAAATGAATGTCTCGAGGGTGATTTTAGTTTGATTAGATCCTAGAGCGGCTCGCTCTCTCTCGATGAGATCGACCAACGATATCTCGGTCCGTTTCTCGTCGGCTTTTTTTTTGTCTTTCTTGAGTACGAATCCGGGGGGCAGAGCGTGCCTGTATATGCACAGCTTGCCTGCCGGACACTCCCAAAACCAACCGTACTTTGACTTTTCCACAGCATCGATGAAGTGCTTGCAGATCTAGAAAAGGAAAAGGTGAGTTAGTGGTAGGTACAGATTTCCCGTTACATTTCCTCGATTTGTAGCTAAAAACTTGTTAATATTGTCTATATTATATTGTTAATAATGTTTAGCTTTACAATATCTGATCTGGACATATCAGCAAAGCTGCCTATCTAGAATAAATAATAATAATAATAAAAATAATTACATTACATTCGTATCACAGTATACTATAGGTAGTAATATACAAGCTGCTGTATGTAGGTAGTTATTACAAGTTTTTCGCATGATACTAATTTGAGTATATTACCTATTTTAAAGACAAATAGAAAATCTAACAAGTTCAATATTATAGCTGCATAGAAAAAAACGTGAATTCCTAGAATCGGATCATATATACAGACAAAGTATTTTAAAAAAATCAATAACTAAACTACTAAGAAACAAATCCAAATAATATTATCTAAAAAAAGTCAAAAATATTTAAAAAAATCAGTATAATAAATAGGTAGCTACATTTATAGATGATGATTTCAATTACTGTTGCTTTATGTAATATGAAAGAAATATGCAACCGCCACATGCAACCAATGCTGCAACCCCCGTTGTCAGTCAACTCTGGACAACGGCAGTTGCGACATTGCCGAAACGTCGGGTGCTACAAACTTTATGCAGTAAATTCGTTTTTATCCTATTTATGTGAAACAGCCGCGATATTCTTCGATTTCATACCATACGTCTTCTTTCCCATACAAATCCTCCATCCTTAACCCTTAACCTGTAATATCGGTCTCACAGACCCTGGGGTTTTGCATTTTGTGTTGCAACACTGCGATAGATCAACCGACCCCTCCGCCGTCTTTAGTATCTGTCCGCCGGTTACCGTTCGACCGCCGGGCGATGCGAGCGCATGCTTATGCGTATGAGATCTGCCGTTTCCAGCGCATTTCCTAAAACCTTGGCATTTTTTGAGTCTCGCAGATCGATGTAGCTGGTAGCGTCGATTTTGTAGTGGTCTCGGGGGCCGGTATATCCACTAACTTACAAACAGCAATATAACCGCCGACAACTATTTTACCTCCATAGAGTTGGTAGATGAGTTGAAAAATCAAAGGCTGACTTACGTAGGAACCATAAAGAAAAAAAAGGCATATCCCTCCTGATTTTCAATCATCAACTACAACAGTAGTGGTGGGTTCCTCTCTATACGGATTCACAGAAAGTACTACTCTGCTCTCAGTACAATGTAATCAAAAATATTACTTCAACAATAACATCCTTAACTTAAAACGAGGGCATCTTTAAAATCAATATTATAATTGCTATTTTAAGTCGTGCTTTGAAGTTATTCTTCGTTTGCATATGCCATTTTTTATTTTCAACAATGTGCATTATACGTTAGTACCTCAGTATCAAAGGCACACATCTGTCATTTACTTGAATTAGGGAAAAATCAGTTTTTTGTCTGAAGTGTGCATCCAACATTTTAAATTATTTTCTCTTTATATTCCAGAAATTATATTGTGAGGCAAGTAATATCATGCCCATCCAGAAATCCAAAAATACAGAGTTTGAAACCAAACTCATGGTTAGGTGTCCGTTGTTGAACCGAGCCCGAGTTTCTTCGTAGAAAAAAACATATTTCTGTCCGGTTTTAAAAGGAATGGACCACACCATCGAAAAGAGTTTGTTTGTATTATATTAGAATTCATTTTTAACTCAATTTTGACAAGAGTGGCAGATGTCCGCCTTCGATATTGAGGTACTAATGTAATATATCAATGAAAATAAATAAAAGACTAAATAAATGTATACAAAAGTAAATAATAGGAAGTTACAATGTTGGTTGAAGGCATGACTTTGTTGGCTGCGGCGCCGTGCTTCTTCTCCACAACCTCCTTTAGTTTCTCCTCGTCCCAGTTGTCCATATTGTCCTCCTCGTCATCTCGCATGTCCACGTAGAGCGAGCGTTTCTCCGCCTTTCGCTCGATCGTCAAGTCGTGGGAGAATTTACATTTGTCGCCTTTGCCGCACTGGCCCTGCTTGAAGAACGCGCAAACCACCGATTTCGGATCGGTTCCTGAAAGAAACATGTTCAAACGTCGACAATTAATTTGAGTCTATCGCAATGGACGCGAGGTGTTTTGCAAGGCAACAACCTAATTGACCTACCGATTGATAAAACTAACCTATGCAATGCGTACAAATTTCGGGTAAAATTTGCAAGAATTGGAAAATATATACATTTTGGCAACCTTCCGATGGTATCATAAATGTTGCACCTTTCAACTGAAACATAGGTAACTCATAACCTCAATTGATTCTGACATTGAGGGGTGTCAATTACTACGGGCGAACCTGCCACTCCAGGGAGTTATAGCGACATAGAGCTATCCTATCTCCTATGGAGTGGACGTAAAGACTTTGCGGACAATATAATCCAGAGTCAAGCTACACCAACAGCCCATAGATACCGCAAGATACTCGGAAGTGCACCCAGCGGATCAATGTCGCAACCTTGCTACTGTATTTAGACGGATCTCTCTGTCCAAATCTGTATGTATGCAGTATCTTTATTTGTTTTAAGCATGTATGCAGTATCTTTATTTTTTTATATATTTAACTATTTTTACAATACAACTTTTGAATAAAATCTAGCCAAGTTATAGGCTTACCTGCTGGGGACTATGATAGGGTGACTTTTAGTTTAAATTGGGTGACCATATGACCATATTATAATATATGAACTGCAGTTGCATTGATTAACCCCTTGAGTATGATACGACCAAATCTGGTTCTGAAACAATTATCCGTTGAGACGACCAGATCTGGTTCCGCGTTTTTTTCACTTCTTTGACGCTCTCATATTTATTCATAATTATCTAATTGTTTTACAAAATTATATTTCAATATTCTATATTCGAAATTTCAATGCAATCATTGTGCAGTTGTTCTTTTTATGATTGGTGTAGTAGTTTCGTAGTTATAGTACTTTAAGGTCGATGTCGCCGAAAATCCTGCAAAAGAGACAGATGCATCCATGAAAATACCCATTTACTCCAAGGGTTAAGATTAGTCGGCACAGAAAGTTACTCTCTTGATAATGTTTACAAAAAAAGATGTACTTAACCCTTGGAGTAAATGGGTATTTTCATGGATGCATCTGTCTCTTTTGCAGGATTTTCGGCGACATCGACTTAAAGTACTATAACTACGAAACTACTACACTAATCATAAAAAGAACAACTGCACAATGATTGCATTGAAATTTCGAATATAGAATATTGAAATATCATATAAAATCGAAGACTATCGCGGTTGTTTGACATTATAAATAGGATAGAAAACGAATTTACCGCGTGAAATTTGTAGGACCCGACGTTTCGGTGACGTTGCAGCCGCCGTTGTCTAGGGTAGACTGAAGAGCTGTCAGTCCGTTGTTTTGCGGGTAGGCCGCAAACCGCTGCCGCCACTGCGTAGGTTATAACGGTGGTGGGGGGCCGGGCTCGGAGCGCGGGAATTTTTAAAATCCGTCTTGCACACAACACTCACTGTATCCTGTTTTACGTCTTTGCGTTCGGCGTTCGGCGGCGGGAACATTTTAAGAACGTTGGACAAACGAAACGGCCCATAGCCACGCGACTGACAGAACACATCAAAGCTGTTAAAAACGTTTAGCGAGAAAAATCGGTGATCTGCGAACATATATTGGATAGCGGAAGTAACCACTGGATGCAGTTTCAAAATCCCATTGTTCTATCCAAGGAACAATTCTACTTTCCTCGCATGATCCGGGAAGCCATTGAAATAAGAAGAACTCCGAACTTCAATAGAGATGACGGCTACAAACTCTCTTCTACGTGGAACCCTCTTCTTAAAATGTTCCCGCCGCCGAACGCCGAACGCAAAGACGTAAAACAGGATACAGTGAGTGTTGTGTGCAAGACGGATTTTAAAAATTCCCGCGCTCCGAGCCCGGCCCCCCACCACCGTTATAACCTACGCAGTGGCGGCAGCGGTTTGCGGCCTACCCGCAAAACAACGGACTGACAGCTCTTCAGTCTACCCTAGACAACGGCGGCTGCAACGTCACCGAAACGTCGGGTCCTACAAATTTCACGCGGTAAATTCGTTTTCTATCCTATTGAAATATCATTTTGTAAAACAATTAAGATAATTATGAATAAATATGAGAACGTCAAAGAAGTGAAAAAAACGCGCGACCAGATTTGGTCGACTCGTACTCAACGGATAATTGTTTCGCGACCAGATTTGGTTGACTTTTACTCAACGGGTTAATGCTAATATAATGTGTATGTATGCATGTATTTATTCGTATCTTTTATATGTATATTTCACATTCACTTATTTAAAAGCTAACTATTTTGAATTCCTATTTATTTATTTTTTGTTTCTTGTGATTTTTTTATATTTTTTTATGTTCAGAGGAATTTGACTGAATAAATAGGTAGAGACCAGCCACTTCAATCTTCTTTTTCTATAAAAGTTGTGAAAAGGAGGGACGAGTAGTCATTCATTTTGTATATGTCTAGTGCTATGTTTATGTTGGACATAAATTCTGAACTTGTCAGTCTCGAAATATTGAAGTATGACGTAGCTGGTAATATATCCCAAATAAAAAACACAACTACCATTACAGTAAACTATTGTATTTATTATATTTTTTTTTTTTTTTTTAATGAAATATTTGTGGTTAATGTATTTATGTACTCAATCAGACCTTTCATTTGACACTAAACACGATAAATTTATGTTAATTTATTGACATTTGGACATTTAGACAACCACTTACTTGATATTTGGACAGTTAAGGTACCCTATGATACTCGGGATGACATAACGATTTTAACAATACCACACACTTCTAAATCGGTTTAAGCGTTTAGAAGTTATGGTGGAATAAAGAAACGGAAAACATACATAGCATACATAGAAACATACCCTGAACACATTACACTCCTTTTTTGTTAGGAATCGTATAAAAAGTCCCGTTTCGTCGTGTCTGAATTACGATCTAATATTATGTGGAAGTATCATCTTTAAAATACTGTGTAAGGATGTGACTGGAGATTTGTAAGAATTAAGTGTTGCCATGTCTTAATTCCGTAAGCAATAATAGATTCGAGTAGGGCAAAATACAGCCTTCTCAGCTGGATGTATTTGAGAATGTTTTAAATGATATGTTTTTATAATTATTTGCCTACGTTATTAACATGAACTTCCTACTTGAATCTCTTATCTATCGTTAGTGTAAGATACCTTTCGGCATCAACCTTTTTTATATGCTCGCACTGACAGTGGTCATCTGTCATGCTCAAGTGACCAATCCTCAATCTAAGTTCCTACCTTTTTCGATCTTTTGGCCTTGCACCGGCTTGAACAGCAGCGCCAGCTCCTTCTGCTCCTTGAGTTTCTTTTCCTTCTCCAGTTTCTTGTCATCCATGGGCTTGAGCGGGTGGATTCCACCACTCTTCACCTGTTTCTCCACTTGCTGGATGAATTTCTGCTGCTTGGCCCCCTTCTTGTTTTTCAAACCAAACGTCTTATCCTGAAAAATACAAACGCAGGCTGTACTCACTAGAATAGCAGCATTTAAGGTGTATTCTGCGCATCAGCTGTAGAAAATGCATAATGTATAGTAGACAAAATCTTATTTAGAAAGTGTCATTAAGCACAAAGTGTTGTTAATTGCTTTGGGATCGAAGGCTAATCACCTATTTCGCGGCTCCAGTAGTCGGAATAAATCGTCTTCACTTATTAACGATATTTAATAATAACACCAGAGAATTGAAATAGCCAAGATGACACGCGCTCGTACGAGCGCGAGTCACACACACAAACGCGAACACGTCAATGTATTGGATAGTGTAGATTTCTCCACTGGACGAATGCTCCCCGTTTACGAAGCCTACCTGCTCTCCTCTAGTAAGGTGGAAGTCGTAATATTACATGACCATTGTTCCATGCTATACTTACAACAAAATATTTCTTTTCGAAGTGCTGTTTTTAACAATGCCTAATAAAATATAATGCTAACGTAAACTGAGAAAGTTCAATTTTGACATGGCATTTGCTGTGTTCTCTCAATAATTCTACTACTTAATCATTAGTAATTAGTATGTATTCTAATTAATTTCTCTGAAATACACATTTTACAATTATTGTTACCTACTGAACTATTTGTTAGTAAGTAGGATAGGTAGATACTTCAAAGCCTCTGACCAATGCTAGTTCAAGAGGTTATGATCGATTCGCTACGTCAATGCCGCCTAGGCGTTTTACCTGTTATAATTTTATTTTTAAACAAAAAAAATCTAATTAGATACTTATAAGTATTTTTAAATTTATGAAATATCGTTTAGATAGAATTGAAATTTAAGAATTACTTTAAAATACTCAAAAGTATTTCAAATTAATAAATATCTCAATTATATTTTACCCCAAAAAATCTTTAAAAAGTGCTGGGTACCAATTGTTGGGTCATTTTGTAAGAAATATTGACACCATATTGAAGGCATTAACCAGGTTTAGGAAGATGGCAATACATGTTTTGGATGCATCAGAGTTATTGGCAAGATCTGTTGGCAAGTTCATGGCATCATGTACCTCCTCATCCTTTGACCATAATGCAAAATACCATGTAATTCCAACTGATCTAGCAACTGTTTTGTCGTGATTTTAGCTAAATTTGAAGAAGCGAGATGTTGCGATATTTTTTGGTATTCAACTATAATCCCAATGAAATTAGTCGATAAAAAAGTTTTTTGAATTCTAACCTCGATGACCTTATCCTTTTTCTTCAGCTCGGTCTTCTTGCTGCCGGTTGCCGCCGGTGGTTTCGGTTTCGGCGGCATGATGGCCGGTTTTAAGGAAGGATAGAAATACAATTAAATAAAATCGCGATGTCCGCGAACTCAAAATACGGCCACGGATTTCAGCAAATCCCTCCACTTTCCCATCCACACATGTCACGTCAAAATCGGTCAGAATTTTATTTTTGACGTTCGTCCGTTTTCTTACTTATACCATAGACATTATTAAGAGACGTGTTTAACAGCACTAAATGGCTCCCTAGACGATCTATATTGCATGTCAAACATTCGTGTGATTGACAAGCATGGATTCTGTAGCTTGATACAACATCAAGCATGCTTGTCAGTCATTCACACTCATTTACATTTTATTCACCACACCTCCAGGAGTCACCCACCTCCAGAGCTGGCGCGAAAACAGAAACGGCCCCTGTATTCGGAGCAGTGACGCGCCGACTTTGGTCGGTGGTTGTATGCGAAACCAATGAAGCGCATTGTAAATGAGTAAACCACTTCACTAATATTTGAAAAAAAAAACGACAAGAGAATTCATATTACATACCTACGTATTTATTTATTAAGTACCTATCAATTAATTTAATTCGTCGGTTATTGATATTTGTCTCGGTTTTGATATTTATAACATTAAAAAAAGTTTAAATATTACCAAACAATAAAAAATATAAAACAGGTATAAAATTTAGACTCTTGTGGCCTGTCTAGTTAATAATTCATTTATATAAAACTCGCAGGCCGCTCCTCCGAGTCCGCCGCTGTCTCCGCTCTTGTTCGCGTACACTCGCCATGTTTCGTAGTAGCGCACCGATGTGAATTGCTTGACAAGCAAATCTTTAGACGGGCAAGCTTGCTTGATAAAAATTGCAAAAATAAGAATTTTCATCAAGCATTGTCCAGCATGTTATTTGCTTGTCAAGCACATCAAGCTTAGTTCTAAACGACCAAAATGAAAAATTCACTTGCTTGACAACTACTATTAATCGGTAATAGCTAGGGAGCCTTTACGTTTGCGTTCACGAGCGCCAAACGCAACCAAATAAAACCATAGATTGTAAACAAAATGTCAAGATGATAAACGTCAAAATTGTTCCTTTGTATTTTCCTATTTATTTTTCATTTGAAAAATTAGTATTGTGATTTTTTAAACCAAAAAGTATTTACTCCACTATATAAATATGGATAAATCCGCGTTTACTAGTAACTACACGAATTTCCCAGCGTTGAGCCCCGATGCCAACGAAAGTGGGGTGTCAGCTTTTATCTCAAAACTATTCAAATTTCCTAAAGCGACAGCCTCAGAGGCTATCTCTGGAGAAGATAAACCGCCGGAAGATGGTATTTCGGTTAATTCCGATCGAAAAGATATTAAAACGGATCAATCGATCGATGCATCGATTTCTTCGTTGGATTTATCCGAAGGCCGCAGTTTGATGAACGTGCTGAAGCGCATACGCAGTCTCGTAGCGCTTAAATCATGGGTTTGTATAGAGCTTTCTTTTATTCGCAATCTCTAGAAGATTTCCCGCTGCTATTTCAAACTGTTTCGTAGAAAATTCGTGAAATACTTAACTTCTCGTTTGTCATGGCGCTTCATCATTTTTTGATTTGACCAAAACTGTTCCATGGATGCGCTGGTGACAGCTAGTTTAAAATCCTGGTTGTCCTTAGCCAAACCAGCTGACCCCTTGACTCTCTTTAGGTCCAAATACAATTTTGGGCTAGCTCTTAGACTACCCTCTCTGCTCTATGCCAACTCCAGAATAACTTCGATTCTGACCAATTCTAAGGATCCGGTAATTTCGAAGCACATAGTAAGTGGCTGTAGTGAATCAAATGTTCTACAAGCCCGTATAGACTTTTACGAACACTTTCTTGTTGTATTCCGCCAGAATGGCCTTGGTCTGGCGTATGGCACTGCCATATGTATGTACTGACAAACTGAGCGATGTAGACCTGAAGAAATCCCTCTTGAGAGGAGACTACCACAGCAACAGTATGGCTCATTCTGTTTGCCTTTAATACCAGAACTATTGGTCAACTTTTGCATTCTTGCTCCAATGCACTGTAAGGTAATTTTGTTTGACTGGACACCGGAGATGCTGACATTTTATTTAAATACCTTATTTTATTCAGCATGCCAAATTTTATTCAGCATACACCTCCAGGCCCCAGTAACTTTGCTCATTAGAGTTATTCGCAGGATAGTTCCTGTCCCCTTTGTATCAATACCCTTTGCATAGTGAGACATTCTAGCTGGCTACAAGACAGCCTTAGATCAAGGACGGTACACTTAACGCCACAACAAAGTCTTTACTGTTATTGGCAAGGTAATTAGCCTTTCAGTGGCTCATGCCAACAAGGGCCTGACAGTACCCTCCAAACCCCCAATAGAGTTTGCATGGGATGGCTCTAAAGGCAAAAATCGTTCCACTACAAAACCTATCTCAATAATCGAGAAAGCTTCTGGAGGTTTATTCGGTCTCTAAGCAGTATCAATTCCCTGAAAGTCTCGGATGCACAGCCCTCCGTCCATATATGACTCTTTACTCCCTATCTCAGAAGTTGGCTCTTTTTGTAGAATTAACTGTTCCATGGCAATCAGATATCCGAAAAAAAACCAAGAATACAAATTATATAAATAAATACCATGATCCCACAAATGCCCTCACCCGGAAAGGCTTCACTGTTCACCTTCACGCGGTGGAATTTGGCACTAGTGGCCTGCCAGCCAAATCTCTGTTTCACTTGTTTAAAGATCTTGATCCCTCCAGCAAAAGAAAATCAACTTCTTTATAATAATAATAAACTCTTTATTTGCACTTAAAAAGTATACAAAAAAGGCGAGCTTATTGCCACATGGCAATGTCTTACAGCTAACCTAAACATAGTGGTACATGCGCATGCGCGCGCATTGTGAAAATAAAGATTATTACATAACATACAGACAAGTGGAAGAATTTAAGACTAATAGTGCCCGAGGAGAGGAAATTGGGGGAGGAACAGGAGAGAAAGGGAAGAACTGGTTACTTCTTAGAAAGGTAGTAATCCTTAAGGTGAGTCTTAAACGATGGTAAAGAAGGCGAGTTTCGTATATTTGCTGGGAGATCGTTCCAGAGTCTTGCACCATGGACACAGAAAGAATAGGAATAGAAATCACTATTATGACTCGGAATTTTTAATAAACTGTCAGAGGCTGACCGAAGTACGAGACCGTGGGAACTTAGTGGTTCAAAAAGCTCCTGGAGATAGGATGGTGTTAGTTGGGTGAGTACACGATATAGGAGAGCCAGTATATGAACATTTCTTCTTTATAGAAAAAATATATAAAACCGCAATTGGTGGTGTAACGATCCTTAAGTATCGTTACATGCAGTCAACAAATGCATCGACTTCCAGTGAAATGCACTGACACAAATTCAGCCATTGTTCTACCTCGTGAAGCGATGAATCAGCCTGATTTTAACTACCGTGTCAAATCAGAAACATAGAACAACACTTACTCGGAATATTTTGGATTGCATCATTTTTCGGCCTATATAAAGCGGCGAAAATACGACCAAAGTATCATTCCTCGAGTGATCATGTCCCCCAAGACAGCGACGGCATACCCGGCACCACTCTCACGAGTCAGGTCAACGGGTCCGGCTTCTTGGGTACCTTTTCCTTCCTTTCCTTATATCGAGACGAGACGCATCAGTCTGTACTCCCACAGACTCGAGCCGTGCCAAGTACGAGATACTCGGAGCACAATTACAATCCTTATCCATACATCCCCGTAACTTCAGGCAGATAGCCACTACATTCACGTCAATATATATCCTATTCGGGAAGCGTTAGAAACTGGCAATACAACTCTCAATAAATACCTTCTGATACACTTTAAATTGACTTTTAATACGGAGATAACCCGCAAGTTGACACCACCACCTCGCATCAAATAACTTGGAGTCGAGTGAGGGGTGGCCCGTCACAGTGGTAAGGTTAACGCTCACATGTGGCAAGACAGCTGTCCTAAACCTACCTCAGCCGGTTGTTGGTCCGGAGTCCACCGTTCACCCCCATAAGTGTAATAATAGTATTATGATGGGCTCGACTGTGGTCAATTCCATGGCAGCTCCGTTTGTATTTATTTATATGAGAGTATAGAAGTAGGGATAGTTAGTTGATCTAGAGCAGGGGTCGAGAGATATTTTTAGAGGTTTGCCCGAAATATATTGGTTTATAACAATGTTCCCTGAAAACGCAAAAGCTTCTTTTTCTTACTTAAAGTTGCACATCACTATGCTAATCTGTTGTTTTTTCTTTAGTCCGGGACCCGTTACGCCGATACCGAATTAGCCCGTTACTGGATGCCCGACGACGTCGCTAAGGAATGCTACGAGTGCGGCATCCGATTCACGACTCTTCGTCGGAAGCATCACTGTCGCGTATGCGGGCAGATCTTCTGCTCGCGTTGTTGCTCTCAAACCGTACCTGGACAGATATGCGGCTGCACTGGTGGACTGCGAGTGTGCGTTTACTGCTGCAAAGTAGTTCTAACCTACATACAATCCACGGATATGGGCAACGAAGTATCCGCCGATTTGAGGGCTATACAGGAAAATCTTCAAGTGAGTTTATTACATATTTGATCACAGAGTTCTAGTTTTTTTTAAATTTTATTCTCATAATTTTTCAAATTGCATGCCTTAGTAAGAATATTTTACATAAATGTAAGTACTTATGTTATGTTATCACTCTTTACAGTTAAGAAAATTCACAATGGTTTATTATCATATGGTCACCTTTTACAACAAACTCAACTATGAAGTGTTTTATATATACGAGGTCTGTTCAGAAAATAATTGAACTTTATTTTTTTAAACTTTAATATTCATTTTACAGATTATTGCTCTTTGTCCCCTTCAAAGTGCTCCCCTCCCTTATTTGCATATTTTTCTCAGTGGTGTTTTCAATTCAAAAAGCAGTCCTGGATAATTCATTTGAGACAGCCTTTAACCCTTGGAGTAAATGGGTATTTTCATGGATGCATCTGTCTCTTTTGCAGGATTTTCGGCGACATCGACCTTAAAGTACTATAACTACGAAACTACTACACCAATCATAAAAAGAACAACTGCACAATGATTGCATTGAAATTTCGAATATAGAATATTGAAATATCATTTTGTAAAACAATTAGATAATTATGAATAAATATGAGAACGTCAAAGAAGTGAAAAAAACGCGGAACCAGATCTGGTCGTATCATACTCAACGGATAATTGTTTCAGAACCAGATTTGGTCGTATCATACTCAACGGGTTAAGGTCTGTGACGAATTCGCTTTGTTGTCATCAATACTCTGAAACGGTGTCCTTTCAGCACTGATTTTAATTTCAGAAATAAGAAAAAAATGTAAGGAGCCAGATCTGGTAAGTAAGGCCATAGCGAGTAGAACGCTGCGGAGCTAGAACGTTACTAGAGAATGTATGGAGGTGCACGCACTGGGCGGCCAGGCTCTGCTGGCTCCAGGAGTCGGCAGCATGCGCAAAATGGGAACCACTGGCTGCGTGCTGCCCGAATGTATGTGGCTCCCTATGTGGGAGTTAATGGGCCCTTGGTGAGTTGGCCATGAAGACCCATTCTGTTCAGGGTTGGTCACACTAACGGGTCAACACCTATCCGACGGCCTCCACGCATGAAGTGCGAGCCTGGGTAGGACTCTGGCCTTATGGTCAGTTTCCCCTAGGAATAAACCTTCTGGCGCTCCTGGACGGTCTGCGCACCGTGCGGCGTAAACCAATCGACTGTGCACTCTGACTAACAGTCGGGGGAGTCTGGAAGCAGTACTGTTTCCTATAGAGCGGGGGTGGTTGCGGACCTTACGGCGACTGCTCTTGAAATAACCATCGGCCATCCGATCCTGGGTGAACAGCCAGGCAAAGGACGCCGTGGTCCGCGATAGATTCGGTAAACACCATTTCACCGCTTCGTAAGGGAGAGGACCGCGCAAGGGACCTCGAACTCGTAACCAATCAAGAGACCGGAGTAATCTGGTCACAATTGGAAGTAAGGGCGTAAGTGTAGGCCCGCCGGGTAACACTCCTGGCTATCTCGCGGTTAAGGCGTTGGCCTCTTACGGGCTTGTGGCGGAGCTAGACGGTGGACTGTTTTGTCCTCAAGTCATCTGCGCTCACTCTAGGGAGGTAGAATGACTAATCGTTAAAACTTCCTGAGGTGACGGGCTTGCCCGCTGTAGTCGACAACTCAAGTTATGTGTGTGTCCACGCGGAGCCGGCTCCGCAACCAGTTGTATGCCGCTGACACTGAGCGACGACTCTGGCCGCCTAATCTGGCTCTGCAGCCATGGCTCCGGAGCCATGGACGTCAGTGCATTATGAGCCTAAGAAGGCTGCAGGAGGACAGTCATCTGATTTTTGGCACAAAAGTGACAAATTGACAAAGCTGAGTGTGGTGCAAAAACCATGACTTGTCTCGCCAAAACTCTGGTTTCTTTTGCGGATTTTTTCACATAATCGTTGCAGAATGCCTTGATACTAGTACACATATATATGTGGATGTGTAACATGTCTGTGATTGCATTCGATCGACAGAACTGAAAATGCAATTTCGTTAATTTTATCCCAACGGAAAATGGTGACCCAGTAGGGAATCGAACCCGGGACCTTCACTTTGCCATTGGATCGAGACTGGACGACACTGGCAAAATTATAACATCTTTTGCAAGTTCTCTGCTAGTCAATCGGTAATGTACACACACCACATCCGTGATTTTCTGAACGTGGGAGTCATCAGAGGAAGTGGAAGACCTTCCTGGTCGAGGATTATCTTCAATTGACCGACGACCACTTTTAAATTGTTAAAACCATTTGTAACATTGCATAAGACCCAGAGCATCATCTCCGTAAGCTTGTTTCAGAAGTTGAAACATTTCTGTGAAAGTTTTCCTTAGTTTCATGCAAAATTATACTTTGCATTATTGCACATTTCAAAAATCGTCACAACAATATCACGAAAATTAAATGAGATACATCCAAGAACATGCGCATTGCGCAAGGCAGTGCTGCTAACCGCAATCACTAAATATCTCATATCTTCAGTTTGGCTATTTTCTGAACGGACCTCGCATGCGAGTATGTAGCGTGTGTGTAGGTGTATGTCTTGTTATTCAATTATTGGATGTGACAAAATTCCATTTAATGTTTGCTTTTAAAAACCAAATCCTATTTATTTAAGACAAAATATTAATTTATGTTACCAGGGCAAATTTCCTGATGAGAATAGCCTGTCCCAGTCAAACACTGAGGATAACTTCTTGGTAGACAGACAGCAATTAACTGATGATGTTAAAGTATCACCGAAGGAAGCGCTACAGGACGTTTTCAAACAGATTTATTCATCACTGCCGACGCAACAGCATAGGTAAATATTGGACAGTATATATAAATAAAATACAAACGGAACTGCCATGAAATTCATTGACCGAAGTCGGGCCCATCATAATACTATTATTACACTTCTGGGGGGTGAACGGTGGATTCCGGACTAACGACTGGCTGTGGTAGGTTTAGGACAACTGTCGTGCCACATGTGAGCAAACCTTACCATTTATTTACTTCCCCTTCGAAGCCATAGTATTTGAGATGCGGAAATCGCAGCTTTAGATAATTTTTCTAGGAAGAAGTTGATTATTTTCCTGGAGAGACCAATGACCAATCTTTAAAAGGTGAAACAAAGATTTTAGCTGGCAGGCCACGAGCACCAACTTCCACCGCGTGAAGATGAATAGTGAAGCCGTTCCGGGTGACGGCATTTGCGAGTTCATGGTGTTTATTTATTATTGATAATGGTTTCTTTTTGTTATGATCATGGTATTTATTATTATTACATTATACACTAGCAGCGTAAGGCTGATGAAATATCGATTTTGAGCTCCCTGAGATGATTAAAACCATTTCCAGATAGAAATCTGTCTGTGTGTCTGTGTGTGCGTATTCCTACTTGCTATGTATGTATTCCTACACGATGTGTATTCCCAAACGCTTAATCCAATTGAGTTGAAATTTGGTGTGCAGGTATTATTTGGTTATGCCAAGAGTTGAAAAGGTTGTGATTGAAATCCACCAGGAGGCGTACTAGTGGTATTTAAATCTTGAAATATTAGATTTAGAGACTTTAAATTTTATACACAATTATATACCACCGTACAAATATTTTTATAGACAGGCCAGTGGGAAGGGTTATAGCTCTTCTTAATTCCTTACCCACAGAAATAGATATATTTTGTATATCCCTTTGGCAGCTAAAAAGGCAACTCCCTGCTATCTCATGTTTATCATAATCTGTCTTTTATTTAGTTTTATATTTTTATGTTTTTTTCTTGTTCAATGTTAGCATTAATTTAGTTGTGTAGTCATTTATTTTTAGACTTACACTCTAGCTTTAATATTCAAGGGCGAATTGGATTCATCTGTGATGCCCTTGAATAATATTTGAAACTAATAAATAAATAAATAAATAAATACACAGATGCCTTGTTGGGCCGAAACCACATTGTGAAATTTTATTTGGAATATCTCTTATATTTAAGCTACACTACAGGTCCCGCAATAAGAGCTGGCACGTTCACAGTACTAACACTAATGCAATGTCACTATACAGTGTGTTTCAAAATAAATGCAATAATTTTAAAATATCTACCTATATATAGGTGGATATGATATTATATATATTACAAATATAACCTTATATAATTACCGTAAGAACTTTTTAATAAGTCTAGTTATTTAATGATCCTTAATGACCGATTGACCTAATTACGAATCGCCCAACTAAGTGCGTTGCCCCATTAAACAAACATTAACACATTTCAAATATATTTATTTAATGTAAATACATATCTAATGTACTCATACTGAACGTGAATGCACAATAATAGTACTTTTCATATCATAGTATTGTAAAAATACTATGATAAAAATAACAGAAAACTTTCAATAAAAATGTACCTGAGATAAAAAGGATAAAGTGTTCTGAAAGTAACTTGTACAGTCGGCAATGTTTTGCATACTGGTAGCTTTTCTTCCCTTGAGGTAGATGGTGGTGATGTTGACGCTTTAACAGCCGCTGTAACTTGATTGCGCACTTCACAAACAACTCGTTGAACACTTCTCTGTGAAACACCAGTCGCCTCTGATGTCAAACCGTACAAATATTTCATTAAACGGCCTTCACCATCACAGTTTTTATTATGATGCATAAAATAGTTAAAAACATTGTACACTATTTCACGAGATTGGCCTGTTAATGTTTTGCCGGAACCAATTCTTTCAAAAGACATTTTATTTTAACCTCCAAGTAGGTACAAAACAAAATAACCGCGCGTTGTCGATTGACTCGTGGTTGACACTAACGAACGAATGCGATAAAAGAACCTAAATACGAAATGTCGAAAAAATTACATGACGAAATTACAATATTTCCAAAGCGCTTAACGGCATTAGCCACTTACGAAAAGGCTATTAGCGACCAACGGCTGGTGAATCAACCAACGTTAAACCGTTTAATTAATATAGAACTTTATCCTAATTAGTATAGAAATAAACACTTGCGATGCAGCCTGGCGTGAAGTAGGAAGCTGAAATCCATAAAACCGAATGAAATATAATATTATTATATATTTTTTAATTTTCGTAATTTTAAATTTTGATTGATTTTTTGTTCGTGTAATTTAAAGACTGTTTTTATATATAGAATAAGTTTCAACAATCTGTAAAGATTTTGGAAAATAAATTGAATTGAATTGAATTGAATCTTTATGCTATGATTATTGTACGTAGATATTAAATGTCTCAAATTGACTACAAAGCGGTTATTGACAATAACGACGTTTTATTTTATTACCGTAAACAGAAAACATTTACCGCATGCTTGATTAAAATGGCATTAAAGGTAACTTTGCTACTATCTAGATTAGTAATCGAAATAATTTTGTTAGTTGAATTACTAATACAAGCCGTTATGGGCTAATAATACACTAAAAAGACGTAAAATATCCAGCTAACTGTGTTTTAATTCGGTTATAACTCGAATGCGAAAAAAGAACACTCTGTATGTCAAGCTGTTTGAACAGTAACAAAATACGGTCTCCTTCATACTCATAAGCTTGACCGCGAGCGAGAGAGACGGAAAGACTTTTTATGATGCGCATCCAGTGAAAGTCACGTCGCGCGTCACGACATTGCATTAGTGTGAGTACTGTGAACGCGCCAGCTCTTGCTGCGGGACCTGTAATAATATTTAAAGTCTGCAATATATTTTAATCAAATCGTAACGCCATCTGTTGGCGCTTGACCCAAACCCACCTTTATCCTTGAAATGAACCGCGCCGGCCAAGGCAGTTGCACGCAAACCCAACGGGGTTCGTCCGCCGACGGAGAGAGGGCACTCATCGATTTTATTTATTAAATTAATATTCAAATAAAATCATTCCGTGGCTACTTGCAGAGAAAGTCTTAAGGTGACACAACCGATTTCTGAAAAACTTGTGATGGCCTGGTGGCATAGTGGTTAGGTCGCCTGATCTTACTTTGTTAGGTCCTGGGTTCGATTCCCGGATGGGTTACTATTTTCCGTTGGGAAAAATTAACAGAATTGCATTTCAATTCTGTCGATCTAATGCAATCCTCCCCCCTTCCCCCCCCCCCACCCCCCCAGATTACGTAATCAACCAAATTTGCGGAAAATGTGAAGAATCGTTAACCCAGCTTTTGTAAAGTGTTTGAAGACAGTAAAAGGAAAAAAACAGTTTGGAATGATTTTAAAAATGTACTTTATTAATTCAAAGTAGTTACAAAATCTCAAACTCTCTGGTTTATTTCACACATATCAATCTTCAGACCGCAGGGCCTGTAAAGATAGTTTATAAAAGATAGTAGAAAAAATATTTAAGAATGCATTAAAATGCACATTTAATGTGCATATTTAATCTTAAGAGCCAGTTCACATATTTTTTCCAGAAATGCAAGAAAAGTGGATTTTTGGCGTTCTAATTCCAAGAAATAAAGAGATTTCTACAAACTTTAATTACTGAATTACCTGGACCATTTCTTGATGTTGACCATAGCGGCCTTTAATTTTAGATGTAACGAATATTATTTACTTATTCAGACCATTTTCCGAAAGTCGTTATTCGTAAAATGCTCGGAAGGCAAACTTTGAGCTCCTTAATACAGTAATATCACTACAACGAAAACCGTATACTATTTTTTTTATGTCCGTCATGTATTCTTGATGTACACTACGGCTTTATTTTTTCGTTTTTTGACCACATATCCAAGGTATACATTACTTACAATTACACAAAATTAAAAAAAAATCTTCCTGTATCATTCTAATTTTCTCAGAAATAAAATAAGATTCTTATATAATACTTATACTATATTAAAGTTCACTCTTTTAGCAATACGACATAATATAAATTATTGTCATTAGAAAGGAGAAAACACTGCAAAAAACAATTAGAAATTGTGTATATATTTGCTTGCGCAAGAGAAGAGCGCTCAGTGCCGCGGTTTTTCTCCCAGGGTTGAATAGTTATTTATTTATTTATTTATCCTATCTTTTATAGTTACATCCAAAAAGAAATGCGTTCATTTTTTCAACTCATTTTAAAAGAATACCTACGCTATTTTGTAATACGGCTCTTAAACAATTAGAGAGGAGTGAAAACGCTTCGGAGTACGTACTGAAAAACTCCATGTGTAAATCCGCCATAGTTGACGTGCCACTTGAGCACGTTAATCTTTCCGCGATGGAGCTGAGTTGCAGCCAAGCCGCCGCAACGCAGAGCGGCCACCGACTTGCCAGCGCGCGCAGGAACAGTCCCCCCGGCCGCCCAGGCCACTCAATCCCAGACGGCACTATCTACGCGTGGACTATCTATGCACATCCCGCATGCGGGGGTATCTTCAGCGCGGCACTGCGCTATTTCCATGCAGGTTTGGACTAAAAAAATTGCCATGTGGTGATCAAAGTTGATTACCTAATCAAAATGGGCACCCCCTCTCCCCCCCCCCCCCTCCATGTGATCAAGCGTAAGCCTTAGCTCTAACCCCCCTCTCCCTCGGTAATTACGTAATATGTGGACGTCCCTAAACGAATAACAGCATTGCCTACCCAGTAGCAAAGCCTTGCTGCATATATATTTTTAATTATAATTGCACACAATTCGTATCCTCGCCCATTAGCAGTCTCATACCGTCAGGAAGATGGCGGGGGTGTCTTATGAGGCATGAGAATGAGTACTATAATAGAAAGTGGCAGTGATGGATTTATATCTGTTAACATTTTAGATATCGACTAGTGAGATACAGCAATGTATGGCGTGGTTGTGATATACTACAATGGCTGTCTGAGCATGGGTCAGAATATACAAGGTATGATCAATTTGACTCATTATTCTCCTTAATTATAGTTTGGCCTAAAATGGACAGGGGAAGTCTGGTAATCAAAATCCATCGTCTAGTACAAAGACGCAAAACGTGATACAAAACAGCAGTCTGAACAGCAGTCGATAACTAACAGCACTTCAGTCTATCCTTGACAAAGGCAGTTGTTAAATCGCTGTCGGAGGCCTCAAAATTCGCACGCCTAAATCTGTCTTATTTATAGTTCGAATGAATCCTAGTAGTTTTTTATTTCTTAGTAATTACTATACTATATTGTGATCAATAAACAATAAGTTTATAAGTTTTTGTATTCAGATAATGAAAGTATTTAAATTTTACAGAGTTCACGCTGCGTCGGTATGCCAGTCTCTACTAAATGAAGGTTATATCGAATGCGTAACAGAACATCAAACATTTACTGATTATGTTTTATACAAGCAGGGGCGTAATCCTTTCCAAATAACGACAGACGAAAGTAATCTAAACTTTATTTATTATTTTACTTCTATATTCGGTTAATGATCAATGGAATTGTAATATTTTTTCAGAGATTGGGCATAATATCATGACCGGAAGCACATCATCGTATTGTCTTGATTTGAACTTAGAGGATAATTCTGCGAGACTCATGAGAGGACAGAAAACTGGTAATGCTTTAAAATAAAAGGGAGATAGTAAAATATTCACTAATGTTATTTATGAAGATGTTGAATAATAAGGGTATCAAATGTGATCCGATTTTAATTATAATAAATTAATAACTTTTGATTTAAATTATGTTTTAACGTAAATTCTTGCTATCTATTTATATTCTGTATGTGTTTGAAGGATCATGGGGAATACGGATCAACTTTAATTTTTTTTTGTAATTTCATTTTTAAAATTTACTAACTTAACCCTTAGAGAGCCAGTCATGGGAATGAAACTCACAATGGCATGTTTTCAACCCCCGGGAATTCGTTTCTAGGGAATGGTAGTGCACGCATTCTATTATATAGCGGTGGCTTATTCAATAGTTCCATAAATACGGAGATCGGCCGCCTGTGAATTGTCATAACAGAAAAACTGCCGTTCGGTGGTATTGGCATTCCAGCAGTAAAAAAAATACATTTTAGCAAGGGTTTGAGAGAGAAAACAACATATTTTGTCTGTAAAGCAAATATATTTGAGTTTCAAAATAAAATACATTTTAGGGGCCGTCGCATATTACGTAATCACGAGGGGGAGGGGGGGGTTGGAGCTGAGGAGCGGGTGCCCGTCCTGATTACGTAATCCACTTTGGTCACCGCATCAGTTTTTGGTCTAAACCTGCACAGCGCAGTACCGCGACAAAGATACACCTTCGCACGATGTGCGTAGATAGTCCACGCACTCATCTGCGGTTGAGGCGACTGGGCCTGTTCCAGCTTTGGCCGGCAAGCCGGTGGCTGCTCTGCCGGTGGCTGCAACTCTGGACTAGCATGCAGCTGCTTGCTCCGACTCCATGGAAAGATTAACGTGGTCGTGTGGCGCATCAACTATGGCGGATTTACACATGGAGTTTCTCACTACGTTACGCCAAAGCGTATTCACTCCTCTCGGGACCGTAGGATCAATGGCAGGCCGACAAGGAGTGGGGGCAGTTTAAAAAGAAATACAAAAACAACACGAAGGATCCGGAGTTATGCCTCATTGTGGAAGAGTCTACAAACACTATAAATGCTGGGTTCACGATTCTTCAAATTTTCCGCAAATTCGGTTGATTGCTTAATCTTGGGGGGAGGGAGGGGGGTAGAAAAATCCCAAATTCGTATTACGTAATATGTAGATGGCCCCTTACTTAAATTATCCCTCAGAAAAAAAGCGAAGACGTGGAAAAGTCATTGACCTCAATCAGTATTTCCCATCACAGTTCCTGGTCTTCGTCAACCGAAGGATCATCGAGGTACTGCACCTCTGGACCTCACGGGAAGAATGATCAATATCCACCGTCATCGCTTGGACTGATCATTCTTCATTTAAGGGCAGGCTGTGATGTTTCTTTGAAAAATCGATTCATGCTTCGATTCATTCGGTAACAAGCCACAAGATAGCATTAGTATCTCATTTTCACAAAAAAAATACATTGATCGTTATTCCCCGTAGCCCTTTATTTGTTATTGTTTCTACTTGTACTATTCTGCCGACGTCAAAAAACCTACCACTGCCGATTGTTAGTCCGGAGTCCGCCATTCACCCCTAGAAGAGTAACAAAAATATTATAATGGATTCCGTTTGTATGTATTTATAAATTTATTTTAGATGAACGAACATATTTCTCACCAAGCAGTGATGAAGAGCATACACTACCCGTTCAACTCGAAAGTAAGCTCATTTGAAATATTTTATTTTCACCAATAATTTTTAAAAATCGTTAATAAAACAAACATTTTATTTTTATAATTCTAGGTCTGGGAAACATTGCACCCCAGTGGTGTCAAGCAGTAGCCGAATCAGGAAGAGAACACTTAAGAATGCTGATGAGTCAGTGTTTGTCGAGAGAAGGATTACCCCAAAAATGGCTCGAGATTTTGATGCCTCTTGTCAAGCAAGCCGCTGAGATTGTGACACCAGGTTAAATTATTCCTTTTATTCTAGTTATGTTACTTTTATTTGAGTGTTTAACCCTGTAAGGACCGTGGGACATATTTATTTATTTATTTATTTGAGAATTAATTACTATGAAACATTGATTTGCTTACAAAAATAACAGGAACCGAATGGCAAAACCTTAACCTTTTGCTTATTTCATTCTATCACCCAACTGGGACTAGCCGGTTCTAGGGTGAACAGGACTCTAATATTACAATCAAGTTTGCTTGACTGCTTGATTGCTTACAAATGTACAAGTTTTAGTAAAAAGCTAATAACACTAAATTACCATAAAATGTTGTCTTAAAAAAATAATAATAATAGTAATAAAAAATATTAAAAGATAATATAATAAATAAAATGCAATTCCTCTATATAATCGGCAATAATATAAAATCCGATTAAATAATATAAATGAAGTTATATGTGAGAAAAGAAATATGTGTCCCATAACTTAAAAATACTTTTATAAATTATTGAATACGAATAATTCATAAATTATATTTTTTCCGTGTTATTGAGACATCGGAATCTTAATATTAAAAAAAAAATAATGTTTATAAATATACTTTTTTTTTTAAATATCGCAAATGACGAACAAACTATTGTGTATATTCAAGCAAAATATTATATGTATAAATAAGCAAAATATTTATGCCGACTTTCGATTTGTTTTTTTTTTCTTTTAGGATGTATGATTTCTGAGTAAAATAATAAAATATTAAAATTTTGGAAAAGTTGAAACTTTGCATCTTTATAGACCACAGGAACACTTATGTCCTATCAATTTATACAAAATCTACTAAACCAATTTTCACCAAACTTGACATACGTGTTATTTACATTGCCCTTTTTAATAGTTTTATATATTTAAAAAAACATACTCTACTGTTAAGCTTATGGTCCTCAAAGGGTTAAGCACTGGTATATGAACCCCGAATACATAGTCATTATCCTTGTATCACTAAAATATTCTCTACATGAGGTCCTGGTCGTTACCTAATACATGCTGTGCAGTGCTGTCTTTTGTAATATCGATCATATATCCTGAGGATATGCAAATGATAATATTAGAACAGATTGCTTAACAGGATTGTAGATACTGATTGCTTGTATTTACTAAATGAGGTATTGAATTTGTCAACATTTCCCAGTTGTTTATTACAAAGATCACAGCAGCGAGTAATAATTCCATTCCTGGATGCAATTGTATGGAAACGAGGAAGTCAAAACAAGTTATAATTTCTTGTAGTTCTTGATGGTTTTTAAGAGCCCTAATGTTTTTTATCAGTCGAGTCGCTATGGGTCGCTTTTTTACTCCAGCCCCTTTTGTAGAGTTCGAGGCAACTACCTTGGTCCGTATGGATTCTGTTGAGGCTTACCCGTTTGTGGGATTGCAGGTGCTTTTTACCATCCGCCTTAGGAGTATCATCATGGTGAGGTAGGCTTGGGTTTTGATCGCATTTGGACCTCTCCCAGGCTACGGCAACCTGGTTATTTAATTGATCAATTGTTAAATTCTCCTGATTTTAGTAATAAAAGATTAATATTATTTTTAAAATATTCGCATCTAAAATTCAGAACACAGAAAGGCGAACTTATTGCCACATGGTAATATCTTACAACCAACCTAATCACAGTGCAGTGCTACATCCATAAATCCAAGGTATTGTGAAAATAAAGATTATTTAGTTTGTCTGCATAAAATACAAAGTACTATATTTAAAACCAAGAATGCTCGACGAGAGGAAAGAGAGAGAGAAAGGTATGAACTGGTTACTTCTTAATAAAGTAGTACATTTTGGGATGAGTCTTAAATTATTGTAAAAAAGGCGAGTTTTGTATAGTTGCTGGAAGATCGTTCTATAGTATTGCATCATTACCTTAGAACAAGTCCCGGCCTAGTTAGGTGACGTTGCCACTAGTCTTTGCAATGTCTTCTTTTTTGTGCTTTTGATTCAATTTTGAAAGTATTTCTATGCATAATTCCTACGCTGAAATTGTTTACTGTTATTTTTAATATTTGCATTACTTATATATAAAAAAAAAAAAAAAAATAAAATCATGGACAAAGAAAGAGTAGGAGTAGAAATCAGTATTATGACAGTGTATTTTGAATGAATTTTCATTTTCCAGAGTTCATTTATCAACTTTTCATTGATTTATTGAGAAAACAATTAGTTTTAATTTTAATTAATTAGTTTTAACAATATGTTTACTGTCCCGCAGATTGGATACGAAATGAAATGGACATCCGAAACTTTGTCCAAATCAAGAAAGTCCCCGGAGGAGTCCCTCAGGAGAGTCGCGTCGTGTCCGGCGTGGTTATGACCAAAAATGTATCACATCGAGGCATGCCGCAGAGAATCAGTAATCCGAGCATACTGCTGCTCGATTGCTCCATCGTATACCAGAGAGCTGAAGGAAAGTATACATCTCTGGAGCCAGTCATTCTCCAGGTAACAATTTATTTTGACTATGAACATTATTATTTTTTAGCACTGAGAAAACTTTACTTCTGAATGTGTCCCTTAATAATTTTGGGAACGGTAATGATCAACTGTTTGATGCTCAGCTCGAAGTCGTGTAATAAGCAACTTGGAGTTTCACCGTGTAATAGAATCTCTGACATAACTCGTAAAATTAGCAACTTGAATTGGCAAAGTGCAGGCCATATAGCTCGCAGAACCGACAACCAAGGGGGGAAAAGGGTCTCGAATGGCGACCACAAACCTGCAGATGCATTTTAGGACGGTTTCCCGCATGATGACATTGCCACGGTCGTAGGAAGTAGGTGGATGGAGGCGGCTTAAGACCGTTCGTCATGGTGTTCTATGGGGGGAGGCCTATGTATGGTGGGAGGCCTGATATAATGATGATGATGATGATGAATGTTCAACTGACAATTTTCAAATGAATGATACTACACCATCCGCTAACCTACCAACTTATGACAGAAGCGACACCACAACAAGCAAAAAATATCACCACAAGTATAATTAACGTACCCTTAAGAACAGACAAAATTAATTTCAGAATTAAGGGTGAGCCATTAGTCACACGAAAATATCAGAAATAACAAATGACAGAAAGATCGCTAAGCTTCTCACATTTCTATGCGGGTAAGTTTCACTCGAAGGGTTGATGCCTTCCTAAATGCGCTGAATATTTGTATTGTTTTTATTTTGTTTCGAAGTAAATTGTAATAATAAATACCGAAATATTGTGAACCTCGTCTAAAAACTTACATATGGGAATGCGGTAAATTTAAGTCCCCCAAAAACGTACAAGAAATATCCCCCCTCCCCATATCCCCCCCTTATTTATCTCCGAAATTTGTAATCTTTCTTGAATTTGGAATTAGTTTTGATCTATTTATTGCATTGCATAAAGATTACAGTAAAAATGAAATGAAATCTACGATTAGATATATATAACCATCGGCTTTATAGTTTATAAACGGTCGAAGATGCGACTCCACCGTTGAAGAGGAATTACAATACAAATAGTATGTATATTCAGGAGCGCGAGTACCTGCAGCGATGCGCGGCGCGCATTTCGTCGCTGCGGCCGCAGGTGGTGGTGGCGCGCGGCGGCGCAGCGCAGGTGGCGGCCGACGCGCTGCGCGCCGCGGGTCTCGCGCTGGCGCTGGGCGTGAGACCCGCCGCGCTGCTGAGACTCGCGCGCTGCCTCACCGCCACGCCCGTCTCCTCCGTCGATGCAATCATCGCCACGCCCAGGCTCGGCGCCTGCAAGCTTTTCTACGTTCAACAGTGTGAGAAACTTTTATCGTTTTTCCACAGGCGGCACTGCAAATTGTGACATTGTTTTAATGAGGGAGTGTGATTCCGGTCGGAGAGTCGGTTCACACCGTTAGATCATCTGTAAATAAATCCGAGGGCCCCATTTCGGGCTTTCGTTTAAGGCGCTCTCGAGTGAATCGAAAACGTCACTCGTGGACCGGTAGCGGGACGATGGAAGGTCGAGTTCGCTCCGTACGACCTTCGTGTCACCGTCCAATCGCACGATCGCATCTCACTCGAGCCGTCGTTGGATCTCAACAGTTGA
The DNA here is from genome assembly GCA_944548615.1 of Micropterix aruncella. Taxonomy (NCBI): domain Eukaryota; kingdom Metazoa; phylum Arthropoda; class Insecta; order Lepidoptera; family Micropterigidae; genus Micropterix; species Micropterix aruncella. Next base: position 11,423,035 of record OX155960.1, read on the forward strand.
TGTAGCTACATTAAAACGTTCATTCTGCTGCATAGCCGCCCGACGTCCATCAAAACCTGCGCTTTGAAGAAAAGCACCAGTCTCTACGTACTTTTGGCTTAAGTTGGCTTTTGGCTTACTTTTGGCTGGGCACGATGATAGCGACGCTGCACGTCAGTGTCTTAAACCGTCGCAAGGAGTCACGGACAGAGTTGAACCTCACATGTCCCTTGACTCCACATCTGCCCGCAGTTTGTCACCCGACCGGTCTCCTCTACCCGCGCAAATCGTATCCTTCCCTCCTCTAAAATTCCCTTCACTTGCGAAAGAGGACTGGGAATTTCATAATAATAATTTAACTTCTATTCTTGACCACTCTGTGAACCGTAATGCCCCTCCCAGCGTCCAGCTCTCGTCCTTCCAGGTGGCGGTCCATGAATACTTCTCGGGTGTTTACCCGAAATCTACCCATGTCGACCCGGTTCACAGAGAAAACGCATTTAAGGCAAAGCTCCGTAGGCAAAAGCGGCTACTTCGTCGCCAGTTACGTGAAGCCAAGAAAGCCGGGGATAAAGCCCTCTGCCACAACTTCTCGACCGCGTACCGCTCTATACTAAAACTCATACAGAGCGTAGCAACGCAAAACGACAAGCGCAAGGCAGCATTTCTCAAATCCAAAGAGGAAGCCCAGTTCGACAAAAACCGTTTTAACTACAGCAAAACGGTTTTGTCTGCCGCCAAGGGAAAAATCCAAATCCCAGAAGAAATGGCCACGGAATACTTTTCGACCACGTATGAGGACCCAATGCGGCTCCATAATTACAGCCCTCCGCCGGGCATTACACCTCCGCCCCTGCCTACGGTAGATTTTGCTTCTCAACCTCCATCTCTAGATGAGATTCTTAATCAAGTAAAGAGGAAACCGTCGGGCTCTACTCCCGGTCCCGATGGTATCCCCTATTTAGTATACAAAAAATGCCCCTGCCTTCTGCAATATTTAGGATCCATCTTCCGAAATATATGGAATAGCGGTGTAGTCACACAGAATTTTGGCCGAGCGACAGTCATCTTAATTCCGAAGGTCCCAGTTTGCACCGGACCAAAGGACGCTCGGCCCATTGCTCTCACAGACACTGTGGCCAAAATCTTTTTTAGCATAGTCCACACGAGGATGAGCGAATTCATGCACCGGAATGAGTACCTTGGAGTATCAGTTCAGAAAGGCTTCATGCGTGGCGTCTCGGGCTGCCTCGAGCACAATTCTCTCCTGGCTGCTGCCATCAAGGATGCGAGACAGCACGAACGCCAAATCAATGTATGCTGGCTCGACCTAGAGAATGCCTTTGGGTCAGTCCGACACAGTCTCCTCCACTTTGCACTCCGCTGGTACAACTTCCCACCAGTCGTGCGTGACATTGTAGCCTCCTACTACAACTGTCTGACTTTCCATGTTAAAACGCAAGAATGGACTACCCGCTCTATACCATATTCAATTGGACTATTTCAGGGCTGTTGCCTCTCCCCGACGATTTTTAATATAGTTTTTAATATACTGCTGGAAAGCCTGACCCAGTTTGACAGGAAGTGGGGCTACCGTTTTAAAACAGACGGCCAATACACCTCGTCGTGCCTCGCTTTTGCCGACGACCTAACTTTCATCACCAGAAGCCCCAAGCAGCTTTCCCTGTTATTACAGAAAGTGGAGCTTTTCTGCGACTGGTCAGGCTGTATAAAAGTGAAGCCCTCCAAATGTTTTTGCTTTGGACTCGCCCGCATGGGCACAAAATTTACATCCTATGACCCCAAATTGGTCTATAAGGGCTCTAATATCTCCCTTATAGACCCAAACAATCATTTCAAATTCCTCGGCAGAAAAATCACCCATCAAGGAAAAGACGTCTCGGGCGATCATGTTATAGAGCATTTCAAAAGTTGCCTGGCGAAAATAGATGCCTTGCTAATTTCTGGCCCTCGTAAGGCCTGGATCTATGACAATTATCTAACGTCACATTTGTCATGGCCCTTTCTTATTTACGATTTTACCAAAACCCAACTGTCCCGTCTAGATGCGCTGGTGACAGCTAGTTTAAAATCCTGGCTGTCCTTAGCCAAACCAGCTGACCCCTCGACTCTCTTCAGGTCCAAACAAAATTTTGGGCTAGCGCTTAAACTGCCCTCTCTGCTCTACGCCAACTCCAGAATAACCAAAAACTCGATTCTGTGCAATTCCAAAGATCCGGCAATATCGAAGCACGTAATAAGTGGCCGTAGTGATTCAAATGATCTACAAGCCCGCGTAGACTTCCACAAAAAGTTCCTTACTGGAATCAGCCAGAATGGCACTGGTCTGGGGTATGGCAGTACAACCACGAGCGACGTGGACTTGAAGAAGTCTCTTTTGCGGGGAGATTACGACAGCAAGAGTATGGCTCATGCTATTGGCCTTCAATGCCAGAATGATTGGACAACAATTGGGGACTTTTGCATTCCGCCTCCAATGCATTGGAAGGTAATGCTCTATGACTGGACGCCAGAGATGCTGAAATTTTATTTGAATGCCTTTCAGCATACACTTCCAGACCCCAGTAACCTCGCTCGTTGGAGCTTTGCCGAGGATAATTCTTGTCCCCTCTGTAGCAATACCCCTTGCACAGCTAGACACAGTCTAGCTGGCTGCAAGGTGGCCTTAGATCAAGGACGGTACACTTACCGCCATGACAAAGTTCTCGCTGTTATTCGCGAGGTAATTAGTCTCTCAGTGGCTCGTGCCAACAAGGGTTTGACAGTATCCTCCAAACCCCCAATACAGTTTGTGCGGGATGGCTCTAAAGGCAAAAAACATTTAACTACAAAACCTTTCTCAATAATCGAGAAAGCTACAGATTGGATTCTGGAGGTTGATTCGGTCTCTAAGCAGTATAAATTCCCTGAAAGTCTCGGATGCACAGCCCTCCGTCCAGATATAACTCTTTACTCTGTATCTCGGAAGGTGGTTCTTATTGTAGAATTAACTGTTCCATGGGAATCAAATATCCCAAAAGACCACGAGTACAAATTAAATAAATACCATGATCTTGCAAATGCCGTAACCCGGAACGGCTTCACTGTTCACCTTCATGCGGTGGAAGTTGGCGCTCGTGGCCTGCCAGCTAAATCTCTATTTCACCTCTTTAAAGATCTTGGCCTTTCCAGATAAATAATCAACTCTTTCTTAGAAACTGCGATTTGCGCTCTTAATAATCAACTCTTTATCTAAAACTGCGATTTGCGCATCTCAAATTCTATGGCTTCGAAGGGGGAGTGAATGGGTGGTAAGGTGAACGCTCACATGTGTCAAGACAGCTGTCCTAAACCTACCACAGCCGGTTCGTAAGTCCGGAATCCACTGCTCACCCCCCAGAAGTGTAAAAAAAATAGTATTATGATGGGCCCGACTCCGGTCGGTGAATTCCATGGCAGCTCCGTTTGTATTTATTATAGTGGCTCCAGTTCACAGTTTGAGACGATTAATTGTCTCATACGTGTCCGTCTTCCATTAACCTTTCTGCAGCTCCACTAATGCGTTGACAATATCTGCTGGGCAATAATCCCTCGATTAACCCTTGGAGTAAATGAGTATTTTCATGGATGCATCTGTCTCTTTTGCAGGATTTTCGGCGACATCGACTTAAAGTACTATAACTACGAAACTACTACACCAATCATAAAAATAACAACTGCACAATGATTGCATTGAAATTTCGAATATAGAATATTGAAATATCATTTTGTAAAACAATTAGATAATTATGAATAAATATGAGAACGTCAAAGAAGTGAAAAAAACGCGCGACCAGATTTGGTCGACTCGTACTCAACGGATAATTGTTTCGCGACCAGATTTGGTTGACTCATACTCAACGGGTTAAATACCTACAACGTAGACTTATTAAAAAAAAAAAACAATAATTGGATAAGATCCCGACTGGTTAAGGTCCATCCTCCGCGCAGACTTTTATTTAGACTGGCCTTTATTAACTACTTTAAAGTGTGATAAAAGTAATACATATTATCTATCTAACTCTCTTCTACTCTACTTTGTGATAAGGAAGGCTTTCCAGCAGCATATGTCAATAGATGTGTTTTTAAACGACTACAAGGCATATTTGAGATCTATTCTTGAGTAAGGCTGTCAACTCTGAAACTCCTACTTATGTGTATGTCCTGGAAAAGGTGCGTCGAAGGGCAACCGAAATGCCAGTGAGCCTGAAGAATAGTAATTACGAAGATCAATTAAAATTACTTGCACTGACTACTCTCAAACAAAGAAGACAAAGAGGGGACCTGATCGAGGACCTGACCTAAAATTATCGCATATTATTACGATGACCTGGGCTACAGAATATTTACAAATCAACATCAACACAATAATTACTATGAAAAATTATTGCCAGTTCCACATAAACATACACGGCCTGGTGGCATAGTGATTAGGTCGCCTGTACTTACATTGTAAGGTCCCAGGTTCGATTCCCGGCTGGATCACCATTTTTTGATGGGATAAAATTAACGGAATTGCATTTTCAATTCTGTTGATTGAATGCAAGATTATTATTTTACACTTACACATGCATATAAACATGCTCATTTACCAATGGACAGGTTTATCATCAGAGATTGTCATGTGACAATAAACCTGCCCATTGGGAAATTTCACAATAAAGAGTAGAAACGAACAAACAAACAATCATACCATCCTGGATTTTTTTGGAAATTCAAGTAGGCTGTATGCCCCCCTCCCACAATCCCCACTGATGTAGCAAGATTTAAGCTACATTACCTCCTCCCCTCCATAGAACTTTGCGGCTGGGCCCCTAAATTGTAGTAAGGTCCACTGCCTATAATCACATGCATTTTATCATTGTAGATGAAAGCAAAACTCTGATGATAATGGAAGGCTGCGCGGAGCCAAGTCTAGGGTGTTGCATTCTGCTCCGCGGCGGAAACATCAACGATCTGATCCGAGTGAAAAGAATCACTCGGTTTATGCTTCTCGCCGCGTACAACTGGAGACTGGAAAAGTCCTTCCTCGGAGACATCGGAGCGACTCTGCCCGACGACCATCTCGCGTTCACCGATGGATCCATCGATCATTCGCCCATGAGCCTGGACAGCGGAGATCACGCCGGAAAACCGACGACAGCCGAGAATATCCAGACGGCGGAGCAAACAAACAAAGACGACCCTTTGCAGGCCAAAGCGAATAAGAACTCGTCGTCGCGTAAAAGCGAGATCGACAAACCCTCTTCTATTTCTTGCGGAGTGACCATTAGCGACTTTAGCGATCCGTTGAGATCGAGACAGTTCTCCGTTGATGACGAGGTATTCATGACAATGAAAGATATCACAAATATATTATCGGTTCAGACGGAGGCAACTGATACAAGGTGAGCAGATTATTATTATTATTATTTTTATTACGTTAGGGCTGCGGTTTTCCTGCTTCAATTTTACTATGCAGTACTGTATTTTATAATTACACAACTGCCCAGCAGAAAAGGACTATAATGTGTTCAGGATTCATCTATGTATGTTTTCCGTTTATTTATTCCACCATAACTTCTAAACACTCGAACCGATTTAGAAGTATGTGGTATTGTTAGAATCGTTATGTCATCCTGAGTGTCATAGGGTACCTTAACCGTCCAAATATCAAATAAATAGTTGTCTAAATGTTGAAATCGCCAAAAGTCAATAAATTAACATAAATATATCGTGTTTAGTGTCAAATGAAAGGTCTGATTGAGTACATTCCGATAACATTATTATTATTTTTTTATTTTTTATTTATTTCAAACCAGTTGATAAGAGTTCCTACACTTGGATAAGTCAAAAGTAATGAAAATAACAAGTATAATATTTAAATAAATACCTATTAAGGTATAACATATGAACGTCAGTATTGCAAGGTATGAACGTTGAACATCCAAGCGCAGATTTTCTATGTAGAGGAAACAACATTTTCCAATATTTTCAATCAAAATTCTTAACCCCTCAAATGTGAGGCGTCCCTTAAGGGATGCCTTGGCAAAATGTATACAAAATGTATATAAATTTATATAAATGTAAATATAAATGTAAATGTGCGCCGCTTTATAGTAATCCGCTCTATAGTAATGATATAGCTCTATAGTAAACCCCGCACTATGTAAATGTAAATGTAAATATAAATTTATAAACATTTTGCCGTAGGCAACCCGAGCTAATCGCCATTCATTTGAGGGGTTAAGTAATTTCGTAAAATGTTCTATCTAATTTTCTATATAATCCTAAGTACTAAATAATCAAATAAATATTGGATAATTTCCCAAATTATCATACGGGAAGATATTTTAAAGAAAAAACACAAATACAAACAAATCAGTAATAATAATTATTGTCAATAGCCAATAGTTTGAAGAAGAAAAAAAAAACGCAATTGTAAAATAGTCAATAATAGAAAGAATAAGGAATAATAATAGTCAAGTAGGTCAATAGAGCTGCGAAAATTATATTCTGATAACCCGAGTACATTCTGATAACCCTAGGTTAGTAGCTTAGCTAGATGTTTTCACGCCTATTAATTATCTTCGTACTCTATCGCGCCATCTTTTCGCAGAGCCGTTCTCGCGCGAACTTGACAAGGTGCAGCATGTTGGCGCGTGCATTGCGGCGCTTAAATGACATTAACTCAATAGCACCAGGTTTCGATATTTTTACTGCCAACCCTCCTCTGTTTAAATTACAGGCAATTAATTATGTATTCTTATATGATAGCTAGTCTTTTACGCGACATTCTATGTGTATACTTACTAGTTGATATCTTTATTAATTTTCCTATACAGTGCATTGGTTTTTCTGTGATGTTGATTAGTAATAAGTGAATAAACAAAGAAATAAATAAATAAATGAAAGTATCCTGTTGGTTTTTAAAACTGTTCACAGAATTTGCAATTATTACTTCTTGTGGTACATTCATTACAGATTTCTACCACATGAATACGCAAAAAGTGTTTTTTTTAATAAGATGTTGCAGTCGTTTGATTGAGTTTCAATGAATGGCCGCGCAAGGTGTTAGTTAATATTCACAGACTTTCTAGCTAGGCGACACTTATAATATTGACTTAAAATTTTGTAGGTTATGTTCCCCCACCGTCTTTACTCTTCCAATGTTTTAAAATTTCAAGATCATTTAGAAAAAGATTCAGAATGGAAATAAAATTAATTTATAATATAGACATATTGTGTAATATTGTTATTCAAAAACTTAAATAAATACATAAATAAAAATATATAAGTAAGTCCAATCTAACTCTATCCTATCGTAGCATCGTCACGCTATATTCTTTTGCTAACAGATGGTCTTCGACTGATGCCATATTGACGATGTCGCCACACGTCCGCAATTCGGTACCGTTCTTAGAAACGGAAGCCGGCAAAAGAAACCCTCTACGGCAATACTTCTGCACACCCTTATTTCCGATGGCGCCACCACGCGCCTCTCTATCCGCTCTCCGGAAGAGCAGGAGAAAAAGCAGCCGAATACAGGATCGAGCGGAGTTGATGTTTCAGGTAAATTTTTATTATAGCTTTTCACACTCCTATTTATAGGACTCCTTTTTCCGCAACTATCTACTTATATGACCTGCGCTTTAGTATTTTGATCTTGTAACTTAGCAAACGTTGTCTGGACCAGGAGTCCAGACCTTCTCCAAAATTTTTGAGAAATTGCTCAGTAGGGCTACGGGTCGATAATTTTCTACGCTCGTGGGATCGCCGTCTTTTATATATCGGTGTAATCTTGGCTACTTTATGACAATCTGGAAATATTCCCTCTGAAAAGCTTAAATTGTAAAGATATGTTAGACAAGGTGCCAGTACACGTTTATGGATTTTAATTACGCTAACAGGTATATCATCGAGACCAGTTGATTTTTTGTTCTTTGAAGAGTCGATGCATTTTTCTATTTCTTGATTGTTGATTGATAGTTTGATCCTTATTAAATGTAGTCTATGTAGAACTCTTTGGATGCTTTCTATTTTTCTAGTTTTCATATATTTTCATTATTGAATTGCTGATTCTCTATGTTTTTCATTATTTCTGTTTTTTTTTATTTTTCTAGTTTTTATGTCTTTGTTATTTTTTAATTTCTATGTTTTTTTTTAAATATTAGTTTTTTATACACTTTTTTTATAATTTGAAATGTAATTTCATTTGTAGAAATACTATTTTTTGTTATATGTCATTTCTATACCCAGATCGGGTTTTTGAAAATAAATTTTTCCTTTTTCTTATTTCTTAAAGTCAGAAAACTTTTAAGACATAAAAGCTAAATGGTCAGTTTTTTCTTGATTATTTATTTAATTTTACAGTAAACTTACCGGTAGTAAATACAGTATAGAGTATTTGCCAAATCTATTAACCCTTCAGGCCTCGGCCCCTCAGCCGATTGACAAGTTGATGTCCCAAAAATTTTTTGTAAAAATTAGTAAAAAAATTGAATTATGACACTGTCTCACCAAAAACATTAATTACTGCCAAACCACTGTACCCATAATTAAAATGAAACATATTAACATAATAAAATATAATAAAATAAAGCAAATTAAATTAAAATTAAATTAAAACGGGCCCGTCACGCTGAATCAGTTTGTGGCCGATATCGGCCAATCGGGGCTTGAGGGGTTAACAGAAAACTAATTTAATATCCTATGAAAAGTTTATAATGCTTGCATGTTGCCAGCTTATGATAGAAATAACTTTTTTTTCTATGTAGATTTAACCCCTTGAGTATGATACGACCAAATCTGGTTCTGAAACAATTATCCGTTGAGTATGATACGACCAGATCTGGTTCCGCGTTTTTTTCACTTCTTTGACCTTCTCATATTTATTCATAATTATCTAATTGTTTTACAAAATGATATTTCAATATTCTATATTCGAAATTTCAATGCAATCATTGTGCAGTTGTTCTTTTTATGATTGGTGTAGTAGTTTCGTAGTTATAGTACTTTAAGGTCGATGTCGCCGAAAATCCTGCAAAAGAGACAGATGCATCCATGAAAATACCCATTTACTCCAAGGGTTAAGATCGAATTTGTTGAGTGGTGCTTAATAATGTTTAAGAGAAGAGGCCAATGTCTCGATTCCCCTTTCTATAGAACTTGGTTTCTCTTTAACCTGTAAACCACATTGGATTGATTAGGCAGCTCAGCTGCGAGAATATTTGGATGGGATGCCAATTGTTCAGCCTGTTTGGTTTTGTATTTTTGCTCAATTTTTGCGGCAATTTTTGCGGCCTGCTCAATTTTTGCGGCAATATTTGGGACTTCCAGATAGTCATGAGTTTCATCATTTCTTGTAAACCACGGTGCATCCACAATATCCCGGAGGATACTATTTTGCAAGCGCTGTAGAGAGAGTATGTTACTTTTGCTTGCTACACCCCACAATTGAATGCCGTACAACCATATAGGCTTAAGTACAGATTTATAGATGAGGAGTTTGTTGTCGACACATAGAATTGAGTTTCTACCCATGAGCCAATGCATATTACAGTATTGGAGCTTCCCCTCATCCCTCTTGTGTTTAATGTGGGTTTTCTTTTCTAGATCAGGCAAATGTCCAGATTAAATCCAAGATATTTCACACATTGCATAGATCTAAATAACATGCACATGTTAATAATAGGTTAATGGAAAAAATGGGGTATTTAAACCAAAAAATTGATATTGATAATTGGATATTAATGAAATTTGTTGTACAATCTAAGATGACACAAACAGATATTTACACCATACATTTTTATCATTAAAATAGTCGTTAATCTAATAGTATGCTTTTTTACAAAGTATGTCTTTCATACGTTTCTTAAATTATTTTACTGGCGGCTCTAAAAGTTCCAGAGGAATTCTGTTGTAAAAATTTATTCATTGTTATAAAAATGTATAAAAGGAGTTCTGACCTTTTTTAATAGGAACTTGGGAACTGAAAGCTTATTTTTATCTCTGGTATTTATATTATTCGCTCGCTCGCGAGGTACATCGCTCGCTTTGCGCCTTTCAGGAACGTGGCTACTGCGCTCTCTAGCGGCAGAAAATAGCAGCGAACATCTCCATTATAAACACTGTTTGTTTTTTGCAGGATGTGCACCCATTTGTAAATAAGGCAATTAAGACTTCCGTTGACGACACATCTCTTCGTACGGATTTGGCAAATTTTCGAGCGAATGGTGGTCAGTTGAAACACGATCTACATTCCGGTTTGTATCTTTCTTCATGAATTCTCTTGTTGTTCTTTGACATTATAAATAGCATAAAACTAATTTACCACATGAAGTTTGTAGCACCTGATATTTCGGCGAGGTTGCAACCGCTATTGTCCATTGCAGACTGAATTACTAGCAATTGGCATCCATTGAAAACGCTCAGCGAGAAAAATCAGCAATCTGCGAACACATATTGAATAGCGGAACTAATCACTGGGTGCAGTTTCACAATCCCATTGTGCTATCTAAATAATAATGTTACTTTCCTGCATGATCCTATATAGAGTCTCACCAAGAAGTTCTTGTAAGCCGCTATTTGTAAAATCAGGAATAATGCCTCTATTTTCTTCTTACATCTACCAAAATATTATGTACGCTCGTAGACACCTAACAGAAGCTCCGGTGAATAGTGATTTTCATCATCACGATACGAGGAATAAATCCAATCTCCACATAAACCGACAGCGACTTAGCAAAGTGCGATACAGTTTTATTCACCAAAATTTGTCCTTCTATAATAGGATTCCAGAGCAAATGAAAAGCCTTGGAGAGGACCAATTTAAAAAGATAGTTATACATAATTTGTTAAGAAACCCAATTTATGGTATAAGGGAGTTTGAAAATTCTGAGTTTATTTTCCATGTTGATGATTAATAAAATGCGTAAAGTTTTAAACATAATGGTATTATGATAGCTGACATTCTAATTTTCATATATTTTCATCTATTCATTTAAAAAAAAAATACAAAGGCATATTGCTGGATTGACAATAAAATATATATTTTTTGATTATTCTACATAGAATTTGCATTTCTATTTTAATATATTATTCTCCCTGACTCTTAAATCACATTAGTATATTTTGATTATTTGTATGTAGGTAATATTGAATATAATATTACAGCCATGACAACTATCACAATAGTTATGTTTTTAATAATTACATTTTTAGCATTTAATTTTGTGACCCATCCAAGTGTAGGAATGCCTATCTACTGGAGTAGTAGATTGTATTGTATTGTATCCAGGAAGCCATTAAAGCAAGAAGAACCCCGACCTTCAATAGAGACGACGGTTACAAATTCTCTATTATAAAATGTTATTAATGGCCATCGACGTAACATCGAGCACAAGGACGTAACACAAGATACAGTTAGTGTTGTGTGCATGGCTGATTTTCAAATTCGTGTGTGCCAAACACACCATTTCACCAACGTCATAATCAGCGAAGTAAAACCAGCAGTTTGCCGCTTACCTGCAGAACAACGGATGCCGGTTGATAGTACTTCAATCTACCCTGGACAACGGCAGTTACATCTCCGAAACGTGGAATGGTACAAACTTCACGCGATAAATTCGTTTTATCCTATTTATAATGTTACGTTTCTGTTAGAACTGTAACCAGGTTCAGGTTTCATGAGAAAAGTCCGATGAAATTATGTTATTGGCATGAGTAAAATGTGTGCATAAAAAAATCACAGGTATGTAATGTTGTCTTTTTCTCATAGTCAAAGTGTTATTTAATTAACCCCTTGAGCAGCAAACGGGACAATTGTCCCACAATTGAAATTACCGTAGAGCGGCAAAGGGGACATCTGTCCCAGCCGAGATCGGCGCCGATGTTTTCCAATTATTTACCCTTGATACCTCACATAAATCATACGGCCTGTGGTATGTGCGAAAAGAGGAGAAGATTCTCTGTCGTTAACTAGTTGGTTCATTATTTTTCGTAGTCGCCATTTTTTAGTCTATGATTGAACCAAATCAAACCAAAAACTTCAATATTCATGTTGATTTTCAACACCGAATATTTTTTTATTTTTGTATGGGTATAAGTAAAACGAAGTCATAGGTTGAATGAAGCATATTATAATTATTATAAAAGTATTCACAATTTCTTGTATAGGGTGATTTATTTCCAGAAAAAACATAGAAATGTTGGACAAGGCAGTTTTTTTCTGTACCACAACTTTGACAGATAATTCTGAATAATGCTTATTGCTTTACAAAACGACGTTACACGTATCTAATAGCAAATTTCAACAGGAACATAAAACAGGTCTTCTTTATACGATCCGTATAGTAGTTTCGGAGTAATCGTCGTTTTCCTGAAACGCTATATTTTTGTTGTGATGTAATCTTCTTCTTCTTCGCGTTCTCTAAGAGAAATTACAATTCAAACGTCAGCGCTCGAGAGGTTAATAAAGACAATACAACGACGGATGAACTAAATATTTTGTATTTCATTTGTAGGAAGCTGTCCAAGTAGCAAACATAACAATAAACAGCACAGTGGAGCAATTGAAGTCGAATGGGATTGGCATTTCAAGGATCCTTTGTCGGCGGAAAATCATCAGCGTCTATCATTGCTTTTCTATAGCTATTGTTCAAGGTCTGCTAATGCACCGGATTATTGTGTTAATCCTTGGTAAATATGACATTGCTTAATATAATTTCTTTTCTCTCAACATTGGGATTACAGTGTGTCTCTCGGTAATCCGGCAGATATTGGACCAGAGCCCTGCCGGATAAGTAAAAACGCCGAATTACTGGAAATCACTAATAATGACGCATTTAAACAGCAGAGGCTGTGTTTTATTGTATACATATCAGTATGTAATACTGTGTTATACACTACATTAGTACATAAACGCAATTGAAATGTTAACGTAAACTTAAACTACAATAAAGAAAAAAAAACGGTTGTGTCACCCGAAGACTCCCGGCGAGCAGACAACCACCCTCCCAAGGGCTATCCCTCTCAAGGGCTATTTTCCAATATGGCTTGTTTCTCGGCTAGCCTGGTTTATTATTATTTGATTAAAATATATGCCAGAATTCCATTCCACACGCTTTTATTAGGTCGACCTGTATGTAACTAACTATGTAATGGAATCTAAGGTAACTAATTTAACCATCTTCCAAGGATCGTAGCGTCATGAAAATTGGCAGCTGTATGTAGTTCTGATGACAACACAATAATATGGTACTGTCGAACTGATCTGATGATGGAGTCGGAAGATATGAACTGGAACTTCATGATGGAACATCGTATCATAACTGTGTTTGGACTTGTTAGAAAAGTTTTGGAATGAACTTTGACCATGATTAGGTTTCAAGATCTGATGATGAAGCCGGAAGATAGGCACTGGCATTCCATGATGGAATATCGTATCATAGCCGTGTGTATGTGAATATCGTATCATAGCCCAAAAGCGTGTTTTTAGTGTTTTTTTTTAAAACTAATAATTTATTTTAGTGTTGCTTGTATAAGAGATATTGAAACCAAAATTTTGCAATGTGGTTTCGACCCTGCGATGCATCTGTGTACAGATATTTCCATTGCCGTGTACCAATATTCTAATTTTTCTGGGATTTTTTTTTTTGGTATTTTCCAAAAAAATATATTAAAAGTTGCTTATTTGCTCTAAATTGATTCACCTTCTTCAAGAAGGCCTGGTAACTAAAAAGTCATCCTGTATATCCTGTGTATGTATATTTTGATGATTTTTGAAAAATAATTTGAATGTACACTTTTTAACCTACGCTTAATTTTCTACTATTTTACAATATGTGAACTCGTACTTATACTTACTAAGATACTTACTTCACCTCAAAAATAATGCTGTGTACCTTAGGACAGGCTCCAAGCCTAGTAATGTGACACTGTCATGCTCTAATAATTCATTCTTCTGCTATTGACTCGAATAATATTGATTCATAATGTAACTTGCAAAGTAGTTTTATTTACAACTAGCTGCGCCCAGCGGTTTCACCCGCGTGGTGATGGAAAATTGTGATAACGATGATAGAAAACCATATATCTTTATAAAGTATAGCCTATGTGTTATTCTGATGTGTAAGCTATATTATTGTAAAGTTTCATCAAAATCCATTCAGTAGTTTTTGCGTGAAAGAGTAACAAACATCCATACATACATACAAACTTTTGCGTTTATAATATTAGTAGGATTGTATTTTTACTTTCCCGGCAGAGGGAAAGTATTATGAACGCGTTTCTGTGTGTGTGTGTGTGTATTCCTCCACTATAGCACCCAAACGCTTCATCCGATTGAACTGAAATTTGGCATGCAGGCATCATTTGATCATGGCAAGAGTTGAAAAGATTGTGGTTGAAATCGGTCCACCAGGGGGCGTGCTAGTCATACTTTAATCTCGAAATATTGCACTCAGTGACTTGGAATTCCGTACACAGATGCGTCATTGGGCCAAAACCACATTGTAAATATTTGGTTGGAATATCTCCTATTCAAATTCTGCCATATTTAACAAAATACTACATTATAATGAAATACAAACGGAGCTGCCATCGAATTCACCGACCGAAGTCGGGCCCATCATATAGCCATTTTAATACCACGCAAATACTACAAATTACTACATTTGCGATCATAATCACTTGACGTGCGAGGGGAAGGGGCCTTGTCTGCTTGCTGAGAAAGTATAGAATAGAATAACTTAATTGTTTTATAAAAACATTTCGTAATCAATATTACACTGCTTTTATTAAAAAAAAAAACACTTTATGCACAAATGGTAGCCATATCGCTATAGCGATATCTTACAGTCAACCGTTTCTTGTCTTGGGATGACAAAGCCGTTTTTCTTTGCATTGCAAATAAATAAAATATAATGAATCATCTTAAGAACATTCTGCAAAATAGACCATTTGGACTGACCAGTGATCGGACCGGTTGGGCGCCAACAATGCCTACAGGCATTTTACGTCGTTTGACAGATCCTTACCTACACCTTTCGGCTGGCCCCCATATATATTATATAAATATGAGGACATCGGGAGAAGAACGATGAGGGTTATGTTTTTGTGTAACTGAGTAAAACGACTTTAAAGATTCGCGGCAAGGATACAAAGTTGTTTTTGATCAGGAGTCATATGTTATTTTAGTATTATTTGACGTCATATTTAGTTAGGGTTGATATTATTGTTTAAGAACCTAATAATATGTGTATATAATACATCAGTATTCCCCACAATCGATTCGATTCTCATCGTTTTTCCCCTACATGCTATTTCAAAAATGTCCATTTTTGCTATAATATTTCCTATTTCCATCATCAATATTTCCTACTCGATTTTGACATAATTTTCTTATGGGTACAACGCACATTTCCTCATACTCAGTTTAAAATGAAGAAAAATGGTACATTCATCGTTCTTCCCCTGGTGTCCTCATATATTATATACATGACTAACAAGAATTCATGAAAACACGATATTATTAGTATTTATTTATAAAATTGGCCCAAAAGTTGCGGCGCAGTTTTTGGCGCATGGAGGCTGGCTTCCAATCTTAGGGATAAACTATCATTTGAAGCGATTAGTGCAAGCTCTGTCAATTGATTTAAATACAGATTTGATTTTTTATTATAAATACAGATTTGAATTCGTAATTTAACAGATATAGACACCGCGAGGCTGGTTTACTTCAGCTATTTTCACAGCTTGATGTCGTATGGCATCTTGCTGTGGGGTCATGCTGCTGACGCTGATAAAATATTTATACTACAGAAACGAGCCATCCGCGCTATTTATAAATTGGGTGCTAGACAGTCGTTACGCGGAAAATTTAAAGAAATCAATATTTTGACACTTGCATCTCATTACATCTATGAAAACTTAATGTATGTGCATAAAAATAAAGAACTGTTTTTAAAAAACTCTGATAGGCATGGTGTCAATACTAGAAATAAAAATAAACTTGCTGACCATAAAAGTCGACTCTCCAAAACCACAAAATCATTCAAAGGGCAATGTATACGCTTCTACAATAAAGTCCCAGAAAACATGCAAAATTTATCTGTGATACAATTTAAGTCATTTATTAAGAAGAAGCTGTACTTAAAGGGCTACTATAAAATAAATGATTATCTAGACGACAAAGACCCTTGGAAATAAAATGGTTACCTCGATGATTAATATCACGTTATATGTCACAATAATTTGTTATAATGTCACAATATCTCAATTTTTTATCATTTATGTATGTTTGTATGCATTATTGACGTCAAAAAGTTACGATTTCGTACTATTTTGAATAAAAAACTTATGATTATGATTATGATTTGTACCTAAATCTTGTTAATATTGTTTAAGACTAGCTTTACAAGATCTTATCTGGACATATCAGCAAAGTTGCCTGAGCGGAATAATTAATAATAATATATTTTTTGTTTTCATTTTTGAAGGATTCTCCGAATGGAAATGTATGGCGAGCGTGACCTTCCCCTACAAATATTTTTGGAAAAGTACTGCTTCAACTTGGAATACAGGTGTCCATCTTCGACCTGTCATACTCCCATGATACAGCATATTAGACGGTAACTGCAAACACTTTTCTTTACAAGCTTTATTTTAACTTACAATATTCGTACGTAACTAAGTTGTCCATTTCAAAATTTGCAAATTTTTAACTACTTGCTGGTATTCAATTGAGCTGAAATTTGGCATAGTAAGTTTGTTGATAATGTAATATTATGGTACTATCGAGCTGATTCAACGATGGAGCCGGGATGTAGGGAGGAACTCCCTGATAGAAAGTGCTAAGATAGTCGAGTTTGGGCTCGTTTGTTTTGTTGTCATGAGTACTTTCCATTACACATGATGATGCGGGTCTAAAGATGGAGCCGTGAGATAGTCACTGGAACTCCCTAAAGTGCTAAGACAGTCGAGTTTGTTTTGTTGTCGTGAGTACTTTCCATTTGTTGTCATTTGTTTTAGTTAGTTAGTTTAACTGGGCTTTTTCCCGCACTTGGCCTCTTGATTGGGCCGTTGTGCGTGGCTTATGTTCTTATTTATGTTACTCCAGCCAACCCAGGCTGTCCCAGATGGTTAGCAGCCTGTTTGGGTTGCTACAGGCCTCCGGGACAGATGCTGGAGATTGTAGTATTCTTGCCCGTTGCTCTGCCACGCTCCTGCATTCTATAAGCACATGCTGTGGCGTTTCTTCTTCCTCCATGCATCCTCTGCATAGAGGGCTGTCTGTCACACCTATGGTAAACAGGTGTTTGTTTAGGGGACAGTGACCTGTCATAGTACCTATGACTTTACGGATTTTGTCCCTTTTTAAACTGGTGAGGTTGCGGGCAAGTTGTTTAGACGCTTCCGGAACCGCATTCTTTGTTTGCCTACATCCTGCGTTTTTTTTCCATTCTGTAAGGTGTGTTTCGTCGGTGTTCCTGCGTAGCCATGTTTTTTTTTTGGCCTGGGGTATGGGCATCAAGGGTTCCGGTCCATATACAATTTTCTTTGATCTTTTGGCCCGATCGTCTGCCGCATCGTTGCCTAGTTGTCATTTATTTTGTTGTCATGAGTATTTTATAATTCAAGAGAACAAAAAAGCATGAAAAATCTTTGATAATAGTCAGTTAAGCAAATTAACAGTAAATGTAGTGCAGAAAGCTACTAAAACCACCAAAAACACACTATGAAGTCCAAATACTGAACTGTAACTGTAATACAAATACTGCTGACAACTGATGTCTTTTGAAATAATGTTGCCATTAACAAACCATCTGTCCCATTACCGATGCCACATCGAAAAATAAAGGCCAAACTGAAGCCCTAATGAATTAGACATTAATTATAAAGAAAATCTAATAAAAAAAACTCCGGTTAACTGAACTCTGGTCAACTGAAACCTGGGTTATCCAAAATGCCTCCGAAAAATGTGCCAAGTAAACCTTTTAATTCAGTTTTCTCAAAACTCGAAAAATGTTGCTTATCATCTTCATCCAGTTAAATTGCGAGTTAAAAAGAGTCGATATTGTTGTGTGTTTCCTTCCCCTAAATGTTAAGAGTCTAATTCAGTCACTGGATCAGGGTATGATATTGTGACATTTTTGAGAACCATTCTGCAAGATAGTGACATGCAAAACAAAAACATTAATAAAGCACTGAAGACAGCAAATATGAAACATGTAATTTATTGGTGTGCTCAAGCCTGGGAATTAGACCAAGCAAGTGAAAGCAGAAACTCTTCAAAAGTGCTGGAGAAAACTGTATGATGGGCTTGAAGGAGACGAGAGAGAATTTCTGGATGGAAAGACATCAATATGTCGAGGTGGAGGAATGGGTTGTCACGGAAGATGAGTTTTAAAATGAATGGGTAAACTGTTGAAAAGATTAATGCCGACGGATATTGTTGATGTATTTCGGACCTTTTGTGTTCGTGGTAAATCTATATTGTTATTTCTTCCCTTGTCATGTTTATGGTATCCACCGCGAAGCTTAAAATTTTCTAGTTGGTTATATAGAAACATGATGCATTCAATTACATAGGATATAAAGCATTTACCTTAACTTTAACTTCGTCCGAAAAATAAAAGTCAAAGGATTAGAGATGGGCTAGAGATGGTGACCACAAATCGGTGACCAGTGGTAGTGCATATTTCCGTTAAGCCATGCTTGGGGTTTCCTCGACTTGTGGGCTGCCGCTGACTCCTGCTGGATAAACAAACACCTGTTTGCCATAGGTGTGACAGACAGCCATCTATGCAGAGGATGAATGGAGGAAGAAGAAATGCCACAGCATGTGCTCATGGAATGCAGGAGCGTGGCAGAGCAACGGGCAAGAATACTACAATCTCCAGCATCTGTCCCGGAGGCCTGTAGCAACCTAACCAGGCTGCTAACCTTCTGGGACAGCCTGGGTTGGCTGGAGTAACATAAATAGAAACATGAGCCACGCACAACGGCCCAATCAAGAGGCCAAGTGCGGGAAATAGCCCAGGAAAACTAACTAACTAACTAACTGAGTCCTGCTGGAAGACAAAGTGTCTTCCAGCAGCCACCATATCCATCCAGAACTTCACTACCGGTTTTAAGTTGTGGATGTATCCATCGCCGTTGATTCTGCCGAAAATTTGGTGTGCATGACGGTGGGCACTTATGAAGCATCTTGACATAGCCACATGTCTCTGGAAACTTCATAAACTTGAGTTTTTTTCTACCCAAAGCAATTAATTATCTCCTTTGGCGATTTTTTGGCGCAAAGGGACTCCAGGATCGCCGCTCTTCTGTCTTGTTCCCGGTTCATGTTCTTGCAAGTTGGAACGAGTCTATACCCACGCAACTCGTTACGATATGAACTAGATGTGAGATAGGCTATTTGCAGGTTTACACTCAATGTCCGCCAGAGGGCACTTCATAAACAAATTCAGGATTTACCTCTGTATATCAAAATATATCTAAATAAGCGCTATTTTGAGGATGCTCTCAATAATAATTATTATTTATTCTGTTAGCTTCGTTCACGGAGACGGTTGTATAACTGTCACTTGCAGTACTGTCGAAACTAGCAGCAATCTTGGAAGATCAGCAGGAGACGATGACACTAAACAAGTTCGTAATTACAACATTTTTTTAATTAATCATCATGTTAATACTATGTATTTTCTTAAATTTGCTTGTTTATTCCTTACATCAGCATGTCTTCGTGAAAAACTGTTAGCTTTAATCTCTTCAAATTCTTCAAATTATTTTTAACCCTTGGAGTAAATGGGTATTTTCATGGATGCATCTGTCTCTTTTGCAGGATTTTCGGCGACATCGACCTTAAAGTACTATAACTACGAAACTACTACACCAATCATAAAAAGAACAACTGCACAATGATTGCATTGAAATTTTGAGTATATAATATTGAAATATCATTTTGTCAAAGAACTGAAAAATATGAGAACGTCAAAGAACTGAAAAAAACGCAGAACCAGATCTGGTCGTATCATACTCAACGGATAATTGTTTCAGAACCAGATTTGGTCGTATCATACTCAAGGGGTTAAAGGGATATTTTCTGCCAAGTCAAGGATAGGTAGGCTGTCAGATCTTTTATGAATTTATGAGTGTCGAAATATTGAAATATTGAAATTATCGACTCTTGATTTCTTGAAACAAACAGCATTATTGATCATAGTGATTTTAGCAAATGGCGAATTTCACTCGAAAATAATACTATTAAATTTTGTGCGGTATTATCTCCCTGCAGTAAAATAAGCCACTAATAATTGAATATTATTGTTGTTATTATTGATTAAATAATGGGGTTTTAAAATCAATCTTCATTATATTTAAAAAAAACTTCGTTATCAACGTTATTATACAAAATTTATTCGACTTTACAAGATAAATGAACTCGACTGATTTGATTAAAAATTTTATTTCATATTTTTTTTCACTTACGATTGTAGAATAAATTGATTTATTGTAATTTCTACAACCTAAAAGGTCATTTTGAAATAAATAAAGTTGACCAAAAACTCTGATAAGCTTTTTATCACATAAAGTGAAAAGGTTAGGAAACTTGATGTATGAGGTTTAGCATAAATTAAGAAATTTCATTAACCCGCTGAGCACGTAACATCCATTTGGGGACATGAATGGCGGCCGCCGAAATTCCGAAACGTCCACTACTGGATATAGCGCTCGGCTCTTACGAAAATGTCGTTTAAATTTCGAAATGCGATTGTATATTCTATCGAATGATGCCATAATATAGCCAAATATGCAACACTATGAAATTGCTCGATTGCCGCATGCGATGTTAGAAATATGAATTACTACATCCCTTACAAAATCGATGACCTCATTTCTGACGACAGTCGCGAACTGCCCATTCGCGGCGGCGTATAATTCCGCGACGTGTTGTGTTGTGAATTGTTTTGTGTATATAAGTGCAGTGCATACCGGATAAAAGTAAGTAATTTCCATTTTTAAGTAGTTTAGGCCTTAGGATTAAACAATTTACACAGCCCATTTGCTGTTTTTCACGAATTTTCGAAGAAAACACTTTGGCAAAACGTAACGGCTCGCGAAAGATGGCCGTTTTTATTTTGTAATGTTTGTGAAATATCCCGTTATATCGCGAAACATGACGTAATGTCGCTTTAATTTACTAATAAAATAGGTATTGCTTCATTTACATCCTAAGTTATCACATAATTAGGCGTATTTTGAACATTATATGTTGTTTTCTAATATGGCTCGCGAAAATGAAACTTGTTTTGATAATTACTATGAGAGAAAAAAGTGTGATTTTCCATAGTTTTTCGATGAAATGTGACTCTTTGGAGTATAGTAATTAGTTATTAGACATATAATAAGTCTATGATAAGACAATATAATTGAAAAAATCTAACGAATTTTATATTATGGGCATTCAAAGTTTATTATTAGGTTCGGAAGTCGGAAACTCTCAAAACTTTAGATTTTTCTATAATATCAGACAAAGCTCAAAGTTCTGGTGTGATTTCTAAGAAGAAGTGATGTAGTAATAAAGTTATTTTGAAAGAATTTCATATAAAAAAATACCATAAGTAGTCACAAATTAAAAATTAAAAAAAATTTTTTTTACGAGAATACATACAATTTTTCTTGGCTGAATAAATAAATATTTTTTCCGTATTTTTGTATGCAAATAAGTAAAAAAAAAATATCGCTTTGGTAAAGCATTTAATAAAGAACATAACTGTATTTACAATTTTTGATATTTACAAAAACTGTATTTACAAAAAAATCGAAATGATTTTATAGGCGAGTTTTTTCAGTTTGCCAATTTTGTAATATTTATTCATTATTATCTTAATTGTTTTACGAGATAAGGTTATAATGTTTTATATGTCAAATTTCAATGCGATCATTTTTCTATTAATCTTTTTTTAATCCGATTAGTGGTTTATAAGTTATGATCGTTTTTCTCAAGGCCGTTGACTCGCGTCGATTTTTTGCGCGAATATGTCGCGCGCAAAAGTGATGTTTTTGGGCGCGGTGAGTTTTTACCTCGCAACGTGAGGGGTTAAGGGTGGGGGGGGGTTGAGAGTTTTATTCTTTCCTTTGCGATGCCGCAGACGAAAATTTTAAGGAATTACAGTCGTTAAAGGTTTTACAGTCGTTAAAAATCCTGCAGATTTAATTGCATCAAAGACTTGGATCAGTGCCTGCTGATATTAGCATAGTTATTAGTGCAAAATCGTCATTTAACAGTAAAAAAACAATGAATTATTTACCAATAATTGTGTTATTAGTAAGAAAACTACATCAATAAGAAAGAAAGAGCTGCATCAGTTGCTGTTTCATACGGCGACTGCAAGTCGCACATATTTCCACCCTCAGTTAAAGCTGAGCAATGTCTCTCCTTGACTTGGCTTGTCATTAAAGCGTTAGAAGAGCTGCAATATTCGGGCATGCGGCTTGCGCGATTCATTCATGCACAAAGCGGGAGCAAAATACTCCCAAAAATCAATTGCAATGCAAATTTACATCAACCAAATTACTTCTAAATCTCGACTATCCCTCATGTGATTTCATTCGCCCACTGGGGAGGGGGGGGGGGGGGGCATCACTAATTGTTATAACAAGATCTTTTTGCAGCTAAGCAACAAAAAGATCTTATAATAACAATTACTGATGATCTCAAATTGGAAAAATACACAGTTACAATTGCTAAAAGAGCCAACTCTACTCTCTAATCTCTCTATCTAATAAGGCAAAGATTTCCAACATCTGTCAATAGAGGTGTTTATTGAGATGTACTAGACCTATTCTTGAGTATCGCTATCAGCTGTGGAATCCCTAATTATGCAATGATGTAAATATCTTGGAAAAGATGCAAGCGAAGGGCAATCAAAATGACAGTGGGCCTGAAGAATAGGAATTATGAAGATTGTGTGGAATTACGTACTTGGACTGACTACTCCCAAACAATGAAGATTGAGACATATGAAATCGTCATAAATTATTACGATCCTAGGCTAGAGATTTGCCACAAATTCAACCTCAACATAATTCTTTGAGGTCACAGCGAAAAACTCAACTGTTCAAAATTTAAATCTAATCCTCTTAAGAACGTTTTGCCAGAGTTGTGGACATGTGGAATCAACTACCATTTAATGTGATTAGTGTAATCTCTGTCAATCAATTTAAAATAGACCCGATTTGTATTTAAAAACTTGGTAATATTGTTTATGGCTAGCTTGAAAAGATCTGTTTTTTTATTTTTTTTAATTTGTTGTGTGGGGTCTTTTTGAGGTCTTTATGAGCCTTGTAACACTGCGACCATTGCTGATCTATTTTGTTTGCCACCTTCTATAGTTATGCGCTAAGCCTCGTGTCATTTAAGAACCGTGTCATCGTGTTGGTGGTAAAACCGTACGCATCAGCGGGCCACACTCGCACATGAGGTGCAGGGGAGTTTCCTTTGCCCCTTGGCAAAACCTGCACATTTTCGTGTCCCGGAGCTTGACGTTGTACATGTGTTTGTTCAGGCCACAAGATCTGATATGGACGTATCAGCAAAGCTGCCTGTCCAGAATAAATAATAATAATAATCGCCAGTCTAGCGGTATTACTAAAAATGCACTGATATTACTGTCGTGGGCAAACTTTCATGACTGTATTCATACTTCAGGAATTTATGTTTGCATCCAGGCGATTATGTGGTGGTGTCGCTGCGTCTACTGTTCCCGCGGAACCGCTCCTCCGGCGATCCGCTTGACTGCGGATTCGCTGCGTCTGTCTCTGGCCACTTATCTGCGATTGCGTTTGCGCGCCACTCGCTACATCCGCGCCGCTCCAGCCGTTGATAACGCGGATGACCTCACGAGTCAGTGCACGCATTCACTCTTCTCAGCTCATCACCATTACTTCGCTCAGGGACCAACTACAGTGTGTTTCAAGTAAGTCGATATTTATTTTCGGTGGTGCAGATGGAATTAGATCACCAGGAGCCCCGAGCAGCTTTCCCTACTATTACAGTAAGTGGAGCTGTTCAGCGACTGGTCAGGTTGTATAAAAGTGAAGCGCTCCAAATGTTTTTGCCCTGGACTCGCCAGCATTAACACAAAGCTCACCTCATATGATCCCAAACTGGTCTATAAGGGCTCTAATATCTCCCTTATTGAGCCAAATAATCAATTTAAATTCCTTAGCAGGAAACTCACCCATTGGGGAAGACAGTGAATGGGTGGTAAGATGAACGCTCACATGTGGAAAGACAGCTGTTCTAATCCTACCACAGCCAAGAATTCCATGGCAGCTCCGTTTATATTAGATGTACCAGAAAGTTCTGTCCGATAATGTCATATCATATTTCAATATGTATTCGCATGTACATTTAAGACCTATATGGCTCTTTCTCTTTATCACTGCATTTATACAAATGTAACCTTTTAAATTAAGGGAAACCAAAGATGATTTATGTTATAATATATGCGACATAATTGTGAACATGGCTACTGATAAAGTTAATATACGGCACTATATCTTGTACGAATTTTAACAAGGAAGAAATGCTACAGAAGCGTGAGGAAATTTACTGAAAGTATTTATTTGGTGAATGTACAGTTTCGGATAGAACATGCAGAAGATGGTTAGAAATATTTAAAGCTAAGATTTCGGTCTTAATGATAAGCCATGCTCTGGTCGGCCATCTTTGATTAATAACGATATTGTCAAGAGCATGTTACAGCAAGATCCTTTTTTGACAACATCTGAGGATGCAGAAAAGCTTAGCTCAGCTTAACAAACTATTTCAGATCATTTTCTAAAACTAGGATTGGTATGGAATATTGGTGTATGTTCAATAGGGGCACATCATACTACATCTTGATAACGACAGCCCACATGCTGGGGGACTCATCAAAAAATCGCAAATCTAGGTTGGGAAATTTGATTGCACCCACCATTCTACCCGAACCTACCATCCTCCGATTTATTTTATTTTTTATTTATTTATTGAGTTCAAATTATGAGTACATTCAATTTACAAAAGTCTTAACCTAACTAGGCTGCCGCCTGTTCCAAGGTAGACTATTTATTTTAATTATCCTAAGAAATCTATAATATTATATTTATATAAATAAACAAAATCATACATAATGTAACAGAAATATCTTAATTACCTTATAAAAATTCATAGGAAAATTTCATGAAAATTGTCAATATTATTTTATTTTAAAACATGATAAAAATTAATATATATTCATAAATGTATTAATAAGTATTAATATGTATTATTAATATACAAAATAAATTAAAAAAAAATAAAATAAAATAACATTTAGAAATAATCAATTTATATTACTACATATACTATTATGTTTTTATTATAAAGATTCAATTATTTAATAAGGTGTTCAATGTCTGCATTTGTACAATTTAAGAGGTAGGCATTTTTAAATTTATATGATATTTTAATGTCTTTAATGTTTGGTGGTAGGCAATTATAAAGCTTGGGGGCAAGATAAGAGAAACTGGATTGGCCAAAAGCGGATCTCCTGAGTGGTATTGCAAAATTTGTTTGTGTCGATCTTCTTGTTATTCGAGATTGCTGGCTTTTTTCCTGTTCTCCTATCTCACTCTGGAATTTAGTGAGAGTTACCAGCACAAACATTTTTCTCACACTCAACACTCTATACTCTCGGAAGAGGTCATCGGAAGAATATGTGTGGGGTTTTTTATTGATCACCCTCAGTATAGCTTTTTGCGCTTTGTAAAGGGTGGCCAGAAGCGTTTTTGCCGCACAGCCCCAAGTTACGATGCCATATCGATTACCACCTGTTTCTGTCCCCAGATTTTTTTTTAAAGGATTTTTTTTTAATGAAGCTAATGACAGAAGCAGCTTGGGTTTTCGGCCTCTAAATATAAGACATTTAAAAAAAATGGTATTTACGAATTGCCATCATACAAGAGTACATAAATTATGGTTAAAATTAAATTAAACAAATAATAATAAAGGTGTGAAAAAAATATTATTTTATTTTATTCCACAAACGGACAGAACTTTCCGGTAGACCTAATATTTATTTACTTATTATTATTGCGGCAAAATTATTTAATTATTATTATTGCGATCATGCAGCGAAAGTAAAAATGTTCTTTGGATTTTGAAACTGCACCTGTGGTTCTTTCCGTTATGCAATAAAGTGTTTGCAGATCTCTAATCTTTATCGTTGAAAGTTTTTAACCCCTCCTGTTGCGAGGTAAAAACTCACCTATCACTTTTGCGCGCGACATATTCGGGCAAAAAATCGACGCGAGTCAACGGCCTTGAGAAAAACGATCATAACTTATAAACCACTAAACGGATTAAAAAAAGATAAAGAGAAAAATGATCGCATTGAAATTTGACATATAAAACATTATAACCTTATCTCGTAAAACAATTAAGATAATAATTAATAAATATTACAAAATTGGCAAACTGAAAAAACTCGCCTATAAAATCATTTCGATTTTTTTGTCACAAAATACGTAAAATATGCAAAAATTGTAAATACAGTTATGTTCTTTATTAAATGCTTTACCAAAACGATATTTTTTTTTTACTTATTTGCATACAAAAATATTTATTTATTCAGCCAAGAAAAATTTTATGTATTCTCAAAAAAAAAATTTTTTTAATTTTTAATTTGTGACTACTTATGGTATTTTTTTTTATGAAATTCTTTCAAAATAACTTTATTACTACATCACACTTATATGAAATCGAAGACTATCGCGGTTGTTTGACATTATAAATAGGATAGAAAACGAATTTACCGCGTGAAATTTGTAGGACCCTACATTTGTAGGGTCCTACAAATTTCACGCGGTAAATTCGTTTTCTATCCTATTTATTACATCACACTTCTTAGAAATCACACCAGAACTTTGAGCTTTGTCTGATATTATAGAAAAATCTAAAGTTTTGAGAGTTTCCGCGTCCGAACTTAATAATAAACTTTGAATGCTCATAATATAATATTCGTTAGATTTTTTCAATTATTTTGTCTTATCATAGACTTATTATATGTCTAATAACTAATTACTATACTCCAAAGAGTCACATTTCATCGAAAAACTATGGAAAATCGCACTTTATTCTCTCATAGTAATTATCAAAACAAGTTTCTTTGCGCGATTCATTTTACAAAACAAGATATAATTTTCAAAATACGCCTAATTATGTGATAACTTAGGATGTAAATGAAACAATACTTATTTTGTTAGTAAATTAAAGCGACATTACGTCATATTTCGCAATATATCGGGATATTTCATAAACATTACAAAATAATAACAACCATTTTTTCGCGAGCCGTTTGTTGTCGCCGAAGTGTTTTCTTTAAAAATTCGTGAAAAACAGCAAATGGACTATCTCAATTGACTAATCCTCATGCCTAAACTACTTAAAAATGCAAATTACTCACTGTTATCCAGTAAACACTGCACTGTTATCCACAAAACACTGCACAAAACCACCATTTCGCGGAACTATACGCTGCCGCGGCGCTGGCCGATGGAGACTGCCGTTTTGACGTCTATGCTGACTTTTTAAATCGCCGTTCGATTTTTTCGCCGTTCGCCGCCGAATTAAAGATTATTTGGCCATATCGTTCCGCCGTCAGAAAGCATTAAGTACGACGTTTCGAATCGTAAATTGCATTTTTCGCAGCGGCGAGCGCGATATCCAGTAGCGGATGTTACGTGCTTTAGGCGGCCGACGTACATGTCCCCAATCGGATGTTACGGATAGAGCGGGTTAACAGTCTTGACGTGTTCTATCAGTCGAGTCATTACGGATACTTTTGTTTGCCCAAGGCACAGCTTCCCTTCATGTTATACAGGCCTGGGGCTTGCAGCTGTATTACATCCTATAAAGGTCTCAGAGAACGAAATATATTTTGGGTCAGTCTGAAGATCTTTTTTATATCAAATTTGTTCAGCATCTCACTTAATCCATTATCATCATCATCATCATCATCATTTATTCATTCCATAAAAGCATTTCACAATACTGAGGAACATGTCAAATGTTACAATCATAATTTACCGGATGATAAAACCGCTTTGATTAATTAAAGAAAAAAAAATAATTGTAATCAGAGGTGATTACTTAAAAATAGTCAAATTTACAAAATAATCAATAATCAAACAGTAAATAATAATCAACACAATGAAAAAGAAAAATTCTGAAACATGCATAATTTAAAACAATGTCAATAAAATCTAAAACTTAGTGCGAAAGTATACTCATAATTTGGTTATTTATAATCAAGCAATTGTGGACGCACTATCATAAAAGTCGTCCAGTTTATAAAGGGCATGTTTGACTAACTGATTTTTCAAGCAGATTTTATATGCTGCCATCTCAAGTCTTTTCGTTGATGATGGCAAAGCATTGAACAATTTAAAACTAATATATAAAAATGTTTTTTGATATTTAGTCAAGCGTACTTTAGGCAATAACACATTGTTTTTATGTCGCGTATTATGGCTATGCCGAGTGGAGTGAAGCTCGTAATTTAAAACATTCTCTTTGGCGTATAAAAGGCACTGATATATGTACATGGACGACATGGTAAGGATACCAGCTTTAATAAAAAAGAGGCGCAATGTGTTTCTCTGCTTACACCAAAAATTGTCCTAACGGCTTGCTTTTGTAGCACAAAAACGCGATGGGTATCGGTTGCATTACCCCATAGTAGTATCGCATAAGACATCTTTGAATGGAAGCAGGAGTGATACACACTGATCGCTGCACGTTCGCCAGCCAGAAATTTCACCTTTCTTATAGCATAGACTGCCGATGACAAAGTACAGCCCTTGACGGGTGGTATGAATACTCGTGGTCTCCTCGGATTTTGCATTGGTATGTCATGAAATGATAAATTTTCTTTGTTACAGATATACTAAAATCAGATCTTGGGAAGTCAACCTCCCACCAGCGACAATCTCAACATCTTACAATACAAAAGAAATGAGAGATTCATTAATTAACCAAGTGAACGACTTGGTTCTTAAAGGCAAGAATATACATTTATTTTATTTAACATTTGATTTGATTAATTATGAATAAAATCTAAAGAAATCGGTCCTACCTGTTTGTGTTGCCAGATTCTTGAAAAAAGTACAAATTCCCCTCTGTAGCAATACCCCTTGCACAGCTAGACACATTCTAGCTGGCTGCAAGGTGGCCTTAGATCAAGAACGGTACACTTACCGCCATGACAAAGTTCTCGCTGTTATTCGCAAGGTAATTAGTCTCTCAGTGGCTCGTGCCAACAAGGGTTTGACAGTATCCTCCAAACCCCCAATACAGTTTGTGCGGGATGGCTCTAAAGGCAAAAAACATTTAACTACAAAACCTTTCTCAATAATTGAGAAAGCTACAGATTGGATTCTGGAGGTTGATTCGGTCTCTAAGCAGTATAAATTCCCTGAAAGTCTCGGATGCACAGCCCTCCGTCCAGATATAACTCTACTCTCTATCTCGGAAGGTGGCTCTTATTGTAGAATTAACTGTTCCATGGGAATCGAATATCCCAAAAGACCACGAGTACAAATTATATAAATACCATGATCTTGCAAATGCCGTAACCCGGAACAGCTTCACTGTTCACCTTCACGCGGTGGAAGTTGGCGCTCGTGGCCTGCCAGCTAATCTCTATTTCACCTCTTTAAAGATCTTGGCCTTTCCAGAAAAATAATCAACTCTGTCTTAGAAAAATTATCTAAAACTGCAATTTGCGCATCTCAAATTCTATGGCTTCGAAGGGGGAGTGAATGGGTGGAAAGGTGCACGCTCACATGTGGCAAGACAGCTTGCGGTGTCGACTACAATGGGCGAACCCGTCACCACAGGACGTTTTAACGATTAGTCGTTCTATCGCCCTGCAGTGAGCGTAGAAGACTTTGGACAATAACAATCCAACGTCTAGCTACGCCACAACCCGTGAGAGTCCAACGCCTTACCGCGAGTTAGCCAGGAATAAACCCGGCGGGCTCGAGATACTCGCGCCCTCACTTCCAATTGTGACCAGATTTCTCCGGTCTCTCGATTGGTTCCGAGTTCGAGGTCGCTTGCGCGGTCCTCTTCCTTACGAAGCGGTGAAACGGAGTATACCGAATCTATCGCGGACCAAGGCGTCCTTTGCCCGGCTCTGAACCGGGATCGGATGGCCAATGGTCATTTCAAGAGCAGTCGCCGTAAGGTAGGCAACCACCCCCGCTCTATAGGAAACAATACAGTTCCCAGACTCCCCCGACTGTTGGTCGGAGAGCACAATCGATTGGCTTGCGCCGCTCGGTGCGCAGACCGTCCAGGAGCGCCAGAGGTTTGATTCCCAGGGGAGACTGGTTGACCCAGTGTCCTACCCAGGTTCGCACCCCGTGCGTGGAGGCCGTCGGATGGGTGTTGACCCGTGAGTGTGACCGACCCTGAACACATGGATCATCGTGGCCACCTCATCATGGGCCCGTTAGCTCTCTAAGGACAGCTGTCCGTGGCAAGACAGCTGTCCTAAACCTACCACAGCCGGTTCGTAAGTCCGGAATCCACTACTCACCCCCCAGAAGTGTAAAAAAAATTAGTATTATGATGGGCCTCCGGTCAATGAATTCCATGGCAGCTCCGTTTGTATTTATTTATCGTTAATAACATTATTAAAACTATACTTTTATGATTCTATTACTTTTATGATTTGTCATTTTAATATGAAAGAACATTTAGTACTGTGTTGATTTTTAGTATTTTTTATTTGATATAAATTAGTTTCACTTTTAACCCGTTAAGTATGAGTCAACCAAATCTGGTCGCGAAATAATTATCCGTTGAGTACGAGTCGACCAAATCTGGTCGCGCGTTTTTTTCACTTCTTTGACGTTCTCATATTTATTCATAATTATCTAATTGTTTTACAAAATGATATTTCAATATTCTATATTCGAAATTTCAATGCAATCATTGTGCAGTTGTTCTTTTTATGATTGGTATAGTAGTTTCGTAGTTATAGTACTTTAAGTCGATGTTGCCGAAAATCCTGCAAAAGAGACAGATGCATCCATGAAAATACCCATTTACTCCAAGGGTTAACAGTTCACAGAAATGTGGAGTGTATCTTTTTAAAATGTTATCGATTTTTACTATTTGTATTTGTCGATCCTTGAGCGGGTGCTCCCCCTCCTACTCTGCCAAATTGATAGCCAAGGAACCGGCCGAATCGGACGCTCAAACTAACAGATGCAGTCAACGCACATTATTAGTTCTAGGGTTTTAAAATTTTGGAATACTCAGAAAGACTCCGCGGATTGCAACTGCCCACAGTCAAGGATCGTCGGATCTTCTGGTCAATCTTCAAGCGGAACCACATGCATCAACTGCGAGGACACGACTTCAAACTGGAGAAAACTCTTCCACAACATCCCAGGAAATACTTTCTAGTCAAATGGACTGTATACTAGTGGAATAGTTTACCTGCTGAAATGGTTAAAGTGATTAGTGTCAATTATTTAAAAATAGACTACATGTACATTTTTTCTAAATATATTTTTTATTTTAAAATAGTAATAAATTCAGACATATCGGCAATTATACTGACTGTCTGTCAAACATCTGTAAACATAGTAATCTGTAATCTGTAAACATAATAATAACATTATTAGTTTGGTACTCTAAAGAGACTGTTTTTTTTTCAGGTCATGAAGTATTCAGCAGTCTGAACGAAGCTGACGTAGAGAAAGATCAGGGGGCTTTCAAACAGCACATGGAACAAATTCAACTGAATTTAACATCATCGTCGCTTCAAACACAAGACTCAAACTGTGGTAAGTATGGACACCGCATGAAGATTGTAACACCCAACGTTTCGGCGATGTTGCAACCGTCGTTGTCTAGGGTAAACTGAAGAGCTGTCAATCCATTGTTCCGCCGATGCTTTTTTAAGATCTGATCTAGACGAGTAAGCAAAGCTGCCTGTCTAGAATAAATAGTATTAGTAAATAATATCATACAATTAAGCTAATAAAAATCGTCAAAATAAACATCAAAATAATCTTCAAACATTTTTCTTTTCTCATCTTTCTTTATTAGTACCAAGCTAATAAAGAAAATAATCAAAAAAAATACTTAGCATAAACTTGTTCTAGGGCAGGCGATATTCAAATGAATAATGATAACGGCATAAGCATAACAAATGATGTACATACACCTTATTAATTTAAGAAATACTGGAAATAGTTACATAATTAAGTATTATGGCTATTCAAAAGTATGGTTCAATCAGCCTAAAACAAATGATACATATTTTTATGATAGGTAGTCAAATAATTTTAATATTGATTAATTGTAAAAAAAAAACGGTAAATTTTAACCTAGAATAATCTAAAATAACTGTAATAAATTAAAAATAACAATATAGATACTCAAATTATATTTAAATTGTAGAAAAAGATAATACCTAGTCTAGATTAAACTAAAATAAGAATACAGAATAATTTTCAATCGAAGACTATCTCGGATGTTTGACATTATATATAAGATAAAAACTAATTTACCGCTTGAAGTTTGTAACACCCGACGTTTCGGCGATGTTGCAATCGCCGTTGTCCAAGGTGGCCAACGGCGATTGCAACATTTTCTTATTCATTCTCACAGGTTTATTACTTATCAACAATATATGTATCTATGATTAATATATATTTTTGAATGAATTTTTTTAGGATGTTCATGCTTTGATAGATAAATCAAAGTCTATTATATTTCCCCTTTTTTTAAGACTTTGTTAATTGTTTTATAATATGTTCAAATGCTCACTATTCTTGGTCGTTTCAGGTGTGGTTAAAATTCTATGGTCAATATCGGACGGATTAATCATTGCAGAGAAAATGCTAAGAGATGCCTCAGAAAAGTGGCTGAGTCCGGTGATTAAGGCATCGAAAACACCTCAGGAAACTATAGGTATGTACTTAATTCGACACATATAACTAGAGCTGTTAACTACAATGGGCGAACCCGTCACCTCAGAAAGTTTTAACAATATTGGATCGTTCTGTCTCCCGTGAGGTGAGCGTAGAAAACTTGGGACGAAACAGTCCACTGTCTAGTTATGCCACCCGCCCATAAGAGTCCAACCCCTTACGATAACCAGGTAAATCCCCCAGTGGGTCGACACTCGCGCCCTTATTTCCAGTTGCAACCAGTCTACTCCGGTCTACCGACTGGTTACAGATTTGAGGTTGCTTATGCGGTCTTCTCCCTTACATAGCGGTGATACAGTGTTTACCAAATCTATTGCGGCATTTGGCATCCTTTGCCTGGCTGTTCACCCAGAATCGGGTAGCTGATTGGACGTTTCAAGAGCAGTTGCCGTGAGGATAAAAACTATCCCCGCTCTATAGGAGACAGTACAGTTTCCATACTCTTACGGCTGTTCGTCAGGCAGAATGCACAATCGAATGGCTGATGCCGCACGGTGCGCAAACCATCCAGGGGCGCCCTACAGTTGACTCCTAGGGGAAACTGGCCCGCAAGGTCATAGTCCTACCCGGGTTTGCACTTCTGCGTGGAGGCCGCCGGATGGGTCGACCTGTGAGTTTGACCGATTCCTAAAAGTACAGGTTTTAGTAGCCTAACTGCAACAGGGCCATTAGCTCCCAATTCGACATATAGTAAGATTGTAGTAAGTCTATTAGAAAGTATATCATCTGATTCTTATATACGTAGGTCACACTGAAAGTTTCCAGAACTGACGACTTCAATATTTTTTTTTTTTTAAATAATTAGAACATTTATCTGAACTGAACTGAAAATAGAACTCTTTGGCTGTAGATTAAGTTTTGTTTTATCTATCATTTGTTTTCCTTTCCCGGCAGAGGGAAAGTATTTTGAATGCGCTAAGATTCTTTTTTCAGATGAAGATGGATATATACATTTTACCCCTCCCGAGACGATTAAGACCATTTCCAGACTGAAGTCTGTCTGTGAGTCTGTATTTCTGTGTGTATTGCTCGACGATAGCGCCCAAACGCTTTATCCGATTGAGCTCGAATTTGCCGTGCAGGTATCATTCGGTCATGGCAAGAGTTGCAAATATTGTAGTTGAAATCGCTCCACCAGAGAGCGCGCTAGTCATATTTCAATCTCAAAAAATTGCAGTTAGAGATTTCAAATTTGGTACACAGATTGGATCGAAATCACGTTGTAATCGAAATCGCCTCGTTGAATCGAAATCACGTTGAAAATTTCGGTGAAAAGATCTCGTATTCAAGCAATGCAAAAAACAAAAATACTGCCGTAATTAAGAAAATACTACATCGTATGAAATCGGAGACTATTGCGGTTGTTTGACATTATAAATAAGATAAAAAACGAATTTACCGTGTGAATTTTGTAACATCCGACGTTTTGGCAACGTTTTTTTTTTTATCTTTTTTATAAATACTACATCATTTTTAGAAAATACCATTTTAATTCCAGGGAAATACTACAAAATACAAAAAAAAACTACTTATGCTATCATAGTAAGTTGACACAATCACTGTTGGGTTGGGAGGGGGTGGTCGGGTGTAGGAAGAGTTGACAGGGAGGGGGGATTGGGGGAGGTTGAGGGTTTGGCGCGCGGAAGAGGGGGTGTCCTGCTTTCCGGTTAAGTCTTGGGGTGACACTATGATTTTTTTTTGTGGCGTCATTTCAAAAATTGCTTGTCTGCGATATGACGATCTTAACTCGTTAAAATTTTCACTGTATGATCTTTTATGATTTTAAATGTAATTCGACAGGTCAACAGTCTCAGCTTTAACCCTTGGAGTAAATGGGTATTTTCATGGATGCATCTGTCTCTTTTGCAGGATTTTCGGCGACATCGACCTTAAAGTACTATAACTACGAAACTACTACACCAATCATAAAATGAACAACTGCACAATGATTGCATTGAAATTTCGAATATAGAATATTGAAATATCATTTTGTAAAACAATTAGATAATTATGAATAAATATGAGAACGTCAAAGAAGTGAAAAAAACGCGCGACCAGATTTGGTCGACTCGTACTCAACGGATAATTGTTTCGCGACCAGATTTGGTTGACTCATACTCAACGGGTTAAACTGCTTTTGGTAAAGAAGCAATAATGA
Organism: Micropterix aruncella; assembly: GCA_944548615.1. Classification (NCBI taxonomy): domain Eukaryota; kingdom Metazoa; phylum Arthropoda; class Insecta; order Lepidoptera; family Micropterigidae; genus Micropterix; species Micropterix aruncella. Next base: position 11,458,235 of record OX155960.1, read on the forward strand.
AAGACCATGAGATTGAGCAGGCAATACACTGTGTATTGACTGTTCAAACAAATGTATGGAAAGAGTGCCTTCCGATAGTCTGATTAGACTATCGGATCCGACTATCGTATAGAAATAATCGGACGTGTATTCCTGGCCTTAGGCATAGGCATGAATCAGATACAATCAATCTGATCCAAACATTTGTCTGTGAGAAAGATCCCACACAATTTGACTGAAACTTAAGAAACAGTATGCATCACTTGGTGCAATGCCATGATTACTAGATTCAACAAACGGGAGTCAAATTTGTTGTGGAAGATATTAACAGGTGACGTTACAGTTTACAGCACGACCCCAATACAAAGCAGCAATCGACCATTTGGGTCTTTCAAGATTCAAGAGCGTTCAAAGAGCTTTGGAGAATCATCGTACCCTGAATAACTGATTGGTATTTGACCTTTTGCTTACTGGAAGTCATTGACGAAATCCGTAAACGCTGAATCATCTTGCACCATGACATTACATTACATATAGCGATATCAGTAATAGACACTGAGTAAAATACTTGAGAAACTATCCAGAAAACAAGAAATTACTTACAGAGACATAAACCTATTGGCAGATAGCCAGTAGGTATTGCTTCAGATCGGGACGATGAACTGCCGATGCAATCGTCGAAGTAACCAAATGTCTCACAGAATGCTTGAAAAGGAATAAACACTGCGTTGGCATCTTGCATCCGCTGTTTGCATGCAAACGCTTATATCATGAGACCTTTTCCATCAAAAATTTACCGTTATATGTGGATATGTTAGATGGAGGGAATAAAACCAGTCAACGATATACAAGCGGACCCGCCAACCTCTATTTGGTAGCAAAGGTATACAGATTGCTTAGCAATTGTACAAAAGAGGCGACATGGAAAACTGGAAAATACCCATTACGTGATTTGGCTTTATGTCCGTCAAATATTTATTAATGCGCCTGGTAGTGAAAAAAAATCCTTATTATTATTATTATTATATTATACACTAGCAGCTTAAGGCTGATGCGTGTATATCACATGCACTTGTTTTTAAACTTGTGACTATTTTGCACTAAGAAAAATGACCAGTTTGTTTTTAAAGCTATTGACAGAGATAGCACTGATCACATCCTCTGGCAACGCATTCCAAGCATCCACTACACGATTTGTCAATAAATATTTCCTGGGGTTCGATGCTGCAATTGTCTTATTTAGCTTCAACGAGTGTCCACGCAGTTGCTTCTTGGTGTTCAGGGTATACATGCTCTCTAGGTTGGGCACACTGTAATAACCGTGAAGCATTTTGTAGCTTTCTATTAGGTCTCCTCGCTGCCTACGTTCCTCTAATGTCGTCAGGCGAAGTTCTTTCAGTCGTACTTCGTATGGTTTGTTCCTCAGCGATAGCACCAACTTTGTTGCTCGTCTCTGAACTCTTGCTAGGTGCTCTATATCCTTCCGAAAGTAAGGATTCCATACCTGGTAGGAGTATTCGAGGAGCGGGTCCTCGTGTTCGAGTATTCGAGTCCTTAACACGGAGAATTTAAAATTTTGACAAAAAATAGCTGTTGTCGACTAAAAAATGTTTTCTAGAATTAACAAATATATAATTGAATAGTAAGGAGTGATAAGTTTTCATATTTTTCCTATACGTAAAATAGTTTGTCTTAGCTCTTTTCAATTTTCGTGACTGTACTTTAACTTTCAATTTCAGGTTCCAACGATGCTAAAAGTGACCTGGAAGATAGTACTCCGCCTGATGTTGGCACCATCGAGTATTCCTCAGGTAATATATTTTTAAATTTCAGTTTTTTATATGTTGATATTTTGCTCTTCTCCATGATAAAAAAAAACAATATCGTTGTCATGCGGAGATAAATATACCCAAAGACATAGAAATTGCTTCTAATCGTCTAGTTTTGGTTAGAATCCTTTAGTTGAAATGCTCAATATTGCCCTTTCTAAGACCTACATTTTACCATTGATTATATAGCATATACGATTGCTCAGTGCTGTACTATGATTTGACAGCTAGAATTTTACTATAAAATGCAACAAATAGATGGCACTCATAGTTCCAAAAATTCATTAATCTTCTCTTATGTTCAATATGGCAGCGTTCGTTGTACAGCAGTATGATAGTGTACTTCAGATTGTGCTCTAAATACGCCTATATGGAATCCTAATAAAATAATATAATACAAACAAATTTTGACATCATAGCTTTTATTATTTTAATACTATTTGGATAAAGATGTCAAGTTTTAATTTGGTATACAGGTTTCAATACGTAAGTAATAATTACGCATTTTTATGTTTAGATAGTCTAATAGATGGCGTTCTATCTCTCTGTATTATTTCTGTGATGAAATCAGACTATAAAAAAATGTGATAGATGGCACTAAGAATTGAATGTTAATATTGTTATCGTTGGTTAAATTGTTGGGTTTTGATATTCAATCAGTCTTTATAATTAAAATCTATTATCAACGTTATTATATATGGTATAATTGTTATTAGTTTCGCTGTCAATACTATCAGCGCCACCTGCATTTCGCCGGCTCAGAAGCGTTACCAATCTAATACCATATATAATCAATAATTTTACGTACAATGAGTGATTGAACGATTGATGGATGTTTCCACTAACTAGAGCTGTCAACTACAACGGGCGAACCTGTCACCTCAGAAAGTTTTAACGATATTGATCGTTCTGTCTCTCGTGAGAAAGCGCTGAAGACTTAGGACGAAACAGTTCACCGTCTAGTTACGCTACACGCCCGTAAGAGACCAACGCCTTACCGCGAGATAATCAGATTAATCACCCAGCCAACCAACACTTGCGCCCTTACTACCAGTTGCAAACAGATTACTCCGGTCTCCTGACTGGTTACGGGTTTGAGGTCGCTTGCGCGGTTCTCTCCCTTATGTAGCGGTGAAACGGTGTCTACCGAATCACCCGGTATCGGGTAGCCGATTGGTTGTTTCAAGAGCAGCTGCCGTAAGGTGAACAACTACCCCCGCTCTATAGAAGACAGGATTGTTTCCAGACTCCCCCGACTGTCGGTCGGAATGCACAATCGATTGGCTGACGCCGCACGGTATGCAAACCATCCAGGATCGCCAGAAGATTGACTCCTAGGGGAAACTGACCCGCAGGCCAGAGTGCTACCCTGGCTTGCTTTTCATACGTGGAGGCCGCCGGATGGGTGTTGACCCGTGAGTTTGATCGACCCTGAACATATGGGTCTTAGTGACCAACTGCAACAGGGTGCATTAGCTCCCTCGGATGTTTCCACCCTATCAGTAAACTGTATTTTTATTCTGATGCCATGTCCACTACCAAACGGCTATCATTTTGACTATTACAGTTGTGTTAACCGCCACTCCAAACAAAGGTATTTTCTGATACCATTCTCATAGATTATGGAGCTGTAACAATCCTTAAGCATCGTTACATGCAGTCAACAAATGCATTGAATTCCAGTGAAATGCACTGACACAAATTCAGCCATTGTTCTACCTCGTGCAGCGATGAATCAGCACGATAAAACAACACTTTTACTCGGAATATTTTGGATTGCATCATTTTTCAGCCTATTAAAGCGGCGAAAATACGACCAAAGTATCATTCCTCGAGTGATCACGTCCCCCAAGACAGCGACGGCATACCCGGCACTACTCTCACGAGTCAGGTCAACGGGTCCGGCTTCTTGGGTACCTTTTTCCTTCCTTCCTTATATCGAGACGAGACGCATCAGTCTGTACTCCCACAGCTAACGGGAGCTAACGGGCCCATGATGAGTTGGCCACGATGACCCATGTGTTCAAGGTCGGTCACACTCACGGGTCAACACCCATCCGACGGCCTCCACGCACGGGGTGCGAACCTGGGTAGGACACTGGGTAAACCAGTCTCACCTGGGAATCAAACCTCTGGCGCTCCTGGACGGTCTGCGCACCGTGCGGCGCAAGCCAATCGATTGTGCTCTCGGGGAGTCTGGGAACTGTATTGTTTCCTATAGAGCGGGGGTGGTTGCGTACCTTACGGCGACTGCTCTTGAAATGACCATTGGCCATCCGATCCCGGTTCAGAGTCGGGCAAAGGACGCCTTGGTCCGCGATAGATTCGGTGTAATCCGTTTCACCGCTTCGTAAGGGAGAGGACCGCGCAAGCGACCTCGAACTCGGAACCAATCGAGAGACCGGAGAAATCTGGTCACAATTGGAAGTAAGGGCGCGAGTATCTCGAGCCCGCCGGGTTTATTCCTGGCTATCTCGCGGTAAGGCGTTGGACTCTTACGGGTTGTGGCGTAGCTAGACGTCGGATTTGTTATGTCCAAAGTCTTCTAACGCTCACTGCAGGTCGATAGAACGACTAATCGTTAAAACGTCCTGTGGTGACGGGCTCGCCCATTGTAGTTGTCATCTCAATATATGTACTCCCACAGCCTCGAGCCGTGCCAATTACGAGTTACTCCGAGCACAATTACAATCCCTATCCATACATCCTAAACTGGCAATATCGAACTCTCAATAAATACCTTCTGATACACTTTAAGTTGACTTTTAATACGGAGATAACCCGCAAGTTGACACCACCACCTCACATCGAATAACTTGGAGTCTAATGAGGGGTGGTCCCTCAAAGCCAAAATGTTTTTCTTTGTCCAGACTTCTTCTCATGGCTATTTTGCCTTGAATTATTAAACGTATAATGTTAATTTGTTTATTTATTGTTCATCTGTACTTCAGTGCCAGCAGAGACTAGTAATGAAACGCAAGTCTTTGTCACCTGTTCTTCCCACTTGTTCGAGAATTTCGAGCGTCTCGTTCTTATCAAACAGTGATTATATATATTCTTTTTCCAGATACGAATAGGCCGGTCATGCTGCCCGAGAGTGATCATGCAGGTAATTATTAAATGTTCAAAAATTATCAAACACTCTTCAATTGAAGTTTTCATTTCATTTTCGCGAGGCTGGTTTTCTTCAGCTATTTTCACAGCTTGATGTCGTATGGCATCTTGCTGTGGGGTCATGCTGCTGACGCTGATAAAATATTTATACTACAGAAACGAGCCATCCGCGCTATTTATAAATTGGGTGCTAGACAGTCGTTACGCGGAAAATTTAAAGAAATCAATATTTTGACACTTGCATCTCATTACATCTATGAAAACTTAATGTATGTGCATAAAAATAAAGAACTGTTTTTAAAAAACTCTGATAGGCATGGTGTCAATACTAGAAATAAAAATAAACTTGCTGACCATAAAAGTCGACTCTCCAAAACCACAAAATCATTCAAAGGGCAATGTATACGCTTCTACAATAAAGTCCCAGTAAACATGCAAAATTTATCTGTGATACAATTTAAGTTATTTATTAAGAAGAAGCTGTACTCAAAGGGCTACTATAAAATAAATGATTATCTAGACAACAAAGACCCTTGGAAATAAAATGGTTACCTCGATGATTAATATCACGTTATATGTCACAATATCTTAATTTTTATATCATTTATGTATGTTTGTATGCATTATTGATGTCAAAAAGTTACGATTTTGTACTATTTTGAATAAAAAACTTATGATTATGATTATGATTATTCTTTTATTTTTTTTTGTTAGTGGAAGATGATGAAGATAAAGGCGATAGAAAAAGCGTTCGGGCGATTCTTTTGCAGTTGCTCTCGAACTCGCAGCCAGCAAATCAGGTAAGCTAGGCTATAGCACTACGGACCTTTCTAGAATTGCCTATGATGATGGTGATGATAAGTTGGGCGGTGTCGACTACAATGGGGGACCCGTCACCCCAGGCTGGTATAACGATATGTGATCGTTCTTTCAGCTGTAGGATAAACGTAAATGACTTAGAGATGATGCAAATCTACCGTCTAGCTGGGCCAACATGCCCGTTAGAGGCCAACGCCTTACGGTGAGGCACCGGGAAAGGTACCCAGCAGGCAGCCACGCTTCCTAACAACCAGTTTTGGAAGTTTCTGAAATTAACCTTCAGGACACCTCCGACTGGTTACGGGTCTGAAGTCGCTTGCGCGGCTTCTACCTGTTGTATTACAGCGGTAATTCAATTTGAATTTATCGCGGACCTAGGCGTCCTTTGGTCTTAGTGCCACACGGGATTGGGTGGCCTATAGGTCATTTCAAGAGTGGCACGACAACAGGTCAACATCCAGCCCGGCTGCTTAGGAGACAGTATATTTCCATAGTCTCCAGACTCCTTCAGCAATTAGTCAGAGTGCACAACTGATTGGCGTTGCCGAACGGTGTGCAAACCATCCAGTAGCGCCGGGAGGCAATCCCACTAGGAGAAACCAATCCACCAACTTGCGGTGTCAACTACAACGGGCGAGCCCGTCACCACAGGACGTTTTAACGATTTTCTCGTTCTGTCGCCCTACAGTGAACGTAGAAGACTTTGGACGAAACAAATCCAACGTCCAGCTACGTCACAACCCGCAAGAAGCCAACGCCTTACCGCGAGATAGCCAGTGTTACCTGGCGGGCCGACACTCGCGCCCTTGCTTCCAATTGTGACCAGATTTCTCCGGTCTCTCGATTGGTTCCGAGTTCGAGGTCGCTTGCGCGGTCCTCTCCCTTACGAAGCGGTGAAACGGTGTGCACCGAATCTATCGCGGACCAAGGCGTCCTTTGCCCGACTCTGAACTGGGATCGGATGGCCAATGGTCATTTCAAGAGCAGTCGCCGTAAGGTAGATAACCACCCCCGCTCTATAGGAAACAATACAGTTCCCAGACTCCCCCGATTGTTAGTCGGAGAGCACAGTCGATTGGCTTGCGCCGCTCGGTGCGCAGACCGTCCAGGAGCGCCCGAGGTTTGATTCCCAGGGGAGACTGGTTGACCCAGTGTCCTACCCAGGCGCACCCCATGCGTGGAGGCCATCGGATGGGTGTTGACCCGTGAGTGTGACCGACCCTGAACACATGGGTCATCGTGGCCACCTCATCATGGGCCCATTAGCTCCCATCCACCAATCCACCAGTCGTGAGGCCTGAGTTGCGAGATTCTTACCTGAGGTAGCCTTCCACACGAGGAGGCTTCTGAATAGGGCTGAATCGCGAGTTGGGCCGATCCAAGAACCAAATGAATCTTAAGGCCCAAGCTGGACGAAACCATTCGCTACCGATGCTGATAAGCGAGGGGTTAGCCAGTCATCTGACCACCCGCGCTTAGTCCTTCATTAAGGACCAGTGTAGCTAATACCCATAACGGCCAGTACTCCCAACCTACAGATCCTGTAACCAGTCTTACCTGAGAGACCACTTGCAGAGCGTTGACGGTCAGAAGCCCACACATATCTACCTCTTATGCGCCCATTACTTTTACTGTCCTGATAGTCAGCGCTGGGCCTGGGGTATATTTATATATTAGCTAGGGTTTCACCAGTCCTGTATGAGTTCTTACTTCAGTTCTCCAGTACAAGCCTTGTTAAATTATCTCAATAGAGTTTTCTTATTTTTTTTTAATTCCAGAGTCCACCATCGTGTGAAGTTTCTTTCTTATTGTTAAAGGTCGTTATTGGACAGGATTTCTTTACGATTGGTTAAAATATTCCTAGAGATTGGAACAGCCACACATTTCCTAGTTTATCGATATAGAGTTTTTTAGATTTCTGTATGCTCTGGGGTAGGTTTTGCCTCCTATTTTGAAACATATCTATGTATGGTCCGATTACGATGCTTCTGTGTATACTATTCTGTTTGATATTAGATTCGCAGAGTTGTTGTTCGCGAGTGTCATATCTATTACAGTAGAATTTCTTGATATTACGTATGTGGGTTTGGACCCCTGATTAACAATTGAGGACCGATTTCTCAAACTGATACATCCGGTTTATTATCAAAAATGAGTTTATAATGGTTTCATGTACTTCTCTTGGAGCCAGAGAGATCAAGGAAAAAAATTTCTAGAAAACTGTACAAAAACTTTTTTACCACGCGAAAATTTGAGTGTTTTTAAAGTGATATATCATCTATAGACAATCTTTGATTCTGTGTCTTGTGAGATTTTTTTAATAACACTAATAAAGTTGTTAATACACTGACATATTAGGAAATAATAATAAAGAGACCCTACCAAGATCCTGAAGTCTATTATCTATTATTATTGATCTATTATTATAATATTGTCAGTGTTGAATATACCATGAAAGATTCTGTAAAAGCTATGCATCTATTGCAAGTAAATATATTAAAAGTAATAAAACACTTGACTGCCATTACAAAAAAAAGTACTACTGTTTTTATAATTATTTTTATTACAGTTTTTTTATGAAGTATTTGTGGTTTATGTATTTATCCATACGTTGAAGCTAAATAAGACAATTGCAGCATCGAACCCCAGGAAATATTTTTTGACAAATCGTATAGTGGATGCTTGGAATGCGTTGCCAGAGGATGTGATCAGTGCTATCTCTGTCAATAGCTTTAAAAATAAACTGGACAATTTTCTTAGTGCAAAACAGTCACAAGTTTAAAAACAAGTGCATGTGATATACACGCATCAGCCTTTAAGCTGCTAGTGTATAATATAATAATAATAATAATAATCCATATAGATACATACATATTTTCAGATTGTACTCAATCAGACATTTCATTTGACTTTAACCACGATAAATTATGTTAATTGAATGACATTTGGAGATTTGGACATTTAGACAACTATTTACTTGATATTTGGACAGTTAAGGAAGTACACTCGGGATGATATAATGATTCTAACAATGCAACACACTTCTAAATCGGTTCAAGCGCTTAGAAGTTATGGTGGAATATAGAAACGGAAAACATACATAGATGAACTCTGAATACTTTACACTCCTTTTTTGTTGGGCAGTCGTGTAAAAAAGATTTTTGCTGATGTATCATTGAGAGAAAATGGTCGTCAATTTGCAACTCTGTTATGAACAGGTATTCCAGAAAATACTCCCCTCTTTTGTTTGTATATTTGTGGCCCCATTGCTGTCTCAACCATTAACAGGTTTAAACTAGATTGTTCACCGTTGTTTTGGTTATCAAAAATGACATATAGATTTTTCTTTTTGAAGAATGGTATGATCCTGTCGGACGGTCTCATCCCGATTGTCGTTTACGCCGGTGAGATCGGTTCTGTGATATCGGCAGCCCTCGCTTCTACGCACTACCACCAACAAATGCAGAATTTACTCATTCAACATGTTAGGTAAGAAAAACTTTGTTTTAATGACAATAACATTAACCCTTCGAGTAGCGGCATAATTTCATGGCAAACCGCGGCAATTTATTGGAATTTCTTGCAATATCGCCGCGCTCGACAAAAAGTACTATAACTATGGAACTACTATAGCAATCATAAAAAAAATAACTGTGCAATGATCGTATTGAAATTTTGTATATAGAATATTGAAATCTCATTTTGTAAAACAATTAGATAATTATGAATAAATATGAGAAAGTCGAAAAAGTGAAAAAAACTCGGCATTTCTAACTTGTACTTGTCTTACGGAAAAATACGAAATCCTATTTAGAAATTGTAAATACTATCGTGATCTTCATTAGATTCTCTATCAAAGGTAATATTTTGTTTTGCTTATTTACATACAAACATATTTAGATATTTGCTCATAAAAACCAATAAAATTTTTGATGATTTCTCAAAAAAAAAAATGTTGTATGACAATGGAATTTTACCGGAAATATCCGCGAAATGACGTGCGAAATGCAGCCAGCTAAAATATGTATAGCTATGCAAGCGGTGTTGTTACAGAGGGAACATGAACTATCCTCTGAATAGCTTCAGTTTGTGAGGTTACTGGGGTCTGGATTATTTTCCAGTGCATTTGAGGGGGAATGCAAAAGTTCCCAAATGGTACATTTGGGAATATTTAAACATGAAAAATAGGAAGAATTCTCATAGCTCATACTTTTTTTATTATATTTTTGCAATATCTTTAACTGGAATAAATTTATATTCTAGTCAAAAAGTCCACCGTTCGTATGTATATCTATATTTAATAAACATATTCTTTCACTCATACATACAGTGCTCCTATGGATGTGGACGATAAAGATACTCCATCGCCGATTGCGAGAGATAGAAATGAAGAAAAGGACAAAAAGGATGGCAAGTCGAAATCAAACGATTATATTGAAGTTCAATTGAAAGTAAGTTTTGATAGATTCATTATTCTTACTCCGTATAGTACGTTGTGTGAGTGCATGGGCTTGATTTTTAATTGATGGAGCAAATGTCGAGTATCATATCTCTTTCACTTTTCCAATGAAATCTCCAATGGAAAGGCTTTTTACACCAGTAATCCTGTGTTTTTATATACGCAGCTACCAAGGTGGGCAATGACCCTTGTGTTTGCTATATGTGTCTACTTTGTCTGCCAGCTCTCTGAGGTGCTGCTTGCTCTCTGAGGTGCTGTATTTCATCAATATAATTCAGTGTAATTTTCAGTGACTATTGATTCAAAAGCACGGTAGTACTGTATTGGACGTTTATTTTTTTTATTGTCATTATAGTTTCAGTATAGTGTCGTTGTCGTTATAGTCAATTGTGTGTATATACTAATATAATGTATAATACAGTATTACATACATATATTAATACAGTAAAACATAGCTTCTGCCCTTTAAATGCATCATCATTAGTGATTTTCTGTAATTTGGCACTTTCAGTAATCCGGCAGTGCTCTGGTCCAATATCTGCTTGATTACCAAGAGACCACTGTACTTTGAAATTTTGGAATTTCTCTGAGTTTTCTGACGTTTTGTAGGATATCTCGGAAACTATTCAAACGGTTTTGATCTCGTTTAGTCTATAACCATTTGTACTATGCATGCTTCAAATAGGAAAGAACCTATTAAAAGCAATCCAGTGGTTACCAAGTTATTTACACACAAAAAGAAAGATGTTGCACTTTAGTTTATATAATAATGTTTGTTTTAGGATGGCCTATTTTGCCGCGTATATCATCCACTACAATTCTGCAAACTCCGAGCTCTACTTTTAGCTCCTTTATCGTCAAATCCAAACATCACAAACCAGTTCAATCCTAATAAAACGAGGGATGGACCCGCACCAAACGAAAGTACAAATCAAGATCCCGAAAAGCGAGGCGAGCCCGATCCGCTCGGCAGCAATACTAGAGGACCAATTCTTAATGACAAACTCGAAAGTGCAATCTTAAATGATCTCACACCGAATTCGAAACGGATCACTTCGAAAATTGACACTCCCTTGAGGGGCGACTATTCGTTAACAGAAGTCGAGGAGGTTTTCATAAGGTCGCTTTCAAGGTGTATCGCCTGGGCTGCCAGAGGTGGAAAATCTGGGTCGACTTTTTGCAAAACAAAAGGTAAGATTTATCTAACAGTCTTTATTTTTGTTTTTTTTACACTTACAGTGTTAGAGACTAATGTGAACAGTACAGTCTGGCCAGAAAGAGTAGACCCTACGTTTTGGGGAAAAATATTTATGTTGCAACACAGTAATGAGAGAATAGTAATACTAAATAATCTAGGGATATGTCTCAGTACCGTCTCAGAAAAGGCTTATTGTACTCAGACTAGTATTTCTGCTCCTTTACTGATTCTTTCCCGTAACGTGTAGGTACTTCGCCCTACATATCGAGTCAACAAAAGAATTAGATATAGAAATCCATACCGCAAACACACTGAATTCTACACATGTCAACAGCAATTAAATTCCATCTAATTTCGGTTATTAATGCAGACACAGCCGGTGACTCATTTCAATTTCTTCTGATCGATTCAATCGGACACACTCGCTTCCCCCACGCCTACGGCATTGCATCATTTAGTACCGTATATAAGCCCATACATTAGATCAATTATTTATCATCCTCTGGCGACCCTCCGCCACGCATAGTACTTCGCGATCATCCTCGAGTTGTCGCTCTCCGCGCTCACACCTCGTAATCATCCTCTAGTGGACGTCTACCGCGGTTATACCTCGCATCATCATCATCGAGCAGTCACTTCATTATCCGCGATACTAATCTTCAACTACTCAGCCACGATCATCATCTTCATTCACACACTACACACGTCGCGACTTACCATTCGAAGCGTTACATCTGGCAACCATCAACTACGTTCTGCAATAAACTACTTCAACCAGCAAGAACGACTTTCACTACGGAGAAAACCCCCTGATGACACCACTCCTCACTTAAGAGCAATTGGAGTCTAGTGAGGTGTGGTCCCTCACAAACGTTTGAATTATTGTGAGCTTGAAAAAAAAAAAACCCTTGTCGTGCCTCGGTTAAATAATCAATAATTTTGAGTACGATTGAGACAAGTTACCAACATTTTGTGGTTAAACTATACGAAATGTCAAACAAAACATAACCTCAAAATATACCTAGAAGACACTGAAAACGACTTCTCTAGCTCCGCTTCGAATAGTTTTTTTAATGTTTGATGCAATAGAACATGATTAACGAGAATTAATGGCAAAATGAACGCAATTTCATGAGCTGAACCAAGAGGACAAAAATCCGTCTTGACATAAGGGTAAGTGTTGCCACATAAAAATAATTTCCCCCATGTTGAATTAATGTCTACTTTTAATGGCCAGACTGTACAAAGGTCTTAAGAAAACTATAAATATTGTAACTGTGTGTCCTAATATATAATCTCACAATGCCGCTGTCTACCTGAATTTTGCCTTTTTCCATCTGTGGTATCACATTTATTAGGATTTTTTAACAAATAACTGAGGGACTGTACTTTTATTTCAGATGATCGCTTTGTCCTGAAAGAAATGTCAAAATTCGAGCTTCAGCTCTTCTTGGAGATGGCGCCGCATTATTTTGTCCACGTCACAAACTGTCAGCAGAATAGACTGCCCACGCTGCTGGCGAGAATCGTAGGTGTTTTCCGGGTGGGTGGCAGCGCGGGGGCGGGCGGAGGTGTCTTGGTCATAGAGAATGTTTTCTATGGCCGCGAGGGTGGCTCGGCTGGAAGTGCTCTGCAGAGATTCGACTTGAAAGGCGCCAGGCGGAACAGACTTGCCCCTGACCCCATGCACCCTGATGCTGTTTTGATGGATGAAAATTTATTGAATCGTAAGTATTACTGTTATTCTACATATCTAGCATCATTGATTATATAGGGTATTAGATTGATAAATGCCCTTTTACAATTTCAAGCGCAACTTGTAGATGGCGCACTCATAGTTAAAAAATCTATTAATATTCTATTATTATGTTCAATATGGTGACTTTCGTGGTATAACAGTATGGTGATGCACTGTAGATGGCTCTCTATACTCACCTATATGGTACAAAATAATAATATAATAATCAAATTTTAAAATCATTTAATTGGCACTCATAGTTCCATCCAGTGATTAATCTTTTCTTATGTTTAATATGGTGGCGTTCGTGGTATGACAGTGTGGTGGTGCACTACAGAGGGTGCTCTAAACAATATAATAATAATAATAACAAACGAATGTTTAAATCTTTTATTATTTTAATATTAATTGCATAAATATGTCATTTTTTTATTTGGTATACAGGTTTAAATATATAATAATTACGCACTTTAACCGCTGGGGCGCCAAAAAGACCTCTTGAATTTTTGCAGTGGCTGGCCGCCATATATATATATTACCCCTTGCTAATTTCCGGCCCTCAGAAGACAATTATCTAACTTCACATTTTGTTATGGCCCTTTCTTATTTACGATTTCACCAAAACCCAACTGTTGCGGGAAGAAAGATAAAATAACGGGCAGGCATGATGATGATAAACATCACAACAAATAATGTGTCGTCATGCCTAAAATTCCGTGCACTCTCAAATTCCCCAACCTAAAAATATTATTTATGGCAGTAAGTGCACTTAGCACACAATATAGGTATACCCGGATTAGCTCCACTAAAAGCGGGAGCTAATGGATGTTAAACTAAAAGTGGAATATTTACAAGCAAACGCTAAAATTTCGAAATTACACGTCAACCCGAAAATAACCTTCGCTCGCGAACAAAGGAAAACGTCGGAAAAATCCCAGTATCAATAAAAACAATAAAAACTCACCCTAAACACACCGCCGGCAAAAGGATTAAGCAACCCGTCGCCGATTGTAAAATCGACCCACCCCGCCAGCCAGGTAGGTACAAAGAATGACTCATATTTTGGGAAGCGCCAGCTTAAATATTGGATCACTAGAAATCCACAAAATTGCTGCCATGAAAATGTCTAAATGTTTAGAATAATTTAATTTAATTTTTAGACTAAGTCCGAGCCAAATCGGCCAATAAATGGTGAAAATATTTAAATTCAACCTAAAATAGGACATAGCAATAATATATGATTATTAAAATGTATATAATAATCATAAGTTAATATAAGTTAGAGTTTAAGGTCGTATGTACACTCTTAACTTAGTAAAATAGTATACAATATTATAGTACATTAGCTTTACGGAAACGACATATAACAACGCGTCGGTCGACACCCGCGGGCGAGGCGGGGTGCAACCCGCCCCACCACTGGGCCGGCCGCAGCGGTCATACCTATATAAGGTCGGTTACCCGCCGATATCGGGGCAGATCAAATAACAGCGCCATCGGGGCAGATCAAATAACAGCGCCATCGGGGCAGATCAAATAACAGCGCCATCGGGGCAGATCAAATAACAGCGCCATCGGGGCAGATCAAATAACAGCGCCATCGGGGCAGATCAAATAACAGTGCCATCGGGCAGATCATGTAACAGTGCTTTGTCGGAGATCATATCGGAGATCATATTTAAAGTAGAACTATTAGTACGTGCTTTGAAGTATAAACGCAATTACTGTAAATTCGTAAATAGTGCAATAGACTACATTTTATAGGAAATAAAACTTTAATGGCTTAGAAGCTTTTAAAACGTAAAAATTATTATTATCTTTTTTATTAACAATACAAACCTCGAGTGCATATCCTGGAAATACTACCTACAGCGGATTAAACACGACCCGAGCGACGTTAAAAACGAGGATTTCGACAACGCCGTCCGACGTCACCTTTAGCCTTACAACCTGAAGGGTTGAGTCTGTATGTAGGCCACGCGTGGGAAGGCCCCACATCTTGGAAGCCCCCACACCTTGGAAAGACACCACATCTTGGTCCTTCGAGACGGGATAGGAAATCAGGACCTTAAGCAGAAAGCAGGTCCATCGAGGTAAAAAATAATAAAAAATAATTTTTTTAATTTTTACAAAAAGTTGAAAAATCTCCGAGATGTCGACGCCGCGTCAAACGAGCGCGGAACGGACAGAGAGCGCTAGAAGAAGCGCAAGGATTGCGGACAAAGCACGGGACAAAAGCCAGATCGACGCTCACAGGCAAGAACTACGAGCCGATCAACAAGATGCCGCAAGATCTGCAATCAAGACGACGACCGCTGAGAGACCAGCCAGCAGAGCACAGTCTACCAGCAGCAGGGCGCCGTCAATGACTAGTCATCGATCGTCCAGATCAGCAACCACCACCATCAGGAGGCGACAATTGGAAGCGGAGATGGAAGCCGCCCAGGAAAAAGCCGCAGCCGACACCGCAGCCGCAGCAGCGAAAACCGCCCAGGAAGAAGCCGCAGCCGCAGCCGCAGTGAAAGCCGTCCAAGCGGAATCCGCCGCCAAACTAGCAGCCGAGACTCACCGAATCGAATCGGAACGGATCGACCGACAACTCGAACTGCGGAAACTCCTGATAGAAGCAGAGGTCGAGGAAGAGTTATATATGGACGACGACGACCAAATAAGCCGAGCCGACAGCCGAGCGGAACGACAGAGCCGCCGACTAACGACCGGACGTACAGAGGAATGGGTGAACGAGCGGGAATTAAGGGACGACGACGCCGCAGAAAAAACAGCGAGCGACGCCGCATTCCAACGAGCCGTCGCGAGCGCCGTCACGCAAGCGATCGCCGCCACCGCCGCCGCCGCCAACTCCCATCCAAGAGCCTCCTCCTACGAGCGGCAGTTAAGAGACGACGACGCCACGGACAAAAAGGCAAGCGACGCCGCGTTACAACGAGCCGTCGCGAGCGCCGTCACGAAAGCGATCGCCGATAACGCCGCAGCCGCCACCGCCAATCGACCGAGTGACACCGCCCGAGCGAGCAATTACGCCCGACCGAGCGGCGACGTCCCGACGATGAAGAAAGAGGAAGAATGCAGCCCGCCCGACGTCTACATGATGCAGACCCGAGCGAAGATGCTACGCAGCCTTCCCCAGTTCGACGGCAGCATGCAGGAGTGGCCAATATACGCCGCACTATTCGATCAGGGGTCGACAATGTGCGGATTCACCAACGCGGACAATCTGCTACGACTACAACAAAGCCTGCGAGGACCCGCGCGCGAGGCAGTACGCGCGATGTTACTGGATCCCGGCAATGTCCCGGAGATCCGGAGAGCGCTGGAACGCCGTTTTGGCAGACCTGGCGCTCGCATCGACGCGCTCATGCAGGAAGCACGCAGTACGCAGCAAATATTGGTGAGTGATTCGATATTTAAGTTGGTTGAGTACGGCACTACCGTTTGTAATGTCGTACATGCTTTAAAAAATATGGGTCATTCTGCGTATCTCACAAATCCACCGCTGCTAAAGGAATTAGTGATGAAGTTGCCACAACATTTGCGGTTGCAGTGGTACTCCGCCGGCCATGGACCGCATCCTACTCTTTTAGATTACGGAAACTGGTTAGAGACAATAATAGACGCCGCCTCTCAAGAAGATCCCGTAAAAGATTATTCAAAAAATAAGTATAAAAACAATCGATCCGAGATGCCGAGCAAAAAAAGAGTTTTTGCTACAGACACTCAGGAGTCAACAGACGCCTGCCTAAAGTGCGGGCGAAACAATCATTTAACCCCTAAATGCCGCGAAATAGGAAAAATGACAATAAATCAACGTTGGACATGGGTTAAGGAAAAACGCTTATGCACACGGTGTTTTAGAAAAGACCACCGCCAAGCGCAATGTAGCGTAAAAGAGCCGTGTGGGATAGAAGGTTGTAAGTGGCCTCACCACAAATTATTACATAAAAATAATACCGCGATAAAAAATCAGCCCTCAAACGACGACCAAAATACCCCTAATACAGTAGCTAATACGTGGGACGGATCAGAAAAAATGATTCTAAGGGTAGCGCCCGTGGAACTACGGGGGCCGAAAGGCGTTATAAAAGCGCTAGCGTTATGCGATGAAGGATCTTCAATCACATTAATAGATCAGAGCATAACGGATAAAATAGGAGTACACGGGGAAATTAGCCCCTTAAATTTAGTAGGCGCCTCGGGCATGTCAGTTGCGAACGCGACAACGCAGCGAATAGACTGTAAGATCCGACCGCTGAAAGGTAAAAAATATTATGATTTATGTAACGCCAGGACCATAAAACAGCTGGATTTACCAGCACAAAAATTCTGTGCTAAATCCATGCTAAATAAATGGCCTCATTTAGCCGACATACCGTTTTGCGACTTTGAAGGAGCACCGCAAATTCTAATAGGAATAGATCATTATGACTTAATCATTCCCAGAACGATAAAAGCCGGTCCCCCGAACGCTCCGATAGCGACCTATTGCCGACTTGGGTGGACATTAGGGGGAGGGGGGGGCGGTGATTTGGCTACTTGCCGCGCCGTAAACCACTTACGGAATGCGGGCTCAAACCAAAGGATGGACGACATCATCCGGTCGTATTTCGAAGTAGAGGAAGTAGGAACGCACATACGCGCCCATAAGGCCGTTACAAACGCGCGGGCCGAGACGCTTCTTCACGAGACAACGAAGCTAGAAGGCAATCGTTGGAGTACCGGACTGCTTTGGAAAAGCGACAAGGTGACGATGCCAGCCAGTCACGAGATGGCTAAAAAACGGTTGAAATCCATAGAAAACAAACTACTCAAAAATCAGCCGTTGGCCACTCAATATTGCGACACAATAAAGGATTTCCTGAAAAAAGGGTATGCCCATAAATTAAGTCCAGAGGAATTACGCACCCCTGGAAATCGTATTTGGTATCTCCCACACTTCCCGGTTGAAAATCCAAATAAACCAGGAAAAATGCGACTCGTTTTTGACTGCGCCGCGAAAGCCGGGGGAACAAGCCTAAACGACCAACTATTATCAGGACCTGATTTATTAAATTCTCTGATTGGAATCCTATTCAAATTCCGACAAGGACGTTACGGATTCGCGGGCGACATAAAGGAGATGTTTTTACAAATTCATTTATCAGAAAAAGACACCCAAAGTCAACGTTTCCTATGGCGCGACCTAAAACAAGAAGAGGAACCATCCGAGTACTCCATGGATGTAGTCCTTTTCGGGTCTACCTCATCTCCGTGCTCCGCACTCTTTGTAAAAAATACAAACGCGGAGAGATTCAGGAAAAAATATCCCGAAGCGGTCGACGCCATAGTGAACAAACACTATATGGACGATTATCTAGATTCAACGGATACTGTAGAAACCGCCCAAAAAATGATCGCGACCGTTACGAAAATTCACCAGGAAGGTGGTTTTAACATCGTAAACTGGACGAGTAACGATCCAAAAATATTAGAGCAGGTACCACATAATATACGTTCACAAACAAAAATAAAATTGGCCGGTACCGACGAGGCGAGTGAGAGGATTCTCGGACTTATATGGGAGCCTCATCGCGACACCTTTTCATTCGACACTGACCTCAAGAAAATTAATCCCGACTTACTGAGTGGTCGCAAAACCCCGACGAAGCGACAAACGTTATCGGTGATAATGAGCACCTTTGATCCGCTCGGGATTTTGGGCCCACTAACAGTAAAGGCGAAAATCTTACTCCAAACCATATGGTTGGATAAGACGGACTGGGACGAAGTTATTAGCGACGGTGCCAGTCAAAAGTGGCAAGTCTGGTTAGCCGAGTTGCAAAAAATAAAATTCGTAACTATAAACCGTAGCTACCAGCACACAGGAAAACTGGCCCGTGACGTACAATTGCATGTTTTTGCGGACGCGAGCGAAAGAGCATATGCCGCCGTAGCGTATTTACGTTACGAAAATGAAAATGGCACCGCGAGCACGGCCTTTATAGCCGGCAAAAACAAAGTAGCGCCGCTGAAACCCATGTCGCTACCGAGACTAGAGCTGCAAGCCGCTACAATGGCCAGCAAATTAGCTGAGCTGAAAAAATCGCAGCACACCTGGGAATTTTCCTCCACAACGTTATGGTCAGATAGCAAGACCGTACTATCGTGGATAAGACGTGACCCACGTGAATTTAACGTGTTTGTAGCTCACCGACTTGGCGAAATTGACCAGGTTACCACACCATGCCAATGGCGTTGGGTACCCACAAAATTGAATCCCGCGGATAACGCAACTCGGGACACGGCGACTAAAATGGGTGAAGACCAAATAAAAAAATGGATAAACGGACCGGAATTCCTACTGGAAAATAGCGACCACTGGCCCGCGGACGATGAATCTCCATCGTCAGAATACGGTCAGGACGAAGAACGTCGACCGGTATATGTAATGACCTCGACAAAAAATATTTTCCTAATCGAGACAAAACGATTCTCACGCCTAGAACGGTTACGTCGTACAGTAGCATGGATATTTCGATTCGTACAACGCTGCAAACGCAGCGGCGAAAAAACAAAACATTTAACCCCACAAGAACTTGCTTGCGCGGACCTCTACCTGATTCGGGTTTCGCAGCAACAAGATTTCAACGAGGAAATTTCATTATTAGAAATTAACAAAGAATTGCCTCAAAAAACAGTGGCAAATAGCCCAAATAATGGCAAACCATTTTTGGTCGAGATTCGTACGCGAATATCTCCCGACGCTGGCGAAGAGACCAAAATGGCACGACGCGGTAAAACCCGTCCAGATAGGAGACATAGTCATCCTTGTGGACGCGGACCTACCCAGAAATACTTGGCTCCGAGGGCGAATAGAGCAAGTACATACCGCTCCCGACAGGCAAGTACGTTCAGTAACGATCTGCTGTCGCGGAAAATCATACAAAAGACCAGTACATAAAGTGGCAGTTATCTATTCTCCCCACCAAGAGGAAGTGAGAACAACAATTTCACCTCCCGAAGAAGAGGAGTGAGGAGAAACACTTGTCTCACGGAGAGGGGCATGTTGCGGGAAGAAAGATAAAATAACGGGCAGGCATGATGATGATAAACATCACAACAAATAATGTGTCGTCATGCCTAAAATTCCGTGCACTCTCAAATTCCCCAACCTAAAAATATTATTTATGGCAGTAAGTGCACTTAGCACACAATATAGGTATACCCGGATTAGCTCCACTAAAAGCGGGAGCTAATGGATGTTAAACTAAAAGTGGAATATTTACAAGCAAACGCTAAAATTTCGAAATTACACGTCAACCCGAAAATAACCTTCGCTCGCGAACAAAGGAAAACGTCGGAAAAATCCCAGCACGTGCATTTAAAAAGGGTAATAAAAACTCACCCTAAACACACCGCCGGCAAAAGGATTAAGCAACCCGTCGCCGATTGTAAAATCGACCCACCCCGCCAGCCAGGTAGGTACAAAGAATGACTCATATTTTGGGAAGCGCCAGCTTAAATATTGGATCACTAGAAATCCACAAAATTGCTGCCATGAAAATGTCTAAATGTTTAGAATAATTTAATTTAATTTTTAGACTAAGTCCGAGCCAAATCGGCCAATAAATGGTGAAAATATTTAAATTCAACCTAAAATAGGACATAGCAATAATATATGATTATTAAAATGTATATAATAATCATAAGTTAATATAAGTTAGAGTTTAAGGTCGTATGTACACTCTTAACTTAGTAAAATAGTATACAATATTATAGTACATTAGCTTTACGGAAACGACATATAACAACGCGTCGGTCGACACCCGCGGGCGAGGCGGGGTGCAACCCGCCCCACCACTGGGCCGGCCGCAGCGGTCATACCTATATAAGGTCGGTTACCCGCCGATATCGGGGCAGATCAAATAACAGCGCCATCGGGGCAGATCAAATAACAGCGCCATCGGGGCAGATCAAATAACAGCGCCATCGGGGCAGATCAAATAACAGCGCCATCGGGGCAGATCAAATAACAGCGCCATCGGGGCAGATCAAATAACAGTGCCATCGGGCAGATCATGTAACAGTGCTTTGTCGGAGATCATATCGGAGATCATATTTAAAGTAGAACTATTAGTACGTGCTTTGAAGTATAAACGCAATTACTGTAAATTCGTAAATAGTGCAATAGACTACATTTTATAGGAAATAAAACTTTAATGGCTTAGAAGCTTTTAAAACGTAAAAATTATTATTATCTTTTTTATTAACAATACAAACCTCGAGTGCATATCCTGGAAATACTACCTACAGCGGATTAAACACGACCCGAGCGACGTTAAAAACGAGGATTTCGACAACGCCGTCCGACGTCACCTTTAGCCTTACAACCTGAAGGGTTGAGTCTGTATGTAGGCCACGCGTGGGAAGGCCCCACATCTTGGAAGCCCCCACACCTTGGAAAGACACCACACCAACTGTCCCGTCTAGATGCGCTGGTGACAGCTAGTTTAAAATCCTGGTTATCCTTAGCCAAACCAGCTGATCCCTCGACTCTTCAGGTCCAAACCTCAAACTCAATTTCGGGCTAACTCTAAAACTGCCCTCTGCTCTATGCCAACCAGAATAACCAAAAATTCGATTCTCAGCAATTTCAAGGATCCGGCAATATCAAAGCACGTAACAAGTGTCCGTAGTGAGTCAAATGATCTACAAGCCCGTGTAGACTTCCACAAAAAGTTCGTTGTTAGAATCAGCCAGAACGGCAATGGCCTGCGGTATGTCAGTACAACCATGAGCGACATGGACTTGAAGAAGTCTGTCTTGCGGGGAGATTACGACAGCAATAGTATGGCTCACGCTATTGGCCTTCAATGCCAGAATGATTGGACAACAATTGGGGACTTGCATTCTTCCTCCAATGCACTGCAAGGTAATGTTGTATTACTGTATGCCAGAGATGCCGAAATTTTATTTAAATGCCTTTCAGCATACACTTCCAGGCCCCAGTAACCTCGCTTGCTGGAGCTATACCGAGGATAGTTCATATCCCTACATAGATACAACTTTACCCCGGAAAATGACGCTTATTGTAGAATTAACTGTTTCATAGGAATCAAATATCACAAAAGACCACGACTACAAATTAAATAAATACCATGATCTCGCAAATGCCGCCACCCGGAACGGCTTCACTGTTCACCTTCACCAAGGGGAAGTTGGCGCTCGCGGCCTGCCAGCCAAATCGCTGTTTCACCTCTTTAAAGATCTTGGTCTCTCCAGGAAAATAATCAACTCCTTCCTAAAAAAATTATCTAAAACTGCAATTTTTCGCACCTCAAATTCTATGGCTTCGAATGAAGAGTAAGTGGGTGGTAAGGTGAACGCTCACAAGTGGCAAGACAGCTGTTCTAAACCTACCACAGCTTATCATTACTCCGGAATCCACCGCTCAACCCCCAGAAGTGTAATAATAGTATTATGATGGGCCCGACTTCTGTCCATGCATATTAATTCCATGGCAGCTACGTTTGTATTTTATTTGATTTAAATAGATAATTTACATGACTAACAAGATTATTAACCCCTCCTGTTGCGAAGTAAAAACTCACCTATCACTTTTGCACGCGACATATTCGGGCAAAAAATCGACGCGAGTCAACGGCCTTGAGAAAAACGATCATAACTTATAAACCACTAAACGGATTTAAAAAAGATAAAGAGAAAAATGATCGCATTGAAATTTGACATATAAAACATTATAACCTTATCTCGTAAAACAATTAAGATAATAATGAATAAATATTACAAAATTGGCAAACTGAAAAAACTCGCCTATAAAATCATTTCGATTTTTTTGTCACAAAATACGTAAAATATGCAAAAATTGTAAATACAGTTATGTTCTTTATTAAATGCTTTACCAAAACGATATTTTTTTTTACTTATTGGCATACAAAAATATTTATTTATTCAGCCAAGAAAAATTTTATGTATTCTCGTAAAAAAAAAATTGTGACTACTTATGGTATTTTTTTATATGAAATTCTTTCAAAATAACTTTATTACTACATCACACTTCTTAGAAATCACACCAGAACTTTCAGCTTTGTCTGATATTATAGAAAAATCTAAAGTTTTGAGAGTTTCCGCGTCCGAACTTAATAATAAACTTTGAATGCTCATAATATAAAATTCGTTAGATTTTTTCAATTATATTGTCTTATCATAGACTTATTATATGTCTAATAACTAATTACTATACTCCAAAGAGTCACATTTCATCGAAAAACTATGGAAAATCGCACTTTATTCTCTCATAGTAATTATCAAAACAAGTTTCTTTGCGCGATTCATTTTACGAAACAAGATATAATTCTCAAAATACGCCTAATTATGTGATAACTTAGGATGTAAATGAAGCAATACTTATTTTGTTAGTAAATTAAAGCGACATTACGTCATATTTCGCAATATATCGGGATATTTCATAAACATTACAAAATAATAACAACCATTTTTTCGCGAGCCGTTTGTTGTCGCCGAAGTGTTTTCTTTAAAAATTCGTGAAAAACAGCAAATGGACTATCTCAATTGACTAATCCTCATGTCTAAACTACTTAAAAATGCAAATTACTCACTGTTATCCAGTAAATGGCACAAAACACTGCACAAAAAACTCTTTTTATCAACCATTTCGCGGAACTATACGCCGCCGCGGCGGTGGCCGATGGAGACTGCCGTTTTGACGTCTATGCTGACTTTTTAAATCGCCGTTCGATTTTTTCGCCGTTCGCCGCCGAATTAAAGATATTTTGGCCATATCGTTCCGCCATCAGAAAGCATTAAGTACGACGTTTCGAATCGTAAATTGCATTTTTGGCAGCGGCGAGCGCGATATCCAGTAGCGGATGTTACGTGCTTTAGGCGGCCGACATACATGTCCCCAAATGGATGTTACGTGCTGAGCGGGTTAACTAGGTAACAATAGAAAACCAATAAAAAATCGATATTCTTTATTCTTTGTTGTTAGTATTTATATACAAAATTGACCAAAAAAGGTGCAGCGCCAATTTTGCACGCGAAGGCTGGCTTCCGAAAGGTTAGTTCAGATAGACTAATAGATGGCATTCTAATTCTCTGCATTATTGCTGTGATGTAATCAACCTATATAAGATATGCGATAGATGTCACTAATTTGTCTCCGACAGTGCCTCCATGCTACAAGCGCTAGCAAAAAATACTATAACCTCTGTGCTTGTACTGGAATGCCACAATGCGCTTCAATCCATTGCAAGGTCAAATAGAGCGACCCTGCAATGGATAAAAGGGCACAGCGACTCACTGGGCAACGACGCGGCAGACGAACTGGCCAAAAGAGGATCGAAGGAAATAGTATATGGACCGGAACCCTTGATAATTGATCGAATGTATGGGCTTATATACGGTACTAAAGTCATAGGTACTATGACATTTAACATTTACGCGGCGACAGGCAAGGGTTGAAAACCCCGCCCATCACCCGGGCAGTTCTAACGACGTGGGTCATTTTATCTGCCCAGGATTCCATGCAACGACAACCTCACGCGTGTAGCGCGTGAGGGGTGAGTGAACGGAGACCTTAGGAAGGATTACATTAATAATGTAACCAGCAAACCGGAAGACCTGCCATTTGGCGTTCCTCAGGGTAGTGTTCTCGGGCCTATTTTATTTCTCATTTACATAAATAAATTATGCGATCTGGTGGGGAAAACCATTTCTTTTGCTGATGACACAGTCATTATCTTTGATGGGCATACCTGGAGGGACACTTTTTGTGCAGCCAATGCTGGTATTAATCAAGTACTAGAATGGTTAGATGAATCCCTTCTTAGCCTAAATATAAAAAAAACGAAATATATAACTTTTAGTAATAATAATAAAGGACAACCATCACCATATCATACCGTAACTATTCACTCATGTAAAAATACACAGCAATATAACTGCCCTTTCCTGGAAAGGACAGAACACGTAAAATATCTCGGAATAATAATTGATAATATGCTGCGTTGGCAAAAGCACATTGAGATGTTGACATGCAAGGTTCGAAAACTTTCCTACGTATTCCGCGAAGTGAGAAATATTTTAGAACCGGGAACACTAAAAAATACGTATTATGCATTATGCCAAAGCATTCTTTGTTATGGCATAATCGGGTGGGGTGGTTGTGCATCAACTATCCTCCAGCCTCTTGAAGTAGCGCAAAAGTGTATACTAAAAATTATCGAGCGTAAACCCTATCGATATCCTACGAACCAGTTATATAAAGATAGTAATATTTTGGACCCAAGACTGTTGTACATTAAGATAGCCTTAATACACGCAAAATTCAAAATGCCACTTATTAACGCACGAGTGAGACTCACCAGAGCTGCAAAGAATGACGATATGATAGTGCCAAGAACTCGTACGACTTTCGGACAGAGACATTTTAACTTCATAGCACCGAGAATGTACAACTACCTGCCTGATGTCGTTAAACGCATTGAAACCAAAAACAAATTTAAAAAATCGGTTTCTAGGTGGCTTATTACAGAAGGCAGAGAAAACATCAATGGAATGTTGAATATTGTATATTAATTTTTTGTATATTAAATTTTCGCATTATTCTTCAATTTTAGACATATATTTTTACTTTCAAACATATTTTTACTTTTACTCTACACGTTAATAATTATTATCAAAGTAATAGAATTTCTACAAATTTTAATTGTTTTATTTTATTTAATTTTTTTTTTTTTATATAATAATTATTTAGTAATTTGATTAGATACAGCTAAACAATATTTTATAAAGTCTGCCTTAGAACAGGCCCTGGCCTAGTTAGGCGACTTTTATTCATTACTCTATCTCCTCGAGAATCAGTTTTTTGCTAACGTCTCATATATATATATACAACATGATATGGTAAACTGTACAAACGAACTTGTGTAATACTATAAATAAATAAATAAAAAAATAAATAAATAAATAAAATTCTCCGGGCTTCAGCCCCCGCCGGCAGCCCGTAAACCGTTTATTTAAACTTCAAAATGTTTACAATTATTACTTAACCCCTCACGTTGCGAGGTAAAAACTCACCTATCACTTTTGCACGCGACATATTCGCGCAAAAAATCGACGCGAGTCAACGGCCTTGAGAGAAACGATCATAACTTATAAACCACTAAACGTATTTAAAAAAGATAAAGATCAAAATGATCGCATTGAAATTTGACATATAAAACATTATAACCTTATCTCGTAAAACAATTAGGATAATAATGAATAAATATTACAAAATTGGCAAACTGAAAAAACTCGCCTATAAAATCATTTCGATTTTTTTGTCACAAAATACGTAAAATATGCAAATATTGTAAATACAGTTATGTTCTTTATTAAATGCTTTACCAAAACGATATTTTTTTTTTACCTTTTTGCATACAAAAATATTTATTTATTCAGCAATAAGAAAAATTTTATGTAGAAAAAAATTTTATGTAGAAAAAAAATTAATTCATCGTAGAAATTTTTTTTTAAAATTTTTAATTTGTGACTACTTATGGTATTTTTTTATATGAAATTCTTTCAAAATAACTTTATTACTACATCACACTTCTTAGAAATCACACCAGAACTTTGAGCTTTGTCTGATATTATAGAAAAATCTAAAGTTTTGAGAGTTTTCGCGTCCGAACTTAATAATAAACTTTGAATGCCCATAATATAAAATTCGTTAGATTTTTTCAATTATATTGTCTTATCATAGACTTATTATATGTCTAATAACTAATTACTATACTCCAAAGAGTCACATTTAATCGAAAAACTATGGAAAATCGCACTTTATTCTCTCATAGTAATTATCAAAAGAAGTTTCTTTGCGCGATTCAATTTACAAAACAAGATATAATTTTCAAAATAAGCCTAATTATGTGATAACTTAGGATGTAAATGAAACAATACTTATTTTGTTAGTAAATTAAAGCGACATTACGTCATATTTCGCAATATATCGGGATATTTCATAAACATTACAAAATAATAACAACCATTTTTTCGCGAGCCGTTTGTTGTTGCCAAAGTGTTTTCGTTGAAAATTCGTGAAAAACAGCAAATGGGCTATTTCAATTGATTAATACCTATGCCTAAACTACTTAAAAATGGAAATTACTCACTTTTATCCATTAAACACTGCACTTATATCCACAAAACACTGCACAAAACAACCACTTCGCGGAACTATTCGCCGCCGCGGCGGGGCCGATCGAGACTGATGTTTTGACGTTTATGCTGACTTTTTAAATCGGCGATCGAATTTATCGTCGTTGGCCGGCGAATGAAAGATTATTTGGCCATGTCGTCCCGCGGTCAGAAAGCATTAAGTACGACGATTCGAATCGTAAATTGCATTTTTCGCAGCGGCGAGCGCGATATCCAAAATCGGATGTTACGGATTGTAGGCGGCGGCCATACATGTCCCCAAATGGATGTTACGTGCTCAGCGGGTTAATTACTAAACTAAACTAGGCGACTAAGCGGTAACATATTTCATTATTTATATAGTATAATATATTATTTTTATTTCAATGATGAGAAGGGGCGCCGTCGTCGGAGACCGACGACCGGGATCCTGTGAAAGGGCAAGCACCCACGGGCGATTTGGGATGATACAGTACGGGTGACTTCGGATGATGAAGCAGACCCCGGCTCGCACCGCTAAGAGGGGGGGCCCTCCCCCGGAGGAGGATAGCCCCTCTGCCTCAGATCCTCCCAGAGGGACACCCAGTGATCCACAAACTCGCGAAACGCAGTAAAGCAACCCCTACAGCTTACCAAGTCCGCATACCAAACCGGCAGACAACATTTCCGCCCGTGCGGCGTCGAGCTTGGGGCATGTCCAAACGATGCGTTCGGCCGTCTGGCGACCGGTGCCACACGAGCACCAGGGATCGTCGTCGAGTCCAAGGTCAAATAACTTGGCTTTGAACTCACCGTGACCTCCAATGAGCTGAGTGATATGGCGGTCAAGCCGCAGAAAATCCTCGTTTTTCATCTGCTCGGACACCGACGGAGAGAAACTATGGGTGAGGCGGCCCGTGTCGCCGCCGTCCCACCGCTCCTGCCAGACGCGCAGACTCTCCGCCCGAATGCGACGGGACCAGCCCACCAACGTGGAGGACGCCGGGTCCACCGACAGACTAAAGTAGTCTACCGGCACCCCCCGTCGAATCCATGACACGGCCGCCCGCTCCAGAACCTCCAGATCGATCGGCAAAACTCCAGCGAGGACGGGAAGAGCGAGAGTAGAGGTCGTCCGGTACGCGCCAGTAATCTCCACAAGCCGGAGACGCTGGCCACGCAGCAGGACAACGCGCATGGCCTCCGATATTTATTTATTTTAGTTATTTATTTGAATCAAACATAATTATAAAACACATAAAAAAGGTCATACCAAGTAATGGTGCGAAGAAACAACGGCCCACATTCACATGACCACGCTCAGCGCATACCCAACTAGGCCGAATATAGCCTGTATCTGGGCATACGACTTATTTTTTGACTTAGGTGGAGAAGCCTAACTGACGTCGGTACTCATATAGATACATAGATATGGATGGCCACGCCCAAGCACGCGCGGCATAAGCCACCTGCGGGACAAAAACACCCTCGTAGAGCAGTCTGATGGCCGGGGAGCGGCCACTATGACAGGCCACTGTCCCCTAAACAAACACCCGTTTACCATAGGTGTGACAGACACCCCTCTATGCAGAGGATGCATGGAGGAAGAAGAAACGTCGCAGCATGTGCTCATGGAATGCAGGAGCGTGGCAGAGCAACGGGCAAAAATACTACAATCACCAGCATCTGTCCCGGAGTCCTGTAGCAACCCAAACAAGCTGCTAACCTTCTGGGACCGCCTGGGTTGGCTGGAGTAACATAAATAGAAACATGAGCCACGCACAACGGCGCAATCAAGAGGTCAAGTGCGGGAATAGCCCAGGAAAACTAACTAACTAGATGGCACTAATAATTGAATATAATTACTGTTATCGTTGATTAAATAATTGGGTTTTTATAATCAATCGGTCCTTTATAAAAAATATTTATTATCAATGTTGTTATAGTTGGCCAAATAAATTACTATTAGTTTGGCATTCAATGCTATCAGCGCCACTTGCATGTTGCATTGGGCAATCTTATAACCTATATAATCAATGGTATCAGGGATATAGTTACATTGAATTGTTGGAACTCCGGTGTTGCGGGAAGAAAGATAAAATAACGGGCAGGCATGATGATGATAAACATCACAACAAATAATGTGTCGTCATGCCTAAAATTCCGTGCACTTTCAAATTCCCCAACCTAAAAATATTATTTATGGCAGTAAGTGCACTATGCACACAATATAGGTATACCCGGATTAGCTCCACTAAAAGCGGGAGCTAATGGATGTTAAACTAAAAGTGGAATATTTACAAGCAAACGCTAAAATTTCGAAATTACACGTCAACCCGAAAATAACCTTCGCTCGCGAACAAAGGAAAACGTCGGAAAAATCCCAGCACGTGCATTTAAAAAGGGTAATAAAAACTCACCCTAAACACACCGCCGGCAAAAGGATTAAGCAACCCGTCGCCGATTGTAAAATCGACCCTCCCCGCCAGCCAGGTAGGTACAAAGAATGACTCATATTTTGGGAAGCGCCAGCTTAAATATTGGATCACTAGAAATCCACAAAATTGCTGCCATGAAAATGTCTAAATGTTTAGAATAATTTAATTTAATTTTTAGACTAAGTCCGAGCCAAATCGGCCAATAAATGGTGAAAATATTTAAATTCAACCTAAAATAGGACATAGCAATAGTATATGATTATTAAAATGTATATAATAATCATAAGTTAATATAAGTTAGAGTTTAAGGTCGTATGTACACTCTTAACTTAGTAAAATAGTATACAATATTATAGTACATTAGCTTTACGGAAACGACATATAACAACGCGTCGGTCGGCACCCGCGGGCGAGGCGGGGTGCAACCCGCCCCACCACTGGGCCGGCCGCAGCGGTCATACCTATATAAGGTCGGTTACCCGCCGATATCGGGGCAGATCAAATAACAGTGCCATCGGGCAGATCATTTAACAGTGCCTTGCGGGCAGATCACATTTAAGTGCCGGGTAGATCACACTTAAGGGCCGGGCAGATCATATTGTAACAGTGCTTTGTCGGAGATCATATCGGAGATCATATTTAAAGTAGAACTATTAGTACGTGCTTTGAAGCAAAAACGCAATTATTGTAAATTCGTAAATAGTGCAATAGACTACATTTTATAGGAAATAAAACTTTAATGGCTTAGAAGCTTTTTAAAACGTAAAAATTATTATTATCTTTTTTATTAACAATACAAACCTCGAGTGCATATCCTGGAAATACTACCTACAGCGGATTAGACACGACCCGAGCGACGTTAAAAACGAGGATTTCGACAACGCCGCACGACGTCACCTTTAGCCTTACAACCTGAAGGGTTGAGTCTGTATGTAGGCCACGCGTGGGAAGGCCCCACATCTTGGAAGCCCCCACACCTTGGAAAGACACCACATCCGGGTTAAAGAATATCCTGACTCTGATATTTTTCTGAATGTTTTCAGGAATCGGTCGCATTCCTCTACCAAGCTTCAGCTAACGGAAAGTTGTTATAATTATATCAAAAGTTCATCAAACTCAGAGAATATAGTTTCACCTAAAATCAAAATTTAAGCCTCGGAAGATTACTTATGTTTTTCGTCAATATTTTTTCCAGTGTGCTGGGAAAGCCCTTTGTATCTTCAATGCCACAGCGCTGAGGTCCTCTGGTCGGCCATTGAAAGAGATACGTCCTTCCTAGCCTCGCATCAAGTTATGGACTATTCGCTTCTACTCGGTCTGGACGACTCAAACAGCGAATTAATCATTGGAGTAATAGGTGAGATAAATTTGTCTTGTGTACTCCTAATACAAATATAAAAAAATGTTCGAATATGCCTGCCAGCGACTCTTTAGTAGTAGTAGTAGTAGATAGAGTGGGGGGCTTGTTTCCAGCCCTCGATGTCACCTAGATCTGTAAGGTCTTTTGTAACTACCCACTGTGTGGTTAGGTCAGTGGTTAGGTCAGTGGTCAGCTAGTAGCCCGGTACTTTTTACCAGTCCAAGTAGATCACTGACCTTCAAGTTGGGCAGATCGCTGGGTTCGAGAAAGGCTCGTCCCAGTAAACTGTGTCTTTTGGCGGCGAGCCCTGGACAGCGACCAACAATGTGTATGCTGTCTTCAGGTTCCTCGCCACATATTCGGCAGTCCTTGCTCTCGGTCAAGCCAAGGTTGAATAGATGAGCTCTAAGGGTCGTGTCCGGTGAGGAGGACCGATAGTGGTTCTAAGGTTCTTCTTGCTCATGTCAAGTAGGGCCTTGGTTTTCTTCTGTAGTGGTTGCTCCATCGTGGCTTTTGCCTGGCGACATCCCTGGCTCTGTTTCCAGGAAGCCCGATGTTCCTGCTCCAAGCAGTCCCTGATGATTTTCTTACCTGTAGCGAAGGGGACCCCTACAACTGGCTCCACCGGGCATTCCAGTGTGCCCAGTTTTGCCAGTCTGTCGGCCTCTTCGTTGCCGGGTATGCCTTGGTGACCCGGTATCCATATTAGCGACTCTTACTCGTCAACCAAATTTGGCTAATTATGAAATACACTCGCATTTCATAGTAGGGTTAGTTGTAAGAGATTGTCGTATGATAACAAACCCGCCCATTGTGGAATTTCACAATAAAGAGTAGAAACAAACAAACAAACTCAAACCAACATAGTCGCAACACATAAATAAACTGGAAAGGATTCAAAATGCATGTATTCGATTTGTTTATTCCCTGAAGAAGTTTGATCACATATCAACCTTTCGCAGGCAAATAGTGTGACTCCCCATTAGACCATGTCGGGGTTTTCATATACTCAGCCTACTCTTTCACAGTTATTCATTCCAAGATGCCTTCTTATTTGTATAATCTCTTCTTTCCACTTTCATCTTATACCCTTCCATAACACTCAGGAAAATCTATTACTGACTATACCTTATCATTCATCAACTTTCATGTCCAAGTCATTTGTAGTGCCCGCGGTCCGAATATGAAACTCTGTGCCTTTGCCCATTTTACTTAACCCATTTTATTTACATTTTACTTTACCCCTCCCCCCACATCCCTCTCCTAGGTTGTCCTTGTAACTCATTCCTCCCTTCGATATTGAGTAGGTAGGTATATGTTATTAATTTCGGTTTTGTTTTCTTTGTTTATTATGTAATTATACTCATTTATTATGACTACTACTTTACAAAAATTACACTCGTTATATATTAATTTGCCAACATTGTCTCTTGTCACAGTAACCCTTGGTGTAATGGTCGCAAGATATTACCACTTGGCAATAGGCCCACCATGTTGTACTCTATTGTGTGTGCAATAAAGTATTTCAAACAAACAAACAAACCTCATCAAAACGATATCATATTTCCAAAATTGTTGCTCGCAAAGTGTAAACCTTCGTTAGCACCTTGGTTTGAAAACTTTCAATTTGTTCCATAGACCGCACTAAACGAATTATGTGTAATTGGGCGTTATGATGAAAAGAAGCTGATCGATTTCCGATCGTCTTTTCTTCGCTTTTCCCACTCGTTCGTCTCTGCCAGCACAGAGCCGTACATAGCTTATCATCTGATGAAATGATATTCAGGAGAACAAGTTTTAACCGGTAATTTTTAACAAGTTTTAACCTTTCTTTTGGTGCGGTCTGTGACATCTTACCCTCTTCCTTTAAACAGCTTTAATATGAAGATTTTCAAAATGCTAAGAAATCTCTCCAAACATGCTTATAATATAGTGGGCATGGTAAACTAGAAAAAAGATTTAATAATAGGGGTGTTCACTGCCATTTTCTCTCGCTAGAGGGTGCAGCGGTGACTTAGTTCTTGAAAGGTAGTGACTGAACATCGGGTAGAGGCCATCGCGGTTGGACGAAACCGCCGCAGTGCTGCCAGATGACTGGCATATTTTCCAGCCATGATGTTCAATACTGAAAAAAATGTTTGTTTGTTCGTTTGTTTATACTCTTTATTGTGGAATTTCACAATGGGCGGGTTTATTATCATAAGACAATTACAACCAACCCTACTATGAAGTGTTTATATGTATGTGTGCATGTTACATGTCTGCAAGTGTGTTTCTTGTTATTGCATTCGATCGACAGAATTGAAAATGCAAATTTGTTAATTTTATCCCAATGGAAAATGGTAACCAAACGGGGAATCGAACCCGGGAACCTTGCAATGTAAGATTGGGAGACCTAACCACTGCCACTGGACAGTGTTAAAATATCCGGGGCAAACAATCTATCGCCATAAGTTAAAATATATAGCACTATTATAAATATCTGGTATATCAATATTGAATCTAACATTAATGATACTAAAATGTAGGTAAATGCCATTTTTCAGTTTTTAACAGTATTGTGGCTGAAAAATATGTCATGCTTGTCTGTCAGATTACCATGTTTTCTATCTTCGCCCTCACCTATACGAGGTGTGGCTGTTAAATATGGAGACTAATGCTGCAAAACATTTTATTCTAATCGTATGCATATTCAGTTTTATCCCTTTCAATGTACACCCCTCTATCTCTACATCGCTTCATGCGAATGTTCCATTGTCTGAAACAGCGCTGGAAGTTTTCTTCTGTGAGCTTTATGACTCGTTCCGCTTTTTCTTTCACAGCTTCAACGGTCTGAAGTCTTGGTGCTTTTAATACAGTTTTGATCTTGTGGAACAGATTAAAAGTCACGTGACATGTTATCACTCTTTCCAAGAAATTTGGGTCATTTTCATTGGCATTCAAAGTGTCAGTACAAACATTTTCACAGGCGTGTTTTTGTTTGATTGTGAGAATTTTAGGCATGTGAAAAATGTTATGTAAAATGTGACTTCTGTGTCAATTCCTTCAGTTTCAGCAATCGCATGAACAGTTAACCGATTGTCAGATAGGATAACTGATTTTTTTCAATATTTTCATCCGTATTTGAAGTAGAAGGGCGACCTGGGCATGCATCATCTTCAACGTCTTTTCGGCCGTCTTGGAAACGCTTAAACCTTTGAAAACCTACACACCTGACAAACATTCATTGCTAAAGATTATTTCAGCAGCGGTTTGTCCAACTTTCATATGAAATTTCACGTCAATTTGTTGCTTTATTAAAACACTTACATTTTTTTCCGAGAAACAAAAACAGATCTGAAGGCCACGGCCAGGTTAATACGTCTACAAGCACAGGAGGGGCGCCAATCGAGAGAAGGCTTCACTCTATACAGCTGTCGGTTGTTAGACTTGGGCGCATGTGTAGTTCTTCTGTAGAAACGACAATTTTGTCAATTTCCCGCACTTGGCCTCTTAAGTGGGCTGTTGTGCGTGGCTCATGTTTCTATTTATGTTACTCCAACCAACCCAGGCTGTCCCAGAAGGTTAGCAGCCTGTTTAGGTTGCTACAGGCCTCCGGGACAGATGCTGGAGATTGTAGTGTTCTTACCCGTTGCTCTGCCACGCTCCTGCATTCCATGAGCACATGCTATGGCGTTTCTTCTTCCTCCATGCATCCTCTGCATAGAGGGCTGTCTGTCACACCTATGGTAAACAGGTGTTTGTTTAGGGGACAGTGGCCTGTCATAGTACCTATGACTTTACGGATTTTGTCCCTTTTTAATCTGGTGAGGTTGCGGGCAAGTTTTTTAGGCGCTTCCGGAACCGCTTTCTTTGTTTGCCTGCATCCTGCGTTTTTTTTCCATTCTTTAAGGTGGGTTTCGTCGGTGTTCCTGCGTAGCCATGTTTTTATTTGGGCCTGGGGTATGGGCATCAAGGGTTCCGGTCCATATACTATTTCCTTTGATCCCCTTTTGGCCAGAGACAAGAACCACACCACAATCGCCTCAAATCGCGAAAGTCATTCATGAGCCGAACGCAACCACTCCATGGCAGTCAATCATCGAACTGCATCACTCAATAGAGGGCTTCACTTGGCGAGGACATAAAAGGAAGAGATAGCACCGAAGTCCCATCTCTCTTATACCACCTGGCTTAGTCTTCTTGTTTGCTGGGGCTACACACAGAAGCCAATTTGCAACTCTGGAACGCTGGAGGATGAAGACCACCTCCGATCCTGCCCGCAACTGTCAACCCCTATTACACACCAGGACCTACAAGAGGCAAACGATAAAGCCATCCAGGCTGCATATTTTTGGAGAAATGTGTCCTAACCTAGCCCGGACACATTAACGAATGATCGAACCTCGTAATATACTAATTTATCTATGTCCTCTGTCACTCCTCGCGCATCAAGCTTTGTGTGGAGACTCGCTCCTGCGGTCAGAGCGAAGTCATCGCCAACACCACTTACAAAAAATATGTCATCCTTATGTTTAAAACTATTCTTTTTCCAGATTACATCAGGACCTTCACATGGGATAAAAGGTTGGAGCACATAGTCAAGAAAGGCCTAGGGTCAGGTCCTCCTACAATTGTATCGCCCGAACAATATAAAATTAGATTCTTTAGCGCAATGAAAAAATACTTTCTTCACTCTCCGAATCAATGGGATGCTCTTCATAACGGTCTCATATTGAAGAACGTCGCCAGCAGCTAGACTGTGCTACGAATTTGTGATAGATTAAGTAAAAAAATGTGATATTCGTTTAATTAGACTGAACGTAATTAGTCTACAAAAGCAAAGGCACAATCTCCACTGTTGACTATACATGACTGTTTGACTGTAAATAAAATTAAAAAACTCCTGTGAGAATATATTTTCCTAACAATGTCTATACAGTGCAGTGCGTTCAGGACGGTCAGGCGTCTTTTTTAAGAGGTGAATCTGCACATCAAACTGAACATAAAACGAGGTTGGAAAGAAGACCACGCAGGCCCTCGTTCACTCTCTCGTGGGAAAAGACAGCAGCGGCCAATGTCACTGAACTGTACTTATAATTTGTATGAAAAGTATATAATAAACTCTTTATTTGCACTTAAACATTAGGATTCTCCAAGGAACATCTAGTTACAGTACAGTTGGGCAGTGTCGACTACAACGGACGAACCCATCACCCCAGGCTGGTATAACAATATGTGATCGTTCTTTCAGTTATGGGATGAGCGTAGAAGACTTAGAGGCAATTGTCAATCCACTATCTAGCTCTACCAACTAGCTCGCTACCAGCTATGGCCAAATTTCTTCAGCCTCCCGACTGGTTACAGGTTTGAAGTCGCTTGCGCGATCCTCTCCCTAGTGGTAGCGGTGATCAGTGAATACGGAATCTATCGCGGACCACAGCATCCTTTGCCTGGCTTTCATCCGGTATCGGATAGCCGAATGGTCGTTTCAAGAGCGGCTGCCACTAGGTAAACAACCCCCCCCTTTCCCCCACCGCTCTATAGAAGTAGTTACAGTGCAGTGGTACATGGCGCGCTGTGGAAATAAAGATTGACAAGTTTGTCGGCTCAAATCAAAATAAGTTGTCTGCGATTTCCAAACTCAATTAATTGTTCATGTAGAATAATTTCATCTGAGCAAAAATCTAATGTAACAAAAATATAAAAATATTTTCTTGTTCAGTTTGATGTGCAGAATCTGTTTAATTGACAGACCATTCCAAACGCCTTGTATACCTAATGTATTGATTTTTATTGAGTAAAAGAAATCAAAAGTGAGATTGCTGACTTTGCTTTAGTTAATGACGTTGCCTTCTTTGAACCTTATATTCTCGAATTTGGCAAGGACTTCATGTTTGCCTCTTACTTTGACAATAATTGGCAATTAGTATAATAATTTTGGATGCAGCCGATTAGGATTAATTAATGATTATAATTGATGTTTTTCCAATTAATCGTAAAAACATTGATGTTGCCGCGCTTATTTAACAATTACCGATTATTTAAGAAACAGGCTAAGAAAACACTGATAAATGTTATAAAAAATCTAAATCCCAATCATGCTGAAATAATAGGAAATTCTCAAGTTTGATTTTCGAAATAATCTAGAATCGTAGTCGTTAAATCAATAATCGTTTCATCCTTTAATATATAAAATATAAATTATTACTTTTAACCATTCCTAAAACAATTTATTTGTAACCTATGAACATTTTGATTCTGTCATTGTCGTATGTTTTACATAAAAAATTAAGTTTTAAAAAATATTGTGTCTTTTTGTACGATTGGCTTATGGGAAGTAGCTCATCCCTTTTCCTAGAAAATATTTTTTTGATATAACGATACTCAAACCTGTATGCACATTTGGCATAAAGTTATGGAGAACATTCTTTCCGTCCGTCCTATCCGTCAACGAGGCCCAAAATGAAAATGCTGAACTAATTACCTCACTTCAATTTCTATCGGAAAAATACGATGATCTTCAATTAAAAGTCTCGGAGCTCCAACCGCTGAAACCTCAGATTGAAAGCCTTGAAAAAGCTAACAAAGACTTGTACTACAAAATTGACACGTTGGAACGTCAAATAGACGATAGTAAACAGCAGAACAATAAAAACAAACTGGAAATTGACGGCGTCCCTACATGCGATAATGAAAACCTTGCGAATATTGTCAAAATCATTGGATCGAAAAGCGGTGTCACTGTTAATGAGAATGAGATCACTACTAACACGAGCGATAACTAATAGTAACCACATAGTGCCCAAACTGAATATTACCCATGCACAGAGACATTTTCTTTACTTGGCACCGTCGTTGTTCAATAAAACTAAGGATATACCCGGCATTTATACTCAAGGCATAAATATTAAATTAAATATAAACAAAAAAAGACTAATCGAAGACTATCGCGGTTGTTTGACATTATAAATAGGATAGAAAACGAATTTACCGCGTGAAATTTGTAGGACCCGACGTTTCGGTGACGTTGCAGCCGCCGTTGTCTAGGCCCGGGCCCGGCCCCCCACCACCGTTATAACCTACGCAGTGGCGGCAGCGGTTTGCGGCCTACCCGCAAAACAACGGACTGACAGCTCTTTAGTCTACCCTAGACAACGGCGGCTGCAACGTCACCGAAACGTCGGGTCCTACAAATTTCACGCGGTAAATTCGTTTTCTATCCTATTTATAAAAAAAGACTAACCCACTGGTTGGTTGATCACCCAGGGAAGGTAAGAAACTGAAAAACGAATTTGCTTTATTCCTAGTTAACTTACCATTCCTAACACATTATTATTTACC
Source organism: Micropterix aruncella (assembly GCA_944548615.1). Lineage (NCBI taxonomy): Eukaryota > Metazoa > Arthropoda > Insecta > Lepidoptera > Micropterigidae > Micropterix > Micropterix aruncella. The sequence goes on from OX155960.1 coordinate 11,496,691, forward strand.
TACCTTATCCTTTTTGTTCTTTATATTATTATTATCACATACCTTTTAAGATTATTTGAAATTTTATTTTTTACAAAAATTTTAGTTTACTTGATTTTATTTTTCACGGCATTCTTCAGCGTATTATTGGCCTTCAATGCCAGAATGATTGGACAACAATTGGTGACTTTTGCATTCCGCCTCCAATGCACTGGAAGGTAATGCTCTATGACTGGACGCCAGAGATGCTGAAATTTTATTTGAATGCCTTTCAGCATACACTTCCAGACCCCAGTAACCTCGCTCGTTGGAGCTTTGCCGAGGATAGTTCTTGTCCCCTCTGTAGCAATACCCCTTGCACAGCTAGACACATTCTAGCTGGCTGCAAGGTGGCCTTAGATCAAGGACGGTACACTTACCGCCATGACAAAGTTCTCGCTGTTATTCGCGAGGTAATTAGTCTCTCAGTGGCTCGTGCCAACAAGGGTTTGACAGTATCCTCCAAACCCCCAATACAGTTTGTGCGGGATGGCTCTAAAGGCAAAAAACATTTAACTACAAAACCTTTCTCAATAATCGAGAAAGCTACAGATTGGATTCTGGAGGTTGATTCGGTCTCTAAGCAGTATAAATTCCCTGAAAGTCTCGGATGCACAGCCCTCCGTCCAGATATAACTCTTTACTCTCTATCTCGGAAGGTGGCTCTTATTGTAGAATTAACTGTTCCATGGGAATCAAATATCCCAAAAGACCACGAGTACAAATTAAATAAATACCATGATCTTGCAAATGCCGTAACCCGGAACGGCTTCACTGTTCACCTTCACGCGGTGGAAGTTGGCGCTCGTGGCCTGCCAGCTAAATCTCTATTTCACCTCTTTAAAGATCTTGGCCTTTCCAGAAAAATAATCAACTCTTTCTTAGAAAAATTATCTAAAACTGCGATTTGCGCATCTCAAATTCTATGGCTTCGAAGGGGGAGTGAATGGGTGGCAAGGTGAACGCTCACATGTGGCAAGACAGCTGTCCTAAACCTACCACAGCCGGTTCGTAAGTCCGGAATCCACTGCTCACCCCCCAGAAGTGTAAAAAAAATAGTATTATGATGGGCCCGACTCCGGTCGGTGAATTCCATGGCAGCTCCGTTTGTATTTATTATTATTTAGCATTAGGCAGTATTTAAGTATACGAATCTGAGCCTAACTTAGTGCGGACGTCTCGTGCGATCCAGTTAGGTTAAGGTGTCATTCCTAAGCGACGACTGTGGCGGCTCGAGCCGCGGGACTATGACTCATACTGCTTCGCATGTAAATAAACGAAACCCATTCCTATGACGCGGCTGGCGCCGCGCGACGGAAGTGGCTCTAGTGAGGCGGCTCGAGCCGTACGGCTAGACTGCTTGCATGAGCAGTCCAGTCGTAACAGCCGCGACGGCTGGAACTCTGTTTATACGGTTTTGGTGTTTATTTCCCTATTAAATCATGGATGACTCGAGACATCGAACTAGTGCGTGAACACCCTTGTCTTTTCAACCCGAAACACCACCAGTACAAAAATGGAAACGTCAGAGATAAGGTCCTTAGCGTCAATCCCAGTTTTTCTGCAGGGCTGATGGGCTGTTTGACTTTGTTACATGATTTTCTGTTTAACCCGTTGAGTATGAGTCAACCAAATCTGGTCGCGAAACAATTATCCGTTGAGTACGAGTCGACCAAATCTGGTCGCGCGTTTTTTTCACTTTGACGTTCTCATATTTATTCATAATTATCTAATTGTTTTACAAAATGATATTTCAATATTCTATATTCGAAATTTCAATGCAATCATTGTGCAGTTGTTCTTTTTATGATTGGTGTAGTAGTTTCGTAGTTATAGTACTTTAAGTCGATGTCGCCGAAAATCCTGCAAAAGAGACAGATGCATCCATGAAAATACCCATTTACTCCAAGGGTTAAACCACTTTCCATGCACGGTAATATGTAATCAAACTGGACTCTATTCAAACGAAAAACCTTCTGAACATTGAAAATATGCCTGTTAATTAAAATGTTTTGAAACCCCTCTTCGCATCTTGATAGATACAATGAATGTGGCTTTTCGTTCTTTTTCAGCTTCATCAACAATAACTCTTCTTCCCCCTTTTCTTGCAATAAAAGATAGGTTAACGCCAACAGTGATGCATCTGACATGATGTCCAAGACGGTACTGCTCTAGTCGCTCCTTTTTAAGGAATGTACTTGGCGGCTACAGCCGTACGACTCTAGCCGCGTGCCTCGAGTCGTACGGCTGAAGTCGCCACAGCCGTCGCTTAGGAATGACACCTTTAGGTTTAATTTAATTGTAACTGATATTATGATTTTTTGTATAATAAAGAATTTGAATTTGAACATTGAGGAGTGTCGATTGCTACGGATGAACCCACCACTCCAGGGAGCTACAGCAACATCAGGCCATTCTGTCTCCCATGGAGTGGACGTCATGAATTTGCTAGACGCATAGCTGCATGCGTCTTAAGGCATTCAATAATTTGAATGCCTTAAGACGCGTGTAGCTAAACATCTACACTTATGCGTATTCATCTTCAATTGTGATCACTGACAGTACCCGGTGTGGATCACGATGGACGAGTGTGAACTTGTAGCAATTAGAGCGGCATGAACAAGCAAAAAGCGTGAACAGCGACGATCAGTCGGGATAAAAGATTATTTGAAGAAATGTAATTTTTTAAGATTGGAAGATTTGGAGTTAAACCATAACGACTTGGAATGTCAAAAGCAAATTTCTACAAGCTTTAAAAAATAGCGGAACCAAAAATTGTCATTTTGTCTTGTAAAATGCACGGAGTGACGCACGCGTATCAATAGGGTGCCGGATCGGGGTGCGCTGTCATAACTAGTTTTGACGCATGTGCTATAGTATGACACGCCTGCATCAGAGGAAAGTCAAATGAAACAAACAGGGCTTGAGTGGGGACTTACCTACCCACTCTCCCTTCAAAGCCATAGAATTTGAGATTATGGAAATAACCATTTCATATAAGTTTTGGTTTTAATGAGTTGATTATTTTTCTGGAGAGACCAGATCTTTAAAGAGGTCAAACAGAGATTTGGCTGGTAGGCCACAAGCGCCAACTTCCTCTGCATGAAGGAGAACAGTGATGCCGTTCTGGGTGACGGCATTGGCGAGATCATGGTATTTATTTAATTTGTCTCGTGGTCTTTTGAGATATTGATTTCCATGAAACAGTTTAATTACACAACTTGGGTTGTCGACTACAACGGGCGAGCCCGTCACCTCAGGAAGTTTTAACGATCAGTCGTTCTATCTCCTTGGAGTGAACGTAGAAGACTTGGGACAAAAACCGTCCACCATCTAGTTACGTCACAAGCCCGTAAGAGACCAACGCCTTAACCGCGAGATAGCCAGGGATGTTACCTGGCGGGCCGACACTCGCGCCCTTACTTCCAATTGTGACCAGATTACTCCGGTCTCTCGAATGGTTCCGAGTTCGAGGTCGCTTGCGCGGTCCTCTCCCTTACGAAGCGGTGAAACGGTGTATACCGAATCTATCGCGGACCACAGCGTCCTTTGCCCGGCTCTGAACCGGGATCGGATGGCCAATGGTCATTTCAAGAGCAGTCGCTGTAAGGTAGACAACTACCCCCGCTCTATAGGAAACAATACAGTTCCCAGACTCCCCCGATTGTTAGTCAGAGAGCACAATCGATTGGCTTGCGCCGCTCGGTGCGCAGACCGTCCAGGAGCGCCAGAGGATTGTTCCCAGGGGAGACTGGTTGACCCAGTGTCCTACCCAGGCTCGCACCTCATGCGTGGAGGCCATCGGATGGGTGTTGACCCGTGAGTGTGACCGACCCTGAACAGAATGGGTCTTCGTGGCCAACTCAGCAAGGGCCCATTAGCTCCCAGTTTAATTACACAATAAGGGCTATCTTCCGAGATAGGGAGTATTGCGAAGGGGAGAGCTGTGCATCCGAGACTTTCAGGGATTTCATACTGCTTAGAGGCCGAATTGACTTCGAGAATCGAATCTGGAGCTTTCTCAATTATTACGAAAAGTTTTGTAGTAAAACATATTTTCCTTTAGAGCTATCCCGCACAAACTGTAATGTTGGTTTGGACAGTGCTGTCAGGCACGAACCACTGAGAGGCTAATTACCTCGCGAGTAACAGCAAGGACTTTGTCATGGCGGTAACATGGTAACGTCCTTGATCTAAGGCCACTTTGCAAGTAGTTAAAATATGTTTAGCTGTTCAAAGGTTATTACTACAAAGGAGTTCAATAACTTACTCAGGTACATACTAAATCACAAGAATTAATGGAATGGAATGGATGAAATCGAATAGAATTAATGGAATTCAGAAGGGATAGGATTTCAGAATACACAGTCATGGTACTAGTAATTACACCGAATTAGTGGTGTTCTGCACTTTACAGGGTACAGAGCACAATAAGTTAATTAGACCAAGCCATAAGGAATTGCCGGTATCTTGAAAACCGACTGTTAGCCCTAAAAGATAAGAGGCATGTTCATTAAGGGCCGTTGGCTTATATTTACATATTGGTGGGTCTTGAAGAGTTTAACGAACGCAGGGCTATCTAGTGGCTATTTACGATACCCACTGCAGTTGTTGTTTTGACTCAGTAGTCGTTTGCCTGCCAGTGAATATAGATCAAAATGTCCGCGACAATCATTTCTCCCGCCAGTTGTGAATTGGGAAGTCTCCCTGCAGTGTGATTCCATTTTTACGTGCAAAAGGATCTTCAGCTGCTCAAATTCATTGGGAGTTATCCCCAGTGTATGGACCTACAGTAATGAGTGAGGGAAAGGTTAGACAATGGTGTTGAGACTTTAAAAATGGCCGCAAAAATGCGCATGACTGCTTGGAGCAGTAACATTAGGCATCCTGGAAACAGAGCCAAGGATGTCGCCAGGCAAAGCCATGATAGAGCAACCACATCCTAAGGAAACCAAGGCCCTACTTGACATGAACAAGATGAACCGTAGAACCACTATCGGTCTCCTCACCGGACACACTACCATTAGAGCACATCTATTTAAACAGTGGCAGGCTCAGTATTCAGACTGACAAAATCGTTCAATTGAACAAAAAACTGCGATCTGATCGGCGGTTGACGATTAGTGCTCTGGCTGATGAATTTCTAATAACGACGAGAAACTCAAGACTGCCGTTGTCAACTGGTTTAACTCCCAGGCGGGGAACTTATTTGCGGAGGGGTTAAAGAAACTGGTGCAGCATTACGAACTTGCAACGTTACTTAGAACTGAATGGAAAGTATGTGGAAAAGTGAAGTAGATATGTGGTAAAGTAAAACTGTTTAAAAACCTTTGCTCATGAGTTACTTTTTTTATGACCAAACAGCCCTTACTTTACGAATACGCCTCGTATCAGCTGTTCGCATTCTCCTCTTGCAAAAAACGCCAGCCGTTACAACATTCAAAACAACCAACACGGAAGCATTTCATTCCTTTATTTAAAATCACATTCAAATCGAGTATATAAACACTCTCCATTTTTGTAAAGTATTTACATACAAAAAATACTGGGATCTCTTCAACGATCATGCAAAAATGATATAAATCCTTAGATTAATGCAATATTCATTTATTGCAAATTCAGAACTGGCGATAAAACAAAACACAACATTTATTTGCGGTGAAGTGGTCTTCTAAAATAATCTTTAGTACGTTACGATTACTGGTTTTTCTGGCTCTGATAAAAACAGCTTTACGTTAGTCTTCGTTTAATTCACTTCAGTGTCTTTTATACATCAGACTATTATACGGCGAAAGTCGTTAGTGACATTAATTGGGCTCTAGGGCGGAGGCCAAACCGCGGAGTTGCTCCAATCCATTGAGAAGGTCCCTGAAAATGTAAGAAAGACTTGTGGTAAGACTAACTATAAATAAAAACTATAGCAACTCCCCCAAAGAGGAGTTAATGGGCCCTTGCTGAGTTGGCCACGAAGACCCATTTTGTTCAGGGTTGGTCACACTCACGGGTCAACACCTATCCGACGGCCTCCACGCATGAAGTGCGAGCCTGGGTAGGACTCTGGCCTTACGGTTAGTTTCCCCTGGGAATCAACCTTCTGGCGCTCCTGGACGGTCTGCGCACCGTGCGGCGTAAGCCAATCGATTGCGCACTCTGACTAACATCTTGCGGTGTCGACTACAACGGGCGAGCCCGTCACCACAGGACGTTTTAACGATTAGTCGTTCTGTCGCCCTACAGTGAACGTAGAAGACTTTGGACAGTACAATCCTACGTCCAGCTACGTCACAACCCGTGAGAGTCCAACGCCTTACCGCGAGTGAGCCAGGAATAAACCCGGCGGGCTCGAGATACTCGCGCCCTCACTTCCAATTGTGACCAGATTTCTCCGGTCTCTCGATTGGTTCCGAGTTCGAGGTCGCTTGCGCGGTCCTCTCCCTTACGAAGCGGTGAAACGGAGTGCACCGAATCTATCGCGGGCCAAGGCGTCCTTTGCCCGACTCTGAACCGGGATTGGATGGCCAATGGTCATTTCAAGAGCAGTCGCCGTAAGGTAGACAACTACCCCCGCTCTATAGGAAACAATACAGTTCCCAGACTCCCCCGATTGTTAGTCGGAGAGCAAAGTCGATTGGCTTGCGCCGCTCGGTGCGCAGACCGTCCAGGAGCGCCAGAGGATTGATTCCCAGGGGAGACTGGTTGACCCAGTGTCCTACCCAGGCTCGCACCCCATGCGTGGAGGCCATCGGATGGGTGTTGACCCGTGAGTGTGACCGACCCTGAACACATGGGTCAATGTGGCCACCTCATCATGGGCCCATTAGCTCCCGCCCATAGCCTCCCACTCTGACTAACAGTCGGGGAGTCTGGAAGCAGTACTGCTTTCTATAGAACGGGGGTGGTTGCGGACCTTACAGTGACTGCTCTTGAAACGACCATCGGCTACCCGATCCTGGGTGAACAGCCGGGCAAGGGATGCCGTGGTCCGCGATATGTTCGGTACACACCGTTTCACCGCTTTGTAAGGGAGAGGACCGCGCAAGCGACCTCGAACTCGTAACCAATCGAGAGACTGGAGTAATCTGGTCGCAATCGGAAGTAAGGGTGTGAGTGTAAGCCCGATGGGTAACACTCCTGGCTATCTCGCGGTTAAGGCGTTGGCCTCTTACGGGTTTGTGGCGGAGCTAGACGGTGGACTGTTTTGTCCAAGTCTTCTGCGCTCACTCCAGGGAGATAGAATGACTAATCGTTAAAACTTCCTGAGGTGACGGGCTCGCCCGCTGTAGTCGACAACCCCTAGTATAGCAACTATAAAAAACGCCATGTATAGACGAGGAATACCAGAGACCATCATTGACTGGACATTGAAGATGCTATAAAATAGGAATCTGACCGTCTATCAAGGCGACACCTTCCTCACGGGAACCCCAGCTAAGGGCTGTCCACAGGGTGGAGTAATCTCCCCCCTCTAGTGGAGCATCGTTGTAGACAAACTCTTAACAGATCTATGAAACCGAGGCTTCTATGTCTACGACTACGCTGATGAAACTTCCTATCAATACTTAAGGAGCTCATGGACAAAGCACTTCAGACCACCCAAGACTGGTACCAGGCCAAGGGTCTGTCTGCTAATCCAAGCAAGACCGAGGCCATGATTTTCACGAGAAAATACAAACCCGAACCTGTTGAGCGTCTTAAGCTCTGGGATAAGGAGATAGAATACGCAACAGTAGTCAAATACCTTGGAGTCTATCTACACGCAAAGCTTAATTGGAAGCACCACCTCGAGCGCAAGAGAACAAGCTTCTATGCCTTTTGTGGAAGTGCAAAAGAGCCATGGGAAAAACCTGGGGGTTCAAACGTAGGGTCGCCTTATGGCTCTACAGGGCAGAACTGCTGCCTAGACTAACCTATGCTGCAATAGTCTGGTGGTCCAGAGTGAATAAGCTCGAGACGAAAAATATGCTGAAAAGCCTTCAACCTGAAGGCTGCAACTAGCGTCATGAAGACCACCCCAACAGAGGGATTAGAGGTGGCACTGTGCTCTGCCTCTGGACAAGATCATAATTCACTCCGCCAGACTTATAGCATACAGACTGAAGTGTTTTGCGAGTGGAAGCGAGGAGGGCCCAATCATCCTGAGCTAAACCTCCTCCACAAGAGCCCATTCACCCTGACCCAGGATCGACTACTAAAAAAATTTTGGGTAAGAAGTCCTATAAAATCCTAATCCCCACCAGGGAAGGCTGGAAGAATCCGCATTGGCTCCAAAGCCACAAGGTGGATGCCTGGTTTACCAACGGATCAGAAACAAATGGATGTTTTGGGGCAGGCATGTACGGATTCAAAACCCACCACAGAATCAGCATCCCCTTGGAAAACATGCCACGGTTTTCCAAGCCGATGTCTGCCATATTGGAATGCATAAAACTCCAAAGTCGACTTGAGGTAAAAAATAGAAAAATCCTTATCTGCTCTGACAGCAGAGCAGCATTGGACGCTCCGGCTAAAGCCACCACAGAATCTTCTGTGGTCTGGGACTGTATGCAAGAGCTCAACAAATTGGGAAAAGCCAACAAAATCACCCTAATATGCACACCGGGCCATCAAGGCATACCCGGCAACGAAGAGGCCGACAGACTGGCAAAACTGGGCACACTGGAATGTCCGGCGGAGTCAGTTGTTGAGGTCCCTTCGCTATAGGTAAGAAAATCATGAGGGACTGCTTGGAGCAGGAACATCGAGCATCCTGGAAGCAGAGCCAGGGATGTCGCCAGGCAAATGCCATGATGGAGCAACCACTTCCTAAGAAAACCAAGACCCTACTTGACATGAACAAGAAGAACCTTATAACCACTATCGGTCTCCTCACCGGACACACGACCCTTAGAGCACATCTATTCAACCTTGGCTTGACCAAGAGCAAGGACTGCCGAATATGTGGCGAAGAACCTGAAGATAGCATACACATCAATGGTCGCTGCCCAGGCCTCGCTGCAAAAAAACAGTTTACTGAGACAAACCTTTCTCGAATCCAGCGATCTGCCCAAGGTCAGTGATCTGTATGGACTGGTAAGCAGTACCGGGCTACTAGCAGACCACTGATCCAACCACAATGTGGGTAGTTACAAAAGCTCTTATAGATCCAGGTGACATCAAGGGTTGGATACAAGCCAGGGGGGCTTGTATCCAACCCTTGATGTCACCTGGTTGGATACAAGCCCCCCTACTCCGTTTACTACTACTACTATTCAGTATGTTTATTTGGGTCAGACGATCCAACTAGGCAGACTCAACTTCGACAAGGATGTCTTCCGACGAATCCAACTTGGATAGGTAGCGTTCGGGAAATTACACCATATCTTTTCGTCTCAAATACCGCGGAGCCTCAAGACGAAAGTTTATAATCAGTGCGTGTTGCCAGTGATGACATACGGCACCAAGACGTGGTCGCTAACTATTGGCCTCATACACAAGGTTAAAGTAGCGAAACGAGCTATAGAGAGAGCTATGCTTGGAGTTTCGATACGAGGAATTCCACAGAAGAACAAAGGTTACTTACATAGCTTGAAAATTATCAACTTGAAATGGCAATGAGCATATAGCTACATAGCTCGCAGAACCGACAACCGTTAGGTAAAAAAAGGTTCTCGAATGGCGACCACGAACCGGCAACTAGGGTTGTCGACTACAGCGGGCGAGCCCGTCACCTCAGGAAGTTTTAACGATTACTCGTTCTATCTCCCTGCAGTGAGCGTAGAAGACTTGGGACAAAACAGTCCACCATCTAGCTACGCCACAACCCGTAAGAGACCAACGCCTTAACCGCGAGATAGCCAGTAATGTTACCTGGCGGGCCGACACTCGCTCCCTTACTTCCAATTGTGACCAGATTTCTCCGGTCTCTCGATTGGTTCCGAGTTCGAGGTCGCTTGCGCGGTCCTCTCCCTTACGAAGCGGTGAAACGGTGTACACCGAATCTATCGCGGACCACAGCGTCCTTTGCCCGGCTGTTCACCCAGGATCGGGTAGCCGATGGTCGTTTCCGGCTATCCTATGTATACGAACTGGCAGACGCAATGTAGGATGGTCCCCCACATTATAGACCGATGACATTTATGACTCAAGACCGTTCGTCATGGCATTCTATGGGGGAGGCCTATGTCCAACAATGGATGTCTATCGGCCGATGATGATGATTAATATATTATGGATATGATAAGTTTTGATAATTTCAGCCAATTCCCATAATGCAAAAGCGTTGCCAATTTGTTTATCTTTAGGTGCTAATATATTTCTTACCTGAGGGATACTTCGGCAGTATTAGTAGCGAGACGAAGAGTTTTCGAAATGTTGCGTTGTTTATTTTGTTTTGTTTCAATTTGGCTTTGTAGCATGCTCACTTCCTCCTATAAAAAAGGCGAAAATTCATATTTTATGAGATATCTATATAGGAGCACTCGGGCCAATAGCTAATCTCTAATGCAGTGTTTTTCAACCAGTGGGTTGCGACCCCCGGGGGGTCACGAAGATTCTTATGGGGTCACAGGCTATCTAAAAATAAAAATCGAAAATATTACAAAATCTTTATTATGCAAACATATACAGCTTCGGAAGAGTAAAATAGGAATCAAATATCGAGTAAAGAGTATGGGAATCAAATATCCCAAAAGACCACGAGTACAAATTAAATAAATACCATGACCTCGCAAATGCCGTCACCCGGAACGGCTTCACTGTTCACCTTCACGCGGTGGAAGTAGGCGCTCGTGGCCTGCCAGCTAAATCTTTGTTTCGCCTTTTTAAAGATCTTGGTCTCTCCAGGAAAATAATCAACTCCTTTCTAGAAAAAATATCTAAAACTGCAATTTCTGCATCTTAAATTCTATGGCTTCGAAGGGGGAGTGAATGGGTGGTAAGGTGACCGCTCACATGTGGCAAGACAGCTGTCCTAAACCTACCACCGCCGGTCAATAGTCCGGAATCCACCCTTCGCCTTCCAGAAGTGTAATAATTATATATGATGGGCCCGATTTTTGGTCGGTGAATTCCATGGCAGCTCCGTTTGTATTTTATTTATTTTTTGCTATTTCTTTTACAAAACTTCATATTGATCTAAGATGGAAACAGGTAAGTATAACTTCGAAAGTGAAAAACAGTAAATATTAATGTGGTTTTCGCCATTGCTTTTATAAAAAAAATATTTATCGAATACTTACAGTTACAGCTGCGATAGACTGAGGGGGGGTCATTAGGGGGGTCGAAGTTATAGTCTAAGAGGGGTTGCGTAAGAGTTTGAAAATCACTGCTCTAATAGGTGCACGCAGTAACACGGAGCTAATAGGCCCTGTTGCAGTTTGGCCACTAAGACTCTGTTGTATAGGGTCGGTCAAACGCATAGGTCAACACCAGAAGTGCGAGCCAGGGTAGGACGCTGGCCTGCAGGCCAGTCTCCCCTAGAAGTGAACCTTCGGGCGGTTTTGGACGGTTTGCGCACAGTGCGGCGTCAGCCATTCGATTGTGCATTCCGACTAACAGCCGGGGGAGTCTGGAAACAGTAATGTTTACTTTAGAGCGGGGGTTGTTGTGACCTAATAATTAACCTTGTTAGTCATGTACGAGGTATGTCCCAAAAGTATCCGACCTTCCTTCATTTTTCCGCGCTGGCCTTATTCATCGGGAGCTAACGGGTCCATGATGAGTTGGCCACGATGACCCATGTGTTTAGGGTCGGTCACACTCACGGGTCAACACCCATCCGACGGCCTCCACGCACGGGGTGCGAACCTGGGTAGGACTCTGGAAACAGTTTCCCCTGGGAATCAAACCTCTGGCGCTCCTGGACGGTCTGCGCACCGTGCGGCGCAAGCCAATCGATTGTGCACTCCGACTAAATTGGGGGGGGAGTCTGGAAACTGTATTGTTTCCTATAGAGCGGGGGTGGTTGCGTACCTTACGGCGACTGCTCTTGAAATGACCATTGGCCATCCGATCCCGGTTCAGAGCCTTTGCCCGGCTCTGAACCGGGTTTCACCGCTTCGTAAGGGAGAGGACCGCGCAAGCGACCTCGAACTCGGAACCAATCGAGAGACCGGAGAAATCTGGTCACAATTGGAAGTAAGAGCGCGAGTTTCTCAAGCCGCCGGGAAGTAATTCCTGGCTTTCTCGCGGTAAGGAGTTGGTCTCTTACGGGTTGTGGCGTAGCTAGACGTCGGATTTGTTATGTCCAAAGTCTTCTACGCTCACTGCAGGTCGATAGAACGACTAATCGTTAAAACGTCCTGTGGTGACGGGCTCGCCCGTTGTAGTTGACAACTCAATATGGCCTTATTCATCATCATCCGGCTTGTGAAATCCTTCAAAGTAATCTCCATTTGACTGAACAAAACGCTCCCACCGGTGCTTCCACATCCTGAAGCAGTTCTGGAAGTCAGTTTTCAGAATAGCCTTCAGTGCACTCGTTGCATTTTTGTAATTGTCTGTGTCATCAAATCGATGCCCTTTGAGTGGAATTTTCAATTTTGGGGACAGCCAAAAGTCACAGGGGGCTACGTCAGTACATTTTCATTATTAGTGACCAATGCCAAGTTGTCCTGTGCAGCTTCAAAGCGAAAATCTGTTCTACCGTGAGCAATTTTGGAATGAATTTCGAACACAAGCGAGTCATGTCCAAATTTTCGGTTAGTATTCTCGAAACAAGTTTCGCAATTCCAAGATCACTTTCTAGTTCACGCATAGTCAAACAACGATCTTCTCCAATCGCAAGTTGCACACGTCGATATTTTCCGGTGTTAACGTGCTCGAAGGTAGGCTACAACGCGGGTCACTGTCAACAGACATGCGGCCATTTTTAAACCGCTTGTACCTCTCTTTTATTCGTGTTTGCCCATGCACTTATTCCCCAAAGGCCTTCTGTAACATAACAATAGTGTCCGCACAATTTTTTTCGATTTTAAAACAAAACTTGATACAAATTCGTTGGTCTTGTCTTTCCGTCATTTTCAACGATAGCAAAATTCGACGAATGCAAAAAGATACTGTAAGCAACTGTAATGCTGTGCGCGAATTAACACGTGTTACTGCCAACTAAGGTAGCCAAAACATACGTCAGAAGTTACTGGTTACGATTTTATCTAACTGAGGTCGCTGGAACTTTCTGGCGCTGAATTATGAACGCAGGTTGGATACTTTTGGGACAGACCTCGCATATCATATATTAATATAATATATATGGAGGGCCGCCGAAATGGCTATGCGCGGCTGTGAACCACCACGACCACTGATTTGGCGTTTTTAAAGACGATAAAATCTGTAAACGTGGTAGACTGCTGACATGGCTGGAAAATTACCTAACGGGACGTACATACCAAGTGAGAGTGGGGGGCCTATTATCGGATATCCGTGAAGCGGTCAGCGGCGTACCTCAAGGTTCCGTTCTGGCTCCGACCCTGTTCGGGATCTTCATCTCTGATCTTCCCCAACTCGCCGGAATATCAACGAGCCTCTTCGCTGATGATGTTAAGCTTACTGCAGACGCTGTCTTGAGTTGTGGAACGTTAAGAGAAGCTTTAGATGAAATCACAAAATGGACTCAAGACTGGGTTATTAAAACCAACCCTAAGAAATGCACAGTTCTACACCTTGGTAAAAACAACCCTAAAAATGACTACCAACTTGGATCGATCAGCTTAACCACCACAAATGCACAGAAAGACCTTGGTATAACGATAACGAACAACTTGAAATGGGCAAACCATATTGAAAACATCGTAAAACAGGCAAACTCACTTCTATATTTGGTAAAGAAAGCTTTTCAAGTATTGACAATACCGACATTTCTAAAAATTTACAAAACCTACATTCGTCCTCTGATCGAGTATGGTTTTCAAATCTGGAATCCTTATTTTGCCAAGGACATCAACCTGCTTGAAAGTGTACAACGTAGAGCGACAAAACTGCCAAAAACCCTAAGAAAAACACCCTATGAACATAGATTAAAAATCCTCAAACTGACAACTCTGGAGCAACGGAGACACAGAGGAGATCTCATAGAGACATACAAAATACTGAGGCAACACTACGACTGCCCAGAGTTGGAAAGCATGTTTGTGTTCAATTCAAACCATCACTTAAGAGGTCACAGCCTGAAACTCAATGTTACAAGCTTTTCAACTGAAGCAAGAAAGCACTTCCTGACAAACAGAATCGTGAACAGCTGGAATAAACTGCCCGAGGAAGTTATCGAAGCACCAACCATAAACGCATTCAAAAATAGGCTTGATATCTATTTAAAAAATGATATATAAAAGAGAGAAGAAAAAAAGGAAACAGCAACACCAGTGAATTTCATAGATATGAACACATCAGCGTTAAGCTGCTAGTTCATCAACAAATAATAATAATAATAATAAAAGGAAGTCCCACTTAGAGCCCATAAGAAGGAGTGCTAAAACGACAGTTGAATATTAGGCTCTGTTTTAGCAAATGTTTGGACCCTGAATGAGGGACCAAAAAGAAACATAATACGGACCAATGTAGAAATAGTTCGGCCCATTGTATTTCAGACAGATAGATAATATCAGAGTGTATGTTTCAGGTAAAATATAAGATAAAATAAATCTAAATTGATTCTTACCCTCAATTGTTTCACCTGTTGTTTTAACTTTGTAACCATAGATTCGGCACCAAGGGCTCTTTTCTGAAAAGTAAATTAAAACAATAAATAAATAAGTTTTTTCTGCATAGAATACAAACTATAAAATCGAAGACTATCGCGGTTGTTTGACATTATAAATAGGATAGAAAGCGAATTTACCGCGTGAAATTTGTAGGACCCGACGTTTCGGTGACGTTGCAGCCGCCGTTGTCTAGGGTAGACTGAAAATCAAAATTCCCGCTGTCAGTCCGTTGTTTTGCGGGTAGGCCGCAAACCGCTGCCGAGCAGATCAAGAGCATTCTTACCATACATCAAGGGCGTGACTGATCGAATAAGTAAGATGCTAAACAGATTCGATATAAAAACGATCTTCAAACCGACCCAAAATATAGCTCGATTTTTGAGACCTGTAAAAGATGTAATACCACTGCAAACCCCGGGTGTGTATAAAGTCGAAAGCAGCTGCGGTCTAGCCTACGTTGGACAAACGAAACGGCCCATAGCCACGCGACTGACAGAACACATCAAAGCTGTTAAAAACGATCAGCGAGAAAAATCGGCGATCTGCGAACATATATTGGATAGCGGAAGTAACCCCTGGATGCAGTTTCAAAATCCCATTGTTCTGTTCAAGGAACAATTCTACTTTCCTCGCATGATCCGGGAAGCCATTGAAATAAGAAGAACTCCGAACTTCAATAGAGACGACGGCTACAAACTCTCTTCTACGTGGAACCCTCTTCTTAAAATGTTCCCGCCGCCGAACGCCGAATGCAAAGACGTAAAACAGGATACAGTGAGTGTTGTGTGCAAGACGGATTTTCAAAATTCCCGCGCTCCGAGCCCGGCCCCCCACCACCGTTATAACCTACGCAGTGGCGGCAGCGGTTTGCGGCCTACCTGCAAAACAACGGACTGACAGCTCTTCAGTCTACCCTAGACAACGGCGGCTGCAACGTCACCGAAACGTCGGGTCCTACAAATTTCACGTGGTATATTCGCTTTCTATCCTATTTATAAAATACAAACTATTGAATTTAAACATAAGAATGCACGAGGAGAGGAAATTAGGAGATGAAGGAGAGAGAAAGGAAAGAACTGGTTACTTCTTAGAAAAGTAGTACTTTTTGAGGTGAGTCTTGAATGATTCTAAAGGCGAGTTTCATATATTGGCTGGGAGATTATTCCAGAGTCTTGCATAATGCTATTTTCACAGCTTGACTTCAGCTATTTTCACAGCTTGATGTCGTATGGCATCTTGCTGTGGGGTCATGCTGCTGACGCTGATAAAATATTTATACTACAGAAACGAGCCATCCGCGCTATTTATAAATTGGGTGCTAGACAGTCGTTACGCGGAAAATTTAAAGAAATCAATATTTTGACACTTGCATCTCATTACATCTATGAAAACTTAATGTATGTGCATACAAATAAAGAACTGTTTTTAAAAAACTCTGATAGGCATGGTGTCAATACTAGAAATAAAAATAAACTTGCTGACCATAAAAGTCGACTCTCCACAAAATCACAAAATCATTCAAAGGGCAATGTATACGCTTCTACAATAAAGTCCCAGTAAAAATGCAAAATTTATCTGTGATACAATTTAAGTCATTTATTAAGAAGAAGCTGTACTCAAAGGGCTACTATAAAATAAATGATTATCTAGACGACAAAGACCCTTGGAAATAAAATGGTTATCTCGATTATTAATATCACGTTATATTTCACAATAATTTGTTATAATGTCACAATATCTTAATTTTTTATCATTTATGTATGTTTGTATGCATTATTGACGTCAAAAAGTTACGATTTCGTACTATTTTGAATAAAAAACTTATGATTATATGATTAATGGACATAGAAAGAGTAGGAGTAGAAATCATAATTATGACAAGGAATTTTGAGTAAATTGTCAGAGGCTGACCGAAGTATGAGACTGTGGGAACTTAATGGTTTTAAAAGCTCAGTGGAGATTGAATGGTATCGACTGGGAGAATACATGATAGAGGAGAGCAAGTCTATGAACATTTCTCCTTTGGGGTACCGGCGACCACTTTAACCGTACCCTATATTTGGACACGACATCATAACGTAGACTGCAGATAAATCAATGGCTTCGAAGGGGGAGTGAATGGGTGGTAAGGTGAACACATGTGGCAAGACAGCTGTCCTAAACCTACCACAGCCGGTCGTTAGTCTGGAATCCACCGTTCACCTCCCAGAAGTGTAATAATTGTATATGATGGGCCCGATTTCGGTCGGTGAATTCCATTGCAGCTCCGTTTGTATTTTATTTATTTACATACATTTTGCAAATGTTCAAGTTTGTTGAGCAGTTCCTCTGATAAATCAATATAAGCCACATCTGCGTAGTCCAGAAAAGGTAAGAGGAGAGGCTATGCCAGAGATTTGAGCCGAACAAAATCGTTTGAGCGTTTGCAGAGGGTGAAAACTATCAAATAGTTTGTGGCTTACCTCGTCCGGTTGCCGGGAGAAATGTTCATCGAAAATTAGACCAAGATCATTCACTATCTATCTATCTATATATGGTAATATTGTTTAGTTTTAAATGTGGAAGGGATTTTACGTTTACTCTAGAGAGCAACTTCCAATGAGTATAGCTTTGGATTTCGAAGGGTTGATTAGTAGACCCATCAGCGCACTTTATTCACAAATGGCTTGAAGATCAGAGGTCATGTTGGCGAACAAGGCATTGATGGCAATATTCTATACTTTCCGGTATTTATTTGACAGCGCACAGCGAATGGTCAGTAGTGAACAATTCAAGATTCAACTCCTATTCAGTAGCCTCCTCGTGTCGAAAACTACCTCGGGAAGGACTCTCACATTTCAGGCCTCACGGCTGGTGGATCGGTTTCCCTTGGGGGATTGCCTCCCGGCGCTCCTGGACGGTTTGCTCGTGCAGCGAAAACCAATCGGTTTGAGCACTCTGACTAGTATCTGAAGGAGTCGGGGGACTATGGAAAAATACTGTTTCCTAAGCAGCGAGGGTAAATGTTGACCTGTCATCGCCCACTCTTGAAACGATCAGTCGGCCACCTGATCCTGAGTTCAGAGCCAGGCAAAAATTGCCACGGTCCGCGAAAGATTCAAACTGAATCACCGCTGAATGTACGGCAGGTAGAGGTCCGTGCAAGCGACTTCGAATCCGTGACCGTCGTCGGTAGGTTGGAAGTATCTTGATGGTTGATTCCATAGGGAGATGCCAAAACTGGTAGCCAGGGGGCGAGGTGTCCCGCTGGGTTATCTTCCTAGTGCCTCGCCGTAAGGTATCGGGCTCTGACAGTTTGATAGCTTTGCTGGACAGTAGGTTTGCTCCACGGGAGACAGATCGATCACTATCATTATCATGCGCGCCACTGTTAAGGAACAAGATTTTTCAAATACTTACCATAACAGTCTGCATATTAGTCTCCACCTGATCGACGGACGAAGCCAGCGACTCGGTATAATTGTGTTCGACACTCTTTGCATCGTTTAGCTCCTTCCTCAGCTCCGCTTCCACCTCTTTCCAGTCTTTGACCTCTTGTCTTAAAGCTTCCTCCGTGTTGCGGCTGACGTTCAGATCTCTCTGCAGCCGATCGCCCCTCACCCGCTCCCTCGTCAATTCACTATGCACACTTTGCAGTTCTGTTTGGAGAGCGCGTATATCCCTCGCACTGTTCTGCTGGCGGTCGGGCGGCCGACTGCCGCTGTGCACTGGCAAGAAGTCTGGTAACCTTAGATTTTCATTCGAAGCCGCCGATGCTCCTGCATATCAACAAATGGATATTATTATTTCAGTTCAGTTCATTTATTTCACTACTAGTTTATGGACAGTTTACGGACAGTTTATTTATTTCACTATCAGTATTGGACAGTTTAGACTGGGCGGGAAAATAATGTGTCAGAATGTAAAAACCGGACGTCTTGTCAGGCTTATCGGAATAAAATATGCTTTCGGTTAAACGGCGTAATCATATTTAACATCATAATAACATATCAGATTATATACGGCATATAAGTCTGAAGTTCCTAGCCTGACAAATAAATGGCGTTAATATGGCATAAAAATGACACGTTATTTGTTAACCCGGTCGCTCCGTAACCTCCCTTGCGGGACCAACGGTCGGCTCCCGCCAGATCCGTAACGTCCCTTACGGGACGCAGTGGTCGCCGCTGCGAAAAATGCAATTTACAATTCGAAACGCGGCTCTACGCGCTTTCTGAGGGCGCTACGATATGGCCAATATATCGCCAATTCAAGATTTCCATCTGGCAATACCGAAGGCCGATTTAAAAAGTGAGGCGACGACGTCATCGTCAGTCATCGCCTGTCACTTTCGCGGTCGTGTTTACTCGCGCGAAGTGGGTGATAAAAACGGTGTTTGTTCAGTGTTTCTGTGCCATTTACTGGAGAACAGTGAGTAATTTGCATTCTAAAATAGTTTATGAATGAGCATTAGTCATTTGAGATAGTCCGCTGTTTTTCACGTATTTTTAAGCAAAATGCTTCGGCGACAACATACGCGTCGGGAAAAAATGCCCGATTTTGTTTCGTAATGTTTATGAAATATCCCGAAATATCGCGAAATATGACGTAATATCGCTTTATTTCGCTGATAAAATAGGTATTGCTTCATTTACATCCTAAGTAATCACATAATAAGCCGTATTTTGAACATTATAAGTTGTTTCGTAATATGACTCGCACAAAGAAATTTGTTTTGATAATTACTTTGAGAGAATTACCATATTTTGAGTGCGATTTTCTAAAGTTTTTCGATGAAATGTGACTCTTTGGAGTATAATAATTAGTTATTGGACATATAATAAGTATATAATGAGACTTTATATTTGAAAAAATCTAACCAATTTTATATTATGAGCATTCAAAGTTTATTATCAAGTTTCAAAAGCTAACTCTCAAAACTTTAGATTTTTCTGTAATATCAGACAAAGCTGAAAGTTCTGGTGCGATTTTCTAAGAAGTGTGATGTAGTAAGTAATAAAGTTATTTTGAAAGAATTTCATATAAAAAAAGACCCTAAATAGTCACAAATTAAAAATATTTTTTTTTTTTTTTACGAGAATACATCAAATTTTTCTTGGCTGAATAACTAAATATTTTTGTATGCAAATAAGTAAAACAAAATAATAGGTTTGGTAAAGCATTTAATAAAGAACATAAGTGTATTTACAATTTTTGCATATTTTCCGTATTTTGTGATAAAAACATCAAAATGATTTTATAGGCGAGTTTTTTCAGTTCGCCAACTTTGTAATATTTATTCATTATTATCTTAATTGTTTTACGAGATAAAGTTATAATGTTTTATATTTCAAATTTCAATGCGGTCATTTTACAGTTATTCTTTTTACGATCCGTATAGTGGTTTATAACTTATGATCGTTTTCCTCAAGGCCATCGACTCTCGCCAATTTTACGCGCCAAACTGACAAAACAAAAGGGACGGCCGAATGTTTACTTTGCAAAAGAAGGGGTTAAAGAGAATAATACAATGATATAACATATATTTTATCAAATACAAAAAAAATACAAAATTGACACCGATCAAAATGACTAAATGAGATATATTTTATAAATAAAAATAAAATACAAACGGAGCTGCCATGGAGTATACCAATCGGAGTCGGGCCCATCATAATACTGTTATTACGCTTCTGGGGGGTGAGCGGTGTATACCTGACTAATGACCGGCTGGGTTAGGTAGAGAACAGCTGTCTTGCCACATGTGAGCGTTCACCTTACCACCTATTCACTCCCCTTCAAAGCCATAGAATTTGAGATGTGCAGTTTTGGATAATTTTTCTAGGAAGGAGTTGATTATTTTACTGGAGAGACCAAGATCTTTAAAGAGGTGAAACAGAGATTTGGCTGGCACACCACAAGCGCCAACTTTTACCGCATGAAGGTGAACAGTGAAGCCGTTCCGGGTATTAACATTTGCGAGATCACGGTAATTACATAGTTTATTCCATTGCAGGAAATTCCATTGCAATTATTGTAAAATCTACATTAACCCCTCGAGCCTCAGAGGGACCGATCGGACTCAAACGTAAAAGCACAGTTGCGCCTCGTTGGGACCGATCGGACTCTAAAGTTAGTATTCTGAAGTTCTAATATGCAACAATTCTAAAGTGCAACCTATTTGGGAGAAATAAATATTTTGGTCGGCCGCTATAATAAATCTAAAATCTCCATAATTATACATAGTCTTTCAAAGACATGCGCTCGCGAAATCTCGCGGCTCGAGGGGTTAACAAAATATGTAATCATTGCGATGGCGCATTTAAGGATTTTGGTGTGACCGTACCAAAATCTGCAAATGTCTATGCAAATCTGCAAAAATGTCTAATCTGCAAATATTCGTCCAAGTTAGGAGATATACATAGAGAAATATAGATAAAAACGACCCAATCATGCCTATAATGATATTCAGAAATTGTTTTTTTAAAATAACGTATCCCAGTGTCACTTTATAAGTCAATAAGTTGATGAGTCTTCTAAAAGAGTTTTTCAAAAGTCATTAGTTTTTGTATACAGCATGGTAGATATTTGTATGTGCGAATCTGGTGGATATTTGTATTTCTATACAAATATCTACCAGATTTAACCCCTCGAAAGCCAGCCTTCGCGTGTAAAAAACTGCACTGCAACTTTTTGGTAGATTTTGTAAATTTATTTACAATTTACCTACTGACAATTACCTCTTGTTACCTAGTAATTAATTTTGTTAGTCAAGTATATTATATAATAATACAATACACATAAGGGCCGGCCGAAATGGTTACGCGCAGATCTGTCAAACGACGCAGTGCCTATAGGCACTGTTGGCGTCCGACGGGTTAATCATAAGTGAAAAATAATCATATTCTTACCAACATTAGAAGCGGCGGGCAAGTCGAACGGGAACGTACTATCAGGCGATACGCTTCTACGATTATTAACACTAAGAGATTCAGTCAAGTCTAAGTTTAAACGATTAGATAAGTATTGTGGCACTTGCGCTCCGTCTCTTTCAGTCGCATACTCGCAATTGTTCTCACGCACACGATTCGTAGGCAAGTCCAAAGGCACTGACGCCGCACCACTGCAACCCGCGTAATCAAAGCCGCTGTTGTATTGTAACGGTTCGCTCGTTTTGTTATTCGAGTGGGCCAAATTCGCGGCGAGCGTGAAATCCGGGAGATTTTCCAAATCGACGGTGACGGGAGCGCTCGAGTTCGAATACGATTGCTCCACTATGATATGATCCTGAACAAAATCGGGAAGCGAGGGCATTCCGATGTTGTCGCTGCTCGAATTGTTGCGCATGTAATACGGTACGTCGTCGTCGTTCGTGAATAGGTTGCGCTTCGAATCCGTCCTCTCCGTGATGCTGCACTCTGGCCAGTCTTTGACGGAGTTCTCGTAGCTGCGCAATCGCACCTTTTTGCCGTCGTAGGCGCCGGATTTCGTGGGCGAACGGTGCGCCGGGCTCGGGTACACTTTAGGCTTGGCGCCTGTGTTTTCGAAAGAGGCCGACGAGCCGTTGGATGATGAGTCGCGCTTCAAAAAATGTTTGAATGAAAATGGATTTATTTCGTGACGTTGACGAGCGCCCGATTCTGGATAAAAAGAAAAAAATACTGTAGGAAAATACTAGAAAAACACCAAGCTTAAATAAATAAAAAAAACAAGCACTTTGCTGACCCATGCATCCTCAATGGTTCCATAGGATTTGGAATCCATACAAAAATGGGCCAATGACTAGCTATTGAGCCAAAATAGCGAAAAATGTACTGTGCTGCATATGAGAAAATATAAGCCAACATCAGTTACTTACTTAGCCAAACTCCGCCGAAACCATAGAGGTAACAGAAGGATTTGGGAATTACATATCACATGATCTAAAGGGGACCGAATACATAAACGCAGTGGTAAAGAAAGTAGACACAACTGTATATGTCATCCGGGAGCTAATGGGCCTTTGCTGAGTTGGCCACGAAGACCCATTCTGTTCAGGGTTGGTCACACTCACGGGTCAACACCCATCGGATGGCCTCCACGCATGAAGTGCGAGCCTGGGTAGGACTCTGGCCCTAGGGTTAGCTTACCCTAGGAATCAACCTTCTGGCGCTCCTGGACGGTCTGCGCTCCGAGCGGGATAAGCCAATCGATTGCGCAATCTGACTAACAGTCGGGGGAGTCTGGAAGCAGTACTGTTTCCTATATAGCGGGGGTGGTTGCGGACCTTACGGCGACTGCTCTTGAAACGACCTTCGGCTACCCGATCCTGGGTGAACAGCCGGGCAAAGGATGCCGTGGACCGCGATAGATTCGATTTACACCGTTTCACCGCTTCGTAAGGGAGAGGACCGCGCAAGCGACTTCGAACTCGTAACCAATCGAGAGACTGGAGTAATCTGGTCGCAATTGGAAGTAAGGGCTAGGGTGTAAGCCCGTTGGGTAACACTCCTGGCTATCTCGCGGTTAAGGCGTTGGCCTCTTAAGGGTTTGTGGTGGAGCTTGACAGTGGACTGTTTTGTCCAAGCCTTCTGCGCTCACTCCAGGGAGATAGAACGACTAATCGTTAAAACTTCCTCAGGTGACAGGCTCGCCCGTTGTAGGTGACAACTCTAGTTGTATATGTCATTCTTTGGTTCCTAATGGTTCTGTGCAGCTTGAGCCTGATGACCTCCCAAGTAGCACATATTGGCTATATAACGGTCACGACAACGTTATCGCTACAGCTTCTAGTCACAAGAACTGGTCATATAGCAGTCATATAAATGTCATAGCAGTCATATAATGTCTATACCGCCGGATAAGGCGCATTTTATACCGTTATAAAGCCAGCGGCTATAAAAGTGTCTCCAATCGATACTTTATTACAACTTCTACTCGGGTAATGCTTTGAAATGATATAGAATGATAACGAAAGGAAGCTGCATGATCATTTGCCGTCGCAAACATATAATTCCTAATGGCTACTAATATATTGTATTTTATTGACTAGGATTTACCTATAATACGTGTATTTTGTTACTTAAAATGCCTTTAAAAATACAATACAAAAATTTTAGGTTATAAAGATTCGAGAAAATGGCCAATTTGCTTACATGGCATCTGTAACTTTAATATAACCTTTATAAAACTATAAGTTGCATAAGTGAGGTCCTGGTGACAACTTTACAGCTTTCACTCTTTGTTAATCAATTACTGCACCTCAATATGACTATACGCTGTATAAGGGTGGGTCTTGTAACCACTATAAAGCCTTTGGTGGAGTAAGGGTAATGTTGTGGCTTTTGTTTTGTTTGTTCTGTAAAGGCTATTTATTCGACTACTATACAGCTGTTAGTTATAAAATTGTTATAAATTAGTATGCTTTATAGCGATTATACCACCCTTATTTGACTAAAAGGCTTTATACAACAAAATTATATGGGTCATTCCATGGTCACTTACATTACATTTCACTAGAATTGTGGGTTTTTGTTAATAATTTATTGCAAAAGTACCTAATCACTAAAAACAATACATTTTAATTCAATTAGGTGAATGAAAAGGAGCTCTTTATAATAAATAATACTCGGTTTAAAAATGTATTCGTCTATTATAAAATAAGTTTAACAAATCACGCGGTCACTTACGTTACACAAATAGGAAACTCTTATCATCGCTCTTCATTTGGTAAGATAGTTCTGCTCACTGGAAGTGTTTAGAAATGTAGACAAAATAAATTCACAAACATTACTGTCTTAGAGTAATTATTTATAATAAATAATTACAAAATATTAATCAAATGTATAGAATTTTATCCTTTTTGTTCGGTCACTTACATTACCGCAAATGGGTCACTTACATTACAATCATTTTTCATGCAATTTTGTTTTTGTTATTTATTAGTTTTTACATACAATTGAAAATAAAGACTACATTTAAGTTATCTTAAAAAGAAATGAGGTACGTAACAGATAAATTTTACGAGTTTAGGGTTCCTGAATTCTACGTTTCAGTCGAGCTAATGGAATGTCATCATCTGAATCACTATCTGAACACAACCCATACACCTGTGCGTAGTAGCTGTTTCTTTTCTTGTATACCTGTACCAGAGGTCAAAGATTAGAAAAGTCTCCATGTTTCATGTTTTTTTTTAAATTGTCGATTCCTACTTCTCATGGAATGACCCATATGACTAAACGGTAATATAAGCCAAACTGCTTTAAATGACACATTTACAAAGCTGAGAGTTAATCTGAACGCCTTTACATGATGTTTAATCAGCTTAAAGCTATATTTGGCACTTCTTATATGGCTTTTGTGATTGTTGGGTGTTGACTGTTAGACTATCTATATTAATTACACGTTTGAAATGCATCTTATTGTTCAGTTACAGGTACCTACTTCTAACATATTTTTTTTACATTAAACCAGTAAACCATTTGCTGCATCGATTACGGGATAGAGAACTGCATCGAACACTAGAAATATCTTTGAAACAGGTACAACTCATGGAGAACCTTTGTGACACCTTGAACTCACCATCATCACAATATATCATAAATCACCGATGAACAGCAACGCTGATGAACGCTACACACAGAATAAGTCAAAGTCAAAACTCTTGCGCCGTCTGAAAACGCGACTAAAAATTAAATAAAATGCCTCACTGGTCGGAGATTCTTTTTCCTCGGTCTTCATGTCGTCCGAAAAATCAATGCCAATTGAACATTTAGATTTTGGTGGCTCATCGCTGGCTGGTTCCCCGGCGGCATTTTCTTCGTTTGGAGCGACTTCATTTGAATTATTTGAATTATCTTTGTCGGAAGAAACCTCTTTGCCTTCCGCCATGATTACACTTTTTGATCAGTGCTTTTTGACAGTTCAGTCAGTGTGGTCAGATTTCAAAACGGAAAAATACCACCGGCTAATTAGAAAAATATACCATTTCAAACTTTGTAGGGCGTTTACACTCTCGCGCGAGGGGCGAGGCGAGACGCAAAACCATATCGGTAAACAAATGGAACAGAGGCAAAGCTTCTAACGAGCGTACAAAATGTTTACCTACTTTATTCGGGTATTCGGCTGCCATTTTTTGTGACCTCAGTCGAGCCTTTGATTGCGTCCAAACCGATCTTCTACTTGCAAAATTAGACTATTATGGCATCCGAGGTACGGCAAATAACCTATTCAAGACTTATCTGCAAAACAGAATGCAAAAAGTGGAAATAGCCAATATTGGCAGAGATCTAATCGAGTCCGTAGCAAGTTCCGAAATACTTACTGTCAATATTGGAGTACCGCAAGGCTCAATTATTGGACCGTTGCTTTTCATTATTTACATAAATGACCTGAGTCCAAATCTATCTAAATGTGAAGTCACCCAATTTGCAGACGATACTAGCGCTGTAGTTGAAGCTGACAACATAAATACGCTCACTGCCAATCTCAATACATCTCTTGGTGAACTTGATGATTGGTTTAATGCGAACAAGATGTCTCTAAATATGTCTAAAACTGTTATTTTAAATTTTAATAGCAAGACATCATCTATAAAAGTTAACTACCCGGTTGAACTTGCGGAATCAGTTAAATTCCTCGGACTACATCTGGATGCAAAGATGTCATGGAATCTACATATAGAGCATGTTAAGTCAAAACTTTCGTCAGCCTGCTATGCTCTATTATGCATCAGAAATTGTTTGGAGAGAACTGAAGTAATATCGGCCTATTACGCGCTAGTTGAGTCACACCTGCGCTATGGTATTCTTTTATGGGGTAATGCAACACACATCAACAGTGTATTCACTCTCCAGAAAAGAGCCATACGTGCGATAGTAGGTATTGGTCCACGGCAGTCATGTCGTGAACACTTCCAAAAACTAGGGATATTGACCGTATATGCAATTTTTGCTCAAGAAGCTCTTTGCGAATTCTATTGCAATAAGAGCTCGGCCATATCCCACGAGGAAGTACATCGGCATGACACCAGGAATAAAACCCTGTATCTCCAACCGTTCGTAGCACGTACTGCCAAGTTCCAGGCGACTAGTCGATACTTAGGCCTCAAACTTTTCAATAAATTGCCCGAAAGATTAAAAGAAATTAAAAACATCGATATTTTCAAGAGATCCATCCGAGTCTATCTGCTTAAAATCAACATGTATGCCCATAACGACTTCTTAAAATATTTTGAAAATACATAGCATCATATCTACCCATTTAATCTAATACATATTATTTACCGTTAATTGTTTTGTTGTAAACTGTTATCATATAGTCTATGTTTTTGTAAATTGGTAAGTTTAAAACTATATATTGTATATCATCTCTTGTCTAAATTGAGTAACTAATTTAAGATTAATTACTGTCATTCCTACACAATTGTATGGTTGTATTGGAAATAAATACCTTTTACTTTACTTTACTTTACTTTACTTGCTAGAAGCTTTGCCTCTGTTCCGTTTGTTTACTCACATGGTTTTGCGCCTCGCCTCGCGCCTCGCGCTAGAGTGTAAACACCCCATCACAGAAGATAGCCTACCAATATCCTGATCCGTGGGTCTATTCTTGAACTATTTAGCATGCTAAATTTATCTATGGCCCATGTAAATCAAATGGACCATAGACAAATTTGACAAACTAAAATTTTGAAGAATTTTGTTTCATATTTTTTGAAGTTAATAGGTCTAGAAGTGACGTGTCACACAGGTGAAAACAAAAATCGATATAGCGTTTGCATGTCGATACAGACTATTCTGCAAGTAAATAGCCAGGGTTATACTAGGTTTACACCTGATTAGTTGCTAAAGGCACAGTATACCAACCAGTAACCTTACTCTCAAGCTACAGGGCATTGCGGGAAGAGAATGTGAGGAATGTGGACAGAGCGGTACGTCCCGACGAACGCCTTTGGTGTGCTCGCGACGGGAAGTATGAGCATTTTTATTATCGCCGCAGACAATTCTATTTTCGAAAATACTATTTTTTTAAACCCTTGTAAATTAACATAAATTAACCCTTGTTTGTAAATAACAAAGTAAATAAATAACATAGTAAATTAACCCCTGTTTTGTAACTGTAGGGTCGTTTTTTGTAATATTTGGTATTAATGCATTATATGACCCTGTTCTACATTTTTATTTTTTTAACGTTACCTACTATATTCACCACGTTCATTCCGAATCAATAATCTTTTTTCGGCAACAATAAATAAGTGAGATAATTATAGGCATTCAAAGAAGTGTCAAAACCATACATTTCGGTAGGCTAAGTTAGTTTTTTTAAATAATACAAACTTATATATGACAGTAGGTTAAGTTAGTTTTTTTTACATAAATCTTAAAAAGTAAGTTTTTAAAAAATAATTAAATTTGTTTTATTTTTTGTCGCGAAATATTCCGTGCCCAGGCCTTTTTATCATATTTAGCAGTACATTGATCGAATCTAATAGTGTGTTTTTTTAGAAGGGTTCCTGTAATGCATACATTCCTAATATTTATTAATGTTGTGTTACATACTTTTGAAGATACCTGCCGTCCAAAGATTAGTTAATCTGTGCTATAATTAGGCTACGCGGTGACAGGAGGGGGGAGAAACCCCGCCCACCACGCGGGCAGTTCTCACGTCATGGGGCGTTTTATCTGCCCGGGATATCGTGCATCGACAACCTCACCCATACCAGAAGGGTATCACGTGAGGGGTGGACGGACGGAGATATGGAGGAAGATTCTCCTGGTTTCTACCCCATCCGGCACCCTGTGAACTGTTTATTGAATCAAATAAATATCAACAATTCACTTACTATCTAAAATTATGATTTATCCGCTCAAGGGCCCGGGCGATATCGAAAATCACTCGCTAACTGCCCGAGGCCACTCGTGCTTTGCTACTCAAGCGCCCGCTGGTGATAATGTACAATACCCGTCCCGTGCCCCGGCGTTTTTTGTTCCTGCGCCCGCGCGTCGTCGCGCGGGTCTCGTTTCATACAATCGTTCCTTGTGACTCAACTTGTTTTGTAAGACTACCAAGTGTTATGTTTTTTATGTTTACTACGAGTTAAGCTATACAATGTTATCTTTTGTTTGTCAGATTACGTCTCTGGTGTAGAATATGTTGCGCTGAACTTTGAGATCGCGCGTTTTAAAGCGCGCCTTGTATTTAAAAGGTAATACCTCAAAAATTAAAGCGATGACATAGGGTTTTTAATTTAAAATTACGTTACTTATATCTCTGGCTGCAAACGGCAGGGGTGCCGTCGGGGGCTTCAACACCGGGAGAACCTGCAAAGAGGCACGCACCCACAGGGGCGGCTAGGTACGTCACAATATAAAACAATCGACTTCGGGCGATGAAGCAGCCCCCGGACAGCACCGTTAAGAGGGGAGGTCCTCGCTGCCTCAAGTCCTCCCAGTTTGACACCCAGTGGTCCGCAAACTCCTGGAACGATCGGTAGCAAACCTCGCAACTCACGAGATCCGCATACCAGATCGGCAGACTATCGACGCACGCACCAAACCCATCTAACATGTTTTCCCGTGCAGCGTCCAGCTTAGGGCATAATTAGTTAGTTTGTCTGGGCTTTTTCCCGCACTTGACCTCTTGATTGGGCCGTTGTGCGTGGCTCATGTTTCTATTTATGTTACTCCAGCCAACCCAGGCTGTCCCAGAAGGTTAGCAGCCTGTTTGGGTTGCTACAGGCCTCCGAGACAGATGCTGAAGATTGTAGTATTCTTGCCCGTTGCTCTGCCACGCTCCTGCATTCCATGAGCACATGCTGTGGCGTTTCTTCTTCCTCCATGCATCCTCTGCATAGAGGGCTGTCTGTTACACCTATGGTAAACAGGTGTTTGTTTAGGGGACAGTGGCCTGTCATAGTACCTATGACTTTACGGATTTTGTCCCTTTTTAATCTGGTGAGGTTGCGGGCAAGTTTTTTGGACGCTTCCGGAACCGCGTTCTTTGTTTGCCTGCATCCTGCGTTCTTTTTCCATTCTGTAAGGTGGATTTCTTCGGTGTTCCTGCGTAGCCATGTTTTTATTTAGGCCTGGGGAATGGGCATCAAGGGTTCCGGTCCATATAATATTTCCTTTGATCCCCTTTTGGCCAGTTCGTCTGCCGCGTCGTTTTCCAGTGAGTCACTGTGCCCTTTAATCCATTGCAGGGTCACTCTATTTGACCCTGCAATGGATTGAAGCGCATTGTCGCATTCCAGTACAAGGACAGAGGTTATAGTATTTTTTTGCTAGCGCTTGTAGCACGGAGGCACTGTCGGAGACAAATTTCAAGCTTAGGTCTCCGACATCTTTGGCTGCAACTGCTTGTGCTGCTCTGGTGATGCCAATGCATTCTGCTTGGAAGATCGTATTTAGGTTGCCTAGGGTAGTTGATATTTTGATGTTTAGATCATTTGAGAAGACGCCGGCTCCGGCACCTTGAGTGGTTTTGGAGCCATCTGTGTATATCCTTACTTCATTTGTACCAGAGTGATCTGCTGGTTCTGCAATGAGTTGGATATTGTATCTTCGATCAAAGACATGATTGCATATTATCCTGTCCATGGGTGCGTCCAGAAGAGGTATTTCTTCTAGAACCCGTTTCAGAATTTTTGAGTGTGGTGTTTCTGTGTTTTGTTTCCACAGTCCATTTGCTCTTAGTCTTAGAACGGCTGCCTTAGCCTCCTCTTGGATGACAAGATCCAGAGGTCTCATGTTTAGGAGGTACTCTAGTGCGGCCGATGATGTGGTTCTCATACATCCAGTGGCTGCTACACACGCTAAGCGTTGCAGGCTCTGGAGTCTCGCTTTCACTGTGGTCAGTTGTGTTCTGGGCCACCATACAAGTGATCCATAAGTCAGAGAGGGCCTGATGACTGATGTGTACAGCCAGAGTGTGATTTTTGGGTTGAGACCCCATTTTTTCCCCACTAGTCTCCGACACTGCCAAAAAGTTAGGCAGGCCCTCTTTGTTTTGGCTTCGATATGACTCGCCCAGTTTAATGTGCTGTCAAGGATGACTCCCAGATATTTCACCTCTGTAGATAGGGAGAGTTTGGTGTTAAATAATTTTGGTACTTGTAGTTCTGGTAACTTCCTCTTGTTGGTGAAGAGGATGAGTTCTGTCTTTTTCGGATTTACTGATAATTTATGTTTGTCACACCATTTTTCTACTATCTGCAAAGCTGAGCGCATGACTTTACATAGCATATTTTCTGCGTTTCCATTAATCATTATTGTTAGGTCGTCGGCATAACCAATAGTAGTGTAACCCCTTTCATTTAGTGTTTTTATGAGGCTGTCCACTACTATGTTCCATGGAAGTGGTGATAGGACCCCCCCTTGGGGGCATCCTTTAACTACCTTCGCCCTTGTGGTAGTATTCATCACTATCTGGACCGCCCTTTTGCTAACCAGCTCCGTGATCCATTTTATGGTGACTGGTTCCACCTTAAGTTCCTGTAGGGCGTGGTTTATGCTGTTGTGCATGGCTTTGTCAAAAGCGCCTTCTATGTCTATAAAGGCGGCAAGTGTTGACAGCTTATTTGTTAGAGCCGATTCTATTTTGTGCACCACCATGTGTAGTGCCGACTCTGTTGATTTGCCTTTTATGTAGGCGTGTTGTTGTGGGTGTAGTTGTTTATTTCTTAGTGCCCCATCCCTTAGGTGACGGTTCATCAGTCTTTCTAACGTCTTTAGTAAGAAAGACGTTAGGCTGATTTATTTTTTGCTCGGTTAAAGAGTGTCCTGAGTCCTCGACGTAGTCTTTCCAGCTCTGGCCCCCACCATGAGCGTTTTCCTGGCTCTTTAGGTTTTACAACAGGACATGCCAGTTCATAACTACTTAAAAGGGTTGTAGTTAGGATCTGTACGTTTGTTTCTATGTTTTCTGTGCTAAGTGCTGCGTCAGTTAGTTGTTTGTCTCCTAACGCTTTGTTTAGTAAATGTGTGTACCTTGTAATATCGGTTTTACGGGGGTTACGGTATGGGACAGGGTCTGTTAGCATGTACCGTATTTGAATCTGTTAGATGCGGCGGTGGTCTGCAAACGATGGCTTAGCATGTACCGTATTTGAAAACAGATGCGGCGGTGGTCTGCAAACGATGGCTCGTTTGATACGTGCCATCCCTCAATCAAACTGACCGCCGCGTCCGTTGCCAAGGTAATGTCTATGATAGTTTGGTACCTAGAGTTTACAAAGGTAAGTTCCCTACCTCTGTTTATAATGTTTAGGTTTGTTTGAAATAGATATTCAGCTAAGGACTCTCCCCTTCTGTTGGTGTCTTTGCTTCCCCACAGAGAGTGATGGGCATTGGAGTCCGCAGATATGATCAGATCCCAGTCGTGTGCTTCACAATGCTGCACCAGTCTGGCTAGTTCTCCTGAAGGAGTTTCGCTCTCGCTCGGCATGTACACTGAAGCTAGGACTAGGACAGTTTGTTTTTCTGTGGTGAGTTTCACTCAGCCGAGTTGTCCGATTGTGTAGCTCGTTTACGAGTCAAAATTATGGGCCATACTTTTGCAGAAATATTGCCGAGAATGACCGGGCTAAATGTTTTCCAGCCATATGCTGCAATGAAATGTTGCAGTGATGGCTGGGCTATATATAGTTGCTTATATTGCGGCCACATATTGCCGTAAAAGTTTAGCCTGTTTAGGAGCACCATAACAAATATTAAGGGCTCTCTAGACGATCAAGCATGCTCGTCAAGCTTCGCGTCGCGGACTGTGAGAGGATCGTAAACCGCAGGAAATATTCCAATATTTTATTTTATTATTTACTAAAAATGCCCAATTTTGTAGTTTTATACCATGGGAGTCACGTCACTCATCAATCAATTACGTCTAATTAACGTGACTACCTACTACAAAATTAGGCATTTTTGCTAAATATAAAAAAAAACATATTTCCTGCGGTTTACGATCCCTTCCCAACCCGCGACGCGATGCATTTAATAAAAGCCCCTTACATTTAAATAAAATAACAAAGATAATATTTTAGAAAATTCTCTCCGGGCCGAAAATACCACCATAGTTGCAAAAATACCACATCTGGTCACTCCGTAGTTTGGTTCATCAGTGTCAGCGAAAAAAAAAGTCTGTATATGCCCCGTAAAACTGAACCCAGTCTAGTGTTACCCATACGATCTTGTCAATTTTCAATTCTCTTAGGCCGTTTACACTCAGAACTACATCACGACGCAGAACTATATCAGTAAACAAATGGAACAGAGGCAAAGCTTCTAACGAGCGTACAAAATGTTTACCTACTTGCTAGAAGCTTTGCCTCTGTTCTGTTTGTTTACCCACATGGTTTTGCGTCTCGCCTCGCGCCTCGCGCGAGAGTGTAAACGGCTCATCAAGAAAATTAGCCAAGCACAGACTGTGGGGCGTACACACTATCGGACGCGTCCGTTGCCGCGGCCTATGGACAGTATACACGTCGTTTGGGACGTGGCTTGCCAGATCTCTATCGGACGTCCGAAGCCTCAATGTTGCGTCCGCGACTGACGTCCGATAATGTGCACCGCTCAATAGAAATTCGTTACACAGATCGCGCCCATAAGCCGCGGCTAACGGATGCGTTCGATAGTGTGTTCGCCCCTTTATTAGGTAGCCAAGCCAGTGCTGCCACCCGCAAAATGACACCGCACGATGAAATATTTGGCGAGAAATAAATTTTTGACAGTTCGTCTTGGTAGTAATAGTTTTGAAAATAAATAAAGAAAAGCTTATATTCTTATTGTATAAAACATGAGAAGATCGTCGGCTCCGTCGCAGAAACCCACGAGAGTGTTCGCTTCTCCACTCTTAGCGCGTAACACCTCCAGCGTCTTGAGTTTATTACAAATAAAGGAACAGCAAAATGAGAAAATCGACGTTGTTGCGAAAACCAAGCAAGATGTTGATATTGCGGAAGTCTGTGAAAAGGGGTATGCGGACGCCGGTGATGTTGTTTATAAAGTAGTTTGGGGCAAGAAAACGTCCAAGAAACACAAGACTTTTGAGGGCGACGGTGTTCTAAAGGTGACGAGCGATCGCACGGGAATACTACTGGATGAAGATGGCACGAAGCTCGGTTCGAGTCGACTCCAACGTGGCGACCTGTTCGAGAGCGGATTTCGTTGCTGGTTCGTTTCTAATAATCTGTAATTTTAAATAATTTTTACCACCTCTTTTTGAGAGGCAGTGACTAAGGTTGCGTTACGAATAATATACCTATACAAATCCACCGGCCGGAATCGGCCACGGAATTCCGGCCATGGAATTCACCGACCGGAATCGGGCCCATCATAATATTATTATTACACTTCTGCGGGGATGAGCGGTGGATGCCGAACTAACGTCCTGCTGTGGTAGGTTTAGGACAGCTGTCTCGCCACATGTAAGGTAACCTTACCACCTATTCACTCCCCATCGTAGCCATAGAGTTTGAGATGCGGAAATCGCGGTTTTAGATAAATTTTCTAGGAAGGACTTGTTTATACCGGAGAGACCAAGATCTTTAAAATGTAACAGATTTGTCTAGCAGGCCACGAGCGCCAACTTCCACCGTGTGAAGTGAAGCCATTCCAGGTGACGGTATTTGTGAGATCATGGTATTTATTTAATTTGTACTTGTCTTTTGGGATATTTGATTCCCATGGAACAATTAATTCTACAATAAGGACCATCTTCCGAGATAAGGAGTAAAGTGTTATATCTGTACGGAGGGCTGTACATCCGAGACTCAGGCAATTGCTTCTGCTTAGAGACCGAATCAACCTCCAGAATCCAATCTGAACATTTCTCGATTATGGAGAATGGTTTTCGTAGTGGAATGTTTCTTGCCTTTAGAGCCATCCCGCACAAACTGTATTGGGGGTTTGGAGGGTAAGGTACACTTACCGTTTAGACAAGACAATACTGTTTGTGCGGGACGGGACGGCTCTAAAGGCAAAAAATCATTCCACTATAAAATCTTTCTCAATAATCGAGAAAGCTTCAGATTCGATTTTGGAGGTCGATTCGGTCTTTAAGCAGTGTCAATTTCCTGTACGTCTCCGTCCACATATAAATCTTTAACCTTTCGGAAGCCAGTCATTCCCTGCAATATTTTCGAAGCCCTCGAAAATTTGTTTGTAGAAGGTGTGTGCAAGCATACTAATATATAACGGTGGCTTATTCGATGGCAGGCTTCATTGTCAGGCTTTTACTACAGTGGAGGGAGAAATAGAGCCGATAATTGCATAAATTCTAGTGGCGGTCTCTTCATATAAGCCGAAAAGCCCGGCTTGCCTGTTCTTCGTAATTAACAATTAAATAAATGAATAACACAATTCGTAAAATACCAATTAAGTAAATTAATTTGCTAGCGCAAACGAGTGCTATCTAGCGGACGCAGCTCGCTCCACGCGGCGAAATTCGCAGTAATCGCGCGCCGTCGATAAAGCAGCGAGCGATTGCTGCAATGTACCGACGTGTCTTCGCTCGCTCGCACATATGGGCTTTCAATGCGGCTTTCAAAATCGGTGTACCTCTCACTCTAACCAGTGGCAAATTACGCAAAACAATTATAAGTATATAGAGGACTTTACTATGCAAGCCAAAGCCAGGCATGCCCATGACGTTGAAGCGAACGTGTCAAATTATCGCAACGTGAGAGCAACTTCACTTCACTGTAGTTAGTTGGTTGGTATTATTGCAGTATAGGAACCTCTTCTAGATTGTTGATTTTTTAACGTCACCAGACTATATTGACCACGCTGATTCCGAATCTGCAATAATATTTATTCGGTCTCAATAAATAAGCGAGATATAGGCATTCACAAAAGTGCCAAACCCATACATTTGGTAGGTTAGGTTTTTTTTATTTTAAATAATACATAAACACCTATTTGGCGGTGGGTTAGATTAGTTTTTTTAAAAACAACCTTAAAAACTAAGTTAAAAAACTTTTTTTAAATGTAAATTTGGTCTTGAAATTTTGCACGTCCGAAGCTTTTTTCTTTCACATTTATAATTACAATGATCGAATCTAGTATTATTTCTTTATTTTTTCGATTTCTGAGAAAGGTTCCTATACTGCAATAATTCCTCTTTGAGTTTTGAGCTAAAGAAGTTACTAATTTCTGGACCTAAACCTACACCCGATCTGTCTATTTCTCAGACAAGTAAATAGCATAAAAGACAATTTGATAGATCAGTGTATAAAACTCACTGGGTTGGATGCTCCCATTTCAATAAATTGTTTTGTTACTGCTGTATTTTTTTTTCAAACGACTTAAATGTTTGGAATTCGTCCGGTTATGATGATCTAAATAATTTAGCCGGCGCGATAAAAAGCAGTAAATTTCAAATTGAAGATTGAAGAGGAAAGAGGTACCACTTTTTTTTACTATCAAAACAACATAAAAAAGCACAAAAAGGTATGTCGGGCTTGCCCCATTCACCAACCCTGGGCACGCCACTGATAAATACAGATAATACGAAAAACGCCGATCGGCGGGCATGGCCACCCAGGGGTTAATCCCTATCTTAGAGGATAGCCCTTACTGTAGAATTAACTGATTCATGGAAATCAAATATCCCAAAAGACCGCGAGTACAAACTAAATAAATACCATGATCTCACTAATACCGTCATCCGGAACGGCTTTACTGTTCACCTTTACGCGGTGAAAGTTGGCGCTTGTGGCCTGTCAGCCAAATCTCTCACCTCTTCAACGATCTCGGTCTTGCCAGGAAAATAAATAACTCCTTCCAAAAAAAAAACAAAAAACTGCCATTTCCGCATCTCAAATTATATGGCTTCGAAGGGGGGAGTGACTGGGTGGAAAGGTGTTTACTGAGGTGACATGTGGCAAGACAGCTGTTCTAAACCTATCGCTGCCGGTCGTTGGTACGGAGTCCCTCGCTTAACCCCCAGAAGTGTAATAACAGCATTATAATAGACTCCAGTCGGTGAATTCCATGGCCGCTCCATTTGTATTTTATTTATGGAGAGTATAGTAGGTAGACTATAGGAGACACTGTAGACTGTTACAAAACAAAGAATCGGTCAAACGAGTAATTCAAATTCATCATTTTAAATATTTTTAGAATAATTTAACAATTTTAAATATTGACTCAGTAGTGTGTTATTGCGATACATACCTACTTAGAAGTTGCTTTTTTTCAGTGTTGGCGGTAAAGAAGTTGAGATAGTAGAGCAGTGCTCTAATGAAAATTTTACCATTAAATCGAAACGAGGCAATGAATTTCCAAGCGAGACCCAAAAAAAGGCCAAGAAACCAAAGTTAACAAGCGGTTTTCCAGGACCTGCAACAATTACTGGAAAAAGGGCATTTTTCTCAGGAAAATCGATAGTGATGCCGCTTGTCTTTCCTCAACCCAGAGATGATTTTAAGGTAACATTTTGAAATAAATAAACATTTGAAACCTTGATTATGTATGGCATTAGATTGCGCAACTCCATAGAACAATTTGGCAACCCTTCCGACATGGTGAAATGGTCTATTTGGGTTTTCCATGACATGTTTTCGTCGATGTAAGTTCCTGAAAATTTAATGGACTTGGCAATCTCGATAGAATAATTTAACGCTAACTGTTTTTCTTTTTTATTTGAGAAGTTTATCAACACTGTTTTGCTTAAATTTGGCGACATCTGGTTCGCTCTAAACCAATCATTGACTTGAAAGAGTGTTTCGTTTATTGATTCCTCCATTTTTGTCCTACAATCACTTTCAAGAATCCACTTGGTGTAGTCTGCAAGTTGGACAGTTTTGGCACAAGTTATGTTAGTTGCTCAATCGTTACAATAGAGATTGAAGAGGAGAGGTCCTAATACTGAGCCCTGAGGCACACCGATGTTTACTATTTCACATCTCGATTGCTCAGCCTTTTCCTCAATTCCATCAATTATTTTAATCTCCACCACTCGCTGCCTATTTTGTAGGTACGATTTAATGAGTGAATTGGCCACTCCTCTAATTCCATAATGGTTTAGCTTGTCTACCAAGGTATTTATGTTTATACAGTCGAATGCTTTGCTTAGATCGCAGAACAGTCCTGCTGAAAGCATCTTCTTGTTTCGACTATTCTCAATCGTAAACATGCAGACAACACGGCATCCTGTGTAGATTTTTTTTTTGTCCGGAGTCCATATTGACTGTCTGAAATGACCCCAAATTTTTCAAGGAAACCATTTAGTCGTTTTTCGATGACCTCCAAAATTTTTGAGAAGTTACTCGGTAGGGCTACGGGTCGATAATTTTCTGCGCTCGTGGGATCGCCCTTTTTATATATCGGTGTAATCTTAGCTACTTTATAACAATCTGGAAATATTCCCTCTGAAAAACTTAAATTGTAAAGATATGTTAGACAAGGTGCCAGTACACGTTTATGGATTTCAATTACGCTAACAGGTATGCCAGCGAGACCAGTTGATTTTTTGTTCTTTGGAGAGTCGATGCATTTTTCTATTTCTTGATTGTTGATCGATAGTTTGATCCTTACTAAAAGTAGTTTATGTAAAACTGTTTGGATGCTTTCTATTTTTCTAGTTTTTATATATTTTTGTTATTGAATTGCTGATTCTCTATGTCTTCTCATTATTTCTGTTGTTTTTTATTTTTCTAGTTTTTATGTCTTGTAATTGAATTTTTGAATTTCTATGTTTTTTTTCAATTATTAGTTTTTTATAGACTTTTTTATAATTTTATAAGTAATTTGAAATGTAATTTTATTTGTAGAAATACCACTAGATATGTAATTTCTAAACCCAGATCGGGTTTTTGAAAAAAAAATATTCTTATTCTATTCTTATTCTTAAAATGCAGGTGGCGCTGAAAGCATTGACGGCCAAACTAATAGCAATTTATTTGGCCATATATAATAACATTGATAATGAATGGTTTTTGACCGACTTCAAAAAAAGGAGGAGGTGATCGGTCAGTTTTATATATATATTTTTTAAATGTTTTTTGCTTTAGAAATCCGTCATTTATGAACGTCATTTATATATTCCTTCTTTTATTTGAAAGGATATACTTGCAGATTGGTCCCATTTTTATCAAAATCTTGTTCTGATGATAGGATCCATGAGGAATTGAGGGAACTCCTCAAATAGGTATCATATGAAGTTTAAAATTTACATGTTAATTCAGTTCCGATGACATGCACCCAGTGTTGGCTCACGACGAGGGGACTTCTCATCGGTTGACAGTACAGACAAGAAATTTTGTATACGCATTCAGTTGATAGCCCATTCTAAGTTTCACCATGACATGGCTGCTGTCATGGAATTTTGCCTATGCATTCAATTACGACAGCCCGTTCTAAATTCCACCAAGACAGGCCTGTTCCTGCGCGCGCTGGCAGCCAGCGGCACGGCTGCAACTCTGGACTAGTGTGCCGCTGCACGCTCCAACTCCATCGCAGAAAGATTAACGTGGTCGTGTGGAGCATCAACTACGGCGGATTTACACACGGAGTTTCGCAGTACATATGCCAAAAGCGTTTTCACTCTTCTCGGGACTGGCGGCACAACGGTGGATTGTCGAGGGGTGGGAGCAGTTTAAAAAGAAATACAAAAAGTGCACGAAGGATCCGGAGTTATGCCTCATTGTGGAAGAATCTTCAAACACATTACAAACGCTGGGTTCACGATACTTCACATTTTCCGCAAATTTGGTTGATTATGTATGCTTGGGAGGGGGTCAGACCGCTGATTACGTCTGTTGACATGGGGAATGGGGGAGGTCAAAAAATCCCAAAAACGTGATTACGTTATATGGGGATGGTCCCATATATACCATATTAGATTGCTCAACCTCGTACTAGATTTGGAAACCAGTATTTTACTACGGAACGCAACGTGTAGATGGCACTGATAGTTCCAAACATTGATTATTATGTTCAATATGGTGACTTTCGTGGTATAACAGTATTGCGGCGCCCTCTAGACGGCGCTCTAAACATGCCTATACGGTATAAAATAATACGGTATAATATAATAACAAACGGATTGGATATGATAGTTCTGTAGGAGCCCTACGGCTCCACATACCCACAACAAAAAAGTTAATTTCACAGAACAGAAAACTGCAGACTCGCTCAAACTTACACGAGCAGCTGCAGTTAATTTCCAGCTAAATTTGGCAAATATTGCCCAGGCAAGCGACACATGCGTCGCCCCACTCGTAGCTATTGCATCACCGATCACCCTATAAAACGCAGTACATTTCATTCGATCCCCATCATTCCTTTGGCAGACAGTTGCCCCTCTACATCATTACTTCGGCAGACAGTTACCGCGCTCTACACATCGTCCCCTCAGTGGACAGATATCTCGACTACACACTTCGCTCCTCGACTACACACGCACCGCCACGGCTTCACCTCGCGCCCACACTACAACACAACGGCGAACACAACTCAAGGCGTTAAGAACTGGCGACTTCGACTCACTTCTCTTCAATCTTCTGAATAAACTCTTCTACACGGACATCTACGACTCTCATTAACGGAGCAACATTCATGCTGAGAACCACCCTTCACTCACAAGCAATTTGAGTCTAGTGAAGGGTGGCCATTCTCACAGTTCTTATTATTTTAATATTATTTACATAAAAATAGAAAATTCTAATTTGGTATACAGGTTGGCAATACATAATGATTAAGCACTTAATTTTCAGGTTGACTAATAGATGGCATTCTATTTCCGTATTATTTTTGTGATGTAATCAGCCTATATAAAAAATGTGATAGATGGCACTAATAATTTAATGTTATTATTGTCATCATTGATTGGTAGCGAATGGTTTCGTGCAGCTTGAACTGTAAGATCCATTTTGTTCTCGGATCGGCTCACGATTCAGCTCCTATTCAGAAGCCTCTTCGTGCGAAAGGCTACCCCAGATGAGACTCTCGCGTCTCAGGCTTATATTGCGCAATATAATATCATACATAATCAATGGTTACATTTTGAAATAAATGAGATGCTTCAAATTGAAAAAATCATTTCAGTGGAACAAAAGTGGCCCGACTAAAGAAGTGCGTGAAGTCGTTTTGGATTCGTTTTTAACGCAAGCGTTGAGACCGCATCAAAGAGACGGGCTTTTGTTCCTATATGAATGCGTGATGGGATTTCGTAATGAAGAACACACCGGGGCAGTGCTTGCCGATGAAATGGGCCTCGGAAAAACTCTGCAATGCATTGCTTTAATATGGTAAGAATTAGATAGTCCTCATTGTCCTAATCTATATTGTAAATGTTTTGTTAGGGGCTGATTTACAATGAGTCAGTTACAGACGTCAGTGCTGGCGCCGACAACTGACACACTGGGCTCGATTGCGTTTCTCTTGAACTAAA
This sequence comes from Micropterix aruncella, assembly GCA_944548615.1. Classification (NCBI taxonomy): domain Eukaryota; kingdom Metazoa; phylum Arthropoda; class Insecta; order Lepidoptera; family Micropterigidae; genus Micropterix; species Micropterix aruncella. Next base: position 11,537,730 of record OX155960.1, read on the forward strand.
ATCAGAAATTAATTCATGTGAACGAGACAGCAGTACGTCAGAGCGGAATGTGAAATGAACGGTTGTCACTTTTCCGTATTAAAACTACCCACCGAAGATAAAGCAGCTAAATCTAACACCGCACGAAATGTGTTCAAACTTATTCGAGCGCCTATAAGTTCGTCAGGTAGTTTTGGTGTGGGAAAATCGACGACAGCTCATTTCCTATTCCGTTCTAACGTATTGCTCTGTCTCATTCGGTTGAGCTAAGTTCGTATTTTAGTTCACGAAGAAACAATCGGGACTGTTTACACAGAGTCAGTCAGTCGTGGTAATTTTTTCTCGGTGTACGCACGTTATAGTCAGTGGAAAAAATATGAGTTCTCGAGAACAGCAGAATTTGATGCGAGTGACTTAGTTATTGAGATAATTTTCCTATCTGCTAACGTCATTTTTAACCGACTTCAAAAAAAGGAGGAGGTTATCAATTCGTTTGAATTTATTTTTTTTTATGTTCATTACCTCAGAACTCCGTTATTTATGAACCGATTGGAAAATTCTTTTTTTATTTGAAAGGATATACTTCCAGATTGGTCCCATTTTTATCAAAATTCTGTTCTGATGATGGGATCCATAAGGAATTAGGAGAACTCCTCAAATATTATCATATAAAGTTGAAAATTTACATGTTGATTCAGTTCCGATGACAATGCATTTTATATTGTAAACATGACCTGATTCTACACCCAGGGTTGGCTCCCGACGAGGGGACTCCTCAACGGTCAACAGGACAGACGAAATTTTGTATACGCATTCAGTTATTATAGCCCGTTCTAAGTTTCACCATGACATGGCTGCTGCACCCAGGAATGGTTCCCGACGAGGGGACTCCTCAACAGTCAATAGCACGACATCTTGTATATGCATTCAATTACGACAGCCCACTCTAAGTTTCACCAAGACAGGACTGCGGCACCCAGGGTTGGCTTCCAACGTGGGAGCTCCTCAACAGTCAGCAGCACAGACACGAAATTTTGTATACGTATTCAATTATGATAGCCGGTTTTAAATTTTGCCATGACATCGGTTTTTGTTTGTTAAAATTTTGTATTATCACTAGTTAATTATTTTCGACACAACGCAATGTTATACCCTACAACGCAGTAGCAGCGACTGACTAACCTACTGACTTCGTTGTTTAGACAAGCTTGCACTGCACCTCTGGTGCGGGTGGCGGGAGGAGCGGACTGACTTAAAAATATATAGCGAGAATATTGAAGTCAGCACTGACGCGACAGCGCTGTAATGACTTACAATCATTTTACACGATAGCAGTTAGTTCGAATCGAATCAGTTGAAATCAGTAACTGACACAATGTAAATCAGCCTTTATAGTATTAGGTGTGCAAGTAGAAACTTGGCTTTTTTGGTCAAATTCAAATTCAATTCCCTTGCACAGCCAGGCATATTCTAGCTGGCTGCAAGGTGGCCTTAGCTCAAGGACGGTACACTTACCGCCTCGACAAAGTCCTTGCTGTTATTCGCGAGATAATTAGCCTCTCAGTGGCTCGTGCCAACAAGGGTTTGACAGTACCCTTCAAACCCCCAATACAGTTTGTGCGGGATGGCTCTAAAAGCAAAAAACACTTTACTAGAAAAACTTTCTCAATAATCGAGAAAGCTTCAGATTGGATTCTGGAGGTTGATTCGGTTTCTAAGCAGTATAAATTACATGAAAGTCTCGGATGCACAGCACTGCGTCCAGATATAACTCTTTACTCTCGGAAGATGGCCCTTATCGTAGAATTAACTGTTCCATGGGAATTAAATATCCCAAAAGACCACGAGTACAAATTAAATAAATACCATGATCTCGCAAATGCCGTCACCCGGAACGGCTTCACTGTTCACCTTCACGCGGTGGAAGTTGGCGCTCGTGTCCTGCCAGCTAAATCTCTGTTTCACCTTTTTAAAGATCTTGGTCTCCAGGAAAATAATCAATTCCTACTTAGAAAAATTATCTAAAACTGCGATTTCCGCATCTCAAATTCTATGGCTTCGAAGGGGGAGTGAAGGGGTTGTAAGGTGAACGCTCACATGTGGCAAGACAGCTGTTCTAAACCTACCACAGCCGGTCGTTAGTCCGGAATCCACTGCTCACCCCCCAGAAGTGTAATAATACTATATGATGGGCCCGACTACGGTCGGTGAATTCCATGGCAGCTCCGTTTGTATTTTATTTATTCTTGAAAATATACTTGTTATAAAGATTAATAATCGAATTATTAACCATTACTATCTATGGACTTTTGCCATTTATCAGGTAGATGTCTTTCAACCGCTGGTCTTTCAAATATAATAACATCGATTTGAATAAGCAATAATCAAAGGGAGTTAAGTCCGGAGAATACGCCGCTTGCTGTAAAACTCTCTAACCTAACAAGATGATGAGTTTCTGGGTGAATTTTGCTGTATGTGGACGAGCGATTTCATGCAGCAATATCACCTTCCGTTTTCTTTGGCCCGTAAATGGTTTTTTTCTTCCAGAGCATTACTTAATTTGATCAATTCGGTCAGATAACGTTGAGTTGTAACAGTTTGACCAGGTTTCAAAAGCTCGTAGTAAATTACTTCTCTCCGATCCCACAATGCACAGAGTGACACTTTCTTGGCATGAATATTCATTTTTGTAACTGATGTTGATGGCTGATCTGGAATAACCAATGCTTTTCTTCCTTTAAGATGAATGTACAAAATTCACTTTTCGTTACCCGTAATGATTTTGTGCAAAAATTCTTTCCTTTGTACCGAGAAAGCAAATTCATGCAGATTTCTACTCTTCGATTTTTTTTCCTTCTGTCAGTTTTTAAGGAACCCATTGTCCTTCCTGCTGTATTTTTCCCGTTGCATGCAATCAAAGTGACATTACTTAGCTATTCTGCTAGATCTTTTTGAGTTTGACATGGATTTTCATCCAGTAAAACTTCTTCAAATTGTTCAAAAGTTCTTCGTCTTCAAATTGTTTTACTGCACCTTGAAGTGGAATGTCCTCAAGACTAAAATCGCCATCACTAAATTTTGCAAACCACTTTTTAGCATTGATTGACTCACAGAATGTTCAACAAAGTCGAATTAATCAATTCCATAGCTTGAGCAGCAATTTTTTTTAAATTTTAAAACAGAATGGAATGCAATGTCGTAAATGTTGTTTATCAACATCCATCTCTTAAAATTGATGCACGCGGAATGACAGCTTGTAATAATTGAAACAAAATGGCGGGCGATTTGGATGCGTCCAAATATATTTTAATGCAACCAAAATTTATAGCCCACTTTCTACTTGCACACCTAATATATTGAACCATTGATTTTATAACTATAAAATCAATGATTGAACAAAACTACAGTAAAATATGCTGTCCGTTTTCTTAGGACGTTGTTGAAGAAAGGCCCTTACGGAATGGTAATCTGCAAGAAAGTGTTGGTCGTGGTTCCGAGTAGCTTATGCGCCAATTGGTCGAATGAATTCATCAAATGGCTCGGCAGGGAGAGACTCGAGCCATATGTCGTCGATAAAACCCATAAAGCTAGCGATTTCAATAAATGCAACAAATCCGTTATGATAATTTCCTACGAGATGTTTGTGAGGTGCGATAAGTATTCCAAATTATATTTTAAATAATAAATACACCTTGTGCTATTTTGTTTTTCGAATACTAAAAATCAAGCTTGTTTCAAACTACTACATGCCTATCGTTAATTATTTAGTATGGTTTTTTACACTTGTAAAAATTAGGATTTAGCTGATATGAGTGAAAGAGGTCTTATACATACATCTTGTGTTCGCTTGTTTGATTTATGTGTTTACGCCAGAGGTTCCGAAACTTTTTTTCCACTTTTAAAATTTTTACTGGTTTCGATGGACCCCATGCTGCTTTTTAACACGCTTTTATTAGGTCGACCTGTATGTAACTATGTAATGGAATCTAAGGTAACTAATTTAACCATCTTCCAAGGATTGTAGCGTCATGAAAATTGGCAGCTGTATGTAGTTCTGATGACAATACAATAATATGGTACTGTCGAACTGATCTGATGATGGAGTCGGAAGATATGAACTGGAACTTCATGATGGAATGTCGTATCATATCTGTGTTTGAACTTGTTAGAAAAGTCTTGGAATGAACTTTGACCACGATTAGGTTTCAAGATCTGATGATGAAACCGGAAGATAGCCATTGGCATTCCATGATGGAATATCGTATCATAGCCGTGTTTGGACTTGTTAGAAAGATCTCGTAATGAACTTTGATCACGATTAAGTTTCAAGGTCTGATGATGAAGCCGGAAGACAGGAACTGGCATTCCATGATGGAATATCGTATCATAGTCGTGTTTGCACTTGTGAGAAAGGTCACGTATTGGACTTTGAACACGATCAGGTTTCAAGGTTATAACAAACCTATGATATATATTGAGTGTAAATAGTGTAAATATTGACGTAGGTGCCTGTATAAAATGTATATAGACCTGTACATGGAGAGTGTAAATAGAATAACATTGATATATCTATATACAATGTATATTGACGTGGCATTTCTAAAAGCGTGTTTTTAGTGTTTTTTTTTAAACTATTAATTTATTTCTACCATATTCCTAAAACGTCAAAAAATGTAAAGTTTAGATATGAAAATTGATATACGTAGATATTGGTAAAGGATCAAACAAGTTCATGCAAGATTGCAAGCACAGCACAAGTCGTATTTTGTCCCTTTGCACGTCTGAACAAGCATTGCTGGTGGGCGGGCGGCGCTTTGCAAGTTCGACACGCGTTGTACTGAATATCGAATAGGTATGCACGTTTTTACAAGTAACAGTCGCTGGCCTTAAAAAAACACTATTTAAAAAAATAAGGGAGTTTCTAATACAAGGAAATTAATGCTAAATAAACATTGATCGGTAAAGCCAAGCCAACATTTTTGTTTTTTGCTATTGAAACCAGATAAATTTTCGTGGCCCCCACTTACAACTTGTGAACCCCTATTTTTTTTCACTCCAACGTGGACCCCTGTCGAGTCCCCCCCATCGAGTCACCCCTGGGGGTTCACCTGGACCACTTTGGGAATCACTAGTTTACGCAAATATACGGCAAAAAATCAATGTGATTTTGGCCCAACAAGGCATCTGAGTACCAATTTCCAATAGTTTTAAATTGAAATATGACTAGTGCGGCCCCTGGTGAACCGATTTCAACCACAACCTTTTCAACTCTTGCCATGACCAAATATTCCATAAATTTCTCTCTTCGGCCGTCCCAAAATAATATCGTCAGTATTCGCTATGGTGATAACGTATTAGAAAATGTTGATCATACGAAACTTCTAGGCATCCATATTGATTATTGGGCTCTTGCTGAGTTGGCCACGAAGACCCATTCTGTTCAGGGTTGGTCATACTCACGGGTCAACACCTATCCGACGGCCTCCACGCATGAAGTGCGAGCCTGGGTAGGACTCTGGCCTTATGGTCAGTTTCCCCTAGGAATCAACCTTCTGGCGCTCCTGGACGGTCTGCGCACCGTGCGGCGTAAGCCAATCGATTGCGCACTCTGACTAACAGTCGGGGGAGTCTGGAAGCAGTACTGTATCCTATAGAGCGGGGGTGGTTGCGGACCTTACGGCGACTGCTCTTGAAACGACCATCGGCTACCCGATCCTGGGTGAACAGCCGGGCAAGGGATGCCGTGATCCGCGATAGATTCGGTGTACACAGTTTCACCGCTTCGTAAGGGAGAGGACCGCGCAAGTGACCTCGAACTCGTAACCAATCGAGAGACTGGAGTAATCTGGTCGTAATTGGAAGTAAGGGTGCGAGTGTAAGCCCGCTGGGTAACACTCCTGGCTATCTCGCAGTTAAGGCTTTGGCCTCTTACGGGTTTGGGGCGGAGCTAGACGGTGGACTGTTTTGTCCAAGTCTTCTGCGCTCACTCCAGGGAGATAGAATGACTAATAGTTAAAACTTCCTGAGGTGACGGGCTCGCCCGCTGTAGTCGACAACCCAAGTTGATAGCAATCTGCAATGGTCAACTCACCTAGAAGAACTAAGCAAACAATTAAGTAGCGCTACATTTGCCATAAAAAAAATCAAATTGTTATGTGGCTTAAAAGCGTCCAAATCTGTCTACTTTGCCTATTTCCACTCTCTATTAAGTTACGGCCTCATGCTCTGGGGAATGGCGGCAAATGTTATAAGGATATTTCGCTTACAAAAACGAGCTATTAGAAATCTGTTCTCAATATCTTCTCTCACATCTTGCAAGCAGTACCTACTTCGTCGAATCTGATGTCATGACTTTGTATGCCGCGTATATATACCAAGACATATTGTATACGACAAAAAATATTGCGACTACTTGCATAATTTATTTGCATAATACGCGAAAGAAAGAGGACTTGCGACATAAATTATCCAATAATTCTGATTATTAGTACAATTGTTTATAATATGAAAATTCTTCTAAATTATCTAATATAAGAATTTTGATAGAAAAAAATATATATTTAACTCTATATAGGTAACTGTAATTCATACCTTATATCTTATAATTTAGGTATATATTTAAATATTATGTTGTAATTTTTGTTAATTTTGACATAACCAAGTGTAGAAATTCTAACATAATTAAAAAGTAAAAAAAAAAATGACGACTCCATGCCAAATTTCAGCTCAATCTGATTAAGCGTTTGGGCAAATACACACAGACAGACTTCCATCAGGAAATTGTCTTAACCGTCTCAGGGGGCTCAAAATGGATATTTCCATAATCTCCAAAAAAAATGCACGTTCACAAAACTTTCCCTCTTTGTTGGTTGGCGAGCCGGAAAAGTAAAACAGAGGCTGAAATATCCACGGTGATTTCAATGTTGTTTCTTAATGGAAGTTTTTTGAAATAGTTAGAATAAGTTTGATTTCCATTATTCAGAAAGCAAAGTGAGACACGGCGTATTAATAAATAATAACATAACACTGTTTTTTCTTCAGATGTATTTCAGATATTGAAGAAACTTCGTTTGACCTGGTTGTTTGCGACGAAGGACACAAACTCAAAAACAGCAACATAAAAGCGTCTCAGTGCCTGAGCAAATTATCGTGCAAACGACGAATACTCCTAACCGGAACCCCCATCCAGAACGATCTGCAAGAATACTTCGCTATCGTCGATTTGGTAAATCCGGGCATATTGGGTGCTTATGCGGAATTCAGACGGAATTACGAGAATCCCATACTAGCATCGCAAAAACCAGACTGCGACGAAGAAGACCACGAAATCGGGAGCGAAAAGGCGAAACTTTTAAACGATTTGACTTCGACGTTTATGTTGAGGCGGACGCAAGAAATTTTAGAAAAATATCTACCGTCGAAGCGCGAATTTATTATATGCTGTCGCATGTCGCATATTCAAAAAGAACTATACGACACGGCCATCGGCGAATGGGAAAACAAGGAAAATAACGTTTTGCCGTTGCAAATGATAACGCTGTTAAAAAAAATATGTAATTTTCCACTTTTAATGAGCGGCAACACCGGCCACTCTCTAGAAGGAATGTTAGCAGGTTTAATTCCATCCGAAAGCAAAGATTTTAAATTATCGGGAAAATTAGCAGTTTTAGAAGTGATGATAAAGAATTTAGCGGTCGAAAGGAAGGAGAAGATCGTTCTGGTTTCATATTCAACGAAACTTTTGAGCGTTTTATCAGATCTGTGCACTGGGCTCAACGTCCAGTGTCTCCGGTTGGATGGCGGTACGCCCGTGCAGAAGCGACAGCAGATCGTGGATCGTTTTAACGTGAAGGGTTGTAAGGAGCTGGTTTTTCTGCTGAGCGCCAAAGCGGGAGGAGTGGGGCTGAATTTGTCGGCGGCGTCCAGGCTAGTGCTGCTGGATTCGGACTGGAATCCAGCGAGCGACTCGCAGGCGACCGCGCGAATTTGGCGCGACGGCCAGCGCAAAGGCGTCTTCATATATCGCTTACTCTGCTCCGGATCCATCGACGAGAAGATCTATCAGAGACAGGTGTCCAAAACCGGTTTGAGCGACGCCGTTAACAATCCGGAGAACTTGAAAGACACCTTGAAGCTATCGGAAGACGAGTTGAAAGATCTTTTTACGCCGAATTTCGATTCGGATAGTTTGATACACGATTCTCTACAGTGTGCGTGCGATGGAAACGGTAGCTGTGAGGTGCGTATCGACATAGCGTAAACGAAACTACCAGTGTGCAAACGAACGTCCACTTAAGGCAATCAAAGATAGGAGACAACGAGCTGAAGGTGGAATCTGCACCGGAAAATGCTCAGCGAGTTATTATTATTATTTATTCTGGACAGTCAGTTTTGCTGATACGTCCAGATCAGATCTTGCAAAGCGAGTCATAAACAATATTAACCCTTCAGGCCTCGGCCCCTCAGCCGATTGACAAGTTGATGTCCCAAAAATTTTTAGTAAAAATTAGTAAAAAAAATTGAATTATGACACTCACCAAAAACATTAATTACTGCCAAACCACTGTACCAATAATTAAAATGAAACATATTAACATAATAAAACAAAATAAAATAAAACAAATTAAATTAAAATAAAATTAAAACGGGTCCGTCACGCTGAATCAGTTTGTGGCCGATATCGGCCAATCGGGGCTTGAGGGGTTAACAAGTTTTTAGGAGCAAATCAAGTGTTTTTAAATTGATTGACAGAGTTTGCACTGATCACTTCAAATGGTAGTTTATTCTACATGTCCACTCTATTTGGCAGAACATTCTTAAAAGGATTAGATTACATTTTTGCTTGGTTGGGTTTTTTGGTGTGACCTCGATTTGTGTTGACGTTGAATTTCTCAATATTCTTTAACCCAGATACATCGTAATAATTTGTGAGAATTTTAACCCCTTCTTGTCTTCTTTGTTTGAGAGTAGTCAGTCTAATTAATTATAAGCGATCTTCAAAATTCCTATTCTTCAGGCCCACTGGCATTTTGGTCGCCCTTTGCTGCGCCTTTTCCAAGACATCTACATCTTTGCATAAGTAGGCGTTTCAGAGCTGATAGCCATACTCAAGAATAGATCTTGTAGATCTTTGTAGCAGAGTAAGAGCTCTATCGTTGGATGTTGAAAAGCCTTCCTTATCAGATAGACAGTATAGTTGGAGAGTATAATCCATCAGGCTCAAATCAGGACTGCGCGGGGGCCGATTTATATCACCTCTACGAGATAATTTCACAAACTCACGATAGAGACGTATTGGACATGTGTGACAGGGCTCCGTCCTGCTAAAACCATGTTCTTTGGTTATAACCAGTACCAAGAAGCCATCCAACATTTCCACATAAACTTTAATTTAAGACATCCTGCACATTTTAATTTTTGTGCCTCGATGGTTAGCAGCGGTGGAATTTCTAGTAGATCAAAGGCGTTGTCACACTGGTAGTTCTATTTACACTATGGCAATGATAATTAAGCGTTTTACTTATTTATTCAAACCATTATCAATTTGTTTGTCTCATTAGAATGCCGATGAAGGGGATCCTGAGGAGGATTTTGTTAATGGAAATCTGAGCTCAAACTCAAAAGGGCAACTACAGAAAGAAAGTATTAATCAGTTGAAACATTGGCAGCATTTCAAAACACCTGTCTCCGAAGAGCTCTTGATGGTATGTTCAGCACAAGATATTAGGTCCTTACCTATGTATTTGCCCTCTTTTTTTTGTTACGTTTCACGTTTATAGCTGCTCAAAAGTTGTTTGGCATTGATTAATCTAATCTGTACATATAATAAATTAAGTTTAAAAAACACACTAAAAACACGCTTATGGGCTATGATACGATATTCCATCATGGAATGCCAGTGCCTATCTTCCGGCTTCATCATCAGACCTTGAAACCTAATCGTGGTCAAAGTTCATTCCAAGATTTTTCTAACAAGTCCAAACACAGCTATGATACGATGTTCCATCATGAAGTTCCAGTTCATATCTTCCGATTCCATCATCAGATCAGTTCGACAGTACCATATTATTGTATTGTCATCAGAACTACATACAGCTGCCAATTTTCATGACGCAACGATCCTTAGAAGATGGTTAAATTAGTTACCTTAGATTCAGGTCGACCTAATAAAAGCGTGTGGAATGGAATTCTGGCATATATTTTAATCAAATAATAATAAACCAGGCTAGCCGAGAAACAAGCCATATTGGAAAATAGCCCTTGAGGGGGATAGCCCTTGGGAGGGTGGTTGTCTGCTCGCCGGGAGTCTTCGGGTGACACAACCGTTTCTTTTTGTCTTTATTGTAGTTTAAGTTTACGTTAACATTTCAATTGCGTTTATGTACTAATGTAGTGTATAACACAGTATTACATACTGATATGTATACAATAAAATACAGCCTCTGCTGTTTAAATGCGTCATTATTAGTGATTTCCAGTAATTCGGCGTTTTTAGTTATCCGGCAGTGCTCTGGTCCAATATCTGCCGGATTACCGAGAGACACACTGTAATCCCAATGTTGAGAGAAAAGAAATTTATTTATTTAGGTACATAGGATTAGGTATACAGTTCATTCATTGGTCATGTAATCTTATAATAATTATATAAATTATTTAATAATTAATATAGGGAGGATTAACACATCTTACATGACCTTTACTGCCAATAGCCCATCTAACTAGGCGATAATTTGGCCCGTCTCTAGATGTGCATATTTTTATGCAATTTTAAGAAATGAAGTGTTTTTTTTAAAATAAATTATTTGGACCCACCACCTGTATATACACATAAATATACCAATTTTATAAAAAATATCTTCATTCATATCTTCCGACTCCATCATCAGATCAGTTCGACAGTACCATATTATTGTATTGTCATCAGAACTACATACAGCTGCCAATTTTCATGACGCTACAATCCTTGGAAGATGGTTAAATTAGTTACCTTAGATTCCATTACATAGTTAGTTACATACAGGTCGACCTAATAAAAGCGTGTTAAAAATGGATGTTGGTGTATCTTTCTGTCTGTTTGTCCGAGCTTAATAGACTTCAAAACCATTATACAATACAATACAATCAACTACTCTAGTAGATAGGCATTCCTACATTTGGATGCGTCACAAAATTAAATGCTTAAAATTTAATTATTAAAAACATAACTATCAAGATAGTTGTCATGGCTGTAATATTATATTCAATATTACCTACTTACAAATAATCAAAATATACTAATGTCATTTGACCGATCACTATAAAAGTTGGCACATATACCTATTTTTACATGGGGAAGGTTTTTATGATAACCGCTTTATTGTAACTCACCACTAGGTGGCGCTGAAGCGCATCAACTTCTATACCGTTGAACCAATCACCATGAAAATTGGTATACATAGGTATTTGGGCTTGCCTAATATTTTTGCGCTATCCACTTTGTTGTAACTCGCCACTAGAGGGCGCTACAGCACATCAACTTCTATACCCTTCAACCGATCAAGAAAATTGGTATACACAGGTATTTGAGCCCAGAAAATATTTTCACACTATCCACTAAGTTGTAACTCATCACTAGATGGCGCTGCAGCACATCAACTTTAACTTCTGTATTGTTCAACTGATCGCCATGAAAATTGGTATGCATAGATTTCAGCACGCACATCACACGGGCAACGCTGGGTAATATCAGTACCCAATATAATCAATGCTTCTATCAAGCAGTTAGGTCACAAATATTTTTTCTGCAATGGTTCAGTGATATTTTATATCAGTGAGCATCAGCGGAGCTGAAGCGTTCATTTGTTTTCAGCAATGCCATTTAGTTTTTATGTTCAAATTATACAAATTTGTTATTATCTTATACAGATTTAATGTTGTATATGGTAGGTATTCTCTTATTGTTTTTCGTTATTCTGTTTATTGTTATTCTCGGATGCACAGCCCTGCGTCCAGATATAACTTCTTACTCTCTATCTCGGAAGATGGTTCTTATCGTAGAATTAACTGTTCCATGGGAATCAAATATCCCAAAAGACCACGAGTACAAATTAAATAAATACCATGACCTCGCAAATGCCGTCACCCGGAACGGCTTCACTGTTCACCTTCACGCGGTGGAAGTAGGCGCTCGTGGCCTGCCAGCTAAATCTTTGTTTCACTTTTTTAAAGATCTTGGTCTCTCCAGGAAAATAATCAACTCCTTTCTAGAAAAAATATCTAAAACCGCGATCTCTGCATCTCAAATTCTATGGCTTCGAAGGGGGAGTGAATGGGTGGTAAGGTGAACGCTCACATGTGGCAAGACAGCTGTCCTAAACCTACCACCGCCGGTCGTCAGTCCGGAATCCACCCTTCACCCCCTAGAAGTGTAAAAAAAACAAAAAATATATATATATATATATATATATATATATATGATGGGCCCGATTTTTGGACGGTGAATTCCATGGCAGCTCCGTTTGTATTTTATTTATGGCACCCCGTGATTTTTATTAGGCTCTCACCCAGTTTCACTTGTTTCACTTCCTTGAGACAAAAACGGCATTGTTTATTGCTTGCAATTCATTTTGAATAACAGTAATCACTATATATGTATTTATCTGGGCACATTGAACTTGGATAACTTCGGTTTGAGTTGGTATTCAAAATTCTGAGTCATGTTATTATTTGTATTATTATATTTAGCAACAACTTGGGTTGTCGACTACAGCCGGCGAACCCGTCACCTCAGGAAGTTTTAACGATTAGTCTTTCTGGAAGTGAACGTAGAAGACTTGGGGACGAAACAGTCCACCGTCTAGCTACGCCACAAGCCCGTAAGAGGCCAACGCCTTAACCGCGAGATAGCCAGGAATGTTACCCGGCGGGCCGACACTCACGACCTTACTTCCAATTGTGACCAGATTACTCCGGTCTCTCGATTGGTTACGAGTTCGAGGTCGCTTGCTCGGTCCTTTCCCTTACGAAGCGGTGAAACAGTGTTTACCGAATCGATCGCGGACCACAGCGTCCTTTGCCCGGCTCTTCACCCAGGATTGGATGGCCAATGGTCATTTCAAGGGCAGTCGCCGTAAGGTCCGCAACCATCCCCGCTCTATAGGAAACAGTACTGCTTGCAGACTCCCCCGACTATTAGTCAGAGTGCACAGTCGATTGGCTTACGCCGCACGGTGCGCAGACCGTCCAGGAGCGCCAGAGTTTGATTCCTAGGGGAAACTGACCATAAGGCCAGAGTCCCACCCAGGCTCGCACTTCACGCAAGGAGGCCGTCGGATAGGTGTTGACCCGTGAGTATGACCGACCCTGAACAGAATGGGTCTTCGTGGCCAACTCAGCAAGGGCCCATTATTTAGCAGGCAGGCAGCTTAAGCTGATGAGCCCGAGTCCGTGCTTGCATTGCAGTTTTTGTGGAATGTCGTTTATTTTGAAACTAGTTGTGTGCCGTTTATTTAACGGCCGTTTCACCCGCCGTAGTAATGTGATAGCACCAAACCAAGCAATGTTTTTATAGCACGATAAAGTTAATCTATTCTGTTCTATTCTAAAAACATATAGATCGACGATGTTCGTCATACAAAACATTTGGTCTTAAATTTCCTTTATAATGGTAAATTCATATATAATAAGGACCTATAATATGTATAATTTGTCAGTTTCATAATACAGCAAATTTTTTTTTTTTTTCAGGATGCAGGATTGGATAAATCAGACGAAAATGTTAAATTCATCTTTCATAAAACACATTTTAATTAATATAATTTTACTTTAATCATTATAGCACAGATAATAAGTGTAAATTTAATGTTACTACATAAAACAATAACAAACATGGACCTCTTATTGATCACTGGGATATGGTTTATTTATGTAACAATTTAGTATATAAAATCATGCATTAAAACCATTGAAGTGTAAATATATAGACCTGGCATCGGCCATCGGCAGCTATGCCGCAAAAAAGAGGCTGCTAGTCAGTCGGCATTCACAACTGATTAACATTCGTTGTTGTATTTCCTCGCCATTTTATGACTTAAATACTTCAAACAAGCAGCCAAAAACAGTTGGAATTATACTTACATATATTTTTTCTGTAACGATTCAGTGATATTTAACGGTCCCTGACCATATTAGACGGACCATGCGATAGCTGTACCTACTTATATGCAGTTTTAAATATTGTCAAACTTTAATACGAGGGTGGATCAAATATAAACGGTAATTTTGCTATTTTGCTTACTACGCAGTTCATAGCTACGTCGAGCACAGTTGATGTTGATTGTTAGTTTGTGACGAGTGGGGGAATCAGCTTAGTTCGCGAGTGCACTCGGTTCTGTCGCCAGTACAGCTATAACCGAGCAAGAGATACATTCGTCTGTTGCACAACGCATTATCATAAAGTTTTCGACCAGTGAGGGCGTTAACACATTGGAATATTTTTGTTGATTGAAGGCACAGTTTGGGGACAGAACGCTGTCTCAGAAGTGGGTCAGTTATGGGAGTATTTAATCCGTTATTACTGATCGTCTTGGCTTCAGAAAAATTAGTGCCTGATGGGTTCCGAGATTGTTGACCGGAAATCAGAAGGGACACCCTCGAACACCCTCCTTACAATCCAGACTTGACCCCCTGTGACTATTTTTAGTTCGCACCCTTGAAAGAATTACTTGGAGGAAAGGCTTCAGAAAAATTAGTGCCTGATGGGTTCCGAGATTGTTGACCGGAAATCAGAAGGGACACCCTCGAACACCCTCCTTACAATCCAGACTTGACCCCCTGTGACTATTTTTAGTTCGCACCCTTGAAAGAATTACTTGGAGGAAAACGATTGACAACCAATGAAGAAGTCGAGGAGCATGTGCGCATTTGGCTCAAACTCAACCTGAATCTTTTTATGAAAGAGGAATATTGCAGATTCCAAATCGTTGACAAAAATGTGTGGATCTTGCAGGAGGATATCTAGAGAACTAAACTTTTCACTTGTGTATATTATTAACCCCTAGAGCCCCAATCGGCCGATATCGGCCACAACACGTTTCAGCGTGACGGCCCCGTTTTAATTTTATTTTAATTTCATTTGTTTTATTTTATTATGTTTATATGTTTTATTTTAATTATGGGTACAGTGGTTTGGCAGTAATTAATGTTTTGGTGAGACAGTGTCATAATTATTTTTTTTTACTAATTTTTACTAATTTTTTTTGGGACATCAACTTGTCAATCGGCTGAGGGGCCGAGGGCCTGAAGAGTTAATCAATAAATGTCTAAAAAATATTACCGTTTATAGTTTATATTTGATTCACCCTCGTACATTTATAACTATTAATCAAAATATATTGTTGATTACTTATATATTCAAGTTTTAAATTTAAGTTATTATTTATTTATTTAATTTAACAACGCATTTACAATAAATATGCATCGCTAATATTCATATCAATAAACAAGTATTTAATATTATTATAATAAAAAATAACAATTGAACATGGCCGATATGAGTATTAGAATAATTATTATGAGTAGCAGATACAGCATATTTTCCCACTATCACTTTTTATAAATATCAAGCAGAAATCAATTTTTTTTACTTTTTTATAGATATATGTATGTATATTTAGCTTATTTGTATATGAATATTTATGCTAAAATTGTAGACATCAGTCTGCCCATGTATTTTGATAAGAAAAATATTGCCATTCCATACATAATCAGAAAATATTTTTTGTTATAAAATAACCTTTCAGGATAATTATTTATTTGACTAGCAGATGTCTCTTGCGAAAATTCTGAGGCAGATATTTAATGATTAAATATCAAAAATATTTTATTGCCCACATTTATAACCTCCAGGTGCTTATTTAGTTGACAGAATTTAAGGTTTAATACCAACTTTGCAACTCCAGAAAAACTTAAGGTATTTTATTATTCCATGCGGTAAGATCCATTTCTCATAATTAGTGATTGAAATAAATGCATAATGTACTTACATTATTTCAATTGCTAACTAAATATTTCAATTACTAACTATAAACACTCACACTAAGTAAACGATGTATTAAAGTTTCACGATATTGAAAACTGCTTATTGGTTGACTGTAAGATATCACTTTAGTGATGTCCGCCATTTGTGGTGAAATAGTTTTTTCAACTAATGTAATTTTTACTACATGTATTTTTTTAAGTACAATAAAGTTATTCTATTCTATTCTATCATATTAGTACAGAAAACGCATGGTGCATCTAATAATATGTCCAGGGACCGTATATGACCAGTGGCGCTGCAGCATTCATTTGTTTTCAACAATGCTATTTATTGTTTACGTTGCAATTATTCAGATTTTATGTCATCTCGTATACGCTAATTTCTCTTATTGATTCAAAAATCAAATTTAGTTATTTGTTTTAAGCTCATCACCCATTGGTTTTTGCCTGTAATTCGTTTAGAATACGTTCTACAGTCCGCGCGCGAGCTCCGAAGAATCGGGGGCTGGGAAAGCGCGGAGATGACGCCGCCCACGACCGTCGCTTCATACCCGCACTCTCCCAGTGCTAGTAATGGGTTATCCGCCGCTTTCCCAGTCGCCGATTCCTCGGAGCTCGCGTGCGGACAGTATATATGTATCTATACGTGAGTGATCTTTTTAAAGATCGTCGGTTGAAACAATATATTGTTAGTAAGCATGCATTGCCTTCCCACACCGAATTATGTATAGGTTATATAATTAAAATGAAGAATCACAAGTTGCTCCGCCTCTCTGAAAACTTAATAATGGCCTTTATAAACTCGTCGGACGTGAAACGGTTCTCGAGCTCTTCGCACTCTCGCACGTTGGCCAGGATTAGGTTGTCCATGTCGATGTCTTTGAGGAGCTTTTTGGAAGTGAGGAGGGAGCCCTGTGGCAGACGCGCGTATTCAAATATTTTGTCCCAGGCCTTCGTGTTGATCTCTTCCGGGGTGAAGAGTTCGGTGACGAAACCACACTGCAGCGCTTCAGATGATGACATTTTATGGTTAAATAACAGCATGTCGGTTGCCTATAAAATCCCAAGTTTTAGTGAAACGGAAGAAAAATTACAGTAGCATCATTGATTATAATATATTGTATTATATTGCTTAACTCCATAGTACGTTTTGGCAACCCTTCTGCGCCGGCAACATGCCAATGGCGCTGATTCCATTAACAGTGAAAATATTACGGGTACCCGTCTTTAAAGGGCAGTAGTCAAAACGCAACTAATCCCCGAAACCGGTCAACGAAAAAAAAAAAAATCTTTTTCGGTACCCCTAACAAGAGCAATTGCTCTTGTTTTACTTGTTTACATTGATTTTTTTTTTCTCTATTTGTTAATGCCATCTGTCTTCTAGATATGACATTCAGCAATTGTTGTGGCTCTTGAACATTTTCCTCTTTGATGTTCCTTTGATTAGCTTGACTGGACTTGAATGGTATGTGCCCAATGGCACATCCACAATAATGGGTGCTAGCACATTATTATGCTAGCAATTCTTGGGGCGCTCTCCTCTTCAATCTGCGGAAAGCCCGGTTTTTCATCAGCTTTGAAGCTAGTTGATTTGGATGATGTAGAACTCGCTTTTGGTATGATACCATTTTAGTTTTAATTTCTTCTTTCACTGTTGAGATTTCGAGGTCATGATGTAGACGGTCGTTCGTGACATACCATGGTTCGTGACATACCATCGTTTACATTGATAATGAATGTTTTTTTAAAGGACTGATTGTTTAAAAAAAAACAATAATTAAACCGATGATAATAATATTCAATTATTAGTCCTATCAATTGCACTTTTTATACAGGCCTATTACATCACAGAAATAATACGAAGAGATAGAATGCCATCTATTAGTTTATCTGAACTTTGTGCGTAATTATTGCATATTGAAACCCGTATACCAAATTAAAAATAGACATATTTATGTAAATAATTTAAAAATAATAAGAGCTGATTTCAAAATTCGTACTGGAATTATTATTATTATTATTATTGACAGCTTCTCTAAGGACAAAATTGAAATTTAAGCGAGCGACGTTGCGAGTACCAAGGGCTGCCATAAATCGGACTACCGTTTAATGAAATTCAACAGATATTTAAACGTTCCAGAAATTTTACAAACCCCACTCGTTAACGCTAACTACAGACATTTACCGTATCGTATCCCTCTGCTCACTTCCTCGCACCCTATTCCCGCAACGCCTTGTCACTCGAGAGTGCGCCTACTATTCTAACTCGGTATACTATGGTACAGGTGTGTTTAAATCGCCATTTGAAGTTCACTGCCATACTGTTATACCACAAACGCCGCCATTTTGAACATAAAAATATTTGTAAATTTTTGAAACTATGAGTGCTATTGATTTTACATAATGTACTTACTATTATTACATTAAAGTTGCGTTTCGTAGTAAAATCCTAGCTGCCAAATCGTACTACGGCATTGAACAGTCTTAATACGCTATATAATCAATGGTAACATTAATAGAAAATCATGCAGATGAGATAGAACTGGCCAGTGACTCTCAAACTAGGCCAAGGCCGTAGTCGGAAAAAATAGGGGGGTTTTGGTTATCCAGGATCAACAGAACTTTTTAAAGATTATGTCACTTTTTAAAGGTATACAGCAAATAGTGTTTTGTAAATTTTCATTCGGGTCTCAGTGACACAGTAAATAAAATATGAAGTACAAAAGGAGCTGCCATGGAATTTACCGACTGGAGTCGGGCCCATCATGATACTATTAGACTGGACTAACGACCTGCTGTGGTAGGTTTAGGACAGCTGTCTTGCTACATGTGAGCATTAATCTTACCACCCATTCATTCCCCCTTCGAAGACATAGAATTTGAGATGCGGAAATCGCAGCTTTAGACATTTTTTCTAAGGAGTTGATTATTTTCCAAGAGACCAAGATCTTTAAAGAGGTGAAACAGAGATTTGGCTGGCAGGCCACGAGCACTAACTTCCACAGCATGAAGGCAAACTGTGATGGAGGTGGTGATTGACCAAAACAAATTGCCCAATGGATTTTGCTCATTTTTCTCCGCATTACACACTTGTCCGGCCAGTTCTGCATCAATTAAAAGACTTCTCAACATTTGGAATGGTCTGGAGTAAATTACGGAACAGACTGGGTGTGGGAAAAGCCCAGAAACTATACATACTTTTTTCTTTTAGATAAAATATAATATAAATGCTATATCCGTTCATTGATTTAATTATTGTAAACAAGTATTTTTTCAAAAACCCACATTCGTCAAAAACCCTCGGGTTTCTTTCAGGTGGGTTTTACCCAATTTAACCCAGTGGGTTTTTTCAGGTTGGGGAAAATCAAGCCAACCCTGGCTGTTAGACATAGTCTCTCAGATGCTTAATTGAAATCCTAGAAAAAAACTAAAATTGCATTTTCCACATCTCAAGTTATGGCTTCGAAGGGGAAAAGGGAGTGAATGGGTGGTAAGGTAGTCGCTCGCAAACGGCAAGACAGCTTTCCCGAACCTACCACAGCCGGTCGTTAGTCCGGGATCTACGGTTCCTTCCCTAGAAGTGTAATAATAATATTATGATGGGCCCTATTCCGATCGGTAAATTCCATAGCATTTTCGTTTGTATTTATATTTATTATGCTAACCTTAAAGGGTGAGGATCGTGCCAAGGTTACCATAACTGATTGCTTATATTCTTCAGATTGTCTGTCAGTGGCGTACAACTGTAGTTATATCCCGTTGAGTATGAGTCAACCAAATCTGGTCGCGAAACAATTATCCGTTGAGTACGAGTCGACCAAATCTGGTCGCGCGTTTTTTTCACTTCTTTGACATTCTCATATTTATTCATAATTATCTAATTGTTTTACAAAATGATATTTCAATATTCTATATTCGAAATTTCAATGCAATCATTGTGCAGTTGTTCTTTTTATGATTGGTGTAGTAGTTTCGTAGTTATAGTACTTTAAGTCGAGCGCCGTCGATGTCGCCGAAAATCCTGCAGATGCATCCATGAAAATACCCATTTACTCCAAGGGATATAATATAATCGTTTTTATTTCATCTTTTCTTTTCTCGAGACTATATGAGCTGCAGATAAGAACACCGTAGGCCTAAAAAGTTTGAGAACCACTGGAATAGACCCTTTCATGCAATAAATCACAGGCAATATAATTTACTAGAGATTCTTAAATATTATAGACAATCGGAAGCATTAGCAGGTCCAAATTCAAATACAAAACTCCCATATAAAAGTTTTAATTTTATATGGGGAGATATGCAAACCATTGCATAAAAAGACCACAGGAAAAAGGAAGTTTGTCAAATAAATCATTTCAAAAAGACCGATTATTATAATATATTTAACAGGCAGGCAGCTTTAGCTGATAGAGCCTGAGTCCGTGCTTGCATTACAGTTTTTGTGGAATAAGTCCAGTTTATTTTTAAATTCATTGACACACAGCCCGGTGGCGTACTGGTTAAGTCGCATGATCTTATTTTGTAAGGTCCCGGGTTCAATTCCCGGCTGGGTTACCATTTTTGCTTGGGATACAATTAACAGAATTGAATGTCAATTCTATCACTAACACACATGTTCAGTGGCGGATCCAGGAGGGGGGGGGGGGGGGGGGCTGAGGGTCGGTCTCGCTAATAGCTATATCAGTAAATAACAATAATTCCAGAATATTCGTAAATACCTGTAGAGCAACTACATTAAGAAATTAAGTATACCTACTAAATTAGACTACACTAACAGATTTTTAATATACAGTTCAGTAACAAATCTGAAAGTTTTGTTTATTTATGTTTTGGGGGGGGCTTCCGTCCCTTATCCCCCCCCCCTCCCCGGATCCGCCACTGCACATGTTACACGCAGACATACATATAAACAATTCATAGTAGGATTGGTTGGAAGACTTTATCGTATGACAATAAACCCGTCCATTGTGAAATTTCACAATAAAGAGTATAAACGAACTTTTGGCACTGATATCTTCATCAGGCTACATTCGTTTATCACTTCAGTGTTGAGGAAATGTTTTGTAGGATTTGAATGGAATGATTCAAGCGGAAGATTCAAGAGTTTCAGATGATGCCCACGCAGATGTGTTGGTGATCATGGTGTAGATAGTCTGTAGCCCTGGAACGTCATACGATGCAGTCAGGATCTTATATGTTTGGATTAAGTCACCCCGTGCTCTGCGTTGCTCATTCAAGTTAAAAGGCATTTTAGTTCCTCTTTAGTGGACCTTCTCTAGAAGATCGATATCCTTCCTAAAGTATGGGTTCCAGATCTGATAGGCGTGTTACAAAATGGGTCTAACAAATGACTTTCAGTATCAGTTTCTCCGTAGTAAGGTGAAAAGCTCTCCGAATGAGGAATAATATAGACCTTGCCTTCTGGGAGTTAATGGGCCCTTGCTGGGTTGGCCACGAAGACCCATTCTGTTCAGGGTTGGTCAAACTCACGGGTCAACACCTATCCGACGGCCTCCACGCATGAAGTGCGAGCCTGGGTAGGACTCTGGCCGTACGGTTAGTTTCCCCTGGGAATCAACCTTCTGGCGCTCCTGGACGGTCTGCGCACCGTGCGGCATAAGCCAATCGATTGTGCACTCTGACTAACAGTCGGGGGAGTCTGGAAGCAGTAGTGTTTCCTATAGATTGGGGGTGGTTCGACCATCGGCTACCCGATCCTGGGTGAACAGCCGGGCAAAGGACGCTGTGGTCCGAGATAGATTCGGTATACACCGTTTCACCGCTTCGTAAGGGAGAGGACCGCGCAAGCGACCTCGAACTCGTAACCAATCGAGAGACTGGAGTAATCTGGTCACAATTGGAAGTAAGGGCGTGAGTGTAAGCCCGCTGGGTAACACTCCTGGCTATCTCGCGGTTAAGGCGTTGGCCTCTTACGGGTTTGTGACGGAGCTACACAGTGGACTGTTTTGTCCAAGTCTTCTGCGCTCACTCCAGGGAGATAGAACGACTAATCGTTAAAACTTCCTGAGGTGACGGGCTTGCCCGCTGTAGTCGACAACCTTAGACCTTGCCTTCTTTACTTCTTGCTGTCACATTTTCTTCCCATTTGAAGTCTTTGGTGACTATTATGCCAAGATCTTTTTGTGATTTCTTTTGTCTTATGACATCTTAGCGTTCTTCCTTCCAAGATGAATAACAAACCACTATTTGTTTATATGAAGGATACCGTTTTCTTTTTTGTTGAAATACATTACTCGATTAACTGCACTCAAAAAGAAACAAACCCTTTTTGCCAGTGGTTTTTGTATACTTCAGCTCACAAAAAAGTGGACATTGCAATACTTATAAAAAACCCTTATTAGTATGGAACCAATTGTAATAAAAATTATGATAAAAATACCTTTCTAGTTCCGAGAAGTTTGGGAAAAGTATACGTTGAGCACCCTTCAGCCGATAATCCTAACTGAGTAAACGGCGTCAAAAAGAATGCCTGAAAATCACACATTATAATATCAGAGTCCTTACGGATTTTTAACCCCTCGAGGCCCGCGGTTTTATTTTAATGTGTGCCTTACGGCCCGTAAGAAATTCGCGAGTCTCAAAAAAAAGATGGCGTTTCAGAAAAAAAACGATTACTCCGAAACTGTCACACCGATCGTCTAAAAAAGACCTGTTTTATGTTCCTATTCGGCCTCGCCTGGCCATTTCGGGCCGTCTGGGGTTCGACGGTAAATATCAATTCTGGACGTTTCGGGCCGTCTGGTACTCGAGGGGTTAAGTCGGATTCTCATACAAACTGACGACGGATTTGGTTTAATAATAATAATAATAATAATAATAAACTCTTTATTTGCACTTAAAAAAGTATACAAAAAAGGCGAGCTTATTGCCACATGGCAATGTCTTACAGCTAACCTAAACATAGTGGTACATGCGCGCATAGTGAAAATAAAGATTATTACATAACATACAGACAAGTGGAAGAATTTAAGACTAATAGTGCCCGAGGAGAGGAAATTGGGAGAGGAACAGGAGAGAAAGGGAAGAACTGGTTACTTCTTAGAAAGGTAGTAATCCTTAAGGTGAGTCTTGAACGATGGTAAAGAAGGCGAGTTTCGTATATTTGCTGGGAGATCGTTCCAGAGTCTTGCACCATGGACACAGAAAGAATAGGAATAAAAATCACTATTATGACTCGGAATTTTTAATAAACTGTCAGAGGCTGACCGAAGTACGAGACCGTGGGAACTTAGTGGTTCAAAAAGCTCCTGGAGATAGAATCAGTAATCCGACGCATGGTTTACATGCGTCGGATTACTGATTCTCATATGAGTTTGCAGCCACAGGCTTTACGGATGCTGGTTTGTCATACACACTCAAGTTGCAATATACATTCGCATTTGCGATTTGTATATGTTTCCTTGCACTTCGAATTTGATTTTCTTCTTCGTTAGTTTCCAGTGGATAGAATCGTAAGTACTGCCTCAGACGGGAAAGGGGATATGTAATAGCAGGGAAAGCTGCTTGGGGCTCCTGGTGATAAAAGTTAGGTCGTCGGCAAAAGCGAGGCACGACGAGGTGTGTTGGCCGTCTGTTTTAAAACGGTAGCCCCAGTTCCTGTCAAACTGGGTCAGGCTTTCCAGCGGTATGTTAAAAACTATATTAAAAATCGTCGTAGAGATGCAACAGCCCTGAAATAGTCCAATTGAATATGGTATAGAGTGGGTAGTACATTATTGCGTTTTGACATGGAACGTCGGACAGTTGTAGTAGGAGACTACATTATCGCGCACCACAGGTGGGAAGTTGTACCAGCGGAGTGCAAAGTGGAGGAGACTGTGTCGGACTGACCCAAAGGCATTTTCTAGGTTGAGCTAGCATACATTGATTTGGCGTTCGTGCTGTCTCGCATCCTTGAGGGCAGCAGTAAGGAGAGAATTGTGGTCGAGGCAGCCCGAGACGCCACGCATGAAGCCCTTTTGTACTGATACTCCAAGGTACTCATTCCGGTGCAAGAATTCGCTCATCCTCGTGTGGACTATGCTAAAAAAGATTTATGTACAGTTTCTAGTACATATATATTCGAATTATTGACTATTTCAATTGTTAGGCTTCCGCTTTGATTATTGAAATTTTTACTGACTATTTTAATTATTGTGTTGAGTGGTTTTTAGTAGGTAGCCATTAGAATTACAGTAGAGCGTCGATTATCCGAACGTCGGTCAACCGAACGACCGCTTAACCGAACTGCTGCGGCCGCAGACTCTTGCTTAAAAACAGAACTCGTTTGCCATGAATGTGATGAAAAGACGTTCAAGAATGGATGAGGGTTGATGATGCAGATCCAGGGTACCAAATCATGCAGGACAGCGATATTGTAGACCCCGGGACTGATAATGCTGACGCCGCCAGCACCTCATCGACTAGTGAATCAGAAAATGAAGATGAAAATATATCTACACCTTCTGAAGCATTTACATGTCTAGCTACTGTCTTGCGATGGTTTGAAGCTCAAAATGAAAGCGACCAGTATCAGATATCTGTACTGAAAAAAGTGCGGGAATTAGCTGCTCATAAGCGGGTAGGCTTGCTTCGACAGACCAAAATTAAGGACTTTTTTAAGCGTTAATTAGTTCTTCTTCATGTACGTATGTATTACATACACACATCACCTTCACGCGGTGGAAGTTGGCGCTCGTGGCCTGCCAGCTAAATCTCTATTTCACCTCTTTAAAGATCTTGGCCTTTCCAGAAAAATAATCAACTCTTTCTTAGAAAAATTATCTAAAACTGCGATTTGCGCATCTCAAATTCTATGGCTTCGAAGGGGGAGTGAATGGGTGGCAAGGTGAACGCTCACATGTGGCAAGACAGCTGTCCTAAACCTACCACAGCCGGTTCGTAAGTCCGGAATCCACTGCTCACCCCCCAGAAGTGTAAAAAAAATAGTATTATGATGGGCCCGACTCCGGTCGGTGAATTCCATGGCAGCTCCGTTTGTATTTATTTATTTATTTATTATATTTTGTTCACGGGATTACTACTCACTATTGTAATAAATAAAAAAAGTTAAAACAGATTACATAGATAATACATATTATTATGTCCATATATGGTTTTATTAATACAGTTTTTTATACAGTTCGATTATCCGAATAAATCGGTTTTCCGAACACCTTTGTCCCCCAATTAGTTCGGATAATCGACTCTCTACTGTATTAACTATTTTATTTAATAAGCCTTTAATTTGTTTTGTAATAAGATTTTACGATGAATAACTTTTAGTAGGTTCCAGTTTCTTAGATATATTTTTTTCGATCCTAATAGCTAAATTCTTGATAACATATGTATGTTAAGATTAAAGTAGTAATGACACTTAATATCTAACACACATATTTTGACAGTCCATGAGCGGTTTTTAGCTGCCAATTGGACATGACGTAAACGTAATGTAATGTATGCATTCTGTTCTCGGTGACATATCATCTCTAAAGGATGACTAATCGTACGCGGAAAATAATATAAAAGTAGTCGCTGATAATCAACTCAAATATCTTGTGTGCCACAGAAACTAACTAGCGTCTGGAATCGGCAGATAGATGTCCTTCTTTGCAGGAGCATGGAAGTTAACGTCGAAAGATCTTGACTTGTCCTGTGATGAGAATAATTTAATACAAATTATAATATCTCTAGTTAATTTATTACATATATTGTTGACTGAATCATAGAATCATTTTACCAGTTAAACGTACATATAAAATTGTTAAAATTGTTGTCCACAAAAAGTTCCTTACTGGAATCAGCCAGAATGGCACTGGTCTGGGGTATGGCAGTACAACCACGTGCGACGTGGACTTGAAGAAGTCTCTTTTGCGGGGAGATTACGACAGCAACAGTATGGCTCATGCTATTGGCCTTCAATGCCAGAATGATTGGACAACAATTGGGGACTTTTGCATTCCGCCTCCAATGCACTGGAAGGTAATGCTCTATGACTGGACGCCAGAGATGCTGAAATTTAATTTGAATACCTTTCAGCATACACTTCCAGACCCCAGTAACCTCGCTCGTTGGATCTTTGCCGAGGATAGTTCTTGTCCCCTCTTTGCACAGCTAGACACATTCTAGCTGGCTGCAAGGTGGCCTTAGATCAAGGACGGTACACTTACCGCCATGACAAAGTTCTCGCTGTTATTCGCGAGGTAATTAGTCTCTCAGTGGCTCGTGCCAACAAGGGTTTGACAGTATCCTCCAAACCCCCAATACAGTTTGTGCGGGATGGCTCTAAAGGCAAGAAACATTTAACTACAAAACCTTTCTCAATAATTGAGAAAGCTACAGATTGGATTCTGGAGGTTGATTCGGTCTCTAAGCAGTATAAATTCCCTGAAAGTCTTGGATGCACAGCCCTCCGTCCAGATATAACTCTTTACTCTCTATCTCGGAAGGTGGCCCTTATTGTAGAATTAACTGTTCTATGGGAATCAAATATCCCAAAAGACCACGAGTACAAATTAAATAAATACCATGATCTTCCAAAAACGTAACCCGGAACGGCTTCACTGTTCACCTTCACGCGGTGGAAGTTGGCGCTCGTGGCCTGCCAGCTAAATCTCTATTTCACCTCTTTAAAGATCTTGGCCTTTCCAGAAAAATAATCAACTCTTTCTTAGAAAAATTATCTAAAACTGCGATTTGCGCATCTCAAATTCTATGGCTTCAAAGGGGGAGTGAATGGGTGGTAAGGTGAACGCTCACATGTGGCAAGACAGCTGTCCTAAACCTACCACAGCCGGTTCGTAAGTCCGGAATCCACTGTCACCCCCCAGAAGTAAAAAAAAAAAAATATAGTATTATGATGGGCCCGACTCCGGTCGGTGAATTCCATGGCAGCTTCGTTTGTATTTATTATATTGGAACAAACCAAAACGTGTATGAAAGGCATACCCCCCAAACATGCGTACAGTGTAGATTTAAATTGAGCCAGTTATAGGCCTCAGTTCTGGCGCCAAGAGTCATACTGTTTACATGCAGTCAGTCACCCGTAGGTATTTTTCCAGGGTGTACGCAAGTTAGACAGTCGGGAAAAAATGTGTCATTTTCGCTAGTCAAAATTGCCTACACGACGCAATGTCACCCTACAAGCGACTGCATAGTGCCAGTGACTAACTACTGATTTTGGTGTTTACAAGTGGATGGTACCGCTGGCGCCTGTTATAGGGGGAGAATAAAAATAAATTGGAATAAAGGACTGACGCGACAGCGCTGTACTGACAAAATCAATGTACTCGATGACAGTACCGGGTTAGCGATGAACCCCCGTAAAACCGATATTACAAGGTACACACATTTACTAAACAAAGCGTTAGGAGACAAACAACTAACTAACGCAGCACTTAGCACAGAAAACATAGAAACAAACGTACAGATCCTAACTACAACCCTTTTAAGTAGTTATGAACTGGCATGTCCTGTTGTAAAACCTAAAGACCCAGGAAAAAGCTCATGGTGGGGGCCAGAGCTGGAAAGGCTACGTCGAGGACTCAGGACACTCTTTAACCGAGCAAAAAATACCAGAACCAGTGAGGACTGGGATAAATACAAAACGGCACAAAAACACTACAAGAAGCGGATCAGATTCCGGAGAACAGAATCCTGGCAAAACTTCTGCAGTAGCATAAACTCAACGAACCAAGCCGGAAGAATAAAGAAAATCCTAGCTAAAGGTGAGCCCAACCTCCTAGGCTCCCTAAAAAAGGAAGACGGCACTTACACAAACACAGATGTAGAAACCAGCTCAGTACTCCTGGAAACACACTTTCCTGGATGTCAAATCACAGAAGATCCTGAGTGGCCAGATGAAAACTACAGCACACCAACAACCCAAGAATGGGAAGTTGCAAACAAGATAGTAACTGCGGATAAGATAAAATGGGCCCTGAAAAGCTTCAAACCTTTCAAATCCGCAGGGCTGGATGGCATTTTCCCAGCACTACTACAATGGCAACCAACCCATGCAACAAAATACTTACTACCAATCTATAGGGCCTGCATAGCCTTCAAATACATTCCAAAGGCATGGAGAGAGGCGAAAGTAGTCTTCTTACCGAAACCGGGAAAGGAGGACTACTCACACGCCAAATCCTTCAGACCTATCAGCCTAACGTCTTTCTTACTAAAGACGTTAGAAAGACTGATGGACCGTCACCTAAGGGATGGGGCACTAAGAAATAAACAACTACACCCACAACAACACGCCTACACAAAAGGCAAATCAACAGAGTCGGCACTACACATGGTGGTGCACAAAATAGAATCGGCTCTAACAAATAAGCTGTCAACACTCGCCGCCTTTATAGACATAGAAGGCGTTTTTGACAAAACCATGCACAACAGCATAAACCACGCCCTACAAGAACTTAAGGTGGAACCAGTCACCATAAAATGGATCACGGAGCTGGTTAGCAAAAGGGCGGTCCAGATAGTGATGAATACTACCACAAGAGCGAAGGTAGTTAAAGGATGCCCCCAAGGGGGGGTCCTATCACCACTTCTATGGAACATAGTAGTGGACAGCCTCATAAAAACACTAAATGAAAGGGGTTACACTACTATTGGTTATGCCGACGACCTAACAATAATGATTAATGGAAATGCAGAAAATATGCTATGTAAAGTCATGCGCTCAGCTTTGCAGATAGTAGAAAAATGGTGTGACGAACATAAATTGTCAGTAAATCCGAAAAAGACAGAACTCATCCTCTTCACCAAGAAGAGGAAGTTGCCAGAACTACAAGCACCAAAATTATTCAACACCAAACTCTCCCTATCTACAGAGGTGAAATATCTGGGAGTCATCCTTGACAGCAAATTAAACTGGGCGAGTCATATCGAAGCCAAAACAAAGAGGGCCTGCCTAACTTTTTGGCAGTGTCGGAGACTAGTGGGGAAAAAATGGGGTCTCAACCCAAAAATCACACTCTGGCTGTACACATCAGTCATCAGGCCCTCTCTGACTTATGGATCAGTTGTATGGTGGCCCAGAACACAACTGACCACAGTGAAAGCGAGACTCCAGAGCCTGCAACGCTTAGCGTGTGTAGCAGCCACTGGATGTATGAGAACCACACCATCGGCCGCACTAGAGTACCTCTTAAACATGAGACCTCTGGATCTTGTCATCCAAGAGGAGGCTAAGGCAGCCGCTCTAAGACTAAGAGCAAATGGACTGTGGAAACAAAACACAGAAACACCACACTCAAAAATTCTGAAACGGGTTCTAGAAGAAATACCTCTTCTGGACGCACCCATGGACAGGATAATATGCCATCATGTCTTTGATCGAAGATACAATATCCAACTCATTGCAGAACCAGCAGATCACTCTGGTACAAATGAAGTAAGGATATACACAGATGGCTCCAAAACCACTCAAGGTACCGGAGCCGGCGTCTTCTCAAATGATCTAAACATCAAAATATCAACTACCCTAGGCAACCTAAATACGATCTTCCAAGCAGAATGCATTGGCATCACCAGAGCAGCACAAGCAGTTGCAGCCAAAGATGTCGGAGACCTAAGCTTGAAATTTGTCTCCGACAGTGCCTCCGTGCTACAAGCGCTAGCAAAAAATACTATAACCTCTGTCCTTGTACTGGAATGCCACAATGCGCTCCAATCCATTGCAGGGTCAAATAGAGTGACCCTGCAATGGATTAAAGGGCACAGCGACTCACTGGGAAACGACGCGGCAGACGAACTGGCCAAAAGGGGATCAAAGGAAATATTATATGGACCGGAACCCTTGATGCCCATTCCCCAGGCCCAAATAAAAACATGGCTACGCAGGAACACCGAAGAAACCCACCTTACAGAATGGAAAAAGAACGCAGGATGCAGGCAAACAAAGAACGCGGTTCCGGAAGCGTCCAAAAAACTTGCCCGCAACCTCACCAGATTAAAAAGGGACAAAATCCGTAAAGTCATAGGTACTATGACAGGCCACTGTCCCCTAAACAAACACCTGTTTACCATAGGTGTGACAGACAGCCCTCTATGCAGAGGATGCATGGAGGAAGAAGAAACGCCACAGCATGTGCTCATGGAATGCAGGAGCGTGGCAGAGCAACGGGCAAGAATACTACAATCTCCAGCATCTGTCCCGGAGGCCTGTAGCAACCCAAACAGGCTGCTAACCTTCTGGGACAGCCTGGGTTGGCTGGAGTAACATAAATAGAAACATGAGCCACGCACAACGGCCCAATCAAGAGGTCAAGTGCGGGAAAAAGCCCAGACAAACTAACTAACTAACTAACTAGCGATGACAAGTTCGAATTTGCAGGCAGACGAGGCGCAGAGTGCGCAAGAGCGGCTCGCAGGCTGACAACTACAGCTCATATTTTTGTGGTACGGTGACGTTGGCCATAACTGCCATAAGAGTTTTTCCATATATGTTTCCTAATAGTTGTTTACACCTACTTGGACACGAACATTCACCAACGTGTGGAGGGGCCATAAGAGAATCTGGCTGACGCCTTCGAAAGAGCTGTCAAACTATATGACAAATCGGTGAAACTTATTTTAAAAAAAAGCATAGATACCTCATTGGAAGCATAGACTATGTCGCACAACGCGAGCGTCGTTGCCGCAATCCCGATCGCCGGCCCATTGACCAGAGCGACTAGAATCTTAGGAAATTTAATAAACGCATCGACTAATTGCAGTACGGCCGTCGTCGGCTTCTGGAAGACGTTGGTTTTGCCGGACTTAGGCGCTGCAAAAGTGAGGTCGTTGCCGCTGCTGTAAAAGTCGCCTGTCCCCGTCAGGACGGTCACCGCAATGTCCTCCTTTTTGGCAGTGTCGTTCAGGATCTCTGTCAGACGTGCGTACATATCGCTGTTGAACGCGTTCTTCTTTGACGGCCTGTTGAACTTCACCACTAACACATTCTTCTCTTGGTGGACGCATATTTCTTGGCTGTTATCCATTTTGACTGTCTTTCGAGTAAGCATCGCTCACGAATTAATTAACATTTTTTTATACACGAATACAAAGTCAAAGGTCGCGGAGCAAGATAACACCGCTCTCTAACGTCTGGCGATAACACACTTTTATTATATTATTATTATCTTTGACAATTTTTGACACACTTTTGACAACATTAAAATTCAACACATGACAGCTGTCAGCTGGCCGCTGTAGCCAGACTAAAACTAAAAAATACCACCGGCTTGGCAGACTAATACCATTTTTAATTTCAAATATACCGAAAACGAAAACGAAAAAATACCACCGGCTTGACAGACAAATACCATTTTTATTGTCAAATATACCTCCAGATATTTTGAAATAATTTTATTTCAAAATGCAAAAAAGTCGAATTTTCGTTTTTTGTTGTTATTTGTGTAAAATCACTCCCAGGATCGGTCTGTCCATGTCCCGAGCGCTCAAATTGTTAGTTTCTTGTAATTCTCATTGCAGTGGTATCTCATAGGGACGCACGAGTTGATGATTTTATTCGGTGATACATTTTGTACAGTTTTAATCGTTAGCACAGTAATAAAATACATTTTTTAAATTTTGTCCCATTAAGACAACAAAAAAAATATCTCGAGAACGAAGTAATTGTTATTTCCATGCCATAAAATTATTTTTTAAATATTTTTTGCAAAAAAAATATTTAAAAAATAATACTATAAATAGCTGAGAGCACGATGGGCTAACTAGCGGTAGGTAAAAAAAATATCGCTGATATTGTTTATTAGAGATATTTTACCTACCGTTAGATGGCACAGCGCGCTCAACGCTTCTGAAATTTTTCTTCAATACCTAGATAAAATTGTCAAATTTGTCAAAAAAATATATTTTTTTGTTTTTTTTTTTTTAAAAAAATATAAAAAGTTGCTTTGTTTGTCATACTGATTCACACAATACAAGGATGTCACTAATTAAAAACTTACCTGTATATAGCGACGACACAGTATACCAGACAGTAGGGTCTCTTAGTGCTCCTAAACAGGCTATACTTTTACGGCAATATGTCCCGCAATATTAGCAACTATAGCCCGGCCATCACTGCAACACATGGCTGGAAAATATACGGGGTGAGTTTTTATTAACCGGCATCCTTCAAGGGGGTTAATTAGTACGAGCAACTAAACTTTTGATAAAAACAAAAAAACATTTTTTTTTTCGACAATTTTTTTTTTTTTTTTTTTAATTCATAAATTTGAAGAACTGACTGTTAAATAGAAGTCTAACAAGCGTTTGAGCGCGCGGCGCCATCTATCTGTAGTTAAAATGTCGCTGATAAATGATATTAGCGATATGTTACCTACCGCTAGATGGCGCATCGTGCTTAGCGCTCGTACTGATTCACCCCCTTCAATGATGCTGGCTAATTAAAATTCACTCCGTATAGCCCAGCCATTCTCGGCAATATTTCTACAAAAGTATTGGCCATAATTTTGACTCGTAAACGGGCTACACAATCGGGCAACAATGGCCGACGAAATCATACATGTCGCAGCGGCTTATATTGTTTTAAATGAAAATTTAAAACCACAAAAAAAGACGAAATGTGGATTCAACCTGACTTCAATACGCGTGATACCATTGACTTTAATAAAATCAATGGTGATACTTTAGATATCTAAGCCTGGGTGCTTTTGATGATTGCCAATTGAAAGATCTTTTCCTAATGAATTCACTATTATTAATAAATTCACAATATAATTATCTATAAATGATATATGTAAACATTTAAATACACTAATAAATAATATAAATTATTTTACGCAATTGTACATAACATATCAGAATAGATAATAATACTTTATAGATGAAAAAAAATAATCAGATAAAAAAAAATTATCAATAAATTGAAGATGCCGTGCGTCGTGCCTCGCATCAGAAAGGGACGCACTTATGGCGCAAAATGAAGCAGCGATAAAGCCGGCCGGGCAATTTTGCAATATTTTTGTTGCGAATCGATCGTCCAGAAACACGCCGGCCACACATAAAACTGCTTCGGCCATACGAAAAATATGTGGCTATATGCCCGGCGTATACTTAAAATATTTCCTTATATTGCAAAGTATGGCTGGTATTTATTTATTTATTTATTTATTTTAAGGAAAACCAACAGCCATATAAAATATTAAATAACAACTTAAATAATAAATGATAGCCAATAACAGGTTCTCACATATAGAAACAGTTTAGAGAATATGGAATTGCCAGCAAAATTGCTAGCAATGTTGCCGGCAACTCTATTGCAGCCACATATTGCAGCGAAAATGTGGCCCGTTTCGAGCACCTTTACAACAAAATTGAAATAAACGTGAGCTAAGTCACGAGTCCAAGGGCTGGTATTGCTAGCAATTTTCCGGCAACTCTATTGCAGCCACATATTGCAGCGAAAATGTGGCCCGTTTCGAGCACCTTTACAACAGAATTGAAATCAACGTGAGCTAAGTCACGAGTCCAAGGCCGCCACATGTCTACTACTCCACCGGCGCAGATGATCAAACTTTTGAGAAATTCGTCAACCTTCGCACTCGCGTTACGCTTACCATAGGCGTCCGTCGAGACGTACCCCTCTGCTCAATCCCCTCGCACCCTATCCACGCGATGCCCTGTCGCTAGATAGTGCGTCTCCTGTCTCTCGGTACACTGTGGCGACGATCTTTGATTTCTTCAGTTTCGAAAAATACTACAAAATACACATTTTTGACCCAAAAAATATTACCGTGGTTGTCAACATACCACATGTGGCTACGCTGGCGATTACTTGACAGCTAATTTATAATTAAAAAAAATGCCATTTGAACTTGCAAATAAATCGTGAAATGTATGGGGCAGAAATATTGAACTTTTTCATCTCTGTAGTGAGTAATTAATCGTGTATATCGATATTTCAATTCCAATGTAATTAATTTGCTCGGCAACACGTAAAAAGGCGGGAATAAAATGTTTTTGCCGTCAACGAGTAAATCATTAATTTAGTGTCATGCTATGGTACGGCCATGTAAGAAGTAGAATTAAATTCATTGAAAAATATATGTCTTTAATAAATAATCCAGTATTACACTGCTATTAACGGGTCATTAATATGTATTTTATGACATGGCCAAAAGAATTCATATAAAAGGCTAATTTCATTCATCTTCCGCCAGTGTCGTCAGTGTTGTCAACCAAGTGCAGACACACGAGACAACATAGGTACAAAACTAAATCTTCGATTTTTTTTTCGAAACCAAATTTTGCATAGGAAATTAAAAATTAACAAAAGATTTGTAATCCATTGTGCGTGTTATCCATTAGCGCACGCACAATGTTATTAAACAATGGTATTATCTTTTTGTTTAACCGCTCGAAAGCCAGCCTTCGCGCGCAAGAAACTTCGCCGCAATTTTTGGTCGATTTTGTACATAAATACTGGCAATATGGTTTTTTTCATGAACTCCCCCTTGTTATCTAGTAAATAAACTTTTTAGTCGTGTATATTAAATAGTTATAGAATATATATGGGGGCCGGCCGAAACGGTTACGCGCGGATCTGTCATGCCCGCTACACACATTCGCCAGCGTTGGCCGCATCGCCTATATCCCTCTCGCTCTTTCCCATACATTTTTCTGACGTCACAGTGGTGTCGTCTCATTTCCACCTTAGCAAGATTGGCTAACATTCGCCAATGTGTGGAGCAGGCATTAAACGACGCAAAGTGCCTATAGGCACTGTTGGCGTCCGACGGGTTAATGACAAAATTATCCTGTTATTTAACAATGGGGATCTTTACTGCCATTTTCTTCCGCTAGGTGGCGCTAGTGGCATCAGCCCAAAGCACAGAATTATAAGTATTAGACCGCGTGACCAGTCTAAAAATGCGTCAGCCGAATAGAAAAAGACAACAGCAAAATCGCAACAATTTGTACATACTGGCAATACGTCGTACATACTGGTCAACATACAACACGTCAACATACAACAAATCGTACATACTGGCAACACTGTGTAATGTCACAGGATAGGAGGGTTGGGGATTTTGGAGTGTGGATTACTACATGAGATTGGGTTCTGTACTAACTTATTATTGAATTTAATTAATGCAAGTTGCTGTCATGTGAATAAAACTATGGATTACAACAAGCAGCATATAGTACCTCCTCCATCCTTGTCTAGTCGCGCATGCACGGACACACGTACATATATCACTATGGCAACGCTTCGATGCCGTAACTCTGCTATGCTATGGATAAACGCACATGGGCAACTAGCATGCCTTCTCTATCTCGAATGCAATGGCAACTAGACAATGATAAAACAGCTATCTCTCACATGCAGCTATCTCCCTCATTAAAAAATATTCGCGAAAAATAGATGGCGCTATTTCCAACGTTTGATGGTGACGTCACTCGTGTAAGAAGGTTAAGCGCATAACTATTTGGTCATGATTTTTATCTATTTAATTATTCAGTGAATTTAAACGGTAATTAGTTGCAAGTGCAAGGTTTTAGGATATATTTTTGAATACACCAGAAAGCAATAATAATTATTGATACCTCTCCTTGACGCCGAGACTTTTTAAAGAGCAATTCAATTTCCGCAATATTTACATTGTTTACTATAAAGAGATTAAAAACAAACTTACGGCTTGAAGTTTGTAACACCCGACGTTGGTGCGATGTTGCAACCGCCGTTGTCCAGGGCAGACTGATCTTGACTAGACATTGACTAGCTCATTTCCCAGTCTATTATGGATGATTATGGACAACGGCGGTTGCAACATCGCCGCAACGCCGGATTCTATAAACTTCAAGCAGTAAATTCATTTTTATCCTACCTATAATATAACCTAAATAAATGAATAAAATAAAATAATAAAGAAATGATTTTAGTCCATTTTTTAATCAACTGGCGTTTTATTCCATTTGTGACGAGTAGTTTTATCCCTAGGGAAGAATACGTCGGCACATCTTTCGACTGCATCTGTACAAGTCTCGAAAATTGCCATCAGAGGTCGGCTACTACGTTGGTGTTCGCAAATAAGTATTCGCGAGAGTTTTATTTTTGTAGAAATATGGCGTAAAATAATTGTGTCGTGACGTCAGTAAGTATTCCCGAGGAGTTTTATATTAAGTCTAAATCAGTCATATTGGAATTAAACACATTCGATTTTTTCTACAGCTGAATACTTTTGTAAAATAAACTACGTATTAAATCTTGTTTCAGTATAAGCCGTTATTTGAATCAACAGTTAAACCACTGATATCCAATTACAGCTATATAATCAATGGTTTAACTAAAAATCCATCGTGGAAACAAATATCAATCGAGCTCAGTATTACATCCAGAAATTATAAACGAAATCATATGAACACAGAAAACACTTAGCACACCCCAACGTATTACAAAGGAATGACAACGGCCGAGGCGCAAAATCTTGTATATTTCATAGAGTGTGTATATTTACTGTGTCTCTTTCATCCATACACTTGCTTAGACAACCCCAATGTAAAACAAAAGAATGCCGACAGCCCGAAATCTCACCTGATACCCGCACACTGATTATCTATTTCTGTCGTACTTATTGGCTGTTTCTCTTTTATCCATAAACTTATTTATCGCTTTAGTTTGGCGATAATAAGCCGTTATTTTTACTATTAGTTGATATTAATACAAGTTTATAGTTTTTGATTGTTTGCCTGTGTATCCTGTATATAAATATTGTAAACAACTGTATTGTTTAAATAGAACGAAAAAAATGGTATTTTACTAAAAATGTGTATGTGGGTAAAATAAAATATTTTACAATTTCAACACTGTATAATTTTTTTCAGCCACGTATCTCAGCTCAGCTGCTATACATTTAATGATATGTTACAATTTTAATAAGCTTTCATTTTGTATATGTGGGCAAAGTGTTACAACAAACTTCGCAAGTGGGTACGTAATTACCCATTGTCTTTTGATTTATTTATTACTTAAAATACTGCAGAAATGAAATTACAACTGTAAGATCTGAAAACATATAAAACTAGTTTGGGTAGAGCTTCAATTAAAACTGTGTTGTTGGCAACGCTAATTTTCTCCTTCCGCCTTGGCTGTCAAATTCAATATTCAAACGGACGTTTTTTTCGGTGGTGTGTTGTGTTGTGTTAGTTGACCTACTTTCCGAAGGCTTGGTTTGTTTGCTTCGGTTTCCCCATTTCTTTTGCATTTCTTTCTTTTCTTTGTTCCCGGCCGCGCGCTCTCTAGAATGGACGATTCCGACTCCAGCCTCTTCGAGGTACTCTTGAAATTTTCCCAGGAGCGAGACAAGATGGGAAAAATCATCGACAGCGAATTAAACAAACAACAAATGATGCAGACGCAGAAAATTCAGGAATTTCAAGGTAATTTCAACGCAATAATTCCCGGTAATGTCTTACTTTCAATACATTTGTTTATTTACATTACCTACCCATTTTATGAGATTTTCTGTATGAAACCTACAATTATCAACGCTTGTACTTGTTACAAAGCAGTGTACGGTGGTTAAAACGTATAAATTTGCCGTTTTTTCCAGGTGAATAGAGTATCAAACAATAAGGAAGTGAAAGGGCATTGACCTTGTCCAGTGTTCTTGTAATCTTGTTATATGTCATTATACTGTAATTTTGTGTTGTTGTTATTGTGTAGTATAATAATAAGTGGGAAGGTCAACATTTCGGTTTGCGAACTTACAGAACATTAAAGAATTATTATGAGACCTCATCTGTGTTTCAAAAAATAAAATAAAAACACTACTTAATTTGATCATTTTAATTCTAAATGATAGCAAATAGCATTAAACAGTTTTTTTTTTAAATTTTAAAATTAGTGTTTACGATGGTTAAAAAAAAACTAACTTAATCCACCACCATATAGGTGTTTGAATTGATAAAAAAAAAAAACTAACAACCTACCGAAATGTAGGTGTTTGGTGCTTCTAAAAATGCCTATATCTCACTTATTTATTGAGGACGAAAAGAGATTATTGCAGTTTCGGAATCAACAAGATGAATATAGTGGGGTGACGTTAAAACATTAACAATGTAGAAAATGTACCAATACTAGAATGATACCTACATTAGTATCGAAATAAACTGTTTTCCAACCAACCACATTTGTTATCCGACTTGTTTGTTTGTAAATGTTATCGTGAAATTTCACAATGGGCAGGATTATTATCATATGACAATCTCTGGAATTCATGTAGGTACTATAGAAACCTTTTTCATTTATCGAAGAAAAAAAAACTGCTCGATTCGATGATTTACATTTACATTTTTTACATTTACATTTTCGTCGTGTCCAATTGACGGCTAAAGACCCCTCTTGGACGTGTCAAAATAATTGGGTTAGGTAGTAAGTCTCGTTACTACTCTTTACTGAACATACATAGGTAGTCAAGAATTAACTACTAGATTGTCAAACTTAAATATAAATAATCAAAATAGAAGCCTAATATTTGAAGTCGTTAGTAATTCGAAAAGATACGTAGTAAAATTATTTATCGTAATATTCAAATTGTCAGTAAAATGTTAAATAATCAAATGAAATCTACGTTATGCATTTTAAACTAAAAGTACAGATATAAGACCATATAAAATAATCAGACAATAAGGCTCTAATTTTAAGCAATTTAAATGGGCACAATATTTGAAAAATCATGGCCCTCAAATTCGGCCAGATTATAGAAAGGGTGGCCTATCAGCATCTCCTTGATGTTTTTTTTTTTATTTTTATGTCCTCCAGCTGTTTAAATTTTGTAGAGAGTAGATTATAGAATTTAATGCTAAGGTACAAGTAGCTTTTCTGTACTTTTGCCAGTCGTATTCGGGGTACGCATAAAAGGGAGTTACCGCGGGTATGATGCGAGTGAATGTCTGCATTAATTGCAGTTTCTGCGAGGTGCTGTCTAGCGTACATTAGACACTGGTATATGAACGCCGAATACATAGTCATTACCCTTGCCTTTCTGAAATATTCTTTGCATGAGGTCCTAGTCGTTACCTGATACAGTGCTCTCTTTTGCAAAAGAAAGATTCTTTTGCTTTTGCGATTATAATGCTAAATCTGATAAAAAATATGGTCTGGACATGGTTTTGCACACAGGCGCTGACCATGCTCGGCGCGGCACTGACTGTAGGTGTGTTCATGGGCACTTTACTGTGGTGTCCTGGGTCTTTTTGACGTCCGGCTTCAACCCATATTCATATCACTCTCTTGTAACAGTGTCATTGAGGAACTGGGGTTTTTCCACGCTGCTGGTTACCCGACTGCCAATATATCTTGTATTCCGATTTCAGATAAGCACCGTACCAACTTGATAGAGTTGCGCAACTGCATCGAATACATAAACCGCCATGCGCAAATGATCCAGAGTGCGTTGCGCGGAAGCGATTCTTCTCCGGAGTCCGCAATGGTCATCGTCTGCCATTCCACCATCACCGAAATCATCGCCCTTCGTGACTCCATACAGCAGTCCCTCACCAACGCCATCCAGATCAGGCAAATCGTCGGAGCCAGCCATCAGCGCTTCGTCGACGGTCTCATCGAGAAAATGGTTACTATTTCTAATTTTGTTTGATACTACAATGTATTATCGTACGTATACATTGATTGTACGTAACGTACAATCAGGGCCGTCACGAGAGCAGGGTGAGCACGCTGGTTGCTACGGGAGTAAATCGTGGGTGCACCGCCGTGTGGTCAGCCTGTGAATAAGTGGATAGGAAAGTACCGTATCGTAGAATTAACTGTTCCATGGGAATCAAATATCCCAAAAGACCACGAGTACAAATTAAATAAATACCATGACCTCGCAAATGCCGTCACCCGGAACGGCTTCACTGTTCACCTTCACGCGGTGGAAGTAGGCGCTCGTGGCCTGCCAGCTAAATCTTTGTTTCACCTTTTTAAAGATCTTGGCTCTCCAGGAAAATAATCAACTCCTTTCTAGAAAAATTATTCAAAACTGCGATTTCCGCATCTCAAATTCTATGGCTTCGAAGGGGGAGTGAATGGGTGGTAAGGTGAACGCTCACATGTGGCAAGGCAGCTGTCCTAAGCCTACCACAGCCGGTCGTTAGTCCGGAATCCACCGTTCACCTCCCAGAAGTGTAATAATTACCTATATATGATGGGCCCGATTTCGGTCGGCGAATTCCATGGCAGCTCCGTTTGTATTTTATTTTATTTAGGTAGTGTACTTAATAAAATCAATATTTTAATGATTTAGATTTGAAAAGGGCTTGTCGTACCAGTTTTATGTATATTAATACAATTTATATTAAAACTACTCAAAAGTGTCACTATCACTTTAATATCACGACTAAATAAGGAATTGATAAACGCGTACAAAAACTGCAAAATTATTGTTTCGTTTCGACTAAAGCTGGAGATGCGTTTGCTGTCTGCTAAGTATCTGGATCACACTGACTAAGAGACATGCTTTGAAATCTCACTGCAAAACTAGTCTGACGCAGTTCGCTTCAGACAGGTGAATTACTCGCAAATAATCACGATTTACATGCATATTAGCTATAACTTTGAAAATAAATAACTCAAAAACCACTCGTCCGATTTTACTGAAATATTTAGAATTCATTCTTGTAAATGAACTTAACACATGGTTGAACGAAAAGCCTAAAGTCCGATAACTCTATTCACAATTTCAGGAAAAAGCCCTGATAAACTGGACCGAATTGCTCAAGATTGCGACGAGAAATTTAAGCAACAGCACAGCTTTGATGGAAAACATACAAAATCTCGTTGGTAAGTGTGCCAACGAATTTGTCACTCATTGATTGATTGGAACTGCCAATTTAACTATTCTCATTTTCAGCGGGTCAGCAGCAAATGTGCGCAGATGTCACTTCCAGTGATCTTTTCCAGTCTCTGAACGCAGACAATGAGATAAACGATAAGGAGAAATGCAGTACTCCCAGCTCCGTTCGAATTGGTTAATAATGGATCATTTTTTCAACACTAAGTTACTTGTGCAAACCATTAATGATGACGGTTGCCTCCAAGGCGAGGAAATTTCGACGTTATCTCTCTGTGAATCATCGAAAAATACTTCCTTACAATTACCTGAATGTAGAAACATTATTTCAATCACTTTAAAATGTAACACTGAGCCAAAACTCCCACCGAATGCAACAAAATATCAGGAATAGTTTTGATGTTTCGATTCTAATTGATTGTCTTTTGGAAATCTTTATAATGTAAGATTTGTCAATGTCGTCTTAGAACTATGTAGGTAGGTTGTAGTAATTTGCCAGTTTGTCTTAAGCCATGGTTTGGAGATTGCGTTGCGTGACTGCACTGCGTTGTACTATTTTTATTCCTTGTATGGGAATGTACAGGAGTGGTCTGACGATATTTTGATGCTTGCGTCAGCTATGTGCGGTCTCTCCTGGGGTAGGTGGAGGTTTGCACGCTTCACTGTAGTTAGTTAGTTAGTTAGTTTGACTGGGCTTTTTCCCGCACTTGGCCTCTTGATTGGGCCGTTGTGCGTGGCTCATGTTTCCATTTATGTTACTCCAGCCAACCCAGGCTGTCCCAGAAGGTTAGCAGCCTGTTTGACGCTTCACTGTAATTGATGCTGCTACATTGTGGTCTGGAGATCCCTCTACTTTGTGATAATATTATATATACGAGGTCTGTCTATTTAATATGCGAACTGCGTTGCTCGCATGGCCTTGTAGCGTCAGTAATCACCAAACTGTCGAGGTTACCGCTCAAACCGTGTTTTTTTCGTAGTATGTGTTTTATGCTCTTGTCGGCAATGGAGATTGACGATCAGGCGGGACAACGGGTCAACATCAAATTTCTGGTGAAACTGAAAAAAATTGCAGGAATTTCATGAAATGTTAAAGGCTGTATATGGAGTTAAGACACTGAAGAAACTGCCCTTTTTAAGCGGATCAAGCGTTTTAGTGCGAGACGTGATGACTGCAAAGACG
The DNA here is from genome assembly GCA_944548615.1 of Micropterix aruncella. NCBI lineage: Eukaryota > Metazoa > Arthropoda > Insecta > Lepidoptera > Micropterigidae > Micropterix > Micropterix aruncella. Next base: position 11,579,724 of record OX155960.1, read on the forward strand.
AATCAAAAATCAAAGTCATGCTGCTTGTTTTTTTTGACATTCATGGTGTTGTCTACCACGAATTTCCTCCTCAGGGACAAACAGTGAATGCATGGAGGTTCTCAAGCGCTTGAGGGACCGCGTGCATCGAGTGCGACCAAATTTGTGTGATGATGATGAATGGCTGCTGCATCATGACGATTCGCCTTTACATTTAGCACTGACTGTCCGCCAGTTTCTGACCCGTAATGTGATTACGGTGATTGATCACCCTCCCCATTCACCAGATTTAGCCCCCTGCGATTTCTTTTTGTTCCCGAAATGTAAAAAGGTCATGCGGGGGCGGTACTGGGACGACGTGGAGATGATAAAACGTGAAACGACGAAGCAGCTGAAGAGCCTGACTCCTGAAGACTTACAGGAATCTTTTGAACAATGGAAAAGGAGGTGAGACAAATGCATTGCTACAATGGGAAGTATTTTAAAGGGGATAAGATTGATCTACCCTAAATTTTGGAAAATAAAATTTTAAAATAATCAGTTCCCGTATTTATTGGACAGACCTTGTAATCGCTAAAAACCGATTAAACTGCTTTTGATAAAATTTTGCCTTAAACTGCATACGTAAATATTAATTGAGTGCCCCATGTATAAAAAGATAGTGCGTTACAAGCTATATTTGAATACCCCTTCTTGCGGCACTGATACTGCATCACTTACAAAAAATAGTCCACACGCCCCCCTCTCCACTGCTTTCCCTACCTATTGTTCTAAGCGAAGCTACTGTCTGGTATACTGTGTAAATACCGACCGTTGCTTGAATTTGACTGTTAGGGTTTAGTTGGCTCTGCTCAAGTAGCTTCTGTCTGTGGGAAGGAATTTTTCTAGGCGTGACGGGAATTCACCTGACAGAAACATCACAAATACTGCAAGCGGCTTCAAAAATCAACTTCCAGGATGCGTTCCAAAATCAAATAAACAGTCGACAGTACAACGCACCCTGGATGGTATTTAATTCAAACACGTAAATTTGACGCCTCCTTCAATTGCCACCCTGGTTTGCCCGCCCCTAGATCCGGGCAGCGTGCAATCGTGAGACGTGATCACCAGACCATAACTTTAGTGGTAAATGCGGGACCATGGTCTTCAATAATGTTTGTAATTTCGAACCTTGACATTCCAACGATACTCATTCTATGCTCATATTCTGCCCTTGATGCTGATGTGTTCATAATTATTGATAAGTAACGTTTTAGATTAGCTACTGATTTTTTTTACTAGCTTTAATACCAATGTATGCTTTGATAAAGTGGTTCTCACCTCGTATGCACCTATGCAATATATTATTCGGAGGGTCAATTATTTTGCATAGCATGTAATCAGTTGTCTCTCTCAATTTCACAGTTTGTGCTTTAAATGTATCGAATAGTTATACTCGTGTTATTCTATTATATTAAACCGTTGACATTTTTAAAATTATTGCTCTTTATAGTTGTTTTATGGCTGAAGAGTTCAAATTATGCATTTTCTTGTGAATTGCTCAAAAAGTGATACTGGCTGCCTTTAGTTTTGAATCGAACCGTGTTCGGGATCTATTCATGTTTCACCTATTTATATATTATACAATGTTCTTGTTGTGACTTTATTCGTGTTGTCGTTGTTTGTTGTTGCCGTTTTCTTCCTGTTTCATGTTTTATTCGTAAGAATCAAGCGCATATCTGTGAATGTTTTTTTCTTTTTTTTTGTGATTGTAAGTAATATTTAAATTTCAATCTTTATAACTATAATACTCTTTATAATTATAATTATGAGTATTGATAGATCACATATCAGAAATAATATTTAATTTACAGTCTTTCTGCCAAACATCTTTACCTCTGTAATATTAGTTAATAGCTTAATATAAATGTTTGAAAGTAGGATGTTAATGATAAAACACCAGTATTCTAAAACGAAGGTGCAATATGTACTGCCAAGTGTCTGTTTAGATTCTTAGGTAGATCGATTTGTTTATTGGTAGGTAATGTCACTGATTATATAGCGCATTAAATTGATCAATGCCATACTACGATTTGGCAGCTCATATTTTACTGTGTAGATGGCACTTATAGTTCCAAAAATTGATTAATCTTTTCTTAATATCAATATGGTGGCATTCGTGGTATGGCGTAGTATGGCGGAACAGTATGGCGGCGCACTGTAGATGGCGGTCTAAACCCGCCTATACGGTATCCTGCCAGAAAGTCAGGGAGCGGACTGTATCTGAAATTAAGGTGTGGTGATCGCTGAACAGCCAAAGTGTGGTTAAGAGTCAGAAATAAGAAAAAGGAGTACCTTAAAACGCCGCTTCATCCTGGTCTTCTCTGACTGCTCCGCTGATGGGTTTTCCAGACGCTAGTATAATCACGATGACCGAAGTCCCGAAATGCCCGGCACACAAAACTTTTTGATATTTTTAACACGCTTTTATTAAGTCGACCTGTATGTAACTAACTATGTAACGGAATATAAGGTAACTAATTTAACCATCTTCCAAGGATCGTAGCGTCATGAAAATTGGCAGCTGTGTGTAGCTGTTCTGATGACAATAGAATAATATGGTACTGTCGAACTGATCTGATGATGGAGTCGGAAGATATGAACTGGAACTTCATGATGGAACATCGTATCATAGGTGTGTTTGGACTTGTTAGAAAAGTCTTGGAATGAACTTTGACCACGATTAGGTTTCAAGGTCTGATGATGAAGCCGGAAAATAGGCACTGGCATTCCATGATGGAATATCGTATCATAGCCGTGTGTATGTGAATATCGTATCATAGCCCAAAAGCGTGTTTTTAGTGTTTTTTTTTTAAACTATTAATTGTCTAACAAGGATAGGACAGCAATCGCGACGGTATATGATACGATCACAGTGTCATAATTTCAACTGAATCGACCGCACATAATTAGTCTTCTGGCGGTAACACAATGTAGGTACATATTTTTTAACAGGTTATATTGGAATAGATTAATTTTGGGATTGAGGTACACTAGGCATTTGTTATAATAATACTATTTGTTATAATAACAAATGATTTTTTAAATCATAGCTCTTATTATTTTAATATTATTTACATAAAGATATCAATTATCCCGTTAAAAAATGATGAGGATATTGAGGATGCTACCAGATACTTCACAAGCCTTATTAAGCAGCTTGTAAATCAACACCATACCAAAAGCCGAAACATGAAGGTCAGAACTATCCACTAGAAGTCAAATACAAGATAGCCGAGAAACGTCGACTACGACGCGTGTGGCAAACAAGCCATCACCCAACAGATAAGTGTGCTTTAAATCGAGCAGCGAAAGAGCTCAAGAAAAGATTTCATTTATCAAAAATGAAACCTTCAAACGACATTTGGAATCTCTCTCGGCAACTGAAAAAGATGACTACTCCCTATGGAAAGCCACTAAACACTTCAGACGACCTCAGCAATTAATCCCTCCTGTAAAGATATCGGATAACCACTGGGCACGAAGCGACAGTGAGAAAGCTGAATTGTTCACACAATTTCTGGAAGGCGTCTTTAAACCCAATGTTGCCCCAGTAGACGGTAGTGAAAAAGAGATTGACGAGGAATTGGAATGTGATTTCCAAATGAGCATGCTTCCAAAACTTGTAACTCCTGCTGAAATATTTCAGGAAATAAGAAATCTTAAAATGAAGAAGGCTCCAGGATTTGATCTGATAACTCCCAAATGAAAGAACTTCCTAGAAAAGGTATCGTGTTCTTAACTATCCTTCTCAATGGGGTCATTAGAACATCTCATTTTCCGCGTTTCTGAAGGTGTCACAAATAATAATGATCCACAAAAAAGGAAAATCCCCGAATGAGGTTTCATCATACAGGCCTATCAGTCTATTACCGATACTTTCAAAATTATGTGAAAAAATCCTTTTAACGAGATTGAAACCAATTCTCGAGGCTCAAAAAATTGTACCAGACCATCAATTTGGATTCAGAAGTGAGCACTCCACTATCCAACATATACACAGAGTGTCTAAGGAAATAAGACAATCGCTAGAAAAAAAGCAATACTGCTCTGCAGCATTCCTAGACATTCAACAGGCATTCGATAAAGTCTGGCACGAGGGACTACTATACAAAATTAAAAAATGGCTTCCTCATACATTGTATAGTATCTTCACCTCACCAACAGAATCTTCCAAGTCGTCCAACGAGAAGCAGCCTCGAACTTCTATGAGATAAAAGCTGGTGAGCCACAAGGATCGGTATTAGGACCTGTTCTCTACACAATATTCACATCTGATCTACCTCTAACTCAGGGCGTAACTACTGCCACATTTGCAGACGATACAGCCATCCTGGCTAGTAACTCCGACCCGCAAGTTGCCTCCGATATGCTCCAACTGGAATTGAATCAGGTCTATCAGTGGCTGAAACGTTGGAGAATCAAGGCTAGTGCAGCCAAATCCCAACACATTACTTTCGCTCTGCGGAGAGGCGATTGTCCAACAGTGAAACTGGGAGAAGACATACTACCCCACAACAACTGCGTCAAATATTTAGGCATGCACTTGGATAGACGTCTCACCTGGAAAGACCACATCAAAAATAAAAGGACTCAATTGAATACTAAATTCTCAAGTATGAACTGGCTGATAGGACGCGGCTCATGCCTTTCCCTAGAAAACAAGATGCTAGTTTATAAGGTGATCCTTAAACCGATATGGACTTACGGCATCCAACTATGGGGCACAGCCAGTGACTCCAACGTAGAAATCCTTCAGCGATACCAGAACAAAGTTCTGAGGTTCATAGCAAACGCCCCATGGTTCACCCGGAACAGTGAGATCCACGAACACCTCAAAAAGCCAACGGTTAAGGAAGAACTGCAAAAGTACAGTGCAAGATATAAAATGACACTGGTAGGACACGTGAATGCCCTAGCCTCAAACCTAACAAACGTAGGTGAAAACATAAGAAGGTTAAAATGCTTTGATGTGGCAGACCTGAGTGACAGACACTGACACTAGAGCAGTCAATTAATATTAACCCCTCAAGCCCCGATTGGCCGATATCGGCCACAAAACGATTCAGCGTGACGGCCCCGTTTTAATTTAATTTTAATTTAATTTTAATTTAATTTGTATTATGTTTTATTATGTTAATATGTTTCATTTTAATTATGGGTACAGTGGCTTGGCAATAATTAATATTTTGGTGAGACAGTGTCGTAATTCAATTTTTTTACTAATTTTTACTAAAAAAATTTGGGACAGAAACTTGTCAATCGGCTGAGGGGCCGAGGCCTGAAGGGTTAAGAGGAGACTCTTTGAGGGAGGAGTCATCTTACACGCCTTCAACTCAACAATACATCTGATTATGGTCTTCAATGCTGTGACCGATTGCAGATAGAAATCAATTAAAAAAAAAAATAAATAAAGATATAAATTTTTAATTTGGTACACAGGTTTCAATACGTAAAAATTACACTTTAGTTTAGATAGACTATTAGATGGCATTCTATCTCCGTATTGTTTCTATGATGTAATCAGTCTATAAGAAACCATTTATTATGAATGTTATTATAGATGGCCAAATAAATTGCTAGTAGTTTCGCCGAGCGATACTATCAGTGCTGCCTGTATGTTGCCAGGGCTGCAGGGTTGCCAAAACGTAATATGGAGTTGATCAATCTAATACCGTATATAATCAATGTTAGGTATATTGTTGATGTTTATTAGAATGGGTTGAAACGTTTTGTCTTTTTAGGGTCGTTGTTCTGCTTTAGCTGAGGTAACGTGCTGGATACTCATAAGAGTCGGTCACCAATAACGATAGGTTCACTAATTTAAATGCGCTAAAGCACTTTTCAAAAATTTCTGGTGTTTTAAATAATAAGAAATAAAACAAACAATATTTTTCATCATTTTATATTTGTACTTTTATGCAATAAATATTTAAAGTACATACCAATATTGACATTCCAGTTTTGATGTTCAATGGCAGTTTTAATTTTATATATTCAACTTTGTAACAGATCCAAACGGAAGTAATATTTTTTCACAAATAGTATTTTGTACTTATTCCCGCATGTCTTTTAACTGTCTAATAAAGTATTTTTGCACAAAAGAGAAATATGTTTTGAATTGCGGAGGGATGGTCTCTACACTCTATTGGTTAACGCCGCTCTGCTCTGGTACAATTTTTATCTAAATATAGGTAATATTTTTTTTTTGAGATTGCTTATCAATATCGAGTATAAAAACTTACATTATATATTAAACGTATGATATTTACAATGTATATAATTGGCACAACGAATATAATATTACAGTCTTTACTTAATCTAATAATATAGTACCCAATTTTTTACTTCATTGTAAGATTTTTTTCTGAGCGTAGCTTATTACATGGCAAGTTTACTCATCATATTTCGTCTAATTTCAAACTCCGTCAGATCCAGATAGATATATTTTCATTAGGATCAATTTTCCATTAATAAAAGTTATATAATAAATTTTAACGTCAAATTTATACAATATTTATACAAGTTACTAGTTTGTTTTTTTTGTATATACTGTTTATTGTGAAACTTCAGGTTTATAGTCATACGACAATCTCTCCCACTCAACCCTTCTATGAAGTGTTTATATGAATGAGTGCGTGTAACATGTGTGTAAGAGTGTGTCTTGTTATTGCATTCGATCGACAGAATGAAAATGCCATTCCGTTACTTTTATCCCAACGGAAAATGGTGACCCAGCCGAGAATCAAAACCGGAACCTCACAATGTAAGATCAGGCTACCTAATCACTATGCCACCGAGCCTAGTGAATATTTTAAAATTTTATTAGATTAAACAGTAAAATATGCATATTATTGTGCTGGAAAATAGGATATAGCTGGTGTTTTATATTCAAATTTATATCCAACGGGTTTTGTTATAAAAGTCTATGATCTGACTGCTTTTGTTACTAACTTCAAAACAAAAGGCCGATCGGCCTTTTGTGGTAGTTGACAGATCCGCACGTAGCCATTTTAGCCGGCTACCATATATATTATATAAATATGTAATATACATGACTAACACAATTAATTATTATGTAACAAAAGATTATTCATAAAAAACTATGTTGATAGTATTTATATATAAAATCAACCAAATAGGTGCGGCGCCGTTTTTTCGTGTGAAGACTGACTTCCGGAAGGTCGCCATTACAGTTTTTCGATGATTTCTTTGCTCCGATTTATCGGTACGCATATGGCAGCGTTTGAAAACTGTTTGTCATGGATGTAACAGAGTTTGAAATTCAACGCTGTTTTTTTATATTATCTTGAAATCTGGCAAAGTTTGGGAGCATACAACTCTGTTTTTGTTTTTCATTTATACTCTTTGGTCTTGCCTCAGACCATAGATTATAAATGTATTTAAAAAAATACGTGTGGCACTCGGGGACTGCCGCGGTAAAGCTATTGCATAGCATTTTTAACAACTTATGCAACTATAATTATTTATTTATTTTATTTTTTCTGTTATCAGATAATTGCGCTCTATCAGAAAACGTTGAAATTATTCCGAATCATTTGCGGCTGCGAAAGCAAATGATTCGGAATAATTTAAACGTCTTCTGATAGAGCGCCGCGCACGAATTTTTTATTCGATAAAGCAAAAAAACCGGATTATTCGAAAAAAATCGTAGATAAAAAGATAGATAAATAAATTATCTTTAAAATGGTGCAGGTTTCATAAAAATACGCCAGATAGCATTTGCGTAGTAGTCGTTTTAGTGTTCGGTTAGACCTAATTTCACAAATTAATTACACTATGTAATATAAACAAAATCTAAAATATTCAAAGCTAAGAATATTAGGAAAATGTTCTTGTTTAACATATATTTTTTTCGAATCGTAATCAGTACTCGTTTAGACGTAATTATCAGTTTAAAATCATTAATTTTCGTTAAGAAATTTCTTCATTCGGTCGCCGCGCAGGCCTAGGCCCGCGATAAAAGCTATGCAATAGCTTAAAAAAAACTGGATTTGACCGAGCTTGAAATTAGACGATTCATATACGCTTACACTAAACATTGAACCGATTGCTGAAAAATACTTTCGAGAGCGAAAGATCCATTTGCAGGAACAGCTCAACGAGATTATACCGCTAAAACTAATGGCAAAGTGCTTACAATGCTAAAGTTTATTATGCACCATAACTCTTAAATGTATCGATAAGATATTTACCGCATGGAATACGTCTTTATAAATTGTGCGTTTATTATTTCGATTTGGCATTTCATTTGATTATGTTACACTGAAAACTAAAGTAAAAAATATATTTTTTTTAAAATAAAGAGCGTTTGGAAGAAATATTCCAGTTTTAAATCTCAAAATACACTTTTCTTGATCAGTCTTATGTATACCTATTTAAAATACCCTAAAGATACACAACATTTCTGATATATTGTTATAAATACAATTTGCACATGTTTATAGCCTCATTTTTATTAAGGTTGCTTTTGCCAGTGTTCAAATGATATTGAGAGGTGAAGAGATGCTGCCTTTGACGGTGGGGGGCAAAATGGTGGCCCCCGGCCGGACCAACTCCATGTACTGGAACGGAACGTGCAGCGTCGCACTGTTGTGCTCCACAATCAGGTGGCCTCTTCTCGGCGACGCGCTGATCACTAAAACACCTTCTCCTACAAGATAGAGATACGTTATGAGTTAATCATTGGAAGCTTTCTTCTTCTGATGCTACGTTCGCTACTGAACGTCTATCATACGGCAAGGATGTGGTAGATTTCTGAAACCATTCTCATAGATTACGGAGGAATGTTAGGTCGGCCAACTCACAATGTGTGTTTTAAGGTCGGCCAACTCGCAAGTTGGCCGACCTTAAAACACAAGCAGGCCATCAGGCCCAAGATACACGGTCTCATTAGGTCCCTCGGATTAGTTGGAGGTGTCGACTACGATAGGCGAACCCGTCAACCCAGGAAGTTTTAAACGATATTGATCGTTCTGTCTCCCGTGAAGTGAACGTAGAAGACTTAAAGACGAGTACAAACCTACCGTCAAGCAAAGCCAACATGTTTGTCAGAGTCCAATGCCTTACGTCGAGGCACGGAGATTGTGACCAAGCGGGCGGTCTCGCCCCGTGGCTACCAGTTTTTGCAGAGGATATGTCCGTCTGGATTTAATATCAGGATGCCTCCGACCTCCTGATTAGCCACGGATTCAAAGTCGCTCGCACGGACCTCTACCTGCCCTTATGTTCAACGGTTATCAAGTTTGAACTATCGCAGACCATGGCATCTTTTGCCCAGCTCTGAACTCAGGATCAGGTAGCCTAGGTCATTTCTAGAGTAGAGGACGACAGGTCAACATCCACCCCCGCTGCTCAGGAAAGAGTTTAAATCTCACTGCATCTTTAATGATCTTCAGAGTGATGGATAACACTCGGGAGGGACAGATGCCACCGCACATCGACAGCAAAGGCAGCTCCAACGCGCAAGGTCAAGAAGCAGTCTCCCCCGGATAAGAAGTGAAACAGCAACACCTTTGCACCGCGAATTCCCAGTAAGCCATGAAGCATTCCGTCCACCGACCGGCTTAGGATATCAGATAGGAGAACCGTTGAATGCGATTAGCGGTCTGACGACAGGGAAGTGATTTTTGATTCGATAGAGAAAATGTCGTATACGGGATGATGTTGTGGCAGCAAACGGACGATAAGAAGAAGCGTAACTAGATTTTATGCAGTTGCCAACCAAAACCACACACGTCATTTCATCCTTACGCCCCACACAACGCTCTCTCCTCAATAGCCCCTGAGCCCGCTGCTCGGCGAACAGTTGCAATGTAAGCGCAGAACGGAGAGTACACGGGATCTCAACCAGTTGTAATATAACTGTGATGGTGAGAGTGTACGCATTGCAATGCTCATAGTGTATTACTATATTCATATTACTATACTAATATACTCATTGAGTACACGTGCTGCAATACTAAGAGTGCATTCAAGGAGTTGCAATTATGTCGCTGTACCGAGCATGCACATGTACGAATAAAGGAACAGTTCGCTCAAACATTTTTCGATTTTATTGTAACAAATTTCATTACCGTCCGAACCATGCGTATCTGGAGTCACACGATTCAGAGAAGAGGAGGCGTTGAGATCTTTCTCCTATCAAACCCATCTCAAAGACGTCATAATATTATCATTTTCGCATTCCTCGTTCGGATAAAAGCTATAGATAATGACGTCCGATGCTGGGTCTAGGGGGCCCCAACCGCAGTATACCGAGTTAGAACAGTGTTGCAACCAGACAAAGAAACCGACGACAAGGCGACACATGCCGAAATCAGTCATCCGGAAGGCAGGAAATAAAAGCATTAGGTTCAGGCAAAATATAAAAAAAAATAAAACCACTTTCGGAAATTCCATTTATAATACCGACTTTCGGCTTTACCCCAATAAAGTGCACAACGCACAAACAAAGCCATAAATCAAAAAGTTCCACCCGAAAATACAAATATGCGTAGGTATCATAAAAACAACAGCGAAACCACTCAGACGAGTGGCGCCGACGGCGCCCGGTGCCAGGCAACAAAGGACGCACGTGCGCTTGAAAAAATTCCATCGCAAATACCGAATTTGACAATTTAAAAATGAGAGTCGCATTTTAGTAAATAATATAGTATTAGAAATATATAATAAAGCTTAAGTGTACAACCATATGTTATTATAAGATGTTATGTTTATTATAAGAAACATTATAAGCATGCATTATTGTATAAAAAAGTAACGTTATAATATGTTTAAGTAATTAAAAACTATGTATAGTTATTAAGAAATGTCATTAGAAAAATAGCATAAGAACATTTAATTCTTGTAACAGATATAAAAGGTTTAAAGTATAGAATAATAAGAAATTTTGACGATATATCTAGTTGATGACAGCAGGCAGGGGTAGCGCTCTGGAGGGGATGAAGCGAATATAAAGCGATGCTCGGCTGCAGAGCGGGCAGAGTGTGTTTTTATACGATCAGGGAAGAGTGTATTTTTTCATGATTAGTGGCGGTGGGAAGTATGTGCGATATACTCTGACTTTATTTGGTGAACAGTAAATTTCTTTGGTGATTATTTTGTGTTAATATAGTGTTTTAGTCCGTAAAAAGTAGGTTAATGACTGTACGAATGTGCTTAACTTTTCGCCTATTCTAAGAGATCTGAACTTTGTCTTTTGAATAAAGAGGCCGTGACTACATGGGTGTTTATTTGTTTAGTGGAAATATAGAACGAAAGAGGCAAACTGAGTTTTGCCACGTCTTCGGCAAGTAGGGTAGACCGGGGACAAATGATACAGGGGACAGTTAAAACAAAGCCGTTTTCTCAGTTCCTATGATAGCTATCAATGTGTGAGTGCCAACAGATTATACCTCTATAGGGCCCCGTATAACCTCTAGTTAGTCGCCGACGTCGGATTGTGCAAACGCCTACAGGGAGCCGACAAAATTTCACGACCCCAAATGTAAGTTTTACGTAACATTTCAATCAACTTATTTTTCATGATGGATGTAATGATGTTCACTTTTGCCTTACCTATCATGTACCTTTGGGTCTTGAGATTCTTTTGTCTATTATTTTGTCTGGATATGTGCTATGTAGTTCAGAATAAATTGTTTTTTTGGAAAAAAGTGTCGCCGGGGACGATTGATACAATATTGAAGGGGACAATTGATACGTATCAATTGACCCCGTGTATCAACTGTCCCCGTTGACGATTCATTATCCAGTATTGTCAGTTTTATGATTGTCATGACTAATTAGTCTTCATGACGACATAATTTTGATTTATATGGTACAGCGCCCCTCTATGATCTGTTGTTATCGTTAATATGATAGCCATCTCCTTTTTCACATATCATAATTAATATCTCAATAATACGTATTTCGGCAAGAACCAAAAATAAAATCGCCTAATGTCCGGTGAAGAAATGACCAACGGACTCATAAATTTATTATTGTAAATTGGGAATTTCAAACAAAAGATAATATACACCTGAACAAATAAAAGGCACTTAAATAAAAAGGATCAACCAAATTTGTAAAAGCAGGTACCAAACGCGAAATATCTTAAAAACGGACGATTTAATAAGGAACGTAGGAAAAGGTATGATGCTAATATGACAAGTCATTAGCAAACGGGAAAGACCAGGCACCTGCGGTTAAATGAGTAAAAAGTTTCGAAGTCACTATGGTAGACTTGTGTGAAAATTCAAAGTGAACGGGTGTCCATTTGTGTGTTTTATCTACACGTATTAAGTGAGTACAGATACAGACGTAAGGGTCCTACAAACCCTCGTTACGAGCCTTAGTACGAGGAGACGGCAGCAGCGGGACTGTATCCAGGAAGTGCAACAGCATCCAAGGTAGGAACTTCTAGTTCATTAGGCTTACGTGACCGAGCTCTCCCCAGGGTCTGATCATCGCTAGTGGATTGCGAAGCTGGGCCACCAAGGACCATTCTAAGCCATTTAAGCCTTTTAATTCCCTTAATTTCCATTTAATTTCCAATTAAAAAGTTTAAAAAAAAATAATAATAATAAATTTATTAATTTTTAATGGTATTTTAAAAATATTTTTAATTTATTTATTACATTTAATTTCTATAATAATTTCAAAATCATTTTATGATTTTGAAGAGGAAAAACTATCGTCATTTGAATGTGGATTTCATAGAAAACTTTTAGCTCGAAATTCCTTTTTCTTTACATTTTTTTTCGGTGATAATCTGCACGGAGAAACTGGCATAGAGCCAGAATCACCACGACAATACGAATGTTTCATATATAGTGGTGCTTGTATAGCTTTTCGCTCGTCTATCTGGAATGAATAATGAACGTTTGTCACCTTAATTAAGTTGGTTGTTACATACAATTCATTGCTTATGTACTTATTTACTCTGACTCGCCTAAATACGGGACAGTTCAGTCCTAGTTAGGTGGGTACTGAGCATTTGCCACATTTACGTGTAGAATTTTTTCGAGTTACTTATTACATTAATAACAATGTGGCTAAATTTGTACAAAAAACATACGAGTATAGTCCGATCCAGAAAGACCGATAATATTTCTAAAGCTTTCAAAAAGCCATACCCACATTTTCCTGACGAAATACCTGGCACTTCCACGTCCTTTACAAAAAGACGTCAACTACCTTTGGTACAAGACTCACCCATATTTGACCTGGAAGCAATCCAACCATTTCCTAAAGCTCCACCACGAAAAGATACAGTCAAAGGCCGAAAAAAAAGGAAATCAGCTATTTACACTGACACACCTGAAAAGGATCAAATACAAAAAGAGACTGATGAAAGTAATAAAAGAAAAGCAGCAAAAAGAGCAAAAATTAATTTAAACATAAAAGACAAGAAAAAAAACTAGCAGTAGCTGAAAAAAGAGGAAAATCTCAGGAAACCAAAAATAAACGAGAATTACAAAGTTCAGCCAATATAAGTGACAAAGATGTAGAAGAATATTTTTGTTTGGTATGTGGTGAATCATATTCGTCAAGTAAGCCAAATGAAACTTGGATACAATGCACTGCATGTAATTTATGGGCACACGAGGAATGTACCTACGCCTCAAGATGGAGGGGGATACGTTTGCCAAAACTGTGACTCAGACTAATTTACTTAATTATATGTATTATAATTCCGGGTAACGTAAGATTTGTAATACTCTTGTACATTTGTGATACTCTTGTACAACCAAAATATTTGGTGAAGTTAGTTTTTTTATTCTTGTTACAATACCTATATGTATGTATATAACGTTGACTGAACTAAATTAATAATGTCAATTTTGATCTCGATTAAAATAAGTAAGTTACTTATGCCTATGTTCTAAGTTTGGTTTTTGTTTAATCTTGTTTAATAATTTGTTGACATTTTAGATATATTTTAGATGTATCTTGCCGTGCGCCTTTCACAGCGTTTACCTCGCATCGTCTGTACATGGCTTTATGATTATGATTTAGAATAGAGTAATTATAAGGTTAATTTTTAACCCCTAAATAAGGAGTATTTTAGACCAAAATATTTGGTGAAGTTAGTTTTTTAATTCTTGTTAAAATATCTATATGTAGGTTTATAACGTTGACTAAACTAGAATTTTGATCTCGATTAAAATTAGGAAGTTACTTATGCCTAAGTTCTAAGTTTGGTTTTCGTTTAATTTTGTTTAAAAGTTAGTTTTTTTTAATGTATTTTATATGTATCTTGCCGTGCACCTGTCACAGCGTTTTCCTGGCATCGTCTGTACATGGCTTTATGATTATAATTTAGAATAAAGTATTTATTAAGTTTATTTTTAACCCCGAAATGATTAGTGTTTTAAACCAACATATTTGGTGAAGTTATATTCTTGTTACAATACATACCTACCTATATGTAGGTTTGTAACGTTGACTGACCAAGATTAAGAATGTTAATTTTGATCTCGATAAAAAAAAGGAAATTACTAACGCCTAAGTTTTAAGTTTTCGTTTAATCTTGTTTAACAATTTGTTGACATTTTAGATGTATCTTGCCATGCGCCTTTCACAGCGTTTGCTTCGCATCGTCAGTACGTGGCTTTATGGCTATGATTTATAAAGTAATTATTAAGTTTATTGGTAGCCCCGAAATGAGGAGTGTTTTAAACCAAAATATTTAATGAATTAGTTTTTTATTCTTGTTAGAATACATACATGTAGATTGTAGGTGTATAATGTTGACTGAACTAAAAAAGAATGTTTGTTATGATCTCGATTAAAATAGAAATGTTAAATATATATGTACATTATATCTAATAAAAATGATCCCGAACAGTTTTACTAGTTTTATTCGTAAATACCAAAGTGACTTTTAATGTTTATTATTAGGAAAATAGTAGTTAAAACTGATGGGGACAGTTGAAACATGGGGACGGTTGATACAAACTTATTTTCATACAATTTCTTACTTTTAGTTTTCATTAACTATTTTGGATTTGCTTGCTTAATTTACAAAAAGAAAACTTGAATTATACTTGTTTCTTTACGATTCGTCACTTTGTTTTCATTATAATGTTATAGGACTTATATATAAAATTTTAGAGGATGATTTATATAATTAATTTTTCAGATATTCGCACCTAAATATTCTATGTCTTTTTATATCTGAGTTAAAAAGCATAAAATTATCTATCTATTACCGTTAAAAAATAGTCTTTCATGGAACAAAATGTATGTTTTTTCATCGGCTGAAATTATGTATCATTTGTCCCCGGGTATGGGACAATTGATACAATCTACCATGGTCTCTTTTCTGGTCTACAGTCGTTGAAGTATTTGACTTTAATTAAAATTGATTATTGAATTAGATAGCTGAATAAATTGTCTATTCAATCATATTGATACATCTATCTAGAGTTTAATACTTTAGGCAATAATCACCTAAAAGTAAAAAGTGATCCAACTGTCCCCGGTCTCCCCTACTTCAACCCGGTAAGCAAACAAAATTAATTTTTTGGTATTTCATGCAAGGCAAGCCGGATTTGCCGAGACATTTGTTGGTCCTCCGAGCGTTGGATCAGTGACAGCCAGAGAACTGCTGAACCGACGATATTCCAGAAAGCAGATAAAACAAATAAAATACCATGGCAAACGGCGACGAAAAACCAAGCACGTCCGCGAAAACAGACACGGGCGAAATCATAATTCCGACACCAAAAAGAAGTGCTAGAATAGCGGGAAAAAACACACTAAATATTTAACCAGAGAGCCGAGTAAGTAGACAACAAAAAGGCAGGACAGCGGCTCGACGCCAGGAGCGAAGAGCTGAGAAGTCACCATACTCGACGGAGCCACCAACGGAAGATGAAGACGGCGACGACGATTCGACGGATACTGTGAAAACCTCCGACCCAAGCATACGATTGTTAGAGCCGACGGCAGCAGCAGAAAAAGAAGACGTCAGAGAGCCAAAAATCATTTCCGTAGATGGCAACACCAAAGTAAAGCACTCAACGAAAGCAAGGTCTATAATAAGTCACAGATCTAGCAGATCGGGCAGATCTACGACCGCAAACGCCATAGCACTGCAAATATTACAAGCAGATATGGAGGCGGCCGAGGAAAGAGCGCGGCTTTAAAAGAAAATCGCAGCCGCAAACGCCGAAGCCGAAACTCGAAAGGCCGAAGCCGAGGCCAAAAAAGCAAAGGCGGAAGCAGACGCCGAGGTGGAAATTGCGCTCCAGTTATTGGAAGAGAAGCTGGCTATCCACAAATTGATGTTAGAAGCGGGGGCGGAAGATTCGCTTGACGACGGAGAAAGCGTGTGTGAAAGTCAAGTGTCATCAAGACATTCAACACGGCGAACGAACGACTGGCTAAAGAAACATCAAACAATAATAGATTCATCGAAAACAACAAGCAAGATCGAACGCGAAATCAACATCGACGCAGCGTCACGAGAAAATAAGCCGCAAATCGAAAATTCAACAATAGCGGAAAATAAAAAACCGATTACCGCATACCAGCCGGCGGCGGAGAAAGCTACGTCATCAAATATCGCAGTAGATCACCTGTTATTCACCGCACGAGCGAATCTACTAAAAGATCTCCCGAGGTTCAACGGTTGCCCGAGCGAATACTTGATTTTCCGCTCATTATTCTATCAAGGAACGGAAACATGTGGATTTTCGAACGCAGACAACCTGATCCGGCTTCAGCAGAGCGTCACAGGGCCAGCGAGGGACGTCGTAAGGGCGATGCTTTTGGACCCAAAGAACGTGCCAGACATCATGAGAGCCTTCGATCGTCGATATGGCCGACCTACAGCCAGGATCGAGGAGCTGATAAGAGAAGCTGAGAACGCGCCAGCGATAGGGGTAAGCGACTCTCTTAGTAAAATTGTTGAATTCGGTACTATCGTATGTAATGTTATTTATTCAATTCGAAATATGGGTCACACGGCGTATTTAATGAACCCACAACTGTTGAAAGAACTGGTAGGGAAGTTGCCGCAGCACTTGAGACTGCAGTGGTACGCTGCAGGCTATGGTGACCATCCGACGCTCGGCGATTTCGGAGATTGGTTAGAAAAAATAGTAGACGCTGCATGTCACGAGGAACCTGTAGCCGATCCTCGCAATATGCCGACGCGGGGAAATATGCCTCAAAATGTAAATTCTCGCGAAAACACGCCGCCGAACGCAAATCTACGTGCTTACAATCGTAGTCACGTGAATTCACGTGATTACAAACGTAGTCACGTAAATCCACCTAACCGACCACGTGAAAGTCAAAATTATGCCGCGAAAAGGTCCATTAACGCGACGATGAATAAAGAAGTAGGATCCGAATGCTTACGTTGTGGGAAGACAAATCATTCGACTTCCGAATGCCGTATATTTCTCGCGATGAGCGTAAATGCACGTTGGGAATGGGTTAAAGGAAATAAAATATGTTTTAGCTGTTTAAAACGAGGCCATAGATTTAGCGATTGTAGGAAGAAGAAGAATTGCGGTGTAGCCAATTGTAGGAGGCCACATAATACGCTTCTTCATCAAGATAGAAATCCCACAGATGTAGAGGAAACCAATAAGGAATCAGAGCAAGGTACAACATCCACAGTGACCAGTACTTGGATGGACACGGCAAAGTTTTTACTCAGAGTCGCGCCGGTACAAGTGAAAGGGCCAATAGGTACCAAAACCATTCTGGCACTTTTCGATGAAGGCTCTACGGTGAGCCTTATTGAAAACCAGATCGCCAATGAAATCGGAGCGGACGGTCCAATAACGAATTTAAATTTAGTAGGCGCGACGGGTATGCAAGGCAGTACCGGGCCCGCACGTAGGATCTCCATGGAAATACGGCCTATACAAGGAGGGGCATATTTTCCTATGCAAGGAGTGAGAACTATAGATACCTTAGATTTGCCATGCCAGGCGATGAACGCAAAAAAGATGAAAGAAAAATGGTCACATCTGAAGGATATACCACTCTGCAGTATTCAGGGAAATCCGCAGATGCTGATTGGAATAGACCATTGGAGTTTAATTATCCCGCGTACAATAAGAGCAGGAGCACCTGACGCACCAACAGCAGTGGCGTCACGTTTAGGTTGGACACTGGCGGGAAATGTAGGTGGAGCCCAAAATGACGACCAGGTTAACCACATCCGACAAGAAGACCACGATCGGGAGCTACACGAGCTCGTTCGCGGTTATTTTCAGGTTGAGAGTTTAGGTACCGCCATAAGAGAGCACAATAAAAACAAAAACAAGCGAGCCGAAATGCTGCTCGATACCACCACAACGTACGATCACGGAAGATGGACGACAGGTCTATTATGGCGTACGGACGATGTCATCTTACCCCCTAGTAGGGAGATGGCATTAAAACGATTAATAAATATAGAAAATCGACTTAAGCAGAACAAAGATTTGGCAGCGCAGTATGAATCTAAAATAGAGGAATTCCTCCAAAAGGGATACGCGCGCAAACTAACGTCCGAAGAGACGCAAACACAGGGTAATCGAACATTTTATCTTCCACACTTTGCTGTAATAAACGCGAATAAACCGGGTAAGATAAGATTAGTGTTTGATTGTGCCGCGAAAGCGCGCGGAACCAGTTTAAATGATCACCTTTTAACGGGACCTGATCTTTTAAACCCGCTAGTAGGTGTACTATTTAAATTCAGACAGGGGCTCGTAGGCTTTACATCTGATATACGTGAGATGTTCTTACGAATAAATATGAGAGAGGCCGATCAACATAGCCAAAGATTTCTATGGCGAAACATGAGGACGAATGACAAGCCCGACGAATACCTTATCAGAGTAGTTTTATTTGGCTCAGCATCATCGCCAACGTCAGCGAATTTTGTAAAAAACAAAAATGCAAATCGGTTTGTCGAAACATACCCACAAGCCGTTGAGGCAATTCAGCAACGTCATTACTGCGACGACTATCTTGATAGTACTGATGACGTGAAAACGGCAGCAGCTCTAATCAAAGACGTTTTATTTGTGCATGAACAGGGCGGGTTTGAGCTCGTAAATTGGGCGTGTAGCCATAAAGAAGCATTGGCTGAGTTACACACGGAAATAATTTCCAACTCGAAAGTAAATTGGACGAACCCCGAAGAAATAAAAAATGAACGAATATTAGGTTTGAATTGGAATCCAAATACCGATCTGCTTTCATTCGATACGAATTTCAATAAGATTCCAACAGGATTAATAACCGGAGACATACGACCAACGAAGCGCGAAACGTTACGTGTCGTTATGTCAATTTTCGACCCGTTAGGTATAATCAGTACGTTGACAGTAAAAGCGAAAATCATATTGCAAGAAATTTGGAGGGAAAAGACAGGTTGGGATGAAAAGATTGGCGATTCACCAACAGAAAAGTGGAAAGTATGGTTAACGGAATTACAAAAAGTTAAAACTGTAGCAATACCCCGTAGTTATCAAAGTCATGGGCGTAAGGCAAGTACGGTAGACTTGCATGTCTTCGGAGATGCCAGTTCGCAGGCTTATGCTGCCGTTGCGTATGCACGTTACAGGACAGAAGATGGACGCGTATGCACGTCGTTTCTGGCCGGAAAGACTAAGGTGAGTCCGTTGAAACCACTTTCTCTGCCAAGAATGGAACTCCAGGCAGCGACACTAGCTAGTAGGTTAACAAAGTTAGTAAAAGACCAACATGACTGGAAGTTTGAAAAAACCTACATATGGTCAGACTCAAAAACTGTTTTACATTGGATCAAGTCAGATCCGAGAAGGTATCACATTTTCGTCGCGCACCGTCTAGGCGAGATTGATGAAATCACCGACGGAGCGATCTGGAAATGGGTGCCATCGAGTGACAATCCGGCGGATGACGCGACACGGGATGTCACACATTATGCTATGAACCCATGGGACCGATGGTTAAGCGGCCCACAATTCCTTAGTTTAGACGAAAGTCGGTGGCCGCAAGAAAGGGACACATCCATACCGCATGAAGGAGACGAAGAATTGAAAAAGACAATTTGTACCATTCAGAAAGGAGAAGAAGGAACACGGCTGATTGAAATCGAGCGGTTTTCAAAATGGACACGGTTGATACGAAGCACTGCATGGATATATCGGTTTATCGATAAATGCATAAAACAAGGAAATAATGAAAAAACCTTATCCGTAGCCGAATTAAAGAGGGCAGAAAACTACTGGATAACACAGGCCCAAAGGGAAAGTTTTGGGCATGAAATCGAGTCACTAAAAAATGACAAGTTAAAATGCGTGCTAAAAAATAGTCACCTGAGTAAATTAAATGCCTATATTGACCCAAAAAACATATTACGAGTCGGAGGCAGGATAAGTGCTGTCAAAGGTATATCTCCAGAAACAAAAAATCCAGCAATACTTGATTCAAAACATGCGTACACCAGACTACTCCTACAGCATGAACATGAGAGAGCGGGACACCAAGGACGCGAATACGTATGCAATGAAGTTAGACAGCGTTTCTGGGTGTTACGTTTACGGGGCGCCGTAAGAAAGATTGCATTTGAATGCCAGTACTGCAGGGTGCAAAGGGCGTTACCCCTTCCACCACAGATGGCCGAATTACCCGGCATAAGGTTGGAACACCATTTAAGGGCATTCACCAATGCAGCTCTTGATTTTTTTGGTCCCTTAGAGGTCACGATAGGAAGACGGCGAGAAAAGAGATATTGAGCTCTTTTTACGTGCTTAAACACGAGAGCGGTTCATTTAGAAATAACCCATTCACTATCTACTGACGCGACAATGATGGCGCTGAAACGGATGATAGCAAGGAGGGGGGTACCGACAAACATGTATTCTGACAACGGCACAAGTATGCACGGTACTAACAACGAGTTAAAAAGAGCGCTCACTGAACTGGACACTGATGAAATAGCTACACAGAGTGCAATGCGAAACATAAACTGGCATTTCATTTCGCCTGCTTCTGCACACAAAGGAGGGGCATGGGAACGACTATACCATCCGCAATACAAAGTGGCGAGTCAGGTAATTTATCATCGAAATCGTGCTATCTCTTTCGCACTTGCACGGCCTTATGGAGCGGTACCTGTAACCCTAGTGTAGGTAGTCTTACGCGTACAAAAGGAATGTCGATAAAATAATGAAACGAGGGAAATAAATATTATTTCAGTATTGTTCATTACGATAAATATTAAATAAGTTAAAAATATAAATATTGATATTGAATTATTAAAATAAAAATATAGTTGACAATAAAATAATTGTTATACAAAAAAAAAAAAAAAAGCTAAACAAAGAAAGTCAGCAAGCTATTCATATTCGTCTCCACTGTCACTATCGTCTTGTAGATTAATAAAATGACAATGGGTGTCAATTATATGTGCTTTGGCCAGGTCTTCGTTCTGGAGATTTTTGAATTCGATTCCGAATTCGATCTAGAGTTTGTTCGCTCTTTCTTGGTTGTTGAAAATCAATTTTCCTTATGACATCAGGGTCTTCTTTCAACTTATGCAACCACTTAAAAATATTGAGAATGACATGCCAGCTTTGCTGGTTAACATCACTTCTTAACTTGGTCAAATTAGTTTTGCAAAAATCTTCCAACATGATGTAGATTCACAAACAGAGTTCGTATAACGAATGAGTTATGCTCTTTGGACATTAAGCCTTTTATAGCAGAATATTTTGTTATCAATAATGCATAATGGCCTACATAATACGCACAATAATTATAGTAGACGAAAACTAATTTGGCAAAAGTGTCTTTAAAATGTCATAAAATGTCGAAATCGAACTGTTACGGTTACCACAATTAATAGTCCTAATCGGTTAGCTACTTACCACCTATTACGGTATTTACTCACCGCTTTTGGCTAAATCTAGGAATTTTATCTATCTATCTAATTTTAGCAGGCAAAAGTCTTTTCATTTTTCGGATTAATATATAGCCTATGACACTCACAAATAATGTGGCTTTCTATTGGTAAAAGAATTTTCAAATGTTCAGTAGATCCAGAGATTACTTCCTACAACGTCACAAACTTTACCTCTTTATAATATTAGTATAGAAGTATAGATTGCGATACGGTCGCGGTTCCATACCTATGTCTTATTATCTCTTTAACTATTTATGCAGTAAAAGAAAAAAGTCCTTTGTTTTAAACACTTGAGACGATAAATTTACTTATTTTGATAAGAATTCATAATTAATAAAATATAAAAGTTAGACATATGCTGTCGCTGACTTTTTTGTAGTCATTATCAAGCTCTACAACTTTTCTCTAGAACTTAATCATATATCTTTCATCGTTAAGGCAGTGTTAGTTAGAAACATTTTTGATGGACCGCTTATTCTCCGACTTACTTTGCAAATCCGACTACCACGAAGAAGTCTTTCCATTTTTCGGTTTAGTATATAACTCATGACACTCATAGATAATGTGGCTTTCTATTGGTAAAAGAATTTTCAAAATCGGTTCAGTAGATCCAGAGATTACTTCCTACAACATCACAAACTTTATCTCTTTATAATATTAGTATAGATAAATATTTTATCGACATGGTACCATTCCTATGTTAACTGTCTCTAATTGCCCCAGTCGCCAGTTTGTACTGCGGATACTATAGTTCAGTCCGTAAAGAAAGCTTTATACGCCACTTTGAAAGAGAGAGCACCACGTGAGGAAACGCTAGCCACCCTAATGACGGAAGCGGAAAACACCGTAAACAGTAGACCTTTAACCCACGTATCATTAGATAGTTTAGACGCAGAAAGCCTGACACCAAACCACTTTTTAGTGGGTTCGTCTTCTGGCAACACCAATATTGGAGCAATAGATCCAAGTAATTTTTGCCTACGTCGACAGTGGAGAATAGCTCAAACGCTGGCCACGCACTTTTGGAAGCGTTTCGTGAAAGAATATTTGCCAACACTCGTAAAACGAGAAAAATGGCACGAAAAAGTAGATCCAATCAAAGAGGGCGATGTAGTCTTCATTGTTGACCCGCAACTTCCACGAAATGTATGGCTCAGAGGCGTGATCGTATCAACTTTCCCAGCAAAGGACGGACAAGTCAGGACTGTCACAGTGAAAAGTCAGGGCAAACTTTACACAAGAAGTGCTACAAAAATAGCACTTCTGGTTGCTTCCAAGTAAAAGAAATAAGAGATGAGCTTCTCTTATAAGGAGGGGAATGTTGCAACCAGACAAAGAAACCGACGACAAGGCGACACATGCCGAAATCAGTCATCCGGAAGGCAGGAAATAAAAGCATTAGGTTCAGGCAAAATATAAAAAAAAATAAAACCACTTTCGGAAATTCCATTTATAATACCGACTTTCGGCTTTACCCCAATAAAGTGCACAACGCACAAACAAAGCCATAAATCAAAAAGTTCCACCCGAAAATACAAATATGCGTAGGTATCATAAAAACAACAGCGAAACCACTCAGACGAGTGGCGCCGACGGCGCCCGGTGCCAGGCAACAAAGGACGCACGTGCGCTTGAAAAAATTCCATCGCAAATACCGAATTTGACAATTTAAAAATGAGAGTCGCATTTTAGTAAATAATATAGTATTAGAAATATATAATAAAGCTTAAGTGTACAACCATATGTTATTATAAGATGTTATGTTTATTATAAGAAACATTATAAGCATGCATTATTGTATAAAAAAGTAACGTTATAATATGTTTAAGTAATTAAAAACTATGTATAGTTATTAAGAAATGTCATTAGAAAAATAGCATAAGAACATTTAATTCTTGTAACAGATATAAAAGGTTTAAAGTATAGAATAATAAGAAATTTTGACGATATATCTAGTTGATGACAGCAGGCAGGGGTAGCGCTCTGGAGGGGATGAAGCGAATATAAAGCGATGCTCGGCTGCAGAGCGGGCAGAGTGTGTTTTTATACGATCAGGGAAGAGTGTATTTTTTCATGATTAGTGGCGGTGGGAAGTATGTGCGATATACTCTGACTTTATTTGGTGAACAGTAAATTTCTTTGGTGATTATTTTGTGTTAATATAGTGTTTTAGTCCGTAAAAAGTAGGTTAATGACTGTACGAATGTGCTTAACTTTTCGCCTATTCTAAGAGATCTGAACTTTGTCTTTTGAATAAAGAGGCCGTGACTACATGGGTGTTTATTTGTTTAGTGGAAATATAGAACGAAAGAGGCAAACTGAGTTTTGCCACGTCTTCGGCAAGTACTTCAACCCGGTAAGCAAACAAAATTAATTTTTTGGTATTTCATGCAAGGCAAGCCGGATTTGCCGAGACAAACAGTAAGCGCGCTCTCGAGCGGCGAGGCGTTGCGGGGATAGGGTGCGAGGGAAGCGAGCGGAGGGGTGCGTTGCGGCAAACGTCCGCAGTGGGCGTTACGTGCGGGTGGCGCTACGGCGGCCCGGTGCGATAGGCCTTAGGACTCGCGGCGTCGCTCGCTCGATTAAAATGTCGTTCTGACCTTTGCGGAGGACGATCTCCGGCGAGCCGTCGGGCGCGTCGGGGAAGTTGACGGTCATGAGGCGCGCCTGCGGGTAGGGCAGCTTGCGGCCGCCGGTCACCGTGTAGGGGCGGCTGGGCGGCAGCGGCGGCGGCCGCTCCAGCGCCAGCGAGGGCTCGGGCGGCGGCGTGCCCGCGATGGGCGCCGGCCGCGGCCGCCCGCGCCGCGCGCGCAGCCCGGCCAGCCGCCGCCGCACGGCGAAGCCGCGCCACGCCGCCTGCGCCGCCGTCGCCGCGCGGCTCCGCGTGCGGCCGCGCAGCCCCTCCAGCCGCTGCCGCATGCCCTCGCTGAGGAAGATGTGCCGCTTGCCCAGCGCGTAGCTGGTCATGGCGGCCGACTCGGCCTGCTTCTGCCCCTCGTCGCTCGTGTGCCTGAAATCGACCGTCGCCTCAATACTCGCCAGTCCCCCGATCGCACCTTAAGTCGCAGAGACGCGTCGCGATCGGTGGCGTAACTATAGGGTGGCAGAGCTGGCAAAATGCCACGGTCCCCGGTTTTTAAAAATTAAATTACAATGTGACGATTTTTACTGAAAGGGCCCATTTGCCACCGGCCTCGGATAGTTACGCCAACGGTCACAATATTATAATTCACCTGTCCCACCAGTGAACACTTCGAAGTTTCACCACTCGCGAAGTAATCACTGGAGCCAGATAAATTGTCGGTATCAACACCGCGAGCGAACTCAAACGCGTCGTCTCGCCGGTCAGTACGAAATAAATCATCGACCGGACTAGACACTGCGTTTTGCTTCCGTCGCGCCTCCCCTATGAGTCGCCATCGCTATACCCCGCGGTAAAAGGGATCCTTATTACATCCACGGCGGTAACGGCAAAGAGGAAACGAAGACCTCTTAATAGTTATCGGTTTCCCGGAAGATTGAATCGCGGGAAGTAATCTACCTCAAAATAAGAAGGCAATCTTCCGTGGATTTCTCTTCGATTCTCCGCAGCTGATGGAACGGAGCGAGCATCTTGTAGCGCGCGTTGAACGCCTTGAATCTCATCCTATGGGGATAACCGCCGGCCATCAAGTTTACCGTTTCCAGCACTTGCAGCGATCGGATCTGCCGCACGACGACGCCTCTGTCGAATCTGCAATGAGGAAAATGCGTAAGTCGCTTTCGATCGAAGGACGAAGGAATGCGATTATGCGACGCGCTAACCTCATGGGGGTTTCCGCGTCGTTGCTTCGAATGCACCGTACGAAATGCGGCCTCGCGTGCACGAGAGTCCTCAGCAGGTTATCCAGCCTCGTGTGGAAGTCTTGAGTGAGGGTGGAGACGGGCTCGTCCCCGTTCAGGAGGTCCGTGTGCGAAGTGGGCGATATCCGGAAGCTCACGCCCCGCGGCACGCTTTTGCACGAGTACAGCGCCTTGAGTTCGCTCCCGAAGAGGTGAGTGGCGAAGCCGAAGTTGCACGAGTCCTTGTAGAAGACGGCGACGAGGTCGTCCGGCACGACGTCCTTGTTGGTGTCGAGGAAGTCGGACGCGTCGTAGATGACCTTGCCGGCGAAGTGCTGGATCCCGAAGAGGCGCGACTCGAGCGGCTTCGGCTCGAACAGCCTCGCGTTGGACTTGTGCTGCACCTTCATCTTGGCCACGTAGGACTCGGCCGTCCCGCGGATCGAGCACTCGACGTCCAGCATGCTCAAGAGGCCCGTCCTCAGCGACGAGATGAGGTCTATGCAGGGCACGTTGTCCACGTAGTCCACTTCGAGGTCGCACTGGATGCCCTCTTCCCGGCACGACTCGATGCTCGACTTGAAGATGTGCGTGTTGTAGAAGTGCTGCATCGTCTCGGCGCAGAGGTTGATGCAGAGGTGCTCGAGCTGGCTCAGCTTGGGGTCCTCGAAGCCGAACATGTCGAGGATGCCGATGAAGCCGTCGGTGGCGTGGCGGACGGCGTTGTTGAGGACGGCCATCGACTTGGAGCCGGCGTTGCCGCCGCCGACGGTGGAGGCGCGCTGGCTGGCCGCGTCCGCCTGGTTGTGGACGCTCTCGTTGGAGTCGGAGCTCAGCGTGCCGAGCGTGGAGCCGAGCCGCTTCAGGCTGTTGGCGCGCCGCACGATCGTGGCCACCGTCCGGCAGTACAGCGCCTTCGCCAGCGAATCTCTCGTCATGTTCGACATGTTGGCATCGCACACCGACTTCACCAGCTGCCCCCGAGCGTTGTGCGTTCGCGACGTCAGCCCTCGCAGCAACGCCGGCCGCGAAACTCCTAGCAATTTTCCAACCGCGTTCAGTTCGTTTTCGCCTGAGTAAAAGAGAAAACGTGAATATTTACGACCCGATATGCGAGGGAACGTCGGTAAAGTAACGAACCTCTGACGTCGACTTCCAGTTGCGATCTCTGTCCGTCCACGAACTGGATGTTTCCGAGTAAAAGGACGGCCGACAGCACTCGAACAACGTCCAGAAAAGGTATTCCCAACACTCCTAAACAGGCCTTCCACGATTGAAATCTGCAGTAGGAAAAATACTTAAGCGTCGATCATTTTTAAGTAGCCTACCGAAGTCCGATGCTTACCTGACGCTGTCTTCTGATTCGTTTTGCCCGGTGTCCCCGCTCATCAGGTACTTCAAGTTTTGCGGGTTGTAGCCGTCCAGGTTAAGATTCAGCCGCTCCTCGTGCGACAGGCCGGCTAACATTTGGTAAAAGATATGGTAGTTTTTCTCATTTGGTAACGGTTTTATGACGCGGGTCTGGTCCAAGAAGTAGCAGTGGATTTTCGTGCGGTAGAGCGCGCCGTCGGTTACTTGCACTTCTATGAATTGTCCCTGGGAAAAAATACCAGCGTTACTGCGGGTCGACGATGGCAGGTTACGGGGAGACTTACGATTCGGCTGCTGTGCGTGTTCGCTCTCGTTTTGGCGGATCCTAGCGACCGAAGCACGGTGAATGCGGCGGCGAGGTGTTTGAAGGCGTCCGTCTCCGGCCCTCCGCCGGCTTCGTCGAACAGCGACCGCAGGAGGGACATGGACGCGTGCGTTTTGCCGGAACCGCTGCTGCCCGAGAGTATGATCGCCTGCGGGTAGCCCGTGTCGGCTTGCTGGCGGACGGCGTCCCGCACGACGCGCGTCAGCGGAGCGGCGGCGGCCGGCCGCCGGTTGGCCGCGCCGTACGACCGGCCGCCCGCGCCGCCCGCCAGCCGCGCCGACGACAGCGTCAGCGGGTTGCTCGTGTCCGTGTAGGCGTTCAGAGACACCACAATCGGACCGATGTTCGTCTGAAATTACCCACAATTAGTATGCAAACCCTTTAAAATATGCGATAAAACTAAACATTCTTAAGCGGGAAATTTATTTGCGAGTAAAACCGTCGGTACGCCAGGGAGCCAAAGGTATAGACCGCCAATGGAGCACCTACAAAACCGCGGTTTTAAAGTACCGCGGTATTTCTCGTTGGCTCTTCGTACATGCTTGAAATCCTAAGACCGCGGTATAATAAACTGCCCGTGGATCAGCCGAGCCTGCGAACCGACAGTCTTTTTCACGCTGCTGTTGCGAGCGCCTGTGCCGCACGGCTTTATCCAGTGGCGGTAAAATAGCAGATTTACGTTCGTATCGTCACGAGTCAGTGCTAGAAATAATAAATTGTTTTAAGCACAGGAGTTTCGTGATTATACACTTGCAGGGACTATAAAAATAAAGAGTTAAATTGTCTGCGTATAAAAAACTTCCGGAGATCCAACAAAAACGTGATCATCCTTGCACAATTGCCGATGTCAAAAAGATGATACAATCTCTACGAGCATCTCACAGAAAGGAAAAAGGAAAGGTGCAAGTGAGTATGAAAACTGCATCAGGAGCTGATAAGATGTATAAACCCAAGCTGTGGTATTATACAGAATTTGAATTCCTGAACGACCATATGGTGAAACGTTCATATGGTGAAATTGGTACACGAAAAACTGTATATTGTATTTTTGTTAAAGGGGTGTGAGGGACCACCCCTCACAAGACTCCAAATTGTTCGGTGAGAGGCGGTGGTATCAACTTACGAGTTATCTCCGTATTGAAAGGCGGTTTTGAATGAAGTAGAAGGAATTTATTGATCGTAGGTTTGAATATTGCCAGTTATAACGCTTGCTGAATAGTTTACGTTAACGTGAGTGTACAGATGCGCGAATTACCTTATCGAGACGCGAGGGTTGCGCGACGGAGGTTATGTGGGAGTAGTGGATGAGGATTGTGCGTGTGCTTCTAGTATCTTGTACTGGGCACGGCTCGAGTCTGTGGGATTGCAGACTGATGCTTCGAGACTCAGGGAGAATGAGGAAAGGAAACCAAAGAGCCGGATTCGCTGACCTAACTCGTGAGAGAGAGTGCCGAATGCCGTCGCAACCTTGGGGGAAGCCGGGACACCGAAGTGTGCCGTCGCTATCTGGAGACATGACCACTCGAGGAATGATGATTTGGTTGCTTTTTCGCCGGTTTATATAAGCCATGAAATGATGCAATCCAAAATATTCCGAGTAAAAGTATTATTTCATCGTGCTGATTCATAGCTGCACGAGTCAAAATAATAGCTGAATTGTGTCTGTGGCTTTCACTGGAAATCGATGCATTTGTTGATCGCATGTAATGGACTTAAGGTCCGTTACAGGGGACGCCAAACCTAGTAGGTGCTTCATAAGCACTTCCTCGGTCACTGCAGCCAATGTTTGACTCATACTTTGTGGCGTCTTTTCTTTTTATATGGTTGTTCTTCTTGTAACCGTGTACCTAAGTAACAAAGTAACTCCGTCTGGGAACACGCCATGACTCTTCGGCGATCGAGAGACGACTGTTTGCACCGCCAATGGATCACCAACGCGAGTCGACAACACAACGAGCCAATAGTTTATACCGCACCAATGGATCACCCCCTTTACGCGCGACGTTCCTTCCCGCAAAAGTATAGTTCAGGCACTTTTACGCGCACACCGTCCGCGATCCTTTTTCTACCTTCCTAATTGGTGTAAACAGTGGAACGCGTAAACGCAAATTATTTTGCGATCACACCCTAATTAAATAGTGACCGCGTAAATCCTGTCCGTTCGACGAAAGTTTTGTAATTTTGCCAAGCTATATAAATACATTACATATTTATTTATTTGATCTTCGGGAAAAATACGGCGCTTCATTATTTATGACTAATTATCTTACTACAATGTTTCGCTGGCCGATTAAGTGTTTCCTACAGTAGTTTTTTTTTTATTTAGGTAAAAACAGTCATATATATTTGCGTGAAAATAATACATAATACAAATAGACCTATATTACCATTAATTACTCCAAATCATTATAAATAGTAGCAAAGGGAAAATTACAATCAAAATTACACTAATAACTTACAGCAACAACAAATCGCCTAATTTTTTCCTAAAACTAACGAAGTAGTGTTTTACGTTATTTTTTTTTTTGCGATAATTATAAAATTGAATTGAAATAAATTACTATCTAACTATTACTAGGATAGTATAGGAGAGGAATGCAATATAGGATAGGATATAGGTATTTAAACTCATTATTGTATTTTAGTTTTCTTGTTTTGGTATCCTAAAAATCGTCCAACATACATATGTGTATAAGCTCCTGCTCTTTTCGCGTCGAACTTGTTATATGTGTTCGTCGAAGGCTCTAACAGCACCGGATTTAGACTTGATAAGGAGCTATTGCTGCATATTTAAGTATATATTACAATTGCTCACTCGGACATTTTTTTTGGGGGCCCCCAATAAAGTGGGGGCCTCTAAGCTTGTGTAGTTTATACTTTCTTTTACTATGTTCTTATTCAGTTTCTATCTAACAAACCTTTTGTGCCATATAATAAGTTTGTATTATTATTGAATATGGCTAATATATAACGTTTTTCATTGCGCAGTCCGCTCGACGAAAGTTTAGTTATTGGCTCGATTTCGTTTCTTCGTGAACTAAAATCGGAAATTAGTCCGTGTAAACGAGACAGGGCAATACGCTAGAGCGGAGTGTGAGATGACCGGTTGTCACTTTTTCGCATTAAAACTGCCCACCAAGGTCAAATCTTACACCGCTCGAAATATGATCGAATTTATTCGGACGAGTATAAGTTCGGCAGGTAGTATTTATCGACGATCGTTCGTTTCATATTCCGCTCTAACGTATTGCTCTGTCTCGTTCGCTTTGACTAATTTTAGTTTTAGTACACAAAGAAACGCAATCGGGCCCATTATGTAACTATAAATATAGTTTAGTTTCTAGGGTTTATAAACACTTACATAAACGTTGTCGTTGAGGAACCTCGCATGAAGGCACCTCAGAACTGCGTCCTCCGTGAGAGGCCCCGTCAGCTGTATTAGATCTTCCAAGTTGGAACCGTTCGGCGCCGCGGGTCCGGACGGCGCCGCGATTTCCCCCACGTTGGGCGGCAATCCAGTCGCGGATCGCGTCGTGTCCGATCTAAATAAACGATACTTTTCAGTAGCGACAAAGACTTTTATTTTATTAGGAAATACTACGAGGTCACAGATTAATGGAATTAGCAAAATATAATTTAACAAAAAAGTAGTGCCAATGTCTGTTTTCAAATGTAGGGTATTATATTGCTCAATGCCATAGTTTTGGTAACACTTCTGCGCCGGCGACATGCAGGTGGCGCTGATAGCATTGTACGGCGAAAATAAAAACAATTTATTTGGCCATCTATACTAACATTGATAACACTAGGCAACAAAAGTTAACTTTTTTTTGTAACATTGATGAAAACAATTCATCTTTATGTTTTCAAGGTTGGTGAACACATAAATGATAATAAAATTACAAGTTTAGGTCTTGTTTTTTAGTTATTGAAGCTTTTCAGAATTGCCTAAAAAGCCTATGCATGTATTTTTCTTCGTAGGAAGGTCACTGATGGCGCATTCGCTTTGCCAGCCTTTTGTATTTTGTTGCTGGTGATTTTCCAAAGAGCGTCCAGCTCACCTGGAAATCACAATAATCCGCTAACATTGATTCACCCCACTTTCCCTGGTGTCTTTCTTCCATGTCTAAAATTTCTTGGTGTCAGCGTTCACCACATTCGTCGCTGACAGCACCACAGTTTCGGGGAAAAAGTCCACGTGTGAATGTAAGAAGTGTACCTAACTTTAAAGACATGATGCACCCCAGTAAACCGAAGCGCTGCAAAAGATTATCAACAAGATCCTTATAGTTTTCTGCCTTATGATCTCCAAGGAAGTTTTAGGACACTTAAACAAACTGCAGCTAATCAGTGATCTTCATGGCCGAATTCGTGATCAGCGTGGTCAATTTAGTACAGAACATTTGACTTTGTTCTTATTACATTTACACTGTTGGTTAATGTAATGAGTGGTTATTTATAAAGCACTGATTGGTTATAAAAACCTACTATTTAACCAATGACAACAATAATAACATTCAAATATTAGTGGCATCTACATTACATTACATTACATTTTCGTCGTGTCCAATTGTAGGCTAAAGACCGCTCTTGGACGTGTCAGTAGTAAGTTTCGTTCCTACTCTTTACTGAACATACATATGTAGGTAGTCAAGAATTAACAACTAGATTGTCAAACTATAAATATAAATAATCAAAATAAAAGCCTAATATTTGAAGTAGTTAGTAATTCGAAAAGATACGTAGTAAAATTATTCATCGTAATATTCAAATTGTCAGAAAATGTTAAATAATCAAATTAAATCTACGTTATGCATTTTAAACTAAAAGTACAGATATAAGACCATATAAAATAATCACACAATAAGGCTCTACTTTTTAAGTAATTTAAATGGCTCCAATTCGGCCAGATTATATATAGAAAGGGTGGCCTATCGGCATCTCCTTGATGTTTTTTTTTAATTTTATGTCCTCCAGCTGTTTAAATTGTGTAGGGAGTAGATTATAGAATTTAATGCTAAGGTACAAGTAGCTTTTCTGTACTTTTGCCAGTCGTATTCGGGGTACGCATAAAATGGAGCTACCGCGGGTATGATGCGAGTGAATGTCTGCATTAATTAGTGTTTCTGCTAGGTGCTATCTAGCATACATTAAACATCTATCGCATTTTTAGGCTGATTACATGACAGAAATAATACAGAGAGATAGATTTCCATATATAACTCTATCTGAACATTAAAGTGCGTAATTATTATGCATTGAAACCTGTATACCAAATTAAAAAAAATACATCTTTATGTAAATAAAAGAAGCTATAATTAAAAAAAAATACTGTTGTTATAATAATCCTACTAATATTATAAACGCGAAAGTTTGTATGTATGTATGGATGTTTGTTACTCTTTCACGCAAAAACTACTGAATGGATTTTGATGAAACTTTACAATAATATAGCTTACACATCAGAATAACACATAGGCTATAATTTATAAAGATATAGTGTGAATTATCTAAAATATAACGATAACTGTCAAGTAAGTAGGAAAAAAATCTAAGAAATTGACATTCGAAATTTAAATTCTATCCTACTATCTTACTAATATTATAAACGCGAAAGTTTGTATGTATGTATGGATGTTTGTTACTCTTTCACGCAAAAACTACTGAATGAATTTTGATGAAACTACAATAATATAGCTTACACATCATAATAACACATAGGCTATAATTTATAAAGATATATGGTTTTCTATCATCATTATCACAATTTTCCATCACCACGCGGGTGAAACCGCTGGGCGCAGCTAGTATATTATATTTCTAAAAAGTGTATTATTTTATTTCGAGATAAAGATACCTTCTAAGGTTCACCGCCATACTGTTATACCACGAACGCCGCCATATTGAACATAAGATAATATTAATATTTTTTTGAAACTATGAGTGCCATTTAGACGTTGCGTTTCGTAGTAAAATCCTAGCTGCCAAATCGTAGTACGGTTGGGGGCAAAAACATGGTCTGACCGTGGCGTTTTCGACCTCGGTTAACCCGGAACTCGGTTAATCGGGGCTAGGATAACCTCGACCCTACTGTATATGCTTTTCAAACAAGAAGTTGAAATCAAGAATTATTCTTAAATGGTGAACTTCGCTGACTTCAGTGATCGGAAAAATCATTAAAAACAATAGGTGTACATTATAAATAAGATAAAACGAATTAACCGCGTAAAGTTTGTAGCACCCGACGTTTCGGCGATGTTGCAACCTCCGTTGTCCAGGGTAGACGGTCTACCCTGGACAACGGTAAAAAACTTCACGGGGTAAATTCGTTTTATCCTAATATATGTCAAATAACAGCGATATAGTCTTCGATTTCAATAGGTGTACATATATAATTAGATCTTGTTAAACATAATAAATGGCGTACATACCTGTATGGGTTTTCCTTGGTTTTGAATTGAGGTATGATAACGTTGTTTGAAGGCTGAATCGGAGGGGGGATGAGGGGCAGGGCGAGGGGGGCCGGCGGCGCGGGGGGAGCTCGTCCACTCGGCGGTTGTACCGGGGGCGGAGGAGGGCCATTCATCTGTGGGAAACAATTCAAACAAAAATATTTCAAAAACGTCGCAAAAATATGTCAAAAACCCGGTTTATATACCCCTTTCTACGAAGCTGCCGGTCTGTCTACTGTATATATGTGTACATGTATGTATAGACAGGGTGCCTTGAAGTGAGTAAATTAGTAGGAGCAAATGAACAAACTCTTGATTTGAAATCGGAGACTATCGCGGTTGTTTCACTTTATTAATAAGATAAAAACGAATTTACCGCGTGAAGTTTGTAACACCCGACGTTTTGGCGACGTTGCTGCCGCCGTTGTCAATGGTAGGCTGAAAGAGTGTTGTTTGCACGGCGGATTTTAAAAATTTGCGCGCGACGAGCCCGCCCTCAATCTACACAAATCTACACAATTATAATCTACACAAAGGCGGCAGCGGTATGCGGCCTACCCGCGGAACAACGGATCGACAGCTCTTTCTGCAACGTCGCCGAAACGCCAGGTGTTATAAACTTCACGCGGTAAACTCGTTTTTCATCTTCTTTTAACCTTTTAATTAAAAAAAAAGAAGAATAACTTAAATTTTGAAGAAAAGTTTGAGAAGCATTGAGCGAGCTGCGTCATCTAGCGGTAGGTAAATATATCGCGAATAAACAATATTCTCGATATTTTACCTACCGCTAGAATGGCGCTGCGCGCTCAAACCTTGAAGTTGTAAAAAAATGGTCGATTTTGAAATACTTGTTTTTTTCAAAAAAAAATTGTTTCTCCAAATCATTATTAAAAACTTACTTATTCACGCCTTACAACGTACCTACTTACTTATTCACGCCTTACAAGGGTGCCGGTATATATTTTTCGCCGAATTCTATGAAATAATTCGTACTGGAAAGAACCGCCAATGAAACCAGATGGCAACTTTTTGGCAGCATCATTGTCAAAATAGCAGTGGTGAAAAGCGATTATCAAGCTCGGCTGTTTAATTATGTGCTTCTCTATGTATACCTAGTTGTTTACAAATCTTTAGTGTCAACTACAAAGAGCTGTCAACTACAACGAGCTGTCAACTACAACGAGCTGTCAACTACAACGAGTGAGCCCGTCACCCCAGGAAGTTTTAACGAAATTTATCGTCCTGTAATCATAATCATAATCATAAGTTTATTATTCAAAATAGTACGAAATCGTAACTTTTTGACGTCAATAATGCATACAAACATACATAAATGATAAAAAATTAAGATATTGTGACATTATAACAAATTATTGTGACATATAACGTGATATTAACCAGGTATCATCGAGGTAACCATTTTATTTCCAAGGGTCTTTGTCGTCTAGATAATCATTTATTTTATAGTAGCCCTTTGAGTACAGCTTCTTCTTAATAAATGACTTAAATTGTATCACAGATAAATTTTGCATGTTTACTGGGACTTTATTGTAGAAGCGTATACATTGCCCTTTGAATGATTTTGTGGTTTTGGAGAGTCGACTTTTATGGTCAGCAAGTTTATTTTTATTTCTAGTATTGACACCATGCCTATCAGAGTTTTTTAAAAACAGTTCTTTATTTTTATGCACATACATTAAGTTTTCATAGATGTAATGAGACGCAAGTGTCAAAATATTGATTTCTTTAAATTTTCCGCGTAACGACTGTCTAGCACCCAATTTATAAATAGCGCGGATGGCTCGTTTCTGTAGTATAAATATTTTATCAGCGTCAGCAGCATGACCCCACAGCAAGATGCCATACGACATCAAGCTGTGAAAATAGCTGCGGTAAACCAGCCTCGCGGTGTCTATATCTGTTAAATTACGAATTTTTTTACAGCATATGCCGCAGAACTTAGCCTGTCAGCCAATTTCTTAATGTGTGGTCCCCATTGTAGCTTTTTATCTAAAGTGATACCAAGGAATACAGTGGAATCGACCAGTTCTAGGCTCTTATTTTTTATGATAATATTTGGCCCTATCTGCTTTACATTTGGAAGTGAGAATTTTATACACCTTACTGTCTCCCGTAAGGTGAGCGCAGAAGACTTGGGACATCTTGCCAGGTACATAATTGCATTAACTATGGTGGCAGACCGCAAGAGGCTGTAATACATCGTTACAGGACCTCATATTCGCAAGGATCGCGAATTTTCAACTTTTCATGATTACACACAAGAAAATATCTGAGCAATAGCAAAAACGACAGAAAGATAAGTGATAAGCCATATATAATTGAAATGCCAAATCGACTATATTAGACGAAGCGCGAAGTCGACATCGTCATTCGTAATTGGCCACTGCCAACGGTGGGACGTATTTCCTTGTCGCCGCGGTATACCTATACATCTTTATGTATATATTGAAAGCGCGCGGGCGCGTGGCATTGCAAAAATATAAAAATTTTTAGTCGCGTTAACTCGGAAGGGAGCCTTAAGGAGATACGTGAAAAACTGTCGATCAGATCGAATTGAATTAGCAATATATGCACTCACAAAACCATACGCACTACAGATACACATACACACCCACACACACATACACGCACAAACACACTCATACACACACACGCTGATTATGTAAAAGGAATAACATTGCTTTGAATTAAAACTTACTTGAATTTGGAATTCCAACTCAGAATTAAGTTATCAAAGTTCAAAGTAGGCGTTGAGAGTTGTCAACTGCTACAGGGGAACCAGCCACCCCATTAAGTTATAACGACATTTGTCATTTTGTCTTCCATGGAGTGAACGCAGAGACAAACGCAGTCCACAGTCTAACTATATGCAAACCAGGCCGTAAGAGTCCAATGCCTTAAAGGCTTACCTCGCGCACTTACTACCATATTTGTCCGTTTTTCTCCGCCTTCCCGTCTGGTCTCAGTTCTGAAGTCGCTTGCGCGGCCTCAATTTGATGTTCAAAGTGGCCAGTGGGAAAGAACGGCAATAGTTAGCCGGCAATAGTAATAAAGGCAAGAACGGCAATAGTAAAGGTAAGAAGCTATCACATTTTAAAAAACAAGATTTCAAAATTGCTCTATCCCGAGTCAACCCTGGGTGCAGCAGCCATGCCATTGCGGAACTTAGAACGGGATATCATAATTGAATGCTATACATAATTTCGTGTTTGTGCCGCTGACCTTTGGAGGAGTACCCTCGTTGGAAGCCAACCCTGGATGCAGCAGCCCTCTGCGGTGAAACTTAGAACGGACTATCATAATTAAGAACATATACAAAATTTCGTTTCTATGCTGTTGACGGTGGAAGAGTATCCTCGTCGGAAGCCGATCCTGGGTGTAGAATCAGGCCATGCTCACCATAAAAAATGCATTGTCATCGGAACTGAACCAACAAATAAAATGTCAACTTCATAGAATAAGAGGAAGTGGTTCTAATTCACCTTGTAAGATTTTACCTAAACAACTAACAAACATTGCAAGGTAGGTAATAGAGGTTTAAGGGGCAGCGACCAGAAAGTGCAAGAGTTTTGTAAAAGCCGATACTTTCAAATCGGACAGTATTTTGGCCATATGCTGGGGTAGAGTCAGCAGGCCAGACTCCGGGACTCTTGGCGCTGGCGTACTAGGAAAGGTGTAATTTCAATTAGTACCCTCAAAGTGTTTTGGAAAAGCTGAAAATTCATCAGTAGACAGTGGATGTAATAAAGAACTCAAAACAAATGATCAGACTGTTTAACAATAGAATTCGTGGCGTCAGCATTAGTCCATACAAACCACAATAATGAAGTCCATTATATTGCGCGGCACATTAGACCGATGCGTAAAAAATAACTGACAAATACGTACCGGCGTATTTGCAAGGACATGTGAGGGACCACCCCTCACAAGACTGCAAATTATTCGATGTGAGGTGGTGGTGTCAACTTGCGAGTTAGCTCCGTATTTAAAGGCGGTTTTGATGAAGCAGAAGATGTTTATTGATTGAATCGATTGAATATTGCCAGTTATAACGCTTGCCGAATTAACGAGTGCCCGGATTACTTTATCGAGACGCGAGGGTTGCGCGACGGAGGTTATGTAGTAATAGTGGTAAGGAAAGGAAACCAAGGAGCCGGATCCGTTGAGCGACCTCGTAGAGGGTTACCGGATATGCCGTCGCTACCTTGGGGGACGGTGATCAATCGGGGACTGATAATTTGGTTGCTTTTTGGCCGGTTTATATAGGCCGTGCCAGGCCCGGACTGGCCATACGGGCAGATCGGGCAAATGCCCGATGGGCTGGAGTCGACGGTGGTCCTATCGTCGGCATATTGCCATACATGCGCACGCGCGAACGGTGCGGCAGCGCAGGGCGGCGCGGGCCGGGCTGGAGCCAGTGCATGCCAGTGCCAGTGCGACGGGGAGAGGCGAGCTCACGGCGAGCTGTATGCACGCAAATCCACGCAAGAACGAGACCGCATCGACCGCTTCGAAAAAGCCGAAGGAGTGTTTGTTGACAAATATTTTTACTCATTCATCTACTTCTAATGCAGTGGTGGTAACTGAAGAAGCAACTGTCAAATCACCTCCTGAATGTAATAAAGAGTTAATCAGTCAGGAACAGCAACTCGAACAGTTGAAGTGGACCTTAACTCTAGTTGCAGTTTCCACTTGAAGTTCCCTTCAATATGAACAGCATGGGCATGCCCCTCATTATTCTGCAAATGACGCTAATTGGGAACTAGATGAAAATGTAAATTCTTCATTTAATTATTTTGCACGTCCTGAAAACGATCAGCTGAATCTCTTTTCAAATGTCATCCCACGCAAGACATTATTGATCCTGTGTTACAGAAAGCTGTAAATCGTAAAGACGGAACCAATTGCAAGTGGCTGACCTACAGCAGTGAACAGTGTGCTTTGTTCTGTTCAGTTTGCCTAGCATTTTATGCAACTTCTGATACCAGCTCAAGCCCTTTTTTACGAGGAATGCAAGATAAGAGACATGTTCACATCAGAGTAAAGGAACACGAAAAAACTGAAACGCATCGTGCTTGTGCAGAAGCTTACATTTTGAGGTCCAATAAAAAAGACGTTCAAAGTTTAATTTTTGTCAACTTGGGTTGTCGACTACAGCGGGCGAGCCCGTCAACACAGGAAGTTTTAACGATTAGTCGTTCTATCTCCCTGGAGTGAACGTAGAAGACTTGGGTACAAAACAGTCCACCATCTAGCTACGACACAAGACCGTAAGACGCCAACGCCTTAACCGCGAGATAGCCAGGAATGTTACCTGGCGGGCCGACACTCACGCCCTTACTTCCAATTGTGACCAGATTACTCCGGTCTCTTGATTGGTTACGAGTTCGAGGTCGCTTGCGCAATCCTCTCCCTTACGAAGCGGTGAAACGGTATATACCGAATCTATCGCGGACCACAACGTCCTTTGCCCGGCTGTTTACCCAGGATCGGATGGCCGATGGTCGTTTCGTTTAATTTTTGTCAATCAAATGTCCTTACATCGAGCACAAGTGTGGAAAAGGAGAAATTTTCCAGAGAATAGACATTGTGAAGTTCATTGGGAAACGCGGATTAAGTTATAGAGGTGACCAACTGGAAGCAGCATATAGTCTCCAGGACATTACTGTAGACCACGGCAACTTTTTTGAACTCGTGGTACTCCTCAGCAAATATGATATCCATCTGAAAGATCACTTGAAAGAGTGCATTGACAAAAGTAAAACACTTCATGGTTTGCCAAAGGGGGGTAATGAAGGGGATCGTTATTAACGTTTTTGTCAAAAACAACTATTAATAAAATTATCCTAGCAGTCGGTGAACTTTTATGTAAGAATATTTGTCTGGAGGTACGAGCAGCTGGTATGTTTTCTTTGCAATTAGATACCACTCAGGATATTACGTGCAAAGACCAATGATCAATTATAATACGCTACGTGACAGATGCTCGTGTACATGAAAGACTTCTCGCTGTCGTAGAAAGTGAATCGTCAACTAGAAAGGATATGTTTTCCTTGATTGATGCAGTTTTAAAGTTTGTAAATGTACATAGATATAAAAAGATGCAACGGTAATTCAACGGACGGGGCAGCAAGTATTTTTCTTCATGGCTATCAAAAGAGTCTCCAGGTCAAATTCGCGTTTGGTGCTACGCACATGTACTGAATTTAGTATTAGGAGAAACTACTAAGTCGGTTATTGAAAGTGCATTATTGTTTAGTTTGTTGAATGACGTTGCAGTATTCCTTCGCGAATCGTATCCACGCATGGATGTTTGGGAAAAAACTAAAGAGGACGGTAACACGAAAAGACTCTCAACTATTGGCGAAACACGTTGGTGGTCAAAAGATACGGCCGTCAAGAAAATTTTTGGGTCATTTTCAAATCCAGACTCGTCTTTGTATGTAACATTGATCATGGCATTGGCAAGAATACAACAAAATGTGCACTTTAAGCCAGAAGTGCGTGTGAAAGCGAAAGCATACATAGAATCGATACTAAAATACGAAACGATAATTACAGCCAAAACGTTTTTAAGAATATTTGAAGTAACTACACCTCTCTCGAAATATTTTCAAACGGCCGGTTTACATATATTGAAAGCTCAAAATATGGTTTCACAATCGAGTTCGCAACTGAAAAAAATAGTCAGAGACTCGACACAGTTGAAACAACAACAAATATATTTGTGGCATGGGGTAATGAAAAGTTGGATAAAGTTGAAGACTATGGATATAGAAGTTCAATCAAATGTCCCTGAGAAAAGACATAGAAAAAAGAAATCTATGCCAGGCGAGTTGGTACAGGATGAAAGTGTCCGCGATGCACGCACTTCATATAAAGTAGGAGTTCATAACATTATTTTTGATACAGTTACTGCGAGCATGGATCGCCGATTTCTTGCAAATAAACAATTATATTCTGATTTTTCTTACCTCGATCCAAAGCGTTTCCCAGAAATAAGAAAAAATGGAAAAAATGGTCTTTAACCTGGTGAACTCGAAGAATTAAGCAGACACTTGACGAAATTTGATGAAAAAGCCACCAGCGAAAATTTGCGGATTCAATTGAAAAATATGACGTTGCATAGGGATAATTTTAAAAATTCAGAATTGGAAGATTATAAGATCATTGTAGAAGATAATGATAATGAAGGTACAGTAGAAACGACGTTGGATAACCAAGATAATGACACTTTCAAAGCATGTGAGATACGTAGTGCATGTAAAAATTGTTCGATTTGCTGTTTCAAAAATTTACATAGATTTAATCTATAGAGCAGTGCCTATAAGTCTATTGCCCTAGGCTATACATTTCTTCTTACATTACCATTAAGCCAGGCATGTAAAAGGAGTTTTTCTACCTTAAAAATTATAAAAAATCGTATGAGGAGCAGTTTGTCTCCTCAAAATTAAATTCGTTCATGTTGCTGGCGGTAGAAAAAGGTCTCTTAATGAATCTAGACTCTGACGAAATAATAGACTAAGTAGCCGAAAGCAGTGAGCTTCTCCGGAAGTCAGTAACTTACATACTTTGATAGATTTGAAACATTTGTCTTTAATAATAATAAATATAAATAGTATCAAAATATATATGTACTTCGTTTTTTTTCTAAGGGGCCGTCCGGCTTCAAAATGCCCGGGGCGATTTTATGTCCCAGTCCGGCCCTGGGCCGTGCAATGATGCAATTTGCAATATTCTGAGTAAAAGTATTGTTTCATCGTGCTGATTCATCGCTGCACGAGTCAAAATAATAGCTCAATTGTGTCAGTGGATTTCACTGGAAATCGATGCATTTGTTGATCGTATGTAGTGGACTTAAGGTCCGTTACAGACATCATTTTTGTGACATGTATGGAGTAATGCTGACGATCTGACCATTTGTTTCGAGTTCTTTATTGTCCACTGTCTACTGATGAATTGTCAGTTTTTCTAAAACACTTTGGCGGTAGGTACTAATGAAAATTATACCTTTCGTGGTACGTCAGCGCCAGGTGTCCCTGAATTTGGTCTGCCATTCGATGATTAAAATACTATCTGATTTGAAAGTATCAGCTTTTACACTTTTGCGTCGCTGGCTCCCCAACTATAAATAAAAGCTTGTAATAAACGAATGGGTGCTTACGAGGTGCGTCTGGTGGTGTTTGTGCGGCGGCGGCCTGGGCGCCGGGTTGGGCGGCTGCGGCGGGTGCGGCGCGTGCGGCGAGTGCGGCGAGGGCGGCGCGGCGGCCGCGGTCGCCGACGCGGTCGCCGCGGCGCCCGTCACGTGCAGCCGGTTGCGCAGCGT
The DNA here is from genome assembly GCA_944548615.1 of Micropterix aruncella. NCBI lineage: Eukaryota > Metazoa > Arthropoda > Insecta > Lepidoptera > Micropterigidae > Micropterix > Micropterix aruncella. The sequence continues at coordinate 11,621,966 of OX155960.1, forward strand.
CACCAGCTCCGTGCTGAGGCTGCGCAACCGCTGCTGCAGGTGGACCGCCTCGTTCGACGACGACGCGTCTACAACAAACAACACAACACCATCAAAATACTGTACGTTGCGTGTTCTACTTTGACGTAGATTTTGCGGCATTTTGAAAGGTCCAAACCTGATGAGCGAGACGAATCGTGACGTTTGAACGTCACTGAACTCAGTTACGTCACACCAAAACTTTTTAGGCAGGTAGCCGAGGACTTATGGGAAGGTTTTTGAGCGTGATGTCCCTTCAGGGAGGGGATCAACCTGATGGAAAGGTTAGTGGTGAGCGGTTTGGTGGTGAACGGTTTCGTGCAGCTTGGGCCACAAGATCCACTTTGTTCTCGAATCGGCTCAACTAACTATTCAGCTCCTATTCAGAAGCCTCCTCGTGTGGAAGGCTACCCCTGGTTAGACTCTCGCGTCTCAGGCCTCAAAGCTGGTGGACCGGTTTCTCCCGGCGGGATTGGACGCCACTGGACGGTTTGCGCACCATTCGGCGAAGCCAATCGGTTGTGCATTCTGACTAATTGCTGATGGAGCCTGGAGACTATGGATATACACTGTCTCTTACGCGGCGGGGGTGGATGTTGACCTGTTGTCATGCCACTCTTGACATGACCTTGGGCCACTCGATCCAGTATGGCACTACAGGAAAAGAACGCCCAGGTCCGCGATAAATTCTAATTGAATTACCGCCGTAATACAACAGGTAGAGGTCGCATAAACGACTTCGGACCCGTAACCAGTCGGGAGGACGGAGGTATCCTGAAGGTTAATTCCAGACGGAGATCCTTACCAGAGAAACCTACCAAAATTGGTAGTTAGGGGACGAGGCCGCCCGCTAGTTATCTTTCCCGGTGCCTCGCCGTAAGGCGTTGGCCTCTGACGGGATTGTTGGCGGAGCTAGACAGTAGATCGTCTTGTCTCTAAGTCTTCTACGTTCATCCCACGGCTGAAAGAACGATTACATATCGTTTTACCAGCCTGGGGTGACGGGTTCGCCCGTTGTATTCATCTGGTATTCATTTAGGTTATACGGCACCTACTTTCCGAGTTTCTTTACTTTGCAGGTTTTACTTAAATGATTCAATATTGTTCAGCCACTTATGCTGGAAGCTGTTAGCTCAGTCGTAGTTTGTTATGGATCCGTTTTCACTATTGCCCTTAATTAAACGCACTGTTAATTGGCCATCGTACGCTATCCACATTACAAGGTACCTACCTATAATACATCAATCAACGCAGATTCGAAAGAATACCATGATTCTTTACAAAATACCTATTTTAAAATTGCCGCGAAGGCAAATATGGTAATTACGCTAATGCATTAAAACAATTTAACATATTATCACTTAGGTTCTAGGCTAGTCTAGGTCTAGTGCCTAGTCTAGGCTGATGAAGCTTTGCAGGCAATGAGAATTGCTTAATGAGAGTTGCAGGCGAAAGCAGGAAGAATAATTTGTGTGGACGGTGTAGCCGTAATAATGCTGCAGCCAAAAGAGGGATGGAGAATGGTTCAAGGATTCATGGAAAACGTTTTTTTTAATTTTATTTTATATATAGGAAACTTACAGCTAATACAGGAGAAATACCTGAATTTTATTTATAGACTACAATGCCAGTTAAAAGTTTCCACTTAAAGATCGTAAAAATATACAGTCGCCTAGGAATGGGATAGGAGGAAGTGGAGGGGAATTAAAGTTATAAATTTTGTTTTAATAATATTTTATTTTATTATTTTATTATTAGAGAAATTTTATGGTTTATTTTAATATTGAAGAAAGAAAAGAAAGAAGAAAAGAAAAAATATAATACAATTATTTCACTCATCCTTAAATATTGCCTTTTAGAAGACCCGGAATAAGAGTCTTGAGCGCAGTCGCAGTTGTATTAAACAGGTCAATTTCGCTTACCTTGGTATTGCAGAAATGAGATACTCGATAAATGTAATTATTTTGGGCGTAGTTTGTGCTTACTTGAGGTAGATGAAATAAGTTGAATTGGCGGGAAGGCCGTGGGGGTACATGGAAATTTATAAGCTGAAGCAATTCAGAACAGTCTATAAAGCCATTTAATATCTTGTATAGGAATATTACATCTGAACTAACTTTTCTCATTTCTAATGGTATAAGCCCATGATAGTCACCAGCTTCGTTATTAAAATAAAGGAAAGGAAGAAACGTGATTAAAATAAAGGAAAAAGACGAGAATTTAGAGACGGAGAAAAGAAATAAATGACGAAAAACGCCGACGGTAGGCCGGAAGGCAGGTACGTCGACGCCATGAGGCAGAAGGGATTAGATTTCGCATATAGTAGATATTTAAAAATATATTCAGCAGTAAAAGTCAGTATTTTGTACTTAATAAAGTATGGTCTAGTATTCGGCTCAGCTTAGATTAGGAATTCCAAGTAGAAGACAAAATTGTTGAGAGCCCTGATAAGCGGTAAATCGGCAAGTAAGAGACCTTTTAGAAACCAGTTCCTATGAGACGTTGGCTGGGCTAAGAGAAGTCTTCCGCGGTGACCTCCGCGGGACCGCCTCGATGTCAGGTAAGGTCAAACCGCATCGGACTGACCGACGCCGTTATTTCACTAGCTATCTACCTTAATATTCATACATAAGTGCTATTCTAATAAATAATTTATACAATTAAATTGTCACAAACAAAAATCCAGTAGAAAAAACTGATAACATGACATGCCAAAAACTGTTGCCAGTGATCCTATTTTAATGTAACCTAACTAGGCTATAGCCTGTTCTAAGGCATTTAATAAAAAATATGTACAAATAGATAGTATTTAAATTACCATAACTGCTAATACATAATAATGAAAAAAAAATTGGCTAAAAAATAAAACTGATGTTTAATTTAGTACTTATAGAAGGAATAAAATAATCACATAAAATAACAAACAGTCGCGTTCCTAAAAACCATAAGAAAACGTATAACATCGTAAAAATATAAATAATATAATCGATGATTTATACATTTAATTATCATTAAATGTATATACATACCATTAAAAGAAAAAAAATATTTCTGCATAACTTTACTATTATACTATATAATATGATATAAGATATTAAACAAAATGTACTATATTGTAATATAATGCAAAAGAATAATACTATAATATATTTAGATCGTTATATTTATATATTTGTGTATGTATGTATATGTATGTGTGTATGTGTATATGTATCTATATGAGTACCTACGTCAGTTAGGCTTCTCCACCTAAGTCAGAAAATAAGTCGTATGCCCAGATACAGGCTATATTTGGCCTAGTCGGGTATGCGCTGGGCATGGTCATGTGAATGTGGGCCGTTGTTTCTTCGCACCATTACTTGATATGACCATTTTTATGTGCTTTATAATTATGTTTGAAACAAATAAAGAAATAAATAAATTCGGAGATGTATACTCAGTGCTCTATCTATATTAATTCTCCTTCCTTCATCAGCCAAGACGTAACAGATTTTTGTAATTGTGTTCAAAGTTTATTTAATTCCAAAAACCCCTATAGAGCTTACAATGAATACATGTATTATTTATAATTCTTATTTTAATCATATCTGGCAAAAACAAAATTAGAAATCTGAATGCCAATAAACTATACAAAATTAACCAGTACAATGTCAAAGTATTAAAACGAGATTTAAAGTAAGAATTAAGAAATATCTAAAAGAGAAATACCAAATCCACGACAAGTTACAAAAAAAGCCTTGATTGATTCAGCAAGAGCATTATACATTCTGGGAGCGATGAATGTGTATTTTTACACGGCTTCCCAACAAAAAAGAAGTGTAATGTGTTCAGGGTTCATTTATGTATTTTTTCCGTTTATTTATTCTACCACATCTTCTATCCTACGCTCAAACTGATATAGAAGTATGTGGTATTGTTAGAATTGTTATGTCATCCCGAGTGCCATAGGGTACCTTCATTGTCTAAATAAATAGTTGTCTAAATAGTTGTCTAAATGTCCAAATTTCCAAATGTCAATAAATTAATTTAAATATATCGTGGTTGGTGTCAAATGAAAGGCCTGATTGAGACTTTCCGAAAATATATAATTTATCTCTTTATGGATAAATACATAAACTACAAACCGTTTTAAAAATAAGTGTAAAAATACAGTAGTTCACTTTTTGTAACGGCAGGATTGTTTTTATTCTTCTTAATATATTTATTTGTCAGCTAAATTAGTTGATTTTTCAGACCAGGAGTGGCGAGATGTTAACAGGATAAGAAAGAATATTTTAACAATCTGCCAACTACGCAAACAAATACTGTCACAAAAAATAGTAATATGTTCTGAAAATAATTCTTTGTTGTTTTCTTTTATTTCGTTCTAATGTTGATTCTTGATTTATTTCACGTATATTTTTATTTTTGTTTCCGTATATACTTTATGTTGTGAAATACTTTCGTGAATTTGAGTGATATACTTTCGTGATATACTCCAATTTAGCGTATTGAAGTAATTTCATTGTCATGCAACAAATGGCTGTGTTGGTACTTTAAGTATTATCTACCAATTTATGATCATATTCGCTATATACTTCGACTTCTCTTCGACTTCGACTTGACTTCGACTTCGACTTCCATATGGTTATAGTTATTTTTTCAGGCCTAGCCCTGTTTCGGTGTTTGCCTATCCTCTTAGGTCTTTCTCTTCGGATATTACTGCATTTATAAATGAGAATCGTTGAGATATCGCTAAGATCTTACAACGCCATTAAGTATAACAGGTTCGAATGGAGAAAGTATTTTGATGATTTTGCCACAAACTATTCACCGTTACGACGGGTCGTCTTTTTTAAACTGTACAGCAGACTAGTAAATATATTAAAAGGAATAAAAAAACACGACTGCCCTTACAAAAAGTGAACTACTGTATTTGAAATATTTTTTATTACGGTTTTTTTTATGAAATATTTGTGGTTTATAAATTTATCCATATAGATACATACATATTGACGGAGTGTACTCAATCAGACCTTTCATTCGACAACAACCACGATATATTTACGTAAATTTATTGACATTTGGAGATTTGGACATTTAGACAACTATTTGCTTGATATTTTGACAGTTAAGGTACCGTATGACTTTCGGTAGGACAAAACAATTCTATCAATACTACATAATTCTAAATCGGTGCGAGCCGTTAGACGTTATCTATACTAATATCATATAGAGGTAAAGTTTGTGACGTTGCAGGAAGTAATCTCTGGATCTACTAAACCGATTTTGATATTTTTTACCATTAGAAAGCCACGTTATTTATGTCATAGGCTATATATTAATCCGAAAAATGAAAAGACTTTTTCGTGGTAGTCGGATTTCCAAAGAAGTCGGAAAAACCGGTCGAAAGAAAAGGTTTCTAACGAACGCTGACTTAACGATGACAGAACTTGATAATGCCTACAAAAAAAGTCAGCGACAGCATATGTGTAACTTTTATATTTAAGTCACAAAAAGTAGTTTTCCAAATAAAAAAAATAATTTAAATCGTTAGGTCATGTTTATTGGTCATATTATCAACAATTATGAATTCATATCAAAATAAGTTAATTTATCGTGTCAGGTGTTTAAAACAATAGCCTTTTCCCTTTTATTGCATATAATTTCACTTTTACTGCATAAATGGTTAAAGAGATAAGACACTCACAAATAAGCACTCACAGAAAGACACTCACAAATAACGGTAATATAGTCAAATTGGCATGCAAATATATACATACATATGCAGTAAAAATATAACCCTTCTTTTGGCAGTCAGGAAATAAATCATAGCACTCAGTACTACTGACCAAACCACACTCATAATTTCATCACAAGTAAAAAGTTTTACCGCCCAACGAAGAGGGCACGGGTCAGCTAGTGGTTGAATAAAGAAACAAAAAACGTACATAGATGCACCCTGAACACATTACACTCCGTTTTACTAATTCGTTTTACTTTCTTTAAAATGTCAAACAATCACGATAGGCTTCGATTTCATAACAAACATACAGCGTTTCGGTAATTACTAGTATTACAAATTACCTTGATGCTTGTCTCAAAATCAGGAGATGTGGCCACAATTTCCTTACAAGGGACAGAGAACGGTTACTGCAGAATGATACACAACTGCACTGAGAAAAATATTGGACCACTTCTTACATTATCATGTTGTTATCACGTTTTATACAGAATATCGATGTTTCAATCGTAATTTTGTTGAAACTACTATACTCGATTATGTGTATCAACATTTTACTTACGGTTAATACGGAAATAACAGTAGACTGTAGATTCAACATGATTCATGCGTCCGACTATAATCGTACGTATACTACTACATGCTGTCATGTTAGAATCGAGATCCCCAGGTGGTGACGCAATGAATTAACTATATGTTTTAAAATTATGGCACGGTAACTACCATCACCGTTACGCGTCATGATAATTCATACATATGGAACACAGTCCGCGTTATACACTCGATTATATGTATCAACATTTTCCTTACGGTTAATGCGGAAATAACAGTATATCGTTTCAACATGATTCATGTGTACGACTATAACTGTACGTATAATATTACGAGCTGTCATGTTAGAAGCTATATCCCAAGGTCGCGACGTAATGAAATAACATTATGTTTTAACATTACGACAAGGTAACAATTGTCACGCCAACACGCCGTTACGGGTCATGTTGATTCATACGTATGTATGAACCACAGTTCGAGTTATATACGAAATCCTTGTTGAAACATGCGTATTTCCGTGTATTACATCGTTATATTGTTCTCAGTGTAATCAGCCACAGAAATACTGACCGTCTTGACGTTCGGCTGTTCGGGTTTACTTGGCTCCGCTCGTGTAGCCCTGTCCCTTTCTGACTGTGGGGAGAATTTCTTCAGGATGCGGCGGAAATTCCCTTGGCAGAGACATCACACACACTGCGCACGCAAAATCAAATAAAAAATTGATAGTACGACGCGCCCTGCCCCCGGATTCTGAAGCGACGATACGATACACGATTCTCGTCACTCGTCGATATTTGTGATTCCGAAAGCGTTTTGACAGTCCTTCAATAGACAGAAGTATAGTAAGCATAGACGACAGCGCTTGAGGTGTCGTCTGCATGTCGTATATCTAAGAGATAGCTGGGAAACGGAAGTAAATATCCCCATTCAACAATAATTACCGACGTTTCTCACCCAAGATGTTCGATATTTGAATACAGCTCCAAGAAATAAGGATATTCGATGTAATAAATAAAGGACGCGTTAGGAATTGCTTTCAGCTAAAAGCACTATAAGCACGCTCAGAGTCCGGTCCGACTTAAGCATACGTCGCTCACCGCTTGCGCTTGGTAAACGGCCGACCCCGGCCAATCCCAACACGTTGGTTCTTCCCATTCTTCTCTATGGACCGGAAACGTGGACGTTACTACAATCGGACCTCAACAAGTTCGAAGTCTTCCAAATGCGATGCTTGAGGCAGATTCTCGGTGTCTCACTCCGCGACCGAATTCGAAACGAGACCATTAGAGAAAAATGCGATCTACTAACAACGATCGAAGAAGAAGTACAAAAACGTCGGCTACGATGGTTCGGACATGTTTGCCGCGAATGAACGATAATCGCTTGCCACGTAAACTTCTTTGGCGAGACCGTCCGACAGAATGAAGAATTCAGCGATCGGCACCGAAGAAAACCTGGCTAAATAACATCAAAGACGACCTTAAGAATCAACTATTATCGGCTAGGGATGCTCGAGACGTGGCAAAAAATCGTCAAGAATGGAAGCGAATCGTGAATGGAGTACGAGATCCAGCGGCACCGAGAGCAGCGTATTGGCTGCGAGGGCGACCCCCTCCCCAATCGCCGGCTACGGAATAAATAATAATAATAAATAAATAAATAACAACATGTCGGGATGGGATTCACGTGACAAGTATCAAGTTCCGAGATCAGCCGACGATTCTGAAACAGAATCAATCAAGTCGTCGGATCAAGGACGATATTGACTTCAATGTTCGCCACTTCAGAATCCCGGGGTTACATGCTAGGCGCTGTAGTGAAACATTTTTTTCAAATAAGTGAATTTGGCGCCCCCTTAAATTGAAGCCCGGGCTGGTACCCCGGCTTGCCTTCCCCTATATCCGGGGCTGCGTGGAAGTGACAGGTAGTGTTGAGCAAATTGCGACAAGAGCAAAAGTCGAATTGAGGTGGCCAAAGACGTGGAAATAACGGTGGAAGATGCAGAAAGTAATTGAAGCGACTCAGAGGCGAGCCGCGACTGTAATTTGCCTCCCCCTTCCCCTCTCCCTCCTTCTTGCCCCTTCTTCTTACTCCTGCGCGGGAGTTGGAAAGAGATGTGTTATTATGGTAATTCTTTGTCGAGTCGAGCGCACGGCGCAAAGCTCTCCTCGGCGCGGCGGAGGGCACCTGTCTTCCGACTCTTGACATCGCGAGCGACACGCTCTCCGTCATACTATGTACATATAAGCGCTCTCACGATTCTCGAAGTGCGACATGACACCGCGACAGATTGCACTGTTGAGCTAATGGGAGCTAACGGGCCCATGATGAGGTGGCCACGATGACCCATGTGTTCAGGGTCGGTCACACTCACGGGTCAACACCCATCCGATGGCCTCCACGCATGGGGTGCCAACCTAGGTAGGACACTGGGTCAACCAGTCTCCCCTGGGAATCAAACCTCTGGCGCTCCTGGACGGTCTGCGCACCGAGCGGCGGCGGACCGCGCAAGCGACCTCGAACTCGGAACCAATCGAGAGACCGGAGAAATCTGGTCACAACTGGAAGCAAGGGCGCGAGGGTCGACCCGCCAGGTAACATTACTGGCTATCTCGCGGTAAAGGCGTTGGCTTCTTGCGGGTTGTGACGTAGCTGGACGTTGGATTGTTCTGTCCAAAGTCTTCTACGTTCACTGCAGGGCGACAGAACGAAAAAATCCTTAAAACGTCCTGTGGTGACGGGCTCGCCCGTTGTAGTTGACACCGCAAGTTGTTAGTCAAAGTGCACAATCGATTGGCTTGCGCCGCACGGTGCGCAGACCGTCCAGGAGCGCCAGAGGTTTGATTCCCAGGGGAAACTGACCAGGGCCACAGTCCTACCCAGGTTCGCACCCCGTGCGTGGAGGTCGTCGGATGGGTGTTGACCCGTGAGTGTGACCGACCCTGAACACATGGGTCTTCGTGGCCAACCCATCATGGGCCCATTAGCTCCCAAAACAATTCGCTCGACAGAGTAACAATTCGCTGCAATCTTACCGAGTTGAGCTCAGCTAGTCATCTCGCTCGCACAAATGGGCTTTCAACGGGGCTTTCAAAATCAGTGGTCATTTCATTTCTGTGGCAAATTACGCAAAACAATATATGTATCAATACGACTTTTGTAATGACGAATAAGCCAGGCTTGCATTACATGAAGTAGAATGCGAGCATGTTCCGTATTTAGTTCCATTTGTATTAAGCAAGTGACAGAGCAGATTTTTATTGTATAATTTCAATTGATTTGTGGTTTTTATTGCCTGATAAACAATGGAGGAAATTGTCCCTTGCGGTGAGTTCTGTCTTAACTTGATTTCACTCGCTCAACCAAATAAAACGGCATTTATTAAAGCAATCGCAGGTATGCGACTGCTGATAAGTATATGTTAAATTCTGTCTAGCAGTAGTATGCCTTCAGTGTGCTTTATTGAATCTATGACACAAGCACTAAATTTCAAACTGAACATTGAAGTGTAAAGAAATACCACTCTTTTTTACTAAAAACATAGTAAAAAACACAAAAAGGTACGTCGGGCTTGCCCCATTCATCAACCCTGGACACGCCACTGTATGATAGAGTATTTGCAAAACCTATTTAAACAAAACTACTTTACTATCCTATAGAAAGTTTACAAAGATTGCATGAACAACTTATAATAGAAATAAAATAAGCATGGTAATAATAGGTAAGTGGAAAAATGGGGTACACTAAGCAAAAAGTATATGACTAATTGAAAATTAATGTTAATTACATATTATTGTTGATTACATAACGTACTAAAAAAAATTTGGGTTTTGTAATCATCTAGAGTTGTCAACTACAACGGGCGAACCCGTTACCTCAGGAAGTTTTCCCTGGAGTGAGCGCAGAAGACTTGGACAAACAGTCCACCGTCAAGCTCCGCCACATGCCCGTAAGAGGCCAACGCCTTAACCACGAGATAGCCAGGAGTGTTACCCAGCGAGCTTATACTCACGCCCTTACTTCCAATTGCGACCAGATTACTGCAGCATCTCGATTGGTTACGAGTTCGAGGTCGCTTGCGCGATCCTCTCCCTTACGAAGCGGTGAAACGGTGTATACCGAATCTATCGCGGACCACGGCATCCTTGGCCCGGCTGTTCACCCAGGATCGGGTAGCCGATGGTCGTATCAAGAGCAGTCGCCGTAAGGTCCGCAACCACCCCCGCTCTGCTTCCAGACTCCCCCGACTGTTAGTCAGAGTGCACAATCGACTGGCTTACCTCGCACGGTGAGCAGACTGTCCAGGAGCGCCAGAAGGTTGATTCCTAGGGGAAACTAGCCAGAGTCCTGCCCAGGCTCGCACTTCATGCGTGGAGGCCGCCGGATGGGTGTTGACCCGTGAGTGTGACCAACCCTGAACAGAATGGGTCTTCTTTGCCAACCCAACAAGGGCCCACTTGCTCCCGGGTTTTTGTAATCAGTCCTTTATAAGAAACTATTAATTATCAATGTTACTATAGATGGCCAGATAAATTGCTATATAATTAGCCGTCAATGCTATCAGGGCCACCTGCATTAGTCCGTTTCAGATGGGTTGCCAAATCCTTCTATGGAGTCGAGCAAAGGAATACCGGTATGACATAATAAAATAAAGTCTTATAATACATTAGGATTCGAATTAGTTAGATACATCTTAAGAAGTAGGAGATATGTGTGGTCGAATCTTTAATTAAATTCATTGAATCATTAAATATGTCTAATCCTTTACACTTAGTATCAAAAACACGAAACATTCTAGTGAGAGGTCTATTCGAAGCGACATTGCTATTGCAAGCGACGACAGAAAATGTATGAGAGCTCCTAGTTATATAGTCGTGTTGGCACACGAAATTGCACATTTGCTAGACCAGCTGGGCTGTCTAGACGATTGTGCAACAGCTTACGTAGACACGTTATATTGTTAACGGTCCTGCGTGTTTTAAATCTATGAGGGTGACGCGCAAATTATTAGAAACCATTATTAGACTTGAGTGAGAGACTTTCTGGAGTGACTGTGCGCTGAAACTACGTTCTTGATTAAAAAACAAATTACAGTATTCAGTATTCAATTTATTCATTCAGAATATACAATGAAAGCATGAATAATCCATTAAAGCTAGTTATCGCAAATTAGAATTCGTCAGTTGCTAGTAATATATTGATATAGATATAAAACTATTTAAGCAGAAATATTAATTTGACAGTAGTGTTCACTAAAGTCGGTTTTATACGGCAGACAAATTAAAAAAAAAACAGAACTGATTCCATGTAGGTACATGGGTATACATATTAAATAAATAATTATTATAAGGATATTAATAGTAATCCCAGGCACTCCACATATTAAATATTAAATTGATAATATTTTTATTTTTGTTTTTTTATAAAATCAAACCATAAAACGAAAATGAGGTAGCTGAAAGTTACATATTAATGTTAATCACATTTGAAAGAATTGTCATGCTTAAAAATTCACCCAGCTTATAGACAGCATGTCTGGATTGCAGCTTTTGTTTAATAAACCTTTCAAACACATTTGTTTCCATCTTTCCTGTGGAGAGTGGTAGTCGGTTGTTAGGCTTGAAGCTCGAATATCCAAAGGACGTTTGTGTTTGTGTAAGGCGCACTTTAGGCAGGACCACATCATCACGTCTGCGTGTATTGTGGGAGTGCATATTCCCGTTTACCCATTGGTTGTTAATTTTTTAGCATACAGTAGACATTTTAAAACATATTCAGAGGTAAGCGTCAGTATTTTGTACGTTCGTAATGTATGGTTCGCAGTGCGTGTCACGGGATACTTCTGCAATTGCTATCAGTGCACTTTTCTGCAAAATAAGAACCCTAGTCTGTGGCATTCCCCCATGTCAATATACCATAAGTCATTTTGGAATATAAATAGGCTTGATACGCAGTTATTGCAGCGATTTCGCCCGCTAAAATTGTATTCTTTTTGATCGCATATATTGCCGAAGGGGGCGCACAACACATTTCATTAATATGGATGTTCCAGCTGAGATTATGATTGATCATGTAATCATGGATCATGCAATAAATGCTGGACCAATAAAGAAGAACATTTTTTTATCCCTATCGCAGAAATGCGCCAATAACTGCTATCAAATGCATACCTAGATGTTTATCGGTGCGTCTAGAGAAATATGTTGCGTATTTTATGCGAAGTCTATCGTAAAAAGTAGATATATGATAATACAAACTGTCACTCTCTCGATAGTATACGAGAGAATCAAAAGCTGTTTCTTTAAGGAAAGCTGGTGTGATAATGGCTCGCATAATTAGATGCGCACTGCATTCCGCAGCCGAGTCATTAAATTTAAGCGTTTATCGACCAGATGACGCGATTCCGTTAGCGGAAAGGATTTAGACAATTTATCATGCGGGTGCATATATGCAAATAAAATAGGTTTATTTATTATAGTACGAGTAATCTCTATAAAACGAACCAGAAGTCATATTGATGGGTTTTTTCTATTCGGGGTTATTTATTACTTGTCTTAAGTATTGATTTTATAGCGTATTCGATTGCTTAATGCCGTACTTGACTTTTTTTACACCCCTTCATTTTAATGTAATGCGTATACTGATTATTTCATTTGTTGATTGTTTTAGCTTGAATTAATTATTTTATTGATTGTTTTAGTTATATGGTATCTAATATTTAAATGTAATTACAATGTATTTAGATGCTTCTTGGATAAAACATTATAAAAATTAGTTTCATTGATTATCTGATTATTGAGATTATTGCTTTTGTTTGATCATTTCTGATATTGATTATTTTAATTGTCGATGGTTTTAGTTTTACTGCTTGTTGATTGTGCCTTTTATAGCTTCTACTTTATGAAGTTTCTTCTAAAACGAAATGTTGTATGCTCTCTGGGCAGTTTGTTACTTAAACATTGTATGTTTTTTAAATAATTCACACAATAAAGAACTTGAACTTGAATTTGTACTACGATTTGGCAGATACGATTTTAATAGAAAAAGCAACGTAGATAGTATTTATTATCAAGTTTCAACAAAAGATTTTTTTGCTATATCGCAGCGCAAATGTGGCAGTCTTAAGCCACATGATCGCAGTATGGAATATCTTTTTAGATACACTAGTATTGAAACAAACTTAATACAATAGTGTCATACGGTAATAAATAATTTTACCCCTTGTAGAGTCGTATCTTGAAAACGCTTGAAAAAACCTTTTTTCAAGTATGGAACCTCTTTTGCACTTCACAAAAAGTATGGCAAATATATTAATTAACATTATCATTGTATATAGCTGCTCCTAATGTAGCTGAAATACAATTGCCGGCAATATTGCTAGCAATGCCAGCTATACTTTGCAATACACGGCAATATTTTTTGTATCTCCCTGTCATATATGTTGTGTGGCCGAAGCATTTTTATATGTTGCTGTCTTGTTGCTGGACGATCGTTTCGCAATCGAGAATACCGCAATATTGCCCGGCCATCTTTATTGTTGTTTCGTTTTGCGGCAGTGCGTCCCTTTCCGATACGTTGCACGATGCACGGGAAACATTAGATCTTCGATTTCTATTCATACCATCTGATGATCAATTATTTTCATGTATAAAATATTATTATCTGTTCTGATATGTCGTCATACACAACTGCGTGAAATAATTGACATTATTTATTACTGTGTTGAAATGTTTATATAGGTACACATCATTGATAAATAATTGTGCTGTAAATTTATTATTAATAGTGAATTCATACGGAGAAGATCTTTCAATATGTATACAATTATCAAAAATATTCAGACTTAAATATATAAAATGTCGCGCCTATTAAGGTAAGGGCGAATCTACATCCTTGTTTTTTTTTGTTTTCAATTTTCTTTTAAAACAATATAAGCCGCCGCGCCACGTATGATTTCGTAGGCCATTGTTGCCCGATTGTATAGCCCGTTTACGAGACAAAATTATCGTACATATTTTTGCAGTAATATTGCCGAGAATGGCCGAGATATATATTTTAAAGCCACATGCGGCATTCAAATGTTGCAGTGGTGGACGGGATATAGGTAGTTGTCGATATTGCGGCCACATGTTGCCGTAAATGTATAGCCCGTTTAGGAGCACCATTACACACCTTCCACGATTTAAGTGCCATACTGTAACAAATCGTTTTACATTATTAAATAAATCTGCTTCTTTGCAGGAGTGTAGCGGTTATTTGAAATCGTCGAAATGTATTTATTTATTTATATATTGGTCCACAAAAAAATTACACCGTTAGCGCTTAACATAGCTTGTGTTGCTTCTAACTAGGCAGAGCCTGTTCTAAAGAGAATACCAATACAAATGATAACAAACTACATACATAACTTCCAAAATAAAATAAAAAAATTTGAATCATATCAAGTTAAAATGAAATTCTCACTACACCAAAATAATATTAGAACTATAAACAAGTAATACTAAATAATAATGTATAATATATATAATATATATAATAACAATAATAAATAATCATTTATAATAATAACTAATAACATATAACAATTAGTAAAAATAGGTATATAAAATATACAGAAAAATAATTGTAATGAATGTTTTCTCCGTCTCTCTCCTACCAGGGTTTATTAACCATAATGTAAGGTGATATTTTTGTTGGTTGCTGCTAATTTCCAATATGTTCTCTTTACTCATGATATTAACCATTCTTGGAGCAAAAAAGCTGTAATGACGTTGTCCAAAAGACGGTAGACGTTTCGGCACTTCAAAGTTTCCCTTATAACGACCTGATCTCTCCCTGTTTTCCGGAGAAACACAATATTCGTCTTGTAAAGTAATGCCGTATGGCATAGTAATTTTCGTAAATGTTTATTTCAAAATAATTAGTTTAAAAAAACTATTAAAAAGTTATTGCTTCATGATAAGAAGCGTACCTCAGCAAATATAATACTCAAATTGATAACACAGAAAAGCATTTTTTAAAATATACTTTTTTAACGGCTACTCATTACCGATAATATAAACTATACCCTACAAAATAAGGATTACCTTATATCTATCAAACAAAGGAAAATCTACGATTTAATAGAATAAAAAAATGATAGTACCATTGATCATAATATAGTTGTAACTTTATAATCAATGATAGTACTATGAATGCTCCCCATTTCAGCCCCCCCCCCCCATTTTCCCCATTGAAAGCCAGCAAGCATTTTACAGACACGCTTCTTCTTATTATTTTTTTGTTACAACTGAAACAAAAGCACAAACAAATGCAGTGAATTTGTAGTTTGATTTCCAAAAATCTTTTTGTTTTTGTTTTCAGCCTTTTTGTTGGCATTACTTTACAACTAACAAGTATATTTATATACTCAGTTATATGTTTCAACTTTTGGATACGTTGACTACAACGGGCGAACCCGTCACCCCAGGAAGTTTTAACGATAATGAGCCTTCTGTCTCCCGTGGGGTGAGCGTAGAAGACTTTGGGACGATACAAATCTACCGTCCAGCAAAGCCACGAACCCGCCAGAGTCCAACGCTTTACGGCTAGGCACTAGAAGGTATGCCTGTAAGCCACCTCGCACCCTGACTACCAGTTTTGGCAGGATATCTCCGTTTGGAAACCTTCAGATACCTCCGTCCTCCTGACTGGTTTCGGGACCGAAGTCGCTTGCGCGGCCTTGACCTGCTGTATTACAGCGTTAATTCAATATGAATTTATCGCGGACCTGGGCATAGGACTCGAGGGATCGGGTGGCCCATAGGTCTTCAAGAGTGGCATGATAACAGGTCAACATTCACCCCTGCTGCTTATGAGATAGTATATTGCCATAGTCTTCACACTCTTTTAGTAATTAGTCAGAGTGCACAACCGATTGGCTGACGACGCACGTCCAGTAGCTCCGGAGGGCAATCCTCCAGGGGAAACTGCCCTTCTCAGGGTAGTCCCTCACAGGAGGAGGCTACTCAATAGGAGCTGAATCTTGAGTTGGGCCAATCCGAGAACACATTGGTTCTTATGACCCAAACTGCACGAAACCATTTGCTACCACTATTCGCTATGTTTGGACAGTTTACGTAGTGAACATAAGAGTACATTCATTGGAACTACGAGTGCTATCTACACGTTGATTTTCGTACTAAAATCCTAGCTGCCATTTTCATTGAGCAATCTAGTACCCTATATGATCAATGATAATACTTTATTAGAATGAAAACATAAGAACCTCATAATCTCGAATTAACTATTAGTTGTATAGATAGTTATCATCCCAAGACAGTAATCTTCTCCTGTAACAATCGATGCAAATCGATTCAAATTGCAAATAAAAAAAAAATAAAATCTGCGAAATCGAGCTAACGGCCCGCGCGACGCGTAGATGTTTGATTGCAAAGATTCCTCGCAAAAATAAGTATTTTATAAGAGGCCATCACTTTTAATTGATAAACCGCTGGGGTGTTAGAAATGTCGTAATACAAATTAATTAGATTTACGATGGTGACATTGTTTCAGCGCAATAACGTTACGAGTTCCGCAATAGCTTGTTGGTGTCAATTGCTGGAATACGGGCACCACACCAAGCGGCTCTTTTCATATTGCCTAACTAAAGTTTTCAAAACTTGCATCTGCGAGTGATTACAAGGACATGCGTTTGTAGCTGGGCTCTTAATAATAATAATAATAAACCCTTTATATGTTAGTGATAGTGTTATTGCCTAAAGTACGCTTGACTAAATATCAAAAAACATTTTTATATATTAGTTTTAAATTGTTCAAAGCTTTGCCGTCATCGACGAGATCATTGCCATCATTGAGATGGCAGCATATAAAATCTGCTTGAAAAATCAGTTAGTCAAACATGCCCTTTACAAACTGGACGATTTTTATGATATTGCGTCCACAATTGCTTGATTATAAATAACCAAGTATATGACTATACTTTCGCATTAAGTTTTAGATTTCATTGACATTGTTTTTAATTACGCATGTTTCAGAATTTTTCTTTTTCATTGTATTGATTATTATTTATTGTTTGATTATTAATTATTTTGAAAATTTGACTATTTTTAAGTAATCACCTCTGATTACAATTATTTTTTTTCCTTTTAATTAATCAAAGCGGTTTTATCATTCAGTAAGTTATGATTATAAAATTTGATATTTTCCTCAGTATTGTGTAATGCTTTTATGGAATGAATGAATGAATGAATGAATGATGATGATGATGATGATGATGATGATTTGCACTTGAAATTTAAAATACAACATGTGAATTAAAAACACGACTGCGTTACAAACAGTGAAATACCGTATCCATAATTATAGTGGAATAAAAAACGGAAATAGATGAACCGTGGATATACTACCCTCTTTTTTTTTTGTTGGGCAGTCGTGTGAAAAGGCGAGCTTATTGCCACACGGCAATATCTTACAACTAACCTAATCACAGCGCAGTGGTACATCCATCCGCGCGTTGTCGAAATAAACATTATTTAATTAATCTAATTTAATTTCTCATTCTTTTAGTCTGAATATATTATTATTTTTTTAATTCAATTTTTGATATAAAAATTTGCATTTGAGTTGCATTTGGTTAAATAAGGGGATTTAATACAAGTATAAGTATGTTTTGACTTTAAGATGTATTTTTATAGGTTTTTGTTTGTTGACAGTTTTTTTTAGATATTAACTCGCTTATGTAACTTATGTCCTGCAAAAATGTAGGCATATTTGATTTTATTGAAAGAGTGATCTGTCGGGGTCATCACGTCGGGGTCACCAGTATTGGAAGAGTGCCTGGTTGCTCTTTCTGATGCTGTGCGGAAACCAGGCTTCCAATCTTACGTCGATTTATACCTCGGCGGACAAGAGAGTAGAGAAACACAAACATTAGTATTTAACAATTTATTATTTAATTAATGTATGCATAGACGCTTACCTATGAGTGACGTGGTGTGATTGAGAGCGATTTTATACATGAAAAATTGCGGTTTATGAAGCCAACATTTTGACGTTGAAAAGTTCAGAATGACGTCAGGCTGTATATTCGTGTATTGAAAGAAACGTTTGAAAAAATGCTGAGCGCGAAACACGCTTTTATAAATTCTGGTTAATTATGATTAATGAGGTCAGACATAATAAATGTGAAAAATGTTACACCTGTGAATTAATGGTAGTCGCAAAATTATAGATGTTGCTAACCGTTACAATTTAAAGTAATATTTTGATTACAGGCTATTTATCAGGATTTTTTGAATTCTTACATTACATTTTTGATACTTGTTATTATTGATACTTGTGATTACATAATTACCTCAATTTATTAAAATTTTGTCTTTAGAACGTAGACACCTACATAAACATCTTAATATTTCTGTCTGCAGCCTGGGAAGTTACCCCAATCGCGCGGAACATACTACTGTGACTGATTTATATTTCCATAAATGTCCAACTTTTATTGTGCATCTTTACGATTCTCTCCTACTCTTCTACCATACATTCGTGGCCGTTTCATTTTCCCACGCGCTCTGCTGCTGCATCAGAAAGTGCTTTTTGTACTTTAAAGATATAAGTGCGTCACGTTGCTCCATCCATTGTGATCTAACACGAGGCTAACTAAGAGCAAGTTTTATTATTATTATCATCATCATAAATCAATCAAATATGCAGACTGACAGATTGCATCGATCAGCAAACGGATGATGATACTTTTACTTTTTAATTTTGCATCAATTTTACTGATGACGTATAGCTTTTATATGTGTATGATATACATACATTTTGTATCAATTTCATTATAGATTTTGTATTTACTTATACATATTGTAGGTATATACGTTATATTGTGTATACACTTCGTAATTTCCCTGATGACGTATAGCATTGATTTTATAAAATCAATGCGTATACCCTGTGTGCAAGCTTGCAAAATATCTGTTGCTTACATCGACATATTGATTGCTTATCGTAGAATAGAATCTATCTTGTAAGATTGCCCTTATTGTAGAATTAACTGCTCATGGGAATCCAATATCTCAAAAGACCACGAGTACAAATTAAATAAATACCATGATCTCGCAAATGCCGTCACCCGGAACGGCTTTGCTGTTCACCTTCACGCGGTGGAAGTTGGCACTCGTGGCCTGTCAGCTAGAAAAATAATCAACTCCTTGTTAGAAAAATGATCTAAAACCGCGATTTCCGCATCTCAAATTCTATGGCTACGAAGGAGGAGTGAATGGGTGGTAAGGTGGTCGCTCACATGTGGCAAGGCAGCTGTCCTAAACCTACCACAGCCGGTCGTAAGTCCGGAGTCCACCGCTAAACCCCAGAAGTGTAATGGTGGTATTATGATGGGCCCGACTTCGGTCGGTGAATTCCATGGCAGCTCCGTTTGTATTTTATTTATTTATATTAGATATTCGTACGTTTATATTTTCTCATCCGTTTGTGGCTGCGCAGACGACGTCTAATGTGTGTAGGCTAATATTACTTAAATGGCTGAAAAAAATGGCCATCGCGTTGTTTTGTCGCTCGTCGTGGTTTAGATATTTAAAAATCAATATTAAATCGTCTTCGAATTATAGCGAATTGTGTACATAGGTAAATATTGTGGATTGTGCATCGACTCGATAAATCTTGCGTTTCTTAGGGCGCTGTTGTCAGTTAACGTAGAGCTGTGCAATTCTTTGTTTAATAATTGTTTTGTTCCTTAATATCGAAAAAATATCAACTTCGGGATTAGATGTGCCAAAATATCCGATTGGATTTTTCAAATCTCTTTATTTATCAATAATTTAAAGTGCAAATACCACTCACTGCGTTGTAATTAAGCGTTGATTCTGTCACCAGCCATTTAATGAAGTTGATGAAATTTCTGTGGACTGTGCACTATTTTGTCACCGTGTAATCCTCCGGCTGAAAGAACGATTTATATCGTTGTAACAGCCTGACGTGTCTGGTTCGCCCGCTGCAGACGACAGCTTCAAAGTGTGTAAAATTATTTTATAAAATAGACGATTATGTACTTAATTGATAAAGTTGCATGGTGATAACAAATGTACTTATTTTTGCTTAATATTTCTCTTCTATATTTTGTGTTATAAGAAAGCACTATATCAAAAACAGACTATTTTTATCTTTATTGCCTAATATAGTTTAACGCTATTTTTATATTTCTTTCACTTTTTATATTACACCAAATCATTTAAGGGGTGTCAACACAACGGACGAACCCGTCATACCAAGGAGCTTAATAGATATCAGGCCGTTCTAACACGTTAACTCTCCTATGGAGTGAACGCGAAGACTTAGCGGACAAAGACAGACCACTATCTAGCTCCACCGAATAGCCCGTGGGAGTCCAACGCCTTGCCGCGAGGCACTGAGAAGTAAAACCATCAGTCTCGACCTCACGCCCTCACTTTATTCTGGTCGAGGATTTCAAGTCGCTTGCGCGGCCTCTACCTGATGTTGTTCGTTCAGTTCAAATTTATCGCGAACCGTGGCGCTCTTTCCCCGGCAAACTCACACGAGACCGAGTGGACAAGTGGTCGTTTCAAGAGTAGCTGACATCAGGTCAACAACACACTCCGCTTCTCAGGAAACGTTCGTTTCCAAGCCCCCCGGTTATTCGCCGGAGTGAACAGTCTATTGGCTAAAGCCGCAGCGCCCGAGGTCTTCCCCCAGAGGATCCGTGGGGCGATATGTTCCCACTTGTCCAGGACAAGCCGCGACAGGATACACAGAGTCCTTTCCAGGCTCGTCCTTCTTCGAGGAGACTACCGGATGCGAGTTGAGCCGACCCAAGGTAATCAAATAGGTCATAAAGCCCAATGAGCACGGAGACGTTAGCTGCCTTCAATTTAATCAATGCGAAGTAATTCTAGCTTCCTGTTCTTCATAAATAAAAACAAGCTATTTTATATTATTTAACTTTTGGCAGTTTCGGTCCGCTTTGCCGACTGAAGCAATCCAATTATTTTTTTATAATGTTGCTAAGTTGCTAATCTCGATGTGACATGCGCCGCTTATTTGTCTGCAAATACAGTTACGCAAATGTATCACTATTCCGCCTGCAAATGACATTGCTTTTTTATCGTATACCTAACATACGAAACACCTCGAAATATCAAATTTTCGTGTCTACGGAATCCTTAAACGGTAAATTCAAACGAATATTTTGAGAGCATTTATTAATCAGCAGTTAAAACGGGAGATTTGGTATTATGTGACAATTCCTGTGAGACCGGTTTTGGTTATGCTAAATTGTAGTATTTTATCAAGACAGGTATCATAGTAGGTATAATCTAATCTATAATCAGTGTTTCCCAAACTGGGTTCCTCAAGATCAACATAAGGGTTACGCGGGTTTCTCTCTCTTCTAAACAATTTTAAGCATAATTTAAGCAAATTTTCGTGCACATAAAAGTAATTTGCAATTAACAACCGTTCTGTAAAAATACATATTATGTTCGTAATGTAGTAGTATGTAATAATAATAATAATAATAAAGTATTTGCACTTTAAAAAAATACAAAAATGCGAGCTTACTGCCACATGGCAATGTCTTACAACTAACCCAGTGCAGTGGTATATTACGGTTAATAAACAAATAAGTTTGTCTGCATAAAATAAAAACTACTATATTTAAAACTAAAAATGCCCGAGGAGAGGACATTTATTTAATTATTTAATTAATTTAACAACGCATTTACAATAAATATGCATCGCTAATATTCATGTCAATAAGTATTAAAAATTATTAAAATAAAAAAAAACAATTTAACACGGCCGACATGAGCATTAGCATGTAAGCGCTGCTACTGCCCAACTAAGTGCCAGGACTTGTTCCAGGGCAGCGAGGTCTCTAGATTTGTATTGACATATATTCGGCAATTTAAAAAAAGAAGAGAAAAAAAACATATAAATATACATTACCGTCACCATTATAAATTAAAGCTAATAAACAAAACCGGAAATATTAAAAATAGAATAATCGTGTTAAGTAAAATAAAATTTAAAAAATGACAAATAATATTAAACAATAATAGCCAACATTAATGAATAAGAGGAAGGAAAGAAAAAGAGACGTACTGGTTACTTCTTACGAAAGTAGTACTTTTTGAGGTAAATCTTGAATGATTCTAACGAAGGCGAGTTTCGCATATTTGCTGGGAGATCGTTCCAAAGTTATGCACCATGGACACAGAAAGATAAGGAGTTGAAATCGGTATTATGACAAGGAATTTTGAGTAAACTGTCAAAGCCTGACTGAAGTACGAAACCGTGAGAACTTATTGGTTCGAAAAGCTCGTAGAGATACGATGGTGTTGATTGGGGGAGTACACTGTAGAGGAGAGAAAGTATATGAACATTTTTCATTTGGCGTACTGGCAACCAGTTTAACTGTGACCTATATTCGAATGTACAAGTGAATATGTGGGAGTATTTAACCGACCTCTTGAAATTCTTGTTAGAATGCCTCCAAAACACTAACCAGGACATCGACTAAGTACAAAAATTCTTAACTGAAAACCAAATTATATTTTTAACCATTGAATATCTTATTTATTGGATTGAGGGATAAATAGCCATAAATAGAGGAAGAATCAATTCTGATTTTACACCCATTTCTACTACATATTGATGCGAAACCGGGTTTTCAGCTTATGTCACTATTCAAAACAAAGAATTTAAGAGTTCAACTGTCAGACATGCAAATTCAAGATAATAAAATTATTTTTCTGGCTTCTTGCAATCGGCTCAAATTGCCTGAAATATTTACACACACAAATATTCAGTTACTGAACGGCATTCACACATACTACATTTATTTATTTGTTTCGAAAAATTGGTACACAAAGTGTACTCTAACAAAAACCTTAATTATTACTACTATTTTTACATCATTTCTTATTAAAGCATAATAAGTTAACCTATGTGTACTCCGAAAATATTGTATATGTTCACTGACGATTCACAAAAAGAGTAATAATAAAACAATTAATATTAATAAAATTATTGAGATCAATTATTATCCTAATACTATTATAAACGCGAAAGTGTAAGAATGTATGTATGGATGTTTGTTACTCTTTCACACAAAAAATACTGAATGGATTTTCATAAAACTTTACAATAATATAGCTTACACATCAGAATAACATATAGGCCATAATTTATAAAGATATATAGTTTTATATCATCATTATCACAATTTTCCATCACCACGGGGGTGAAACCACGGGGCGCAGCTAGTTATTATATAAAAAAAGAAAAAACAACAAAAAATAATCTTTTGTAAATAGTGATAGAAAATAAACTAACATTCAAGTAAATATATAAAAAAGAACAAAAACCACAACTGCCGTTACAGCAAGTGAACTATTGTATTTATAATTATTTTTATTACGGTTTTTCTATGAAATATTTGTGGTTTATGTATTTATTCATATAGAGAGATGTATGTTTTCGGAATGTACTCAATCAGACCTTTCATTTGACACTAAACACTATATAGCTATGTTAATTTATTGGCATTTGGACATTTATACAACTAATTACTTGATATTTGGATATTTAAGGTACCTTATGGTACTAGGGATGATATAACGATTCTAACAAAACCACACGCTTCTAAATCAGTTCTAGCATTTAGAAGTTATGGTGGAATAAAAAAACGGAAAACATACATAAATGAACCCTGAACACATTACATTCCTTTTCTGTTGGGTAGTCGTGTAAAAATAAAATAACGATATATATCTATACTTACCTAAGAAGGTAGTCGTTTTTTCTAATAAAGTTTCCTAAATTATTTAGAAAGGTTTTTAAATTCACTATTATTATCAAGATTTGACTTGATTTGGCTTTAAACTTGACAGCCAGCTAATTTCGATATAAAAGCCGATCAGTAAAATTCCTTCAATAACTGGAGAAAATAAAAGAAAAACCACCTGCAGCGCAATAGGGAAGGGGGAAAACCAAGCAGCCTCCCCCCCCCCCCCCCCCCCCATCCAACCCCACAGCCTGCACATAGTTTATTAATGGGTGGGAAACACTAATAGCAAACGTTCAAAAGTCTTTTTCGAAATGAGGTTTCAACTGTTTATAACGCCGCGTTCACCGTCGACCCAATAAAGGCTATAAACTTCGCAATCCGAGTTTTGTTTATGAGGCATTTGTTATTACTCTGAGCGGCAAATCTGTGTTAATTGCTCGGTAATTATACATTTCCATAATCTTGACCGTTATTTGCTTAATTAACAAATTCTCCAAAAGTCAGTGAATCAAATCAACATCAAGACCAGTCGAAAGTAGGTGGCTTAAGTGTGTATAGGGAGCGATGTTTCCCGCGTGGTTCTCTGAAATTAAATATCAATACCAGGGTAAAAGGGGAAAAGTTCTCGGCCTGCCTTTGACGGGCAGGTGGCGTAACTAGACAGTGGATTATTTTTCGTCCCAAGTCTTCCGCGCTCACCTCACGGGAGACGATCTAACATCGTTAAAACTTCCTGAAGTGACGGATTCGCCCCTTATAGTTGACAGCTCTAGTTGACAATGAAATAGTGCGATTTTTTAACACGCTTTTATTAGGTCGACCTGTATATAACTAACTATGTTAAGGAATCTAAGGTAACTAATTTATCCATCTTCCAAGGATCGTAGCGTCATGAAAATTGGCAGCTGTATGTAGTTCTGATGATAATACAATAATATGGTACTGTCGAAGTGATCTGATGATGGAGTCGGAAGATATGAACTGGAACTTCATGATGGAACATAGTATCATAGCTGTGTTTGGACTTGTTAGAAAAGTCTTGGAATGAACTTTGACCACGATTAGGTTTCAAGGTCTGATGATGAAGCCGGAAGATAGGCACTGGCATTCCATGATGGAATATCGTATCATAGCCGTCTGTATGTGAATATCGTATCATAGCCCAAAAGCGTGTTTTTAGTGTTTTTTTAAAAACTTTTAATTTATTGTTATTTTTCTACATACTCTCCCTTGACTTCAACACACTTAGTCCAGCGTTTCTCCAACATCTGTATTCCTTCTCGGAAGAGAGAGAGTCTGGAAGGCTGTGAAAATATTCATCTACGGCCCTCTCAACTTCTTCATTGGACGCGAACCGCTTCCCAAAAACAAATTTCTACAAGTTTGGGAACAGGCAAAAGTCCGAGGGAGCCAAATCAGAACAAAAGGAGGGATGGCCGAGCCAATCATACTCCAAAGCCCGTAGTTTTCCCATCGCCAAAACACCCTTGTGTAAAGGTGCGTTGTCTTGGTACAAACATATTTTTTTCTATCTCAAGCCAGGCATCTTCTAGCAAATTTTGGCATCCAGCTGGTCAAGAAAGTGGGGATAATATTTGCCTGTAGTTGTTCTGCCCTTTTCAAGGTAATCAATTAACAGAGTCTCTTGCTCATCCCAAAACAAGCTGGCCAGTGGCCATGACCTTTCCGACTTCGCTTTCTTTGGTGCTGAACCAACGGCGTACACACACTGCTTGGACTGCTGTTTTCTTTCTGATGTGGAGTGGTGGACCCATGAATTAGTTATATAATCGTATTATGAATTAGTTTAAAGAAAATAATCGGTAACTAATGTACGCTTGACTAAATATCAAAAAACATTTTTATATATTAGTTTTAAATTGTTCAATGCTTTGCCGTCATCGACCAGAAGACTTGAGATGGCAGTATATAAAATCTCCTTGAAAAATCAGTTAGTCAAACATGCCATTTACAAACTGGACATGATATTGCGTCCACAATTGCTTGATTATAAATAACCATATTATGACTATAATTTCGCACTAAGTTTTAGATTTTATAGACATTGTTTATAATTACGCATGTTACAGAATTTTTCTTTTTTATTGTATTGATTATTATTTATTGTTTGATTATTGATTATTTTGTAAATTTGACTATTTTTAAGTAATCACCTCTGATTACAATTATTTTTTTTTCCTTTTAATTAATCAAAGCGGTTTTATCATCCGGTAAATTATGATTGTAAAATTTGACATGTTCCCCAGTATTGTGAAATGCTTTTATGGAATGAATAAATGATGATGATGATAATGATGATGAATGGAAAGTCCTCTAACGATATCAACACTGAGAATATTGAACTCGTTTATCCTTCCATATCTTAAACTAGGATATTTTATACGTATTATATTTGTTTTCTAATAAAAAATCTATATTAGAATTTATTATATAGGGAATTAGATTGCTCTATGCCATTGTATATTTTTGCAACCCTTCTGCTCCGGCGACATGCAGGTGGACGTGATAGAATTGTCTGGTGGATGGTGGATTAGGAGAGTAGGTACACGAGAGCAACTACATGGACATTTCTCTTTGGGCGTACTGGCAACCACATTAACGGGGCCCTATATTCGGACACGTGATCAAATATTATGTAAACCGAAATCGAATCGTATGCATACATTTTGCTAACGTTCAAGGCTGTTGTGTAGTTCCTGTGATAAACAGTGATAAACCACATCTGCGTAGTCAAGAAAAGGTCGCCAAGAAATAGTTACATCTGCATAGTCAAGAAATATGTCTTGAATGGAATAGAATATTATAAACTACATTCTTTCAGTTTGACCATGATCTCGAAATTGCCGTCACCCGGAACGGCTTCACTGTTTGTTTGTTGGAAAAGCTTTATTGCACACACATAAGAGTACAATGTGGTGGGCCTATTACCAAGTGGCAATATCTTACGGCCATATCTTACAGGGTTATTGGGACTAAACGTTTATGTGGGTAAATTGATTCACAAGTAATAAATGAATACACTTACATAATAGTCATCATAGGATAAAATATAAAACAGTGATTAGTAACGTATACCAACTTGATATTGAAAGGAGTGGAATATAAGGACAAGCAAAGGAGACGGGAGGGAAAGGGGGTATTCATGAGTTGAGTAAATGTATCTTTAACGATTTTTTAAACCCGCTCAGGTTTTCAAGTTGTCTTATCGATAAAGGCACGGAATTCCAGAGTAGGACCGCCTGCACTGCGAAAGACCTAGACATGAAAGTTGATGAATGCTGAGGTATAGCCAGTAATAGATTTTCCTGAAAGCGCAATGGAAGGACATGGGATGAAAGCGGAGAGAAGAGATCATACAAATAAGTAGGACAGTTTGACTGTAGTACGCGGAAGAGTATGGCTAGTATGTGAAATTCCCGACATCGTCTAATGGGAAGCCACTCTATTTTACTGTCCACCTTCACGCGGTGGAAGTTAGCGCTAGTGGCCTAACAGCCAGATCTCATCCCAGATCAGATCTCTGTACATTTGTTTAAAGATCTTGGCCTCTCTAGGACAATAATCAACTCCTTCCTAGATTAAAAAAAATTAAAACTTTAAATTCCGTGTCTCAAATCCTATGGCTTTGAAGGGGGAGTGAATAGGTGGTAAGGTAAACGCTTACATGCAACGCTCACACACCAGAAGAATAATAATAATATTATGATGGGCAAATTCGATGGCAGCTCCGTGTGTATCTCCTATCTACAGTTTCATCTAAATACAGGTAAAAAAATAAATTATTGATGTGAGCTTTCCAATTTAGATTACGATCACCCCTAGAAAATTTATTTCCGCAACCAAATCAATGGCTGTATTGGTAATATTGTCTGAAACTAAACTATTCGGTTTAACTGATTACTCAGTGTAATATTAACCTCTGTATACCTATATATGACAGCTTCGGTTTCAGATTATCATTATGGACTTTCCAAGATATGTGTTTATGAATGTAAATCCCTGAGAATTTAGCGGAAGCGGCTCTTTCTAAGTCAAATTAAGTTGTCGATAATTTGTTGTCTTTTTTATTATAGAAATGTTAATTACCGTTTTGATTAATGTTTAGGACATTTTATTAGCTTCAAACCAGTATTCCAATCGGTAATTAAGAAATAATAAGAAGTTGATCTCTTCTCGTATGCATCTGCAGCAACATAAATTAGTCGTACCTTTTTTTGAACTGGTATCGTTCTATCTGTGCAAATCTCGGAGCGTGCTTTCGCAAATAAACGTCCGTTAATATTCGTGTCACGACTGTAAAATGCACGTGTTGTTCGTGTCCCGGTAGAAATGATAGAGATATGCGCGGAATATCAAGTTGACATCATTCAATCACATCATAAAGTTCATTTTGAAACAAGTTCGCAGATAAAAGTTGAGATAAAACAAAGTAAATAAACATTTATTCGCGAAAATAAAAATATACAACTCGGTGGAGCTCACTGCCTACTGGCAATATTTAACAGCTAACCTTATAAAGTAAATGTGATTTATTCGCTCATAATGCGTAGAAACAATATGCTCACTAGGTAGGTAGCGGACGGTTTCGTGCAGCTTGGGCCATAAGATCCCTTGTGTACTCGGATCGGTTCAACTGACGATTCAACTCCTATTCAGTAGCCTCCTTGTGTAAATGGCTACCAAGGCTAACTCTCGTGTCTCAGGCCTTGCGGATGGTGGATCGGTTTCTCCAGGGTGATTGCCTCGTGGCGCTACTGGACGGTTTGCGCACCTTTCGTCGATGCCAATCGGTTGTGCACTCTGACTGATTGCTAAAGGAATCGGCTACTTTAGAAATATACTGTGTCCTAAGCAGCGATTGTTAACCTTTCGTCAACCACTCTTGAAATGACCAATTGGCTACATGATCCTGAATTCAGAGACGGGCAAAAGATGCTATTGGTCCGCTGTAGATTCAAATTGAATCACCGCTAAATTTATGACAGGTAGAGGCCGCGTAAGCGACTTCGATCCCGTAACCAGTCTGGAGGACGGAAGTATCCTGAATGTTAATTCTAAATAGAGACTACCAAAACTAATGGCCAGGGGGCGAGGTGGCTCTACTGGGTTACCTTTCTAGTGCCTCGCCGTAAGGCGTTGGACTCTGGCGGGTTTGTGGCTTTGCTGAACGGTAGGTTTGTACCATCCTAAAGTCCCACGCTCACCTCATGGGAGACAGAATGATCACATATCGTTAAAACTTCCTGAGGTGACGGGTTCGCCCGTTGTAGTTTACAACTCAAGTTGTTCACTAGGTAATAATAATTAAACACTTAAATTAACATCTTAAGAAAGAGGAGGGAAGAGAAAAGTCGACGGAAAAGGGTTAGATCTGATTGTCTATATCTGAGGAAGTAATGGTTAAACAGCCGAGCTTCAAAAAAGCTACAGAACGCGCGTCTCGTATATTAATAGCGAGGTTATTACAGAGCCTTGCAGCGAGGACGGTTAATGAGTCGGCTGAAAAATTTGGTCTATCCGGTGGAATCTTAAGTAGTTATAACAGGAAAAAAGATGATTGTACTCAAGTGGTTCAGTTATTTTAACGTCCACTGACGTTACAGTATATATTATATATTAGTATATAAAATATATTGGGGGTAATATATTAATGTATTATTCTCCCTGACTCTTAAATCACATTAGTATATTTTGATTATTTGTATGTAGGTAATATTGAATATGCCATGACAACTATCACGATAGTTATGTTTTTATTAATTAAATTTTTAGCATTTAATTTTGTGACGCATCCAAGTGTAGGAATGCCTATCTACTGGAGTAGTTGATTGTAATGTATTGTATTGGTAATCGTTTGAGAACTTGTGAAGAGCGGAAGCTATGGAATATTTCGCGACTTGTTTGTATGTAGTTGCCAGAACAAATGTATATAGA
The DNA here is from genome assembly GCA_944548615.1 of Micropterix aruncella. Lineage (NCBI taxonomy): Eukaryota > Metazoa > Arthropoda > Insecta > Lepidoptera > Micropterigidae > Micropterix > Micropterix aruncella. The sequence goes on from OX155960.1 coordinate 11,652,037, forward strand.
TTAGTGACCTTATTCGAGAGGGGAATTTATTTATTTATTTATTTATGAAGCAATTCACAAAAATACTATTTACAACTAAAAACATCAAATAAAATTATGATAATAATTAATTAAACCACAGCAAGAAATTAAACTTTTATACGATGATGTTTATTGTCCGATGTCGCCCAACTAAGCAGAGCTTGTGCATGGGCGGACAGTTTATAAACGCAGTGTACAATAATTAATATAAAAGAGTTATAAAAAAAACACAAATAAAAAAGTAAAATTTTTAAAAGTACGGAATATGTGAAATAATTTAAAAAAACATGGTAGTTGTTGAATAATCAGTTTAAATAATCATACTCAAATAATAATAAAATGCAAAATATATACTTAATTAAAAAAATTACCCAAAAATAAATAAAATAAAACAATAAAAAAATAATCATCATATTCATCAGAGACTCATAAACATAATCAAATAATCAATTATAAAAATAATTCAAAAAGTTAAATAACAATTAAAATCTGTTACAATAACTGTAATCGTCATAGTTATAAAAAAAAATCAACAACAAATACTCAGTTAAATATTTAAAAGTATATTTTGTCGTTAAGTTATAATGATATCGTTAAGTTTAATAGGTGAAGGTGATGCTTTGTTTTTTAATTAATAGATCAAAGTATATACATGTTCAAAACCGAAAGTTAAGAAGTGATCTAAATAATAAACTCGTAATTATAGAAAAGGTCGCTTAAAATAGTCGATAATATAATATGGATTAATTAATGTGTACATTATATTCCATGAACCATCAACTTGTATTCTGACGTCGACGAAGAGAGTTCGACGGCTGGGTAACTTCAAAGCATTAACGTCAAACAGTTGCGATTAAAAAGTTGTAAGTATTAAAAATCAATGGTATTATCATCTGCACAAAATACGATGAATGCCACATACTTACTGGAATTTAACCCACGAAATTAACAATATTGAATTCGAAGAACAATACCTTCTGAGAAAACATGGGCCATGAATATGAGGAAAATAAACGTAAGCGTTCATCATCAAGCCAAGCAAGCAACAACAACAAGAAAAAATAATTCGTGGTTTGAAGGGCGCTTTTACCAGGCTTTCTGACGGTCTATATAATTTCTATAATTAATATTCCTTAAAATTAAAAAAAGGTACTACCATAGTTCGAAAAGGTCCATGCAATTCGCCCTTTTTACTGTGTAATAGAGATTTTTCAATGAGACTTCAACGCATGGGTAATTTCGAAATACTATATATGCAATTAATTTTCAACGCCACTTCAGTGTACCAAAATAAAAATTAATTTATTTTAAAAATTCCAGCAAGCTTATTAACGTATTATGTTAACGTATTCCTGCAAGCTTATTAAAAAAGAATAAATAAATTCATTCAACTATAATCAGAAAGCAATTCGTTTAAATCACTATATCACAGGATTTTTTAGTGATCCCAGGGATTAGTGATCCCAGGGATTAGTGATTAGTAGAATTAGTGATCCCAGGGATTTTTATTTTGTAGTGGTTACGTATAGTCATTCGAGGTTTTATTTTGTAGTTAATAGTCATACGAGATTTACTCAAAGAGGTTTTATCCTTGTCAGCTTTTTAAACACCGTTGACTAATCGAAGTTAACATGAATTAGTAACTACATGATAATGAGTCCGCCCGCGAAAATGTGTCAATTTGTTATTGTGCAAGCATGGCCATATCGGCGTCGGCGTCCGTAACGGTAATACTTAGGAAATAATCTTATAATTGCAGTTATGCGTGAAGGAGGAATCTCTGTCTGTAGCGATCGAGTAGCAGCGAGTGAGCGAGCTTACGGCGACCGGGACGACGCTAGCCGCAGCCACACTGAGAGAACGAGAGGGAGCGATACTGCGACCGCCCGGGATGGAACCTGTTTTGTCAAAAGTGTGAGCGCACGCTCAGCCCCCCTCCTCACCCTCGTCACCCCCTCCCCTCCCCTGCACCTATCCCCTCCAGCGGATCCGCTGTGCATTCCAAGCATTCACCTTGGTCTGCCTGTCTACCGGCCGCGCCAGCGTCTAACTACCTCCGCTAAACAACAACACGACCGCCATTTTACAACATTCAGTTCAACACCGCGAGAAAAGAGCTATCTTAGATGAAAATTATTTGAATATGGATAGGTGAAAGGCCAACATTGTGGTTCTATCTTAAATATGAACAACACGACGGATACGATAGAGGGATACGCTACAACACGACGTGAGCTAATTTACAAAATGATGGAGTAGTAATTTATGACATAACTTCCGTCATAAGTAACATCACGTGCCACAACAACCAAAAAGTGAATTCTGTCAAATATTTAGGCATATTAACTAATTCTAATCTTAAATAGGAGCTACAAATAGAAATCGTTACGAAATGGACTAGAAAGTTAGTATACGCCTTCAGTGAGCTGCGAAATGTGCTATCAAAGCCAACTTTGATAATGGTTTACATGGCATTATGCCAGAGTTTATAGGTTCACAGGCTAATTACTTGGGGGTACCTGCACTAAGTCGGCTCTTGATACCCTTCTTAAGGCTCATAAGCATTTATTGAGAGTCATTATTAAAAAAACCTCCTTGGTGTAGTTCAGAGCTACCGTTTAACGAATTCTATGCACTTGATATAAGGAAAATATTCATTAAACAGCTACTCGTTCATTTTCATAAACACATAAATGATGCATAAAGTACGGAGCCAGCAAATAAAATCTACGAGGGCTGGACAAGGGTTTAATTGTGTAGTACCTTGGCTAATGTCATTCCCACAAAAGCAGGCTTAATACTTTGTACCTTAAATGTATAATAAACTAGAATAACCTATTAACATATTAGATAATATTGATAGTTTCAAAACTAGAATTAATACATGGCTATTGGAGTTAGGGCGTTTAATACTAATAAAATACTATATATTATACGAAGTCAAATAGATCTATTATTATTATTAGTATAAGTGTTTAAACTTTAAATGGGTAGTAAATATATTTTGTGGTTTTCTACATAATAAACTCTATTTTGTAAGCGTCATATCGCTATCCAAATTAGGTCAAATATCGCATCTATTTTTTTTAAAATACGAAGGCATATTGCTGGATTGACAATACAATTATTTCACTTTGATTATTCTATATAGAATTTGCATTTATATTTTAATATATTATTCTCCCTGACTATATTCACATTAGTATATTTTGTTTGTTTGTATGTAGGTAATATTTTATATAATATTACAGTCATGACAAGTATCATGATTTTTGTTTTATTAATGAAATTTTTAGCATTTTATTTTGTGACGCATACAAGTATAGGAATGCCTATCTACATAATAGTAGAAGTATAGTAGTACAATAGTAGTTTTGTATTATATTGTACTTATTGTGTTTAGGTACAAGCTTGTTTGTTTGTTTGTTTATACTCTTTATTGTGAAAATGTCACAATGGGCAAGTTTATTGTCATATTACAATCTCTTACAACCAACCCTACTATGACGTGTTATATGTATGTATATGTGCGTGTAAGATGTCTGTAAGTGTGTGTCTTGTTATTGCATTCGATCGACAGAATTGAAAATGCAATTCCGTTAACTTGATCCTGTGAGAGTGGCCACCCTTCACTTGACTCCAATTGATTGTGAGCGAAGGGTGGTTCTCATCAGGAAGTTTTCTCCGTGATTGAAAGTCGAGGATGTTGAAGTTACAGTATTTAATCAGAAGGTCTCTGGTCGTAACGCCTTGATTAAAGTTTCGCCGTTGTGTAGGTAGTGTGTCCGAAGTGTGTAGTCGAGGAGCGAGGCTTGACGATCGGTATCGCGGGTAATGCAGGTACTGCTTGATGATGAAGAGCAGTCGCGATAACTGTCCACTCAGGGAATGATGTGTAGCCGCGGTAACTGTCCACCAAGGGGATGATGAAGATGTGTAGCGCGATAACTGCCCAACAGGAATGATATTGATCGATCGAAATGTACTGCGTTTTATATTGTAAGCAGTGACGCAATAGTTGTGAGTGGGGTGAGAAATGTGTGTTAATTTCGTATCGATCAGAAGAAATGACATTAGTCATCACTTGACTGTGCAAAAAAATGCCGAATTTAGTTGGAAATCAACTGCATCTGACTCGTGTAGATTTGAGCGAGTTTGCGGTTTCGATTCTGTAGAAATTACTTTTTTGTTGTGGGTATGTTGAACTGAAGCTCCAACAATCCCAACGGAAAATAGTGACCCAGCCGGGAATCGAACCCGGGACCTTACAATGTAATATCAGGCGACCTAACCACTATGCCACCGGGCCGTGTGACAAGCGTGCCACAGGCGTAAGGGATTATGGGATTAGGATGTATGGGATTAGGATGGACCAATTTGTGGCTTTATTTTAATTTAAATGCCATTATTTTTTTGTAGTGTAATCAGAGTTGAATTATACGATATGAAATTAAATGAAATTAGCGACCCTCTCTACATACCTACCGGTTCCTATTCATTGTTCTTCCTTTTAAGTGCTAGACCGAAAGGGATAACCTGTGTCACCGGAGCTCAATACTTTATCGACTACTGGACGGACTAATATATAAAACCATTTATTGACATTTTTATTTTGAAGAAATCTACTTATAAAAATGCTTCAAAATAATGTATATAACACATATAACTATAATACTTTAAGTTTTATCCTAACAATACCCAGGGTCGGATGGTATACCTGATTAACCAATACTAGATTGGATGTTACCGTGCTACAATTCGAGTGACGAATAATAATAATATTAAAAAAACAGCATGCTCAATTGCAAGATTTCGAAAAGTAACATTAAACATTGAAGAGAAACATAATATTAAACATAACAACAAGTAACATTGAAAAAATAAGACAATTGCTAATCAATTTAAAAATTATTTATTCTTAAAATTGAGAATTACGACTGAACACATTTTAATTTTATCGAATTTGTTTTGTTTTTATACGGAGCTGTGTGACCAATATTCTATACTTGTAATACTATCATTCCTTTAAAAGAAACTCATACCATCAATATTTGAGATAATAATTTGTGATATAAGTTTAATATTAACCGAAGGATAAGTGCATTAAATTATCTATTTACTTCAATGTTTTATTTATTATAATTATATATTTACATATTTTATTTTTATACATATTTTAATTTTTTTCAAGGTTTTTTTTCCATTTTCGCTTTTTTACTTTTTGTTTAAACTACTTTTTTTTCTATTGAATATGTTTTCTTTTTTAAACTAGTATTTGTTTAATATGTTTGCCCTAGAACAAGTGTAACAAGTTGGGCGACATGGGACCGATCATCACTATAAGCGTTACACAACTTGCTGTGGGTTTTATTTTAAACTAGATATTAAGTATGATTTGTTACGCTTGTTGCATATTATGTACATTACCATAAATAAATAAATAAATATTTGGCTTACATTATTTCGAAATATATCTGGAAGTGATATATTCTCAATCTCAATATTCTTATGCCATATTTGATATTTTGGCTGAGGATATACTTAAATGGCTGAAAAAAAATCTAGAATTGTATTAAAAATCGACGAATAATTAAAAATGTTACCCTGCCTAATAACTGTTATAAAGGATGAAGTCGGCTCCACGTCTTTTATATAAGGCCAGAGTACTCAGCTCTTCTTATTTGCAACGAAACAGCTCGAAACTAACACAACTTGAGACCAATTTCGATTGTTTTTAACACCTGCTATAAAAGCACAGTATATCTATATATTATTCAAAGCAATCGTTTCGATCTATTGCCGCAACGGTTTTTTGTCGTCCTATAAAAGTTATGATACTTAAAACGGACATTTTCTCACGATCGGTCAAAATAAATCAACGCGGCGCGCAAGCGATTTTGTTGACAAAATGATTCGTTTTGACCGCAGCCGCCTGCGCGTCAGCCTTATTGTCCGGCAACTCGAAACCTGACACACAAAGCAGAGAGAGCCGAATATCATCGTAACCCACAAAGTTGACACAGAGTCGCTCTTTTTACAATATTCGCCCACGCCACAGTATATCAACTGGGGTATCTGGGGGTATCTGGGGTAACTGGGGTAACTGGGGTATACTGTCCCCACGCGGAGTTTGCGAATGTTTTAAATTGGTCGTTGACATTTGAAATATTTAAAAAACATTTCTTCAAAAAAACGCTGTACGTACTTTCATCGTTTTTCTTTTTTACGTTATTGTAATTTTATTTAAGAGAGTTAAATGTAATTTAATTTGATGTTATCTCACTCGCAACTCAAACCAAATATTGATAATACCATTGATTATATAGCGAAGTAAATTGCTCAATGCAGTACTACGATTTAGCAGCTAGCACTTTAATACGAAACGCAACGTGTATATGCCACTCATAGTTCCAATACTTGATTAATCTTCTCTTTTTTTATTTGTTTCAAACATAATTATAAAACACATAAAAATTGTCATACCAAGTAATGGTGCGAAGAAACAACGGCCCACATTCACATGACCATGCTCAGCGCATACCCAACTAGGCCAATATGTCTTATGTCCAATATGTCGGCGTTCATGGTATAAGCCCCGGCGCACACGTGCGGCCTGGCCGCGGCGACCAGGGAGATACTGCTGAATGTATGAAATCGCCGTCGACCGCGCGCACTTGGCCGCGCGGCCCAAGAACGCAGACCCGACGGCGATTCCATACATTTAGTAGTAGGTATCTCGCTATAACAGTGTTTTTTATAACACTTTAGATGGCGCTCTAAACACTCCTATGGGGTATACTATCTAAAGAATTTAAAAAAAAAACAATATAAATAATAAACGAATTTTCAGATCACATTATTATTATATTATTCTCTATTCTTTAATTTGCTATACAGGTTTAATACGTAATAATTATGCATTTTAATTTCAGATAGAATAATAGATGGCATTCTATCTCTCCGCATTATTTTTTGGGATGTAATATGTAAGCCTATATACGCAATGCTATATTCATATTCATATTCATATTCATTTTATTGGTATACTGGTATACAAGTCAGATTAGCAAACATGCATACATATTAGCAAACAAACATATATTTTTTTTATCGTAAAGAAAAAATAAAATAAACAAAACAAAATGAAGAAAAAAAAACACAAGGATAGTGTAAAAAGAAGAAAATACAAGACAGAATGCAAAAGAGATCATTTAATACTTTAGCCACTAAAGCATTTTAGACTTCACTCGAGTAATATTCCTCCAGTGAGTAAAACGCCTTATCTGTTAGGTATCTCTAAACACGTCAAGAGATTGCGCCTGCCTAATGTGCTCGCTGAGTTTGTTGTAAACCGCTGGGCCGGCGATATAGCCTAGCCTCTCCGACTTGGATAATGTATGACTTACCGAACGTAGCATGCTACGGGATCTTGTTGGTTAGTGATGATGCACACCATTCACTTCAAAATCGGCTAGATTTCTGCGAACGAACAGCGCTACTTCCATTATATAAATGGACGGCAGCGTCATGATGCAGAGATCTCTAAACAGAGGCCTAGCTGGCGTATCAAGCGCCACACGCGCTATTGTGCGGACTGCACGCTTCTGTATAACGAAAGCCCTCTGCCTGTCGGCTGCTCGCCCCCATAACTCCGCCCCGTACGTTAGCAATGAATGAACGTATGCAAAGTAACACATGCGCAGCGCGGATAAATCGAGAAATGAAGCGATGCGATAGAGTGCATAGCACGCTCTTCCTAATTTATCACATAAAACATCAATATGTAGGTGCAATCGTAACTCATTATCGATTACGAATCCCAAGAACTTTGTTGAGGATACCTGAGTTAAGTCTTCGTTATTGACGGTCACATGTATTTCGGTTTTAGTAGGTCTAAGGCTGAAATACATAACATTAGTTTTGTTAATGTTGAGTACCAGGCCATTAGCGTATAGATGTACCTAATTGGTGAATGTTATTATTGTTATCAATGGTTAACTAATGGGTTTGTATAATGAATCAGTCCTTTATAAAAAAACATTCATTGTCGATGTTATTATAAAATGCTAAATAAATTGCTATTAGTTTTGCAAGCTGTGCTATCAGCGCCACCTGCTTTTCACCGGCGCAGAAGGGTTGTCAAAATGTACTACAGAATTGAGCAATCTAATACCTTATAAGCAATGGTTTAGTTTAGGTAAAAGATAGTAGGATAGAGATGTGAGTTAACGAGGAGGGAATGCTGTATGTGTGGAGCAATGTTGCGAAGGCGCGAGGAGGAATGGTGTGCAGAGATTGGTCCGGCTGAGTGAACGAGTGAGGAAGAGGGCGAGAGAGAGGCAGGAGAAAGTGTTTATGAGGCGGGGGCGGGGGGCCAACCTGTCCGTGTGGGCCATTACCCCCTCTCCGCCCCTCTCCCCAGCTCACCTCACCCTCGCCCTCAGCGCGAGGAGAGGAAGAAAGGCTGGATGACTGGCGACGCCACTACTCCTCTACTACAGACCGTTGAGGACCGCATTCCTTCGACGCACGCGCAAACCGCTGCTCCGACGACCGACAAAGACTGCCCCCAACCAATTGGACAACACAAGGAAAAATCATCGGCCTAAATTAATAAGAAATAATAGACTCCTTAATCGCACATAAAAAAATAAAATACAAATAGGCGAACTTATGTGTTGGATACTAGGAAACTATATTTAAAAACATCACATTCATATATTAAGTTCAATCAGAAAAATAATTTTTCACAAAATGCCCTATCAACGAGGTTTTCCGAAGATAATAATATTATAGTACCCAGAAGGTATACTACTTTTGCGAAGCAGATAAGATTACGTTTGTGTGGATTTTATCACCCTACTAGATTGTATATCTGTTCTGGATTGATAGTATTTAAAATATAGTGATTACACTTTCTATTTTTTTTTCATTCATTCATTCCGATTGCTCATTCATTCTTAAAAAAATTAAGGTTAATATAATATATAAATGTGTGTATAAATAAGGAACTAATATTAAAAATAAAGAAAATGAAAATGTTTAAGTTTATAGATAAGTAAAATAAATAAATATATAGATAAATAAATAATTAAATATATCTTTTCAATATGAAAACTGAGACTATCGCGGTTGTTTGACATTATAAATAGGAGTGTAAAGTGGAGGAGGAGTGTAAAAAGGAGTAAAGTTATAGTGAGTATTGTATGCACGTAGGATTTTCGGAAAACGCTAGTTGGCGCTAGCGTTTTTCGCCCACCCCACACCACCTTTATAATCTACGCAGTGGCGGCAGCGGTATGCGGCCTACCCGTGGAACAACGGATTGTCAGCTCTTTGAGTCTACAGTAGACAACGGCGGCAGCAACGTCGCCGAAACGTCGGGTGTTTCAAACTTCACGGGGTAAATTCGTTTTTTATCCTATTTATAATATCTTTTGAATTAATGAATGAAAATATCTTTATTGCGCAATAAAAATAAGGTACAATGGCGGACTTATTGCTACATCAACCGACTCTTCCAGTTAACCAATATTTTCAATATTAAATACGAGTACTTTATCGTTATTGGAGAGGTGGGCCCAGCGACCATACATTTTTGCCCATTGTTATGTAGAGAAAAAAACATACATTTAGTAATCCCCGTTTTAAGTAAAAAAGAAAGGAACAAAGAGGTCAGCGAGAGAGAGAGAGGAAAATACGAAACAGGTCCTGTGTATAAAATGTAATAATTATTATCAACGGAGTCGACGTAGAGTTGTAGCCGAAGCTGTGTTGAATTAATCGAACCGATTGAAGTCGCCTGAAGTTGTAAGAGAGGGGGACATATGGGAAGGGGGGAGGGAGGGGGGGCTGAGGCCGAGGCCGCGGCCCACGCATTCGGAGAAATCCTAGGCGGCGTTTAATTTCCCTAAATAAAATGACCGCTGCTCCGTCGGAAGACATTGTAAATTATCGCCGGCAGTTAATCTGGCAGCGAAGAGGCTGCGAGTCGACCGCTCTCCGGTCCCCCGTCGGCCGGTCGCTCGCCGGGCCTCCGCTGTCGCCCGCTTCCGAGAAGAGTCCCCCGCGACGCCTCGCGTCGCCTCGCACCGCACGAACGACATAATGTTTGATTACAGCGTATTAGATTGCTCAATTTCGTACTACAATTTGGCAACCAGGATTATACTACGAAACGCTATGTGTAGATGGCGCTCATGGTTCAAAAATTGATTAATCTCTATATATTATTACGTTCAATATTGTTACTTTCGTGGTATAACACCATCATATTTTGCCAATACCACTGGTCACTACGGCTAAAAATCTGGGTATTCTATTTGATGGGAAATTACGGTTTGAGGAACATGTCAGCAAAAGCGTTGAGTGGGGTTTCTCACGTCTAAAGGCCTTATACAGAATTCGGGATTACCTCAGCCGCAGAATCAGAATACTACTTGTAAATGCCCTTATATTGTCTATAATGGACTATGGCGACTGTGTGTACGGCCCCTGTCTATATAGGAAGACTGAGCGGAGACTTCAGAGACTGCAAAATGCCTGCTTTGCTTTAGGATTCCTCCACGTCATCATGTGTCACCATTCCTTGCGAAAGCTTCCATGTTGAATATGAGTAAAAGAAGGCAACTCCATCTTGCGACCCTTGTACTCAAGGTAGTACGCAATAAACAGCCGCGATATCTTTACTCGATTATGACGTGGTCCCGTAACCGGCATGTCCATTGTCCATTCAACACGGGCACGTGAACAACTTAGCTATAATACCCAAGCACTAAACTACACATTTCCAGTGCAGCTTTTCGTATTATTCTGCGATTGTATGGAAATCAATTGCAGTATTTAAGGACCACTTCAAAAGTTTATTATTAAAGGAAGATATTTAGATGTCATAATTTGATTTTATTTTAAAATAACTATTTGCTAATTGGATTATTACTATTGTCTTTGTTTATTTATTAATTTGTAACGTGATTATTTGATGTTAAATATTTTGATTTTGATTATTTTTGATTTTGATTATTTTTGATTTATTATAATGTAGATTTTTAAATTGATGTAATTACGTTATTTTCTTTTAATATCATTTGATGTTAAATATTTTGATTTTGATTATTTCGATTTGTGTATTTATTTGATTATGATTATTTGGATTTTTTTATTTTAAGATTTATTTGATTTGGTTATTTTATTTTAAAATCATATATGTACGAATAATTAATAGGTGTTTTCTGAAAACCAGGATAAGAGATATCCTGAGGATAGGAATTTGCAGCGTTTGTAGCTTTATTTCATAGTCTATGTCTATTTACAGTTTTAATTTTTAATCTGTGTGTTCTTGTATTTTTGTATATGTTTTTTATAACAACAGCTGCAAATAAATATTTTTCAATATTTTTCAATATCATCATTACATAGTATAAAAGGAAGTCGCTATTTTTTTATGTCTGTTTCTCCGCCTTCTTCTTGTAAACCACTCCTCAAATTTTGATGCGGTTTTCATTGATAGAAAGAGCGATAATCCGGGAAGGTTTATGTGAACAACAAAATAGCTGACGGTGTATTAAAAAAAATGGTTTCGTACGCTTACATGGCTAAAGCTGTAATTAAAATGAACGCCATCTGTCGAGCGAAATTTGTAACGTTTATAATGATAAAATATTGTTATGTAATCATTTAACAAATATAAACGCTATTGTTTATGTAATCATTGTATACAAAATGATTCCTGCGAATAATATGTGGAATTTCGACGACTAAAAGCTACAAACCATTGTTTAAAAAATTAATCAGTTCTAACGTTCTTATCCATATATACCTATATCGTGGAAATCTGCAAATTTGTGAGGAACTACGAGCAATATTTCAACATAAACAACGTAGAACACGGCTACAATACGAGAAATCAACATGACTTCTAGGTACCCAAGCCAAATTAACTTTTATTTCAAAACGATTTTTATACAACTCAATAGAATTGTATAACCACCTACCTGCAAATATTAAAGAGTTAAATGGAAAAGGGTATGCGTAACAACGCATTGTCACCATAAATGTACTACCACAATTCGGATAATAAATATAGGTTATTTTATTTCTATATTAAAACATTCTATAATAACTGTCAGTAAAAATAAAATGTCGACGCTGACAGTTAAAATTACCCAAATTTCAATCTACAAGCCGTGGTCAAATTTCGATATATGTTTCACGATAAAATTCTTCGATATATGTTTCACGATATATGTCTCAAACCAATGTTTACATTATTCATATTTCTCACTTGTGACATACTTAAAAACATATAAATAAATAAATAATCGTTATAAAATAGATATACTTCATATTTCCTTACTAAGCGCATTCCTCATTTTAGTTATTAACAAATTGTATCCGTGCGAAGCCGGGGCGGGTCGCTATTGTATATAATATATGGCAGTGTTTTTCAACTGTTTTAAGATCGCGACCCCTTTTTGGTAAAAACTAAAAGAAAACTCTTTCGCGACCCCTCCTTAGACTGTAGCACAGTTCACTCGACCCCCCCCCCCCCTTGGTCTCCACGTCTGTAACTCTAAGCATCCAATTAATAACGTTTTTGTTAAAACAATGGCGAAAAGCACATTAATTTGAATGGTTTTTCGCTTTCGAAGCTGTACCTAACTGTTGGCATCTTAGATCACCACAAAGTATCGTAAAAGCAATAGCAAAAAACATAATAAATATTGCTCCCTACCAAAGCTGTAAATGTTTGCATATTATATAAATATAGATTTAGCACCATTTTTATTTTTAGATAGCCCGTGACCCTCCGGGTGTTTCTTCACGACCCCCTAGAGGATTGCGATCCACTGGTTCAAAATCAGTGATATATGGCATTAGATTGCTCAATGACATAGTACGTTTTGGCGACCCTTCTGCGCCGGCCAGAATAAACAAACGATTAAATCTCTAAATTAGCAAAAGTATTTGTGAAAGACGTAACTCTACCTCCAGTTACATCCTGCAGTTACTTGGGAGCTAATGGGCCCTGTTGGAGTTGGCCACGAAGATCCATTCGGTCTAGGGTTGGTCACTCATGGGTCGAGACCCATCAGGCGGCCTCCGCGCAGAAGGGAGAACCAGGATAGGACGCTGGCCTGCGGGCCAGTCTCCCCTAGGAGTCAACCTAGGTGCAAACCGTTCCTCCTGGACGGTTTGCGCACCGCCAGTATAAGAATACGCTATGGTGAAAGCTGTTTCGCGCTTTGCGAAGCCAGTGCCAATTAATGTGTAGGTCATTATTTTTCTCTCGTATTGTGTCGATGAAAACCACTATTCGTCGAGACTTTTGATATTATGTTTAAAAGCGATGTAGCACGAGTACGACATCATGATTCCCGACTCGATTAGAAAGGCTTACACGAAATTGTATAAGAAGCCTGCGCTGTCCATTTATGCATGACAAGAACTCTCTTTGAATTTGCTGTTAATTCCCAGAACATTAGGCCGATTAGGCGGCCAAAGAAGGTTGGCGGTATTAGTCTTGTATAAGGCTGTACATTTTTAATTCCGTAATGTAAACAAACAATTAATGTCACAAAATTGTAAAAAAAAATGAAAATATAAAATCCATAAAAAATATATATTTGTCATGTCATTTCTGAGAAACAAAACTTACGCAAAAAAGTAATGCCATATATCGCCCTAGATTAAATGCACTGTATTGATTAATACTCCCTTATTTAGGGCAGAATATGTCATTTTAAAACAATCAACGAGAGTGTAACGGCCCTTACGTACCGTTACATGCGATCAACAAATGCATCGATTTCCAGTCAAATATACTGACACAATTCAGCTAGTATTTTGACTCGTACAGCGATGAATCAGCACGATGACACAATACTTTTACTCGGAATATTTCGGATTGCATCATTTCCCGGCCTATATAAACCGGCGAAAAAGCAACCAAAGTATCACCGCCGTCTTCGTGAGGAGGACGATGCTCCACCAACAAATCGACGTGCCGCAGCTAGACTCGCTGTACGCAACGGGAATTCAGCTAAGAGCAGGCGGAGTAGACTTGCGGATTTTTGCAGTCTACAAACCGCCCAGCAACCGACTGGAGACTGGCGACATCGACAAACTCCTACACCAGACGATACCTACGATTGTAGCCGGCGACCTGAACAGCAAGCATCCGGCGTGGAACTCGACGCGCGCCAACGTCGATGGCGCGCAATTGCTTAACCACGCCGAGAAAAGAGGCTTCACGGTCGCCGGACCAGAACAACACACACGTGTTCCGAGCACGCCAACCCACTCGTCAGAGGTACTCGATGTCGCCCTCCTGCACAACGTGACATTTCCCTATGTGCAGGAAGTCATTTATGAACTCCAGTCGGATCACCTGCCGGTTCTCCTAGAACTACAGACCGACGTTGCTACAGCGAGTCACTATAGAGAGCGCCGCCGTATTGACTGGACACGATACGAGAAGCTGCTTGGTAAGGCAATCCTAGATTATAAGACACCGGTCACCGCCGGAGATATTGAGAGCCGGGTGTCCAACCTTCAGGAGGCCATCAAGACCGCGCTGGAAGCCAGCTCCTCGACGATAGAGGCGAAAGCGACACGTCCCCGCCTCCCGCAACGACTGCGAGACAAGCTGCGGGAGAAGCGGCGCTTGCATCGCTTCTGGGCCGAAAATCGGTGTCCGGAAGCTAAGCGCCGCTTAAACAAAGCGAACGCTAGCTTGCAAGAGGAACTGCAGACGTACGCAGCCGAGTCGTGGGAGGAATTCCTCGACTCGATAGGCGACGACATGCCATCTATATACAGGCTGAATCGTCGCCTGCTGAGTACGGCTGAACCAGCGCGGCCACTACTGGATTCGACCGGGAACCTCCACTATGTCGCCGACGACAGAGCGACTCTCTTCGCCGACCACCTGGAGAAGACCTTCGTCCCGCACGACATAGAAGACCAGGAGCACTCCAAGGTGGTCCACGAGCACCTAGCTGCGGAGGAGGAATCGCCACCGGAGCTCGGCAGAGAGATCCCGCCGATAACTCCGGCTGAGCTCCAGCGTCGAATCCAGCAACTCAAGCTGAAGAAGGCACCCGGCCCCGACGGCATCAGTAGCGGCGCGCTGAAGAGGCTTCCGCGTCGCCAGCTGCCGGCCCTCGCAGGGCTGCTAAACTCCTGCATCAGACTCGGTCATTTTCCAGAGAAGTGGAAGACGGCTAAGGTGATAATGCTGCCGAAACCTCACAAAGACCTACGGCAACCGGGCAACTACCGCCCGATCTCGCTGCTGCCTACCCTCGCGAAGGTCTTCGAGCGATGCGTGCTGGCGCGACTAACGCCGCACCTCGCCCCGCGCAACGAGCAGTATGGATTCCGTACGGGCCACTCGACTACCCTGCAACTCACGCGGGTAGTACATCGCCTGACGGAATCCTACAATAAGCACCAGCATACGGCAGCCGTCTTCCTGGACGTCGAAAAGGCGTTCGACCGAGTCTGGCACGAGGGCCTCCGCTACAAGCTGGCGACACAGCCCACGGCACCGCGCCTGCTCCGTAACGTGGTGGCTTCCTTCCTCTCCGGAAGAGGGTTCTTCGTCGCGGTGGAGGGCGAGCAGTCCACAATTCGTCCCATCGCGGCGGGAGTCCCGCAGGGAAGCTGCCTATCGCCGGCGCTATACGGTGTCTACACAAATGACATACCGCTCAGCGCCGGCGCGGAGCTGGCGCTTTTCGCGGATGACGCGATGTATATGGCAACTTCAACTAACATCAAGGTCGCGGCCAAGAAACTGCAGCAGCAACTAGACCTTATGCCAGAATGGCTAAGGAAATGGCGGATTGTCGTTAACGCGGCTAAGTCCGAAGCGATCATCACCGGCTCACTCAAAGTTTACCCGGAGCCGGTGAAACTCGGCGGCACCCCGGTACCGTGGAAGAACACGGTCAAGTACCTCGGGGTGCATATCGACCGTCGCCTTAACTTTGCGCACCATGCGAAAGCAACAATTGCCGCTTCGAAATCCGCCTTCTACGCGCTGCTGCCCGTTCTCCGTTCGGCCGCGATCCCGGCGAAGACACGGCTGCTGATGCTGAAGATGTACGTGAGGACGAAACTCACGTACGCGGCACCGGCCTGGTACCACCTCATCTCGGCATCTCAGCGGAGTAACATCCAGCGAGTGCTGAACGTGGGGCTAAGAAAAGTGTCGGGAGCCCCTTGGTACGTCCGAAATGCGACTCTGGAACGCGATTTTAGCGAAACAGAGTCCGTGGAGGAACACGTAAAGCGCCTCGCGCGCGCTATGTACCGCAGGGCCGACACCTCGCCTCACGAGCACATCCGCCAGCTCGCTCCTCTGCACACCAGGCCACCAGATGTCCGGAAGCCGTACCCGCGCAGTCTGCTTGATTAACGGACCACCAGCGCGGGTATCGCAGCACAGCAGCCTTGCCACAAAAGATGTCATTACCACCTCCCGTCACAATCCTTCCCGATAAGGTGCCTAAGCACATAACAATGAGTCTTGCCACAGGGCACAAAGCCCTGTGACGCCATTCCAGAAAGCCGGGCCAATGGGCCCGGCTCACGTGAAACCCCACGAAAAGGCAAAATGCCTAGTGGAAGATGTCACGGGCCTCTAGCAAGGCCCGTCGACAGATATTTGATTTGACCAAAGTATCATTCCTCGAGTGATCACCTCCCCCAAAGTTGCGACGGCATACTCGGTACCCCTCTCACGAGGTCGCTCATCGAGTCCGGCTCCTTGGTTTCCTTTACTTATCTTTCCCAGTCACGAAGCATCAGTCTGCAATCCCACAGACTCGAGCCGTGCCCAATACAAGATAGTAGGAGCACAAATACAATCCTCATCCATACACCCTCGTAACTGCAGTCGCGCATCAATACACTCGCGACAACATAACCTATTCGGGAAGCGTTATAACTGGCAATATCAAACTTTCAATCGATTCAATAAATACCTTCTGATTCACTCAAAACCGCCTTTCAATACGGAGATAACTCGTAAGTTGATACCACCACCTCACATCGAACAACTTGGAGTCTAGTGAGGGGTGGTCCCTCACAAGAGTTTATTAACTTGGAACTACTAACTATCTAACTACTAACTATTAACTTGGAACTACTAACTACTAACTTGGAACTATCTAACTTTCGTTTTATATCATTGCGATAAGGTCTGCTTCATTTTTTTTCTTCATAAATTAATATTACAATTAAGACATTACAATCCATTGCGATGTAATATAACCTTGCATGGGAAGAAACATAAAAAATAATATAAGTGCATACAAAACATATTAAATAATCTGCATTAATAAAGTATGTGCATTAAAATTAAAAAAACAGAATACATAAAGATTAAAAACAATTCATCTCATCCTGACATAAAGAAACAGAAGCGATGTGGGCTCGCTGTAAAAATGTCCAGGTTTCATATCTCGCCATCATCAGCGTTTATGATCCGCAAGGCACACGTAAGCAGACTCCATCGACAGCGAAAACGGCTCCGCAAAAAGAGTATGTGATCGAGCTCGATTATAATTATCCGGAACAAAGAGACAAACCTTCGCTAGCATGCTAATTATCAACTCTGTCCCGTATCAGCTTGAAAACGTAGGTCATGGTGAGCATTTCTCCGCGCAATTTAAGAGAATATATACATGGTGGGCACCATGCCTAGTAAAAAGTCGGTTTGTCACCTCAAGACTTCCCGGCAAGACTTCCTTGAATCACATCTTGAGGTGTCGACTACAACGGGCGAGCCCGTCACCACAGGGAGTTTTAACGATTAGTTGTTCTATCTCCCTGGAGTGGGCGTAGAAGACTTTGGACAAAACAATCCGACGTCTAGCTACGCCACAACCCGCAAGAGACCAACGCCTTACCGCGAGATAGCCAGGAACGCTACCCGGCGGGCGACACTCGCGCCCTTGCTACCAATTGTGACCAGATTTCTCCGGTCTCTCGATTGGTTCCGAGTTCGAGGTCGCCTGCGCGGTCCTCTCCCTTACGAAGCAGTGAAACGGTAAATACCGCGTGAATCTATCGCGGACCATGGCGTCCTTTGCCCGTCTCTGACCCGGGATCGGATGGCCAATGGTCATTTCAAGAGCAGTCGCCGTAAGGTAGGCAGCCACCCCCGCTCTATAGGAAACAATACAGCTTCCAGACTCCCCCGACTGTTAGTCGGAGTCGGAGAGGGAGCTAATGGGCCCTTGCTGAGTTGGCCACGAAGACCCATTCTGTTTCAGGGTCGGTCACACTCACGGGTCAACACCCATCCGATGGCCTCCACGCATGGGGTGCGAGCCTGGGTAGGACACTGGGTCAACCAGTCTCCCCTGGGAACAATCAGTTGTCTACCTTACGGCGACTGCTCTTGAAATGACCATTGGCCATCCGATCCCGGTTCAGAGTCGGGCAAAGGACGCCTTGGTCCGCGACAGATTCGGTGCACTCCGTTTCACCGCTTCGTAAGGGAGAGGACCGCGCAAGCGACCTCGAACTCGGAACCAATCGAGAGACCGGAGAAATCTGGTCACAATTGGTAGTTAGGGCGCGAGTGCCGCCCGCCAGGTGACATACCTGGCTACTCGCGGTAAGGCGTTGGACTCTAACGGGTTGTGGCGTAGCTAGATATCGGATTGTTATGTCCAAAGTCTTCTACGCTCACTGCACGGTCGATAGAACGATGAATCGTTAAAACGTCCTGCGGTGACGGGTTCGCCCGTTGTGGTTGACATCTCAATATGTTAGTCGGAGTGCACAATCGATTGGCTTGCGCCGCACGGTGCGCAGACCGTCCAGGAGCGCCAGAGGTTTGATTCCCAGGGGAAACTGACCAGGGCCAGAGTCCTACCCAGGTTCGCACCCCGTGCGTGGAGGCCGTCAGATGGGTGTTGACCCGTGAGTGTGACTGACCCTGAACACATGGGTCTTCGTGGCCAACCCATCATGGGCCCGTTAGCTCCCTTCCTTGAATCACAGTAATTATCCTAGAAATGTTGGAAAATGCGTTATCTTAGTTACTAACATTGAAATTTATAACCATAAATAACATTTTATTTTATTCCCAGCAAAATTGAAACATTTACCAAGCAGCGTAACGCCATCTAGCGGAAATTCAGTGAAACAGCTTCGAAAGCGCACGCCAGAGTCCAAGGAAAAACACGAATCGCAGCCGCGGTTCAAAGGTAGTTGTGCACGGTGACGCAACTTTAAGCGAAGAAAATACAATTATAACAAATAAAAAAGGTGGACCGATTTCGACCACAATCTTTTCAACTAAGAAAGATTGAAAAGGTTGAAAAGATTGTGCCACGACCAAATATGACAAAGTTCAACTCAATCGTACGAAGCGTTTAGCGCTTTCGTGGAGGAATAAACACTGACACCCAGACGCACAGACATACTTCAGTCTGGAAACGGTCTTAATCGTCTTGTGGGGGGGGGGAGGTTAAAATGTATATATCCGTCTACATCTTGAAAAAAATGCGCTTTCACAATACTTTCCCTGCCGGGAAAGTAAAAGTAGTGGGGATAGTATCTGTATTGTTTATCCGTATTGTTTAAAATATACGAAACCGAAGAAACATTTTTAATTTTTTTCCAACATAGTGATATAAATATCCTCATGCGGATTCCATATAACTGCAATCGTTTCCAACCTACTTTTCACAATTGAATTATACAATGTATGCATAACCCGGTCATTGTGAAAATGCTTTAGGTTGCGTTATTGATCTATTAAAATGAAGTATTATCCACCTCCATATAACTCCATTAGATTTCATATAACTGCATCTAGAATATTCCATATAACTGTATTCGTTTCCAACCTACTTTTCACAATTGAATTATACAATGTATGCATAACCCGGACATATATAAGGGAGTATTAATCAATAAAGTGCATTTAATCTAGGGCGATATATGGCATTACTTTTTTGCGTAAGTATATCTCAGAAATGACATGACAAATAAATATATTTTTTTATGGATTACATATTTTATTTCTTATTTACAATTTTGTGACATTAATTGTCTGTTTAACCCCTCCTATCGCGGGGTAAAAATTTAGTCGTCACTTCTGCCCAGGACAGTTTTGCGCGTGAAGTCGATGGCCTTGAGAAAAACGACCATAACTTTTAAACTACTATACGGATCGTAAAACAAATAACTGTAAAATGATCGCATTGAAATTTGAAATTTATAATATTATAACCTTATCTCGTCAAACAATTAAGATAATAATGAATAAATATTTAAAAAGTTGGCATTTTACGCAGCGCGGAGCGCCCTAACCAATATTGGTTAGATACAATTTTAGCATTTGTAAGCGTCTAACCAAAAATGGTTAACTCAAATAGGAAGGGTTAAATTACGAAATTAAAAATGTACAGCCTTATACAAGACTAATACCGCCAACCTTCTTTGGCCGCCTAATCGGCCTAATGTTCTGGGAATTAACAGCAAATTCAAAGAGAGTTCTTGTCATGCATAAATGGACAGCGCAGGCTTCTTATACAATTTCGTGTAAGCCTTTCTAATCGAGTCGGGAATCATGATGTCGTACTCGTGCTACATCGCTTTTAAACATAATATCAAAAGTCTCGACGAATAGTGGTTTTCATCGACACAATACGAGAGAAAAATAATGACCTACACATTAATTGGCACTGGCTTCGCAAAGCGCGAAACAGCTTTCACCATAGCGTATTCTTATACTGGCGGTGCGCAAACCGTCCAGGAGGAACGGTTTGCACCTAGGTTGACTCCTAGGGGAGACTGGCCCGCAGGCCAGCGTCCTATCCTGGTTCTCCCTTCTGCGCGGAGGCCGCCTGATGGGTCTCGACCCGTGAGCGTGACCGACCATAGACCGAATGGGTCATTGTGGCCAACTCCAACAGGGCCCATTAGCTCCCAAGTAACTGCAGGATGTAACTGGAGGCAGAGTTAGGTCTTTCACAAATACTACTGCTAATTTAGAAATTTAATCGTTTGTTTATTCTGGCCGGCGCAGAAGGGTCGCCAAAACGTACTATGACATTGATCAATCTAATACCATATATACATAACCCGGTTGCTTTGTTTAATACTAATGGGTGTTATTGATCTATTAATATTCTCCACCTCCCTATCACTATTACCTATCACGATACACATCAATGACCGGTTTGATCGGTCTCATGACATAATGATCGTCGATGGAGCGATTATCTCGTGGTTGTCTCCAGACCTAGAATGCCAGTTTCCGCGGTGTAATGGTGTGTAATTATTGCATCGCCAAGCGGCAATATAGGTGAGCGGCACAACGGACGCACCGAGCGACACTCGCATCCGTTCTCGCTGTAAAAGTTAGCCACCTGTTCGTTAGTGACCGCGCGTCGAAGTCTCTTGCACACGCGCTAGCCTTGATCATTGATTTTATAGTGTAATAGATAGCGCCACCCCATACAAGAAAATGGCAGCATATTTCTCGCCGTCACTACGCAGATGGCACTGGTAGTGCTGACGTCGAAAAGTATAGCAATTTATTTGGATATCTATATTAACATTGATAATTAAGTTTTAATTATAAAGGATCGATTGATTCTAAAAACCCAATAATTCAAGCAGTTTCAACGAAATTAGCATTCAATTATTAGCGCTATCTATATAAAACCGTTGAGAAAAATACTCCCGGATTTTTTTCCCGGAAACGACACGCTTAGACCTCATATGCTTGAACTAATAAGTAAATAGGGAACGCTTTGTTTCCGACCAAAGCTTAGAATTCGAGTTTGGACCGGATCTCCGAGTATCGGGATACTTAATATCCAAAAAGTATGTTCTGTAAAATGTATCTGTGTGTGTGTGTGTGCGTTTGTACCTACGGTATCTCAGAAACGGATGTTTCCAGAACCCCCCTCCTATTATTTGCCGGAATGCACAGTAGATTGGCTAACGCCGCACGATGCGCAAGCCGCCCAACAGCGTCCGATGTTCTTCCCCAGAAGATCGGATCCCATGTAACGACACAGCCGAGATAAGGGAAAAAGGAGTTCATTCCAGGTTCATCCCTCTTCGAGGAGGTTACCGGATGCGAGTTGAACCGTGAGTTAAACCGACGCAAGATAACGAGCAGGTCTCAATGGCCCAATCTGCACGGAACCGTTTGCTACATGTACATTACTTCATACCTTGTATGGTTTGTGGTTATAAAGATTATTTAAATTACATTGCATATTTCCGTATTTACAATAGTTTGTTAGAGCTTCAGTCCAACATACCCACAACAAAACAGTAATTTCTACAGAATCGATACCGCAAACTTGCTCATATTTGTCATGAGGGAGTGGTCTGGCTTTGCAGAAGACTGGTGGACCTGTTGTCTCAATGTAATGTTCGACATTGTGCTTGACTGGAGTTGGCTCTAATGGAGCGGGGTTGATGACGCTTTGATATTGCCTGAATAGCTCAGGAAACGGAATATCTTCGTAAATTGTTGTACGCTGATATTGCTGGCACGCTGCTGTTGTCTGATCGAGCCTTGGTGGATAGAAAAGTTTCACCATCGATTAGTTTGTGATTCTTTACGTCTACTAAAAGATGGTGGTATGCCAAAAAATCTGCGCCGAGGATTGGTGTGGAAACGTCCGCTTCAGTGAATTTCCAGAGGTACGGTCTCCTGAGGCCCAGGTTTACTCGGAGTGTTTTTTCGCCAAATGTTTTGATTGGAGTACCGTTGGCAGCGTATAATTTGACGTGCCTTTCCTGATGTTTGGCTTTTGGGGGTTTCGGAAGTACTGATATTTGAGCGCCGGTATCGATTAGGAAAATTAGTTGATTCGTTCTGTCGTATATTGTTAGGCGTTTGTTTGTTGCGTTAGTTGTCGCCTCCGCAGAACTAACAGTTTTTTTGATATTCAGGTTTCCCCTCGTTTTTCTGCTGCGGCCAAGAGCAGGGCTGGCTGCATTTAAATGCTGTTTCCGAAAAAGTGGTGGTAATAGCACGGTCCTCCTGGTGCCTGGGTGAAATTGTGCCTCTGAGGTACTCTCCGATAGGGCGACTTTGGCCTGAACTGTTGTCTACGAAGCGATGCTCGTCTGTAGTCATCCCTGGATGTTGGTCGCGACTGACGGCGATGGTCGTCTGTGGTTAGCTCTTGTATTTTGAGGGATAGCTCCGAGACCATGTGTCGTAATTCGTTTATAGAGTCTGGTTCAGCGGGAGTTGCTTGCGCAGTCCGAGTGGCTGGAGTCGTCTCCTCGTTGATAAAACGTACCGGCTCTACTGCTGTGCTTTCGTGGATTGCGTCTGCCATTTCCGCTAATTCGGAAACGTCCTTGTTTTGGTGAATGGCGAGGATGGTCCTCGTCACTTTAGGGAGATGAGATTCCCAAAGGAATTTTAGTGCTTGGTTGCTGACGTTGTCTCCTGCGAGTTCCTTCATTCGTCGTAGGAGTTGTGAGGGCTTCTGGTCGCCCAGTTCCATTTCCTCCATGAGTTTCTTGAACTGTTTCTGCGCTGATTCCTCGTAAACTTGGATTAGTCTCTCCTTTATTGAATGGTATTTGTGTTCGGCGGGTGGGTTTGCAATTATATCGGAGACCTGTTGAAGGTCCTGATAGTGGAGCTTGGCTATTACCATTTGGTACATGACGTCGTCCGATGCTTTTTGTGGTGCCATAACGGCTTCCACGTGATTCATCCATAATTTGATTGATTGCGGCCATAATTCGGGTATCCTGTTTGTCATTGCCATGGCCGATAATTCCATCGGTTCGTCCGCTTTTGGAGGATTTTGCATAGTCGCTCTGTCTGGCGTTTGTGCGATAGGGCTACGCTGCATGTTTCTTGGCGTCGAAGGGTGTCAGCGTTTTGTCGGCGCGGGGCTGTGTCTTGGTCGAACGTCGGGGTCAACAGTGTGAGATGGAGGCGCGTGTCCTTTTCAACGTCGAGGGTACCCAGTGTGAGAGTGGCCACCCTTCACTAGACTCCAATTGATTGTGAGCGAAGGGTGGTTCTCATCAGGAAGTTTTCTCCGTGATTGAAAGTCGAGGATGTTGAAGTTACAGTATTTAATCAGAAGGTCTGTAGTAGGTTGCCAGTTCGTAACGCCTTGATTGATATTTCGCCGTTGCGTAGGTAGGTATCCGAAGTTGAAGCGCCGCGATAGATTCGAAGATAATGGAAGTCGCGTAGACTATGCGTGATTTGTTGACTCGAAGTGAAGTGTAGAGCGCGAGTACTTGTTAATGCGCGGTTACCGCCCTCCAGGGAATGATATTGATCGATCGAATTGTACTGCGTTTTATATTGTAAGCAGTGACGCAATAGTTGTGAGTGGGGTGAGAAATGTCTCTTAATTTCGTATCGATCAGAAGAAATGACATTAGTCATCACTTGACTGTGTAAAAAAATGCCGAATTTAGTTGGAAATCAACTGCAGCATTTGAGCGAGTTTGCGGTTTCGATTCTGTAGAAATTACTTTTTTGTTGTGGGTATGTTGGACTGAAGCTCTAACAAGTTCAAAACCTGAGAAGTATCCGCCTTAGGGGAACCCTGAGGGTTAGTTAGATGGCAGCAGTGCGAGTTTTAGTGTTCATATCGGTTGATTCAACTTTTGAATTTATAAAAAAGCGTAAATTATTGATTTAAATAAATAAATAATTTTCATAGGTAAGAGTCTAGTATTGATTGCTATATCCTAATAATATTATAAACGCGAAAGTTTGTATGTATGTATGGATGTTTGTTACTCTTTCACGCAAAAACTACTAAATGCATTTTGATGAAACTTTACAATAATATAGCTTACACATCAGAATAACACATAGGCTGTTATTTATAAAGATATAGCAGGAATTATCTAAAATATAACGATAACTGTCAAGTAAGTAGGAAAAAAAACTAAGAAATTGACTCGAAATTTAAATTCTATCCTACTATCCTACTAATATTATAAACGCGAAAGTTTGTATGTATGGATGTTTGTTACTCTTTCACGCAAAAAACTACTGAATTGATTTTGATGAAACTTTACAATAATATAGCTTACACATCAGAGTAAGACATAGGCTATAATTTATAAAGATATATGGTTTTCTATCATCATTATCACAATTTTCCATCACCACGCGGGTGAAACCGCTGGGCGCAGCTAGTGCATAATAATGTAGAAAGTAAACTAAGAGGTCAAATGTGAAATCAGCCGGATTAAGCCACGTGGTGCAGCTTGCAAAATGTAAAACATAATCGAAATAGGCGTTGAAACTGTGTATGTATTAACAACATTAGTTTATGTTGCAGTCGGTTTGTAGATAGTTACAAAAACAGTACAATTCTATATTTAATTGTTGAAAGCGAACAGTTGTCGCTTTGAACGAAATGTGTCATTTTAAATTGCTCTCTTTTCCATATTACACAAGATTACTGCCAAAATAGGTCGTTTTGTATCAGTATCCCAGATTTTTAATAGCAGCTGGAGCTGCGATCGTCGCAACGACCACAACGACGACTACTTAAAAGCAGAAACGTAATGATTTCATAAAATTGTAACGTTTTATCAGCGATCACGAAATACCTCTTGCCATTACCGCCAGCAACCATATCATATGTCATATACCATACTGTCGATCGAATGCAATAACAAAACACACTTACAGACATGTTACACGCACACATACATATAACACGTCATAGTAGGGTTGGTTGTAAGAGATTGTCATATGACAATATACATTTTCCCGCCTATTATGACATTATCACAATAAAGAGCATAAACAAACAAACAAAATGGATACTGATGAATATTAAGTAATTAAAATAACATTCTTTGCTTTACTTTAAAAGCAAATAATGTTATTTTAATTAAATTATTGTGAACGCACTTCTCTGTATCTGTGTGTCTGTGTGTATTTATCGACGATAGCGCCCAAACACTTAAACCGATTGAGCTGAAATTTAGTATGCTGGCATCATTTGGTAATGGCAAGAGTTGAAAAGATTGTTGTTGAAATCGGTCCACCGGAGGAGGGGATGCGACAGTAATACTTCAATATCGAAATATTGGACTTAGAAACTTGAAATTCGGTACACAGATGCCGACTTTGGTTGTAATATCTATTATAAACGACACACAAACAAAAATACAAAAAAAAACACGAATCATATTAGCAAATGGTTGGGGGCAGTGGCATTGGGTTTGAGGGGGGTTGGGGTGGGAGGATTTGGGGGAGGGAGGATTGAGGGAGGGGAGGGGGGTTGAGGAGAGGGTTCAGGGGGTTTGACGCGGCGAGGGGGGGGGGTCTGCTTGTCTCGAAACTCTTAGGGTGACACGACCGTTTTTTTTTCTTTCTAACATTCTTCTAATTCTATAATTTTCTATAAACCTCTAACTGCAAGACCAAAGTACTGCGAAAAGGTCACATTTGATTCAGTGTTACGATAAAGGTAACATTTTTGTATTGTATCTACTCTAAAAACGTAACATTTCAAAAATACATTTTGAATAACTTTTACAAGCAAGAGCGGACTGCATTAGATATCTAATCAATTTAAAATTAATAAATATTGTATATGATACGAGTTATATACTGGGTAATCGTACGTTATATATTGGGTATCGAATAGATATTAGATATTTATATAGGTACAAATATATTGATATTTATGTACTGATATAAATACATATAGATATCAATATATACATATAAAACTATATACTTTAAATATATCCCTGCATACAAGATCAAGATACCTACGGGATAAAGAATAGTCGAGATAAAAAAAGTCAGGATTAAAAAATAGTCGCGATTAAAAATAGTCGTTATGAAAAGTAGTCGAGATGAAGCGCCTATATTATTATTTTTTTTATTATCTAGCTGCGCCCCGCGGTTTCACCCGCATGGTGATGGAAAATTGTGATAATGATAATAGAAAACTATATATCTTTATAAATTATAGCCTATGTGTTATTTTGATGTGTAAGCTATATTATTGTAATGTTTCATTAAAATCCATTCAGTAGTTTTTGCGTGAAAGAGTATCAAACATCCATACATACATTCTTACAAACTTTCTCGTAGTAGGATGTGAAAATAAATATGTCCAAGAATATCAGAAGATTATTAAAACCGCTCAATGGCTTTAGATCTGTATAGAATTTGTAGAAAGTGTTGAATCACTATTTTATAGTTATACATTTATAAATGGACTAACATAAATGAGGTACCATTTGATTCACACGGCCCGATGGCATAGTGGTTAGATCGCCTGATCTTACATTTAAAGGTTCCGGGCTCGATTCCCGGCTTGGTCACCATTTTCCGTTGGGTTAAAATTAACGAAATTTCATTTCATTTTTGTCGAGCGAATGCAATAACAAGACACACACTTACACATATGTTACACGCATTAGCATACATACATATAAACATTTCATGATAGGGTTGGTTGTGAGAGATTGTCGTATGATAATAAACCTAAAATCGAAGACTATCGCGGTTGTTTGACATTATAAATAGGATAGAAACGAATTTACCGCACACGTTTTGTAGCACACGACGTTTCGGTGACATTGCAGCCGCCGTTGTCCAGGGTAGACTGGACAACGGCGTCTACCCTGGACAACGGCGGCTGCAACGTCACCGAAACGTCGGGTGCTACAAATTTTCGAGGGTAAAATCGTTTCTATCCTATTTATAATGATAATAAACCTGCCCATTGTGAAATATTACAATAAAGAGCAGAAACAATTAATTTATTAAAAACCGCTGATTTTCCATATACTGTATTAGTTACCCAAAGAATATTTTTCAGTACGCTACTTTCTGTCTCGCCTGTGAAATAAAAGAAAAGCGTGGTATACCTTTCTAAAGTTAGAGATTCAAATGGTACAGTAGGCATAGGACGTATACTCTTACTGAGAAGGGATTTTGGAAATTGGGAATCGAAAAGGGCTAGAAAAGAAATAAAATGTTTTTTTGCGGTTTTCCTAATATCCCTAAATTCCGATGAAATATTAGATCGGTTTTACTCCAAAATGGTTTCTCTATTAAATTCATAAAAACTGTATTCAGGATGTTTTCCTAAATATCTTTTGAATGGAATAATCGGAATTGAAGTGATCGAAAAGGGCTAAAGTGTTTTTTTTTTGCGATTTTCTTAATATCTCTTTAGCGCGATTAAATAGCAGGACGGTTTTATTTAAAAAAGGATTATCCATATATTTTTATTTTATTTTATTCTATTTAATAACCATTTTATAAAATACAGCTTTGTATAAAATCCAGCCAAGTCTAAGGCTTACCTGCTGGAGATTATGATAGGGTGACTTTCAGTGCAACTTTAGTGGTCATTTTGACCATATTATAATATATCTGCTGCATTATCTGCTACATTAGTAATGATTAGTCGGTACAGAAAGCCACCCCGATAAAAAGATGAACGTACTTAATGCTAATAAAATAAAATATGAATCTTATTCATATCATTTACACTTGTGTTTCACTTTCACTTATTTTAAAGCTAACTATTTTTAATTCTTATTTTTGTTTTTTTTTGTAATTTTTTTATAAGTTTTAAAATTTAGAGGAATTTTGTTGAATAAATGAGGGATTAGCCAATTCAATCTTCTTTTGCCATAAAGGTTGCGAAAAGGAGGGACGAGTATCCGTTCATTTTGTATCTGTCTAGTGCTGTGTTTATGTTGGACATAAATTCGGAACTCGTCAGTCTCGAAATATTGAACTGTCAATCTATAAATAAATAATACATTAGCTGGTAATATGTCACAATACTTGAAAAGTCCTATCTGGTCGTTTCTGAATTTATTTCGAATCTTGTTTGGAACTATTATTTTTGAAATACGGTGTTGTAGAGATGTGATGCGCGATATATAAGTTTTAAATGTGTTGCGGTAGGTTGTAATTCCGTAATGTCTATACATCATATTCAAAATGCCTATACATCTTATTCTGTTTTTTTTTTGCTAAATATCTACAGGTGTATAATCGGGTTTGAAGTGAACGAAAAGGGCAAAAATGCATTTTAACATAACTAACCAAGTAGTGTGTTAAAAGTAAGTTTAAACAGCCGATCCGTTGATTTGTTTGATTACCTTGAAGCTTTTTCTCCGTTTCCCAGAACTTTTGAAGTTCGGTGAAGTACTTGTCGAGAATGAAGACCTTGGACAGGCCGAGGGTGGCCATCGCAGGTCCGTCGGTCGGGGGGACGGTCCGTCGGGGGGTCACACGGACACGGTCACTGGCACTCGCGGCGGGCGCGCTCGCCCCATCGCATCGCGTTCGAGCGCGGCGTCGCGTCTATGCACGAGTCGCACAGCAACACCGTCGGCACCACCGACACGCGACGATACCACTCTCTGCACTGAAGAGCCGAGGAGCGGGGAGGCGCGGGGAGAGGAGCAGCCCGCGCTTTACCTCCCCGCGCCGCGTCGCCCGCTCCGGCGCAGGTGTCACTAGCATACTATCACTTGAGGACCGCTTCTTTTCATATTTATTTATTTTATACAAGTAATGCAATTTCAATAATCAACAGCAATTTCAAGATTCTCATGCGAAAGCCGTATCGATATCCTTCGGAAGATCTTTTCAAGGAGTATAATGTCTTGGATACCAAGCATCTATACTTAAAAGCCACACTCTCCTATACTAAGTTTGACCAAATAAATATTTTTTCTCAAAGTACCATAAGAACGAGGTATTCCAAAGACCGTAATATAATAGTACCCAGAAAGAATACTGCTTTTGGTCAGCGCTCCTATACATTCATAGCCCCAAGGTTTTCATCCATCTCTTCCATCCATCAATCCCAGGGGATTCATCTCTGTCCCGAGTTAACCTTCTCCATCCTTTTGGTTAGTCATCTTCCCATCTTTTAATTTGACGTCCTTTTTGTCTTTCCCATTTCTAAGATACCATTCCATTCGTCCACTTTTTTCTGTTGGTTCTCATGATGTGACCAGTCCACTTGAGTTTCCTAAATGTGTTCAAAACATCGCTCACCTTTGTTCTTTTCCCTATTCAACAAACTTAAAACAACGATTAGAACATCAATATTCTGTATAAAACCGTAATAACAAAACGACATTGTAGGAAGAAATCCAATATATTTCTCAGTGTGTAATCGTATCCTGAAATCCTATACCTTCTTATAATAATTTTATCGCCTTATAGGAGGGGAGGGGAGGACTTTATAGAATAAAATTACATTAATGTCGACTATATTTTTATCACGACTATTTTTAATCGCGAATATTTTTTAATTCCGACTTTTTTATTTTTATCTCGACTATTCTTATCTCATAGGTATCTTGATCTTGTATGCAGGAATATATTTAAAGTATAAAGTTTTCTATGTTTATACTTATATCTTTATTTATTTATATGTATATATAAATATCAATATATTTATATCTATGTAATTTTGATTAGTACCCGCAAAGTGTTTTGGAAAAGCTGAAAATTCATCAGTAGACAGTGGATGCAATAAATAACTAGAAACAAATGGTTAGACTGCTTAATAATATATTGCGTGGCGTCAGCATTACTCTATACGTGTCACGAAACCTGCAAATACGCCGGTAACTATTTGTCAGTAACTATTACGCATCGGTCTAATGTGCCGCGCAATATAATGGACTTAATTTTTTGACAATCTATGTAGTAATTCTGACGCCACGTATTATTTGATTCGAGTTCTGTATTGCCATCCACTGTATACTGAGCTTTTTCAAAAACTTTGGGGGTACTAATAAAAATTACACATTTCCTAGTACGCCTGCGGCAGGTGTCCTGGAGGATGGACTGCTGACTCTACTCCAACATTCTATTGCCAAAATACTGTCTCTTCTGAAAGTATCGGCTTTTACAAAACACTTGCACTTTTTGTCGCTGCCTCTTGGACTATCAGTAGGTACGCAGTTTAAAAGTTTAGAAATATTAAAGAATGCTAATTAGTACTGAAATTGCATAGTAGTCCTAATGCGATGGTCACCCACCGTAAGTGCTCTCTATAATGTTCATTCAGAAGCGCCAGCTAATTTCGCGCGAGTCGTAGTGTAAGGCAAAACATAATAATATTTGGTCAGCGGCGAAGGCTTTGAAGGGGTTTTCTCTATCGGGCCAATGCAGCCACTCTCTTCTCTCCCTCCTGTGCCCGTCTCGCTCGCTCCTACTCTTCGAGCACTACCTGCCTCAGGCTGGCTACAGGCAACAACTACCTGTTCGACGGCGCAGACACCGCTCCATCCAGCTCACCTCACAGCGATACTACCAAACGATTCGATAGGCTCTCTAGACGGTCAAAATTGCTTGTCAAGCACGTGATTTTTTTCGTGCTTGACAAGCAATTTTGACCGTATAGAACTAAGCTTGATGCTTAATTCTATACGGTCTGTTGTATATTGAATCTGAATGCTTGATAAAAAAAGACTTCCTTGTCAAGCAACTCACATACAGCGGTATCGAAACTTCCGATTTTTCGGAATTTCTACTTATATTGGGTCTGTCTTACTAAAATACCGATATATAACGATTTTTCCACCATTTCTGAGAAAAGAAGGATTTTCAAATTAGACTACAGAAATATTAGGATTAAAAAACTCAGGTTTAAAATTTTAACTTTTCTGGCCTGTCTATTTAAACATTATTTTATAGTGTCTCGTCGTTCCATCCTCGTAACGTATAGGGGTATTTGCGCTGATAGGCTCTTTCAGGAAAGGCCTTGAAAGCCACCTCCTCCCTATCGAAGCAAAGTTGGTTCTACCTGCCGATAGGTAGCACTAGCAGTGTTTACATTGTTGAAAATATAGTTAAACCTAAAACCTAAATAATAAAAAAAAATACGTGTGGCACTCTAGCTATTGCATAGCATTTTTAACAACCTATGCAATTATAATTATTTTTTTTTTCTGATATCAGATAACTGCGCTCTATCGGAAAACGATGAAATTATTCCGAATCATTTGCGGCTGCGAAAGCAAATGATTCGGAATAATTTAAACGTCTTCCGATAGAGCGCCGCACACGAATTTTTTATTCGATAAAGCAAAAAAACCGGATTATTCGAAAAAAATCGTAAATAAAAAGATAGATAATTAAATTATTTCTTAAATGGTGCAGGTTTCATAATAATACGTCAGATGGTATTTGCGTAGTAGTCGTCTTTGTGTTCGGTTAGACCTAATTTCACAAATTAATTACACTATGTAATATAAACAAAATCTAAAATAATCAAAGCTAAGAATATTAGGAAAATGTTCCTTGTTTAACATATATTTTTTTCGAATCGTAAGCAGTACTCGTTTAGACGTAATTATCAGTTTAAAACCATTAATTTTCGTTAAGAAATTTCTTCATTCGTTCGCCGCGCTGGCCTAGGCCCGCGATAAAAGCTATGCAATAGTTAAAATTCTATAACAATTATTAGCAACCACTTCCCAAGAAAACCAATGCCCTACTTGACATGAGCAAGAAGAACCTTATAACCACTATTGGTCTCCTCCTCCTAGAACACATCTATTCAACCTTGGCTTGACCGAGAGCAAGGAATGCCGAATATGTGGAGAAGAACCTGCAGACAGCATATACAAAAAACAGATTACAAAAAAAAGTTTGCATTCATCTGTTCATCGTTGGTCGCTGCCCAGGCCTCGCCGCAAAAAGACACAGTTTACTGGGACGAGCCTTTCTCAAACCCAGCGATCTGCCCAACTTGAAGTCAGTACCTAATCTACTTGGACTGGTAAGAAGTACTGGGCTACTAGCTGACCACTGACCTAACCACATAGTGGATAGTTACAAAAGATCTTATAGATCTAGGTGACATCAAGGGCTGGAAACAAGCCCCCCACTCCGTTTACTACTACTACTACTACTTCTATTATTTTAATATTATTCAGCACCCATTCGGCAGCTTCATAGAAGAAGTGGGAGACCAGGTAGGACTCTGTGCCCTCGGGCCGGTTTCCCCTGGGAATCGTACTTTGGGGGCTTCTGACGGTTTGCGCGCCATGCGGCGTCAGCCAATCGACTGTGCCTTCTGACAGATAACCGGGGAGTCTGGAAGCGGCTCTGTTTCCTGTAGAGCAGGGGGTGGTTGTTAACCCTATAACAGCCGCTCTTGAATCGCCCAATCGCCCAATCCTGTGTTTAAGCTGGGTAATGGACGCCGTGGTCCGCGATAGATTCTCGCCGCTAACATAAGGGAGACGAACGCGCAAGCGACCTCA
Organism: Micropterix aruncella; assembly: GCA_944548615.1. Taxonomy (NCBI): domain Eukaryota; kingdom Metazoa; phylum Arthropoda; class Insecta; order Lepidoptera; family Micropterigidae; genus Micropterix; species Micropterix aruncella. The sequence continues at coordinate 11,685,331 of OX155960.1, forward strand.
AACCGTAACAAATCGGGAAGCAGGAGAAAGTTCGGCCGAAACTGGTAGTAAGGGCGCGAGGTCAACTCGCTGGTTGTACATTCTCGGTGTCTCGCAGTAAGGCGTTGGCTTCTTACGGGCGAGTTGGCATAGCTAAGCAGAGGACTGTTTCTTCCCAAGTCTTCTACGTTCACATCATTATTGTTAAAACTTTCTGGGGTGACCGGTTTCTCCCGTTGTAGTACTCAAAATAGTATCTTTTCATGTACCATCGCGACTTACTCGCCAACGGAGTTATTCCACCTTCCGCAGGTTAGCACTAATTATGCACAAAATTGCTATATTTCATTGCTAAGTAAAATTAAAATTTGTTATACGCAGATTGACGTATTTAACACGTCATCTATCGCTCTCAAGAAAGCCATGATTTATAACGGTGTCGACGTGTTATTATAATTGCAATAAATTAAAAATAATAATATGTATTCATGAATATATTATATAACATGTACTGACATTAAATTTATCTATTTATAATGACATCTCCCTTTCTATCTCTACTAAGTGTGATTAAAAAATTGAAGTGGAAACATGTAATTAGTTTCGTCCTTAAAATTTAACAAGTTTGTATATACTCTATTGAATAAGCTGCATGTTTCCTGAATAATAATATTAATTTTTAAAAATGTGTTATTTATGGTGTCGGGTAAGTGAATTTCATTGTAAATTTACGACAACTTGGGTTGTCGACTACAACGGGCGAGCCCGTCACCAACAGGGAGTTTTAACGATTAGTCGTTCTATCTCCCTGGAGTGAGCGTAGAAGACTTAGGACAAAAACAATCCACCGTCTAGCTACGCCACAACCCGTTAGAGACCAACGCCTTACCGCGAGATAGCCAGTTATGTTACCTGGCGGGCCCGACACTCGCGCCCTAACTTCCAATTGTGACCAGATTTCTACGGTCTCTCGATTGGTTCCGAGTTCGAGCTCGCTTGCGCAATCCTCTCCCTTGCGAAGCGGTGAAACGGTGTATACCGAATCTATCGCGGACCATGGCGTCCTTTGCCCGCCTCTTACCCAGGGATCGGATGGCCGATGGTCATTTCAAGAGCAGTCGCCGTAAGGTACGCAACCACCCCCGCTCTATAGGAAACAATACAGCTTCCAGACTCCCCCGACTGTTAGGTCTAATGGGAGCTAATGGGCCCATGATGAGGTGGCCACGATGACCCATGTGTTCAGGGTCGGTCACACTCACGGGTCAACACCCATCCGATGGCCTCCACGCACGGGGTGCGAACCTGGGTAGGACACTGGGTCAACCAGTCTCCCCTGGGAATCAATCCTCTGGCGCTCCTGGACGGTCTACGCACCGAGCGGCGCAAGCCAATCGATTGTGCTCTCCGACTAATAGTCGGGGGAGTCTGGGAAATGTATTGTTTCCTATAGAGCGGGGGTGGTTGGCTACCTTACGGCGACTGCTCTTGAAATGACCATTGGCCATCCGATCCCGGTTCAGAGTCGGGCAAAGGACGCCTTGGTCCGCGATAGATTCGGCGCACACCGTTTCACCGCTTCGTAACGGAGAGGACCGCGCAAGCGACCTCGAACTCGGAACCAATCGAGAGACCGAGAAATCTGGTCACAATTGGAAGCAAGGGCGCGAGGGTCGGCCCGCCAGGTAACACTGGCTATCTCGCGGTAAGGCGTTGGCTTCTTGCGGGTTGTGACGTAGCTGGACGTTGGATTTGTTCTGTCCAAAGTCTTCTACGTTCACTGCAGGGCGACAGAACGAGAAAATCGTTAAAACGTCCTGTGGTGACGGGCTCGCCCGTTGTAGTTGACACCGAAGATGTTAGTCAGAGTGCACAATCGATTGGCTTGCGCCGCACGGTGCGCAGACCGTCCAGGAGCGCCAGAGGTTTGATTCCCAGGGAAAACTGACCAAGGCCAGAGTCCTACCCAGGTTCGTACCCCGTGCGTGGAGGCCGTCGGATAGGTGTTGACCCGTGAGTGTGACCGACCCTGAACACATGAGTCCATTAGCTACCATTAGCTGTAAATTTACGACATGTAAATATCGCTCTTTTATATTTTATGTAGTGATTTTTAAAATAATATTGTGAAAACTTGTGTAATTAGCCAACTGCCACGACCGGCGATATCGCTAACTTGGAGGTGTCGACTACAACGGGCGAACCAGTCTTCCTAGGAAGTTTTAACGATAATGATCGTTCTGGCTCCCGTGAGGTGAACGTAGACGACTTGGGACGAAACAGTCCACTATCTAGCTACGCCAATTCGCCTGTAAGAACCCAACGCCTTACCGCGCGACAACTAGAATCTTCAACCAGCGGGTTGACCTCGTGATCCATTGTCTTTGGGCAAATGAAGAATTACCTCGGGAACGGCATAATTCATGCCTGCAGATGCTATTGTCTCCGTGTTGCTGGCTTAACTGTTGTTAATCTACGGTTCGATGAAAAAACATGTGACTGTTTCACAAACAGCAGGCACAATTAGCCAAATTTTCAACAGTTATAGCGTAAATATGGAGATACTTATACTGAGAAGTGCCAAAATAAAGTGAACAAAAGTGAAGAACAATACTACGATTCGACGAGTCGAATCGTAGTATTGCATCCACGTCCGTTTCGTGGGTTTCGATCACGTGACCGCTTTTCCTTCTCCCTTCGCTTCGGCAGCGGACTCGCTCGCTCGCTCGCCGAGCTTTTCGAAAAGTTTACGAGGCAAGAGCTGGCCGTTGAGGCCACAAGGAAGGCCAGGCCACTGGCCAGACCGCCGGGACCACCGCTGGCCAACGCTGGCTACCAGACCACTGACAGACAGACTCAAAGACAGCCAGCTGATAGAACGACCGTTCCTGCTTTTCAAAGCGGAGGAGAGAAGGGCTTCCAAAACCCCGATTCATCATGGTAAAAATCGTCCACAAAACTAAACTTATTAAGGCGACTACCGGTACGGGTCAATACCATTGACCCGTCGGACGCCAACAGTGCCTGTAGGCATTTTGCGTTGTTTGAGAGATCCGCGCGTAACCGTTTCGGCCAGCCCCATATATATTATATAAATATATAATATACATGACTAAAAAGATTAATTACTTAGTAACAAGAGGGAAATCATGAAAAACGATATTGTTAGTATTTATTTACGAAATCGACCAAAAAGTTGCGGCGCAGTTTTTTACGCGCGAAGTCTGGCTTTCGACCGGCTTTCGAAGTATCGTATTTAAAATTATTTTTATTACGGTTTTTATGAAATATTCGTGGTTTATGTGATTATTCATATAGATAGACCTATATTTCTGGAATATCCCAATCACTTCGGACAGCGACACTACTCTTTCATGCAGTGACATAAAAACCAGCCCCAATTGTCATTTGTTTAAAAGCAAAATAAATAAATGGCTGTTGCAAGAAGAGCGTTTATCTATCCATGCCATGATCGATGTAGTAGAATAAGTTGAAGTTGACTTAACATATATTGTGTATATATGTATGTATGTGTGTATAAGTGTATTCTAATGTATTTAGTATTTCTATTTATTATGTAATATTGTAATTTTTATTATTTTTTTATTATTATATATATTATATTTATTATTATTATACATATTATTTAATTATTTTTATTATTATTGTGTTTGGTTGGTTCATCGACCCTCGTTTTAAATGTAAAAATATAAATTGCTTGCCCTGGAATGGGTATATCCCAGTTGGGCAGCACTAGCCACTGAATGAAAGAGGAAAGTTTTGCCATTTGTTTTAATATTATACGTATTGTAAATGGTTAATTTGATAATTCCAATAAAAAAATGAAAATAAATAAAATAAATACCGTTCATTTGACACTAAACACGATATATTTATGTTAATTTATTGACATTTGGACATTTTGACATTTAGACTTGACTTAAAAGTTATTTGGAAAGTTAAAGTACCCTAAGACACTCAAGATAGCATAACGACTCTAACAATACCACATCTTTCTAAATCAGTTCAAGCGTTTGGAAGTTATGGTGGAATAAAAAAGGGAAAACATACTTAGATGAACCCTGAACACATTACACTCTTTTTTGTTGGGCAGTCGTGTAAAATAGTAACTATTTGATATATGAAATTTGACATTTTGGATCATCTTTACGTAAGAAATAAAAACATGAATATTCTGGAATTCTCGTTATTATGGAACCACACAGGACGGAGAGAGATCGAAAATATCACCAACGGGTCTTGAATCGGGCCTCCCGGTTGCTGTCGTTAATTAGGATGTAGGTATTTATTATACGACAAACTATTATTAATTTGCTAAAAATAATACGGTTAAAGTACTTTTAATCGTGAGAAACAGCGTATAGATTATTTATTGACAATAATTTTCTCGTGAATTTCCTCTAACAGTGAAATTGTATTTACTTGTTGTCTTTCTTTCTTTATCTTATTAAAGGAATTGTAATATAAAATAATGTTAAATTTTAACAATATAACGTCTCGATTGACAATATATTGGCCAACGATTTTGCCATATATTTAAATAGAGTGTTTATATTGTAACTAGGTATACCACATTTTGGAATAAATATTAAAATATTTATAACATGTGTAATATATATGTGTATTTTATTCTCAATATTGAATTTGGTTCGTTCGTTACTTTTTCAGGTTCAGGTTCGGACACGTCTCTCCAAAAATATGCGGCCTGGATGGCCTTATCCTTTGCCTCTTGTAGGTCCTGGTGTTTGATGCAAGTTGACAGTTGCGGGCAAGATCGGAGGTGGTCCTTATCCTGCTGCGTTTTACAGTCGCATATTGAATTCTCGGTGTAGGCCCGGCCAACGAGATTGGCTCGGCATCTTGCCACATCCACCATTAGTTTATTTATTTATTTCCGTAATTCAAGTTACAAATTACAAAGAAAATCCTTATTCTAACAAAAAAACAGTTTATAATAAGTGTATATATTATACCTAGCTTAGAAAGGAAATTCATCTTTTGACATAACGGTTTACCACCTCACTAGGTATGAACCTGTGTTGAGGTGGTACTAACATCGATGAATTCTTTTGAGACGAGAGGGCAAATCTTATCTAATACTTGAGTACAATTTAAAATTTAAAGTTAAATTTAAAAACATCAATAAAATTATAAACTAAATTAAAATTTATGACAATCTTCTAAGTTATATGGAATAATAATAATTTTTTATATATTAGATATAAACACATATAAATATGATATATACCATATATAGATATATATTATTATAATATATATTATATATATATATATATATATATATATATATATATATATATATATATATATATATATATATATATATATATATATATATATATTATATAACATATATACTAATATTAGTCTGTTGAGATTACGTTAGGTGATATATAGGGGAGATGGGATCCGGTGCTATCTTTTCCTTTAATTTTAATACTTTTTTATATTTAAACTTTTGTGTTTTCTAGTTAATATTTATATTTTTTATGTTTAGTTATAATTGCCATTGAAAAACAATATTTTTTTTCTTTCTTTGTTAGTCTAATTAATATTTTTTGATTTTTATTTTAATTATCCTTTTGTTAACTAGTTTTTCTTCTTTTAAACATTTAAGACATTAAGCCTTCTTTTTAGTATGATTAAAATGTTTGTACTGGATCACCGATCATCACATACATATATGCGTGACATAGCTTGCTATGGATTTATTTATATTTAGGTTAATTTTTATTTCAACTCTGGAAATTGCCACAATAAATAATTAAAATAATGAAACTTTATAAATAGGATAGAAAACGAATTTACCGCTTGAAATTTGTAGCACCCGACGTTTCGGTGACGTTGCAGGCGCCGTTGTCCAGGGTAGACTGAAGAGCTGTCAATCCGTTATTTTGCGGGTAGGCCGCATACCGCTTCCGCCACTGCGTAGGTTATAACGGTGGTGGGGGCCGGGCTCAGAGCGCGGGAATTTCGAAAATCCGTCTTGTACACAACACTCACTGTATCCTGTTTTACGTCTTTGCGTTCGAAGAGGGTTCCACGTAGAAGAGAGTTTGTAACCGTCGTCTCGATTTAAGTTCGGGGTCCTTCTTATTTCAATGGTTTCCCGGAAAGTTGCATTGTTCTTTGGAGAGCACAATGGGATTTTGAAACTGCATCCAGTGGTTACTTCCGCTATCCAATATATGTTCGCAGATCGCCGATTTTTTTCGCTGAACGTTTTTAACAGCTTTGATATGTTCTGTCAGTTGCGTGGCTATGGGCCGTTTCAGAAGCGTGGCGGAAGCGGTATGCGGCCTACCCGCAAAACAACGGATTGACAGCTCTTCAGTCTACCCTGGATAACGGCGGATGCAACGTCACCGAAACGTCGGGTGCTACAAATTTCACGCGGTAAATTTGTTTTCTATCCTATTTATATTGTCAAACAACCGCGATAGTCTTCGAAATAATTAAATGTTTCAAACCTTCAATGAGACGTAACCATGAGACGCAACCATGTAGACGCTGTGATTAAAAAGATTTATGGCTATAGATTTATGGTTAATGATATACCTAGATAATACACTCGGAGGTCATATAAGTCAATTCCGCGACCACAATTCGACAAGGAAGCTACCGCGTTAAAGTAAGTGGCGAGATCAATAAACTAGCTTATAGAACAGGATGTAACATTCAAATAAAGGCTTGCTCATTTGATCAATGTTCAAAGTTTGTTGGAACCCTTCAAGAATATAGATTTCATAATTAATGCATACCTTATTTGTAATTTTTATTTTAAGGAAATATGCGGCAAAAATAATAATAATATAGTTCTGCTCTAGTAGGTAGGCTTTTCTACACTTGGATGCGTCATTGCCTCTAAAATTTTAAATAATGTAATAAATTAAAGAATATTAACTATCATGATATAGTTGTGGCAATATAAATTAATTTTAGTAAATTATAATTTTAGTAAATTAAATTATAAATAGAAAACAATCTATTAATCAAAATTGCTGATCAAAAAAAGAGCTCAATGTCCGTAGTCATAATTATCAAAGCAATAATATGATGGTCATGAAAATATATAAGCGTATACTAAAAACATCTAAATTTAAATCAATTGTCAAATCTAGCAATATAGCCGTCGTCGATAAAAATAAAAATAAAAATTATCTTTGGCAAAGTTGATTATCATGAATTTTCCGTTATTTTACATTAGGATGCTCTTGGAAAAAGAATTCAGTGTTATCCAAATCTCTTAAGTCATATACTGGATTCTTGACTAGGCTATTAAATAAGATTTTTTTGAATTGGTTCTCTCCAAGACTTCTGATATGTGTTGGGACCTAATTATAATAACACAGGCGTTGGTGAAGGAAGCTGTTGCACACTTTACTAAGTCTGTGCCGAGAAATTAGAAATCTGAATGTCAATAAACTATAGAAAATCAACCATTACATTGTCTAAATAGTAAAAAGAGAATTAAAATAAGGATTAGTTTGTTATTATTTTTTTGTATTCGATTTCTCGATATTGTTTTTTTTGCCTTCTTGTCCCTTTTGTTTAATTTTTATTTGCGTTTTTTAAATTTATAGTACCGGACCCTGCCAAGCGTTTTTGCTGGCAATTCCATATTCTCTAAACTGTTTCTATATGTGAGAACCTGTTATTGGCTATCATTTATTATTTAAGTTGTTATTTAATATTTTATATGGCTGTTGGTTTTCCTTAAAATAAATAAATAAATAAATAAATAAATTAGGAAATATCAAAAACAGAAATACCAAATACACGTTACAAAAAGAATGGAACAGAAAGGAAGAAATCTATTGAATAATCTGGCAAAAAATAATAATAATCAGTGTTAAAATATAAAAATAAAAGCAATATCCCTAAATCATCTTGCAAAGTCAGTAAGTAAAATGTCTAGAAAAAGAAATAAAGTTAAAAACAAAAACTGTAAAACACAAAATAAATTCAAGTAGTCGATTATGCATATAAAATTTAAAAAAAATGTGCCATATCAAGATATTTTTTTTAATGAAAATGTCTTGGTTAGTTTTCCAAATAGTGCATATGTTGGTATATATGGTTACCAGGTAACAGGTTTGTTACAAAATCGTCGCCTTACAAGACAGTATAACTCGATAACTCAAATTTAGTAGTTCTGAGATAAATGCGTTTGAATGTTTTTTTTTTTAAGTTTCAACTCGTCCACCATTTTTCATTCGTGGAAACTAATTAGTGGACCTAAATACTAACTTGGAGATACATACGTGGAGATATCGAGTTCTTGCGCCACGATAGCAGACAGTGCTGCGAACTACCAGCTAGATAAGTATCCATATCGATTTTTAGTATTATAGCTGGAGCTGATTTTCAACGTATCAACCACCGTTAATCCCTAAGGGCGGGGGAATATCAGTAATCTGGTTTTAAGGGAACATAGAGTTGATATTTTGACATCTTCTGGCATACTTATCTCAAAAGTGCCAATTTTCGAGTTATCAAGTTATAACTGTAAGGCGACGAAATGATATGCTTCTATATTGAGTTGAGATCTACCTATTGTATGTTGATATCTACTGATGCACTACGCCTTGTACGATGTCATGTATAGTAACTATGGGAGCTAAGGGGCCCTTGCTGAGTTGGCCACGAAGACCCATTCTGTTCAGTGTTGGTCACACTCACGGGTCTACACCCATCCGACGGCCTCCACGCATGAAGTGCGAGCCTGGGTAGGACTCTGGTCTTAGGATTAGTTTCCCCTAGGATGTAACCTTCTGGCGCTCCTGGACGGTCTGCGCACCGTGCGGCATAAGCCAATCGATTGCGCACTCTGACTAACATCTTGTGTTAGTCAGAGTGCGCAGTCCGCATTATAGTGCATTGCACAGTACACTGCCCAGGGCGTACTCGGGGGAATTCCTTAATTCATTTCGCCTTTTCGACAAGGCTCCAAGATGGGGAGCTGAATCATGAGTTGGAGCTGCCACAAAACAAGCTGGCTATGAAGCCCAAGCTTTAATTTCAGATGTAGGAGATGCAGGCGGTTTGTGAGAGTCGGTCTGTAGTTGGGTCGGGTGGGTCGCAGGCTGGTCTGCTTATGTTCTCTGTCGGTTCGGCGAGAGTAGAACAATGAAACAGGTTCTCCTCTCTCCTCTCCAGATAGATGTACATTTATCTGGAGAGATATAGCGTTCGGCTCAATTTGATAATCTGCCACGGCGGCTGCGGCTGTCCCACTCGCTCCGGATTATCTCAATTGCGCTCTCCCCCTCGCACCCCTTCGCTCGCCGTAAGTGTGACAGAGACGGCGGACGCGAGGCGACCGAGTATAGACCGCGGAGCGACGATACTTTCTGCCGCATTGCTCGCTTCGAACTCAGAGCTTTGCTTGCGAAACTTCTATTGAGCAACCATCGCAGTGCAGCCAGCCAGGCATACTCACTATTCGCCTCACTACTCGTACATATTGCATATACCAATCATTAATTATCAAATATAAATACAATATAAAATTTACAATTAGGCTTAATATGCAAATAAAGAATGTAGTGTGTATGAGAATATATGAGTGAAAGAGAGTATGCCATAAATCATAAAACTGTCATAATCATAAATTTGACATAAATCATAAATCTTATATCATGTTTAGTTTTGTTTAACAATAATAAATTAAAATTAAAAAATATTTTAAAACTTAAAAAAAAAAATACGTGTGGCACTCGGGGACTGCCGCGGTAAAGCTATTGCATAGCATTTTTAACAACTTATGAAATTATAATTGTTTATTTATTTTATTTATTCTGATATCAGATAACTGCGCTCTATCGGAAAACGTTGAAATTATTCCGAATCATTTGCTTTCGCAGCCGCAAATAATTTAAATGTCTTCCGATAGAGCGCCGCGCACGAATTTTTTATTCGACAAAGCAAACAAACCGGATTATTCGAAAAAAGTCGTAGATAAAAAGATAGATATTTAAATTATCCCTAAAATGGTGCAGGTTTCATAATAATACGCCAGATAGTATTTGCGTAGTAGTCGTTTTTGTGTTCGGTTAGACCTAATTTCACAAATTAATTACACTATGTAATATAAACAGAATCTAAAATAGTGAAAGCTAATAACATTAGGAAAATGTTCTTGTTTAACATATATTTTTTTCGAATCGTAAGCAGTACTCGTTTAGACGTAATTATCAGTTTAAAATCATTAATTTTCGTTAAGAAATTTCTTCATTCGGTCGCCGCGCTGGCCTAGGCCCGCGATAAAAGCTATGCAATAGCTTAAAACAAGTATTACTTTCCATCGGGGAGTTGCAGTGGTAATCTCACGGCTCCATCTTCAAACCCTCGTCATCACGTGTAATCGAAAGTACTTATAACAACAAAACAAACGAGCCCAAACCCGACTATATTAGCAATTTCTATCAGGGAGTTCCAGTGGCAATCTTCCGACTCCATCTTTTAATAGATGTAATGCAATGGAATGAATCGTGTAATGGAAAGTACTTATGATAACAAAACATACTAGCCCAAATTCGACTGTCCTACCATTTGCCAACAAGGAGTTCCGGTCCTTACATCCCGGCTCCATCATCAAATCAGCTCGATGATATTATAGTATTCCATTGTCATCGAACTTACGTAAGTATGCCAAATTTCAGCTCAATCGGATACCAGCAAGTGGTTGAAAAATGGTTTGAAAATTTTAAAACGGACACGAATATTGCAAGTTAAAATAAATCTTTGTAAAAAAATGCAATAAAACCGTACTTTTAAGTCTTAAAGTTAAAAATCGAAACCTTGGTCAAGACATAATACAGAGAGGCTCACCGGTTATGCATACTAATAGACATCATTTTGGTCTTACTTATGCTAAATTTAGTTACCCACCTACCACTATAGAATATAATACTACCCATTATAAACGTCGAAAATACCCAAATCATCATATATTTTACTATCATTCGGGCCCGTTCTGGCCAGGTCAGTTAGTCAGCGATCGCCGAGGGCCCCTACTCAAGAGTGCCCCAAAGGGGGCCTCAAAAGAGACTTATTTTATAACTTAGATAAAAATATAATTATAAATGAAGAAGCGTGGACTAGTGAAGAATCTGCCAAAAAGCTGTTAGGTTAGGATACTTCTTAATTTAAATTGTAAATAATAAATTTCGAACTTTTTGTTTTAATTATAAAAACGTAATCGTAGTAAAAGACAACTTTTTTCTTTACATAATATGCTTTGCTTACCTACTCATTAGCGTTTTCCCTTATTAACATTTTTTTATTAAGGTATTGTAGTAGGATTTATATAATGGCTTTTGCATAGATTAGTGGCCTAAATCTAAAAATATTGCTCCCTTCATATTCATACAAATATTCTCGCCACAAGTAATAAACCACTTGTCGTTGCCTACGATGACACGATACGAGGAATAAATCCAATCACCACATAAACCGACAGCGACTTAGCAAAGTGCGATACAGTTTTATTCACCAAAATTTATCCTACTATAATAAGATTCCAGAGCACATGAAAAGCCCTGGAGAGGACCAATTTAAAAGATAATTATAAATAATTTGGTAAGAAACCCAATTTATGGTATAAGGGAGTTGAAGATTAATGAAATGTGTAAAGTATTAAACATAATGGTATTATGATAGCTGACATTCTAATTTGCATATAATTTATTATACATCTATTCATTTAAAAAAAAATACTAAGGCATATTGTTTGTTTGTTTGAAAAGCTTTATTGCACACACATAAGAGTACAATGTGGTTGGCCTATTGCCAAGTGGCAATATCTTCCGGCCATACCGCCGGGGTTATTGTGACTAAAGGTTTATGTGGGCAAATTGATTCACAAGTAATAAATGAATACACTTACATAATAGTCACCATAGGATAAAATATAAAACAGTGATTAGTAACGTATGCCAACTCGACAAGCAATGGAGACGGGAAGGGAAGGGGGTATTCATGAGTTGAGTAAATTGCTCGATTCATTGCTGGATTTGCGGGATTGACAATAAAATAAATTAATAGTTAAAAAAAACACTAAAAACACGCTTTTATAGATGCACGTAAAATCCAAAAAATTTACACGTCAATATATATCGTATATAGATATATCAATATTATTCTATTTACACTCTCCATATACATTTTATACAGGCACCTATGTCAATATTTATACTATTTACACTCAATATTTAAAAGTCAATATATAATAGGTTTGTTATAACCTTGAAACCTGATCGTGTTCAAAGTCCATTACGTGACCTTTCTCACAAGTGCAAACACGATGTTTGACACTGATATGATATTTCATCATGAAATGCCAGTTCCTGTCTTCCGGCTTCATCATCAGACCTTGAAACTTAATCGTGGTCAAAGTTCATTACAAGACCTTTATAACAAGTCCAAACACGGCTATGATACGATATTCCATCATGGCATGCCAGTGCCTATCTTCCGGCTTCATCATCAGACCTTGAAACCTAATCGTAGTCAAAGCTCATTTCAAGACTTTTCTAACAAGTCCAAACACAGCTATGATACGATGTTCCATCATGAAGTTCCAGTTCATATCTTCCGACTCGATCATCAGATCAGTTCAACAGTACCATATTATTGTATTGTCATCAGAACTACATACAGCTGCCAATTTTCATGACGCTACGATCCTTGGAAGATGGATAAATTAGTTACCTTAGATTCCATAACACAGTTAGTTATATACAGGTCGACCTAATAAAAGCGTGTTAATAAATTTTCTTTGATTATTCTACATACATAGAATTTGCATTTCTATTTTAATATATTATTCTCCCTGACTCCTAAATCACATTAGTATATTTTGATTATTTGTATGTAGGTAATATTGAATATAATATTACAGCCATGACAACTATCATGATAGTTATGTTTTTATTAGTTAAATTTTTACCATTTAATTTTGTGACGCAACCAAGTGTTAGGAATGCCTATCTACTGGAGTAGTTGATTGTATTGTATTGTATTGTATTGCTATTTTATCTAGTTTGTACCAAATTTAGATACAATTTAAAAAATATATTTAAAAAGTATTGTAAAGTCAAATAATTTTCAAGCGCCAAAATAGCGAAAAATGTGGTTTTCAGGCATGTTACAATTTTCGAAAAATTCAATTTTTCCCATTCACCTTCAATTTTCATTCAATTTCCGAAAAATTCACATTCACATTCAATTCACACTAACATTCACATTCAATTTTCGAAAAATTCCGAAGGAGGACCCCGAACCCCCCTCTTTATAAAGGGGCCTTTCTTCAGTCCCTAGCCGAGGCCCCCCAAATTGGACTACGGTTGTGTTGTGAGGTTAGCCTATATGCAGCGAGTTTGCAGTTTGCTAGCGGGTGTATGTTATGTTGTGTTGTCTATTTCTATGTCAGCTGCGACCGCAGGGCTCTGCAATTTACCCGTTCGCTGTGTTATCGCATGCCTGCGAAATATCCAGCTTACGGGTAATTGCACATGTTTATATCGTACTTACCTATGTATATGTACATACCAATAGTCAATAGTAGAAAATAGTCATTTATTCATCCTAAATTGAAAATACAATTGGATAATAAATAGGTATGCATTTTATCGTTTTAGGCCACAGGGCCAAATGCCTCTTCAAGAAGCTGAGCCATATGTGGACATTATTATAGAAAAAAAAAAACGATTGTCTGTAAAGTCGGTTTACTGACGATAGTTGAACGTGACAACGTCATAAGAAAATACTGATGGAATGGTTGCATTTGAAGCAGTTTCATTTAAGATTCTGATATTGTTTATTACAAACACCCAAAAATATATGCTTTTATAATCACCGATTTGACTACAACATGTAAATGTATTATTGTATAGCAGTATAATATTGTATAATTGTTTATTGTTTAAAGTCTATTGTTTTGTTTAATTTGAAAGTTTGAAATCTCAAACTGTTAAATAACGGTTTGAGAAGCGTTTGAGCACGCTGCGCCATCTAGCGGTAGGTAATACGTCGTACATAAACATTACCAACCGCTAGATAGCGCATCGTAATGATAGCTTTCCATACTTTTTTTTTTTAAAATAAAAGTTGCTTACTTCGTTGCACTTTGTTGTACCCACAAGAAAATTGTCCGTTCAGTAATAACATTCCGTATATCAAGAATACATATAAAATTATCTCAAGAATTTAAATCAATCTAGTGATTTTCATTCGTACTATTTTAGACTGAGGTTAGTAAATAATTCTTGTCGCAACCGGTAGATGGCAGCATTTATATTGAATAATAAATGTAATAAATGGAACGCCTCAGAGCGAGGTAACGCCGCATGAGTCATGTTTTTTCGTGCGTGCAGCCGGCCCATCGAATTATAAGACGTTGTCACGTCAAAAAATACAAAAACAAACAAGACGTGCTCTATTTTTTAAAATAATTGCAGAAGCCATGTCATGGTGAAACTTAGAACGGGCTATCATAGTTGAATGCGTATACAAAATTTCCTATCTGTGCTGCTGACTGTTGAGGAGATCCCTCGTTGGAAGCCAACCATGGGTGCCGCAGTTTTGTCTTGGTGAAACTTAGAACGGGCTGTCGCAATTGAATGGATATACAAAATTTCGTGTCTGTGCTGTTGACCGTTGATGAGTCTCCTCATCGGAAGTCAACCCTGGGTACAGCAGCCATGCCATGGTGCAACATAGAACGGGCTATTGTAACTGAATGAGTACACAAAATTTCGTGTCTATGCTGTTGACCGTTGACGAGTCGCCTTGTTGGGAGCCAACCCACGGTGTAGAATCAGATCATGCTTGCCAAAAAAAAAAAAAGCGATATCATCGGAATTGAACCAACAGGTAAATTTTCAACTTCATATGATAATATTTAATGAGTTTCCTCAATTCCTCATGAATCCCATCATCAGAACAGGATTTTGATAAAAATGGGACCAATCTGTAAGTATATCCTTTCAAATAAAAAATAATTTTCCAAATCGATACAAAAATGGCAGAGTTCTGAGGTAACAAACATAAAAAAACATACAACCGAATTGATAACCTCCTCCTTTTTATGAAGTCGTTTAACAGAATCTACTAAAGTACGGGCCAAAGGAACGTTCCGATGGGATAATAAACCGAGCTGTCAACAAGGATGCGGCTAATGTCGATATTGCTTATCGATGAATTACGCTTGCTCGATGAAACAGTATTATACATCTGCATATAGTACCGATTGCTATATTTAATAATATTTTCGGTTTAATTGTTATATATTTTAGAATCAGAGTAATTTATTTTATTTATTTAGAGTAGGTATTACAAAATTTAACTAGTACATTTTACCATGTCACACTGTATGTAAATGAGGCAATAGCAGAAAACTGATTCTTATTGTGACTGAGACATGGTTATGACCGAAAGTCGCCTAACTAGGCCTGAGCCTGTTCTAAGGCAGACTTGAGCAATTTTCTTTGTGCATTATTATTACTATTTATTAACAATGCATATATTTCTAGACACAATCAAATAAAACTAATTAGTAAAATAGTCTACAAAAAATTTAATTAAAAATAGAAAATTCAAATCTTTTTAAAATAAAAATAAAATAAAATAAAACTAAATCTAATCCAAATAATAAATAAAACAAAATTAACATTAGAATAATCAGAATTAATAAAAATGCAAATTGATTGTCACTTTTTAAAATATCAATTGCTTAATAAAAATGAAAAATTTTAGAATGATATAATGTCGTATTTTTGTCAATTTATAAAAATGGAAAGTATCTCAATATTTATTGTTAAAATTATGTAAATTAAATTAAATTAAATTAAAACTAATTAAAGTAGTGCTAAATAATATTAATAATAATCATCAGAAATATAAATATATAAACTTAAATCAAACAAATAATCGTAAAATTAAATAAAGACCTAATTACGTGATGTGAGTTATTAAATGAGTACTTAATAGATAACTGATTACCATAGCATGGCATATCATAGGTCATTATTAATTTCTAAACAGTCATTAGTAAAATGTTATCATGGCATTTTGCAATAATGAGTCCCACATATTATTATGTATATCATAAAATGCTGCGCGGATAGAACATCATTACTTGCCTATCAGTTGAGCAATGGAGACCATATTTTCTAACCTGGAGCTATTGAAGTTGAAGGGTGATATTAACATGCAGACTTGGTGCTTAATACATAACATATTGTTATTTTTTGACGAACTGAAAAGTGACCCAAAAAAAGTTTAGATGCTCAATTTCAATAATATGATAATCTGCGAAGGTTATGACACGCATCCTTAGAAGCAGGTATTAAAAATTTGCGGGCCGGCCTAATGATTTATTGTCTCACCGGAACGTTCCTTTGGCCCGTACTATAGGTAGTAAAAGTGTTGTTAAAAATCTATTTTAGCGCCCCCTCGTGGAACACATCGGCGCTAAGAGTCACCTCGAGGTTTGCGTCTCGGCTACATCGAGCAGGGCTGCGTCTTGGATACGTTTAACGAAGCGCTAAGAAATCGCTACAGAGGTCAGTAGTGTTGAAGAAAAATATTCAATATCATTATAACTCTCTTCTATCTCAAAATTAGTTTCAAATTCATTTGGTTTCTACTAAGGGGCCGTCCACATATTACGTAATCACGTTTTTGGGATTTTCGGACCCCTCCATGTCAACAGACGTAATCAGCGGCCTGACCCTCCCTCCCCCCTCCCAAGATTAAGTAATCAACCGAATTTGCGGAAAATGTGAAGAATCGTGAACCCAGCGTTTGTAAAGTGCTTTTAAAAATGCACTTTATTAATTTAAAGTAATTACAAAATCCCAAACTCTTTGGTTTATTTTACAAATCCCAATCTTCAGACCGCAGCGCTTCCAGGAACTGGCCCAGGCGACTCAAACGCAGACGAGCGAATGGAGTATCTATGCACATCGCGCGTGCGGGGGGGGGGGGTAGGGGGGGTAGGGGGGGTATCTTCGGTGTGGCACTGCGGTATTTCCGTGCAGGTTTAGGCCAAAAAAATGCGATGCGGTAATCAAAATAGGACGGCCACCCTCTCCCCCTCCTTACTTAATCTAGCGTAAGCCACAGCTCAACCCCCCCTTCCACCTCGGTGATTACGTAACATGTGGTTAGCTCTTAACCTACTGTATAATTACTAAATTAGGTATAGCAATTATTGACTTACGCAAATGGTTAACATTGAAGTAATTTAAGTGCGAAACATGTATAGCGACTATTCATATATTTTCATATAAAAAAATTATGAATAATTAAATTACCCTTGATTATCTTTAAATATTATGCACCTAAATTTAAAAAAATATTTTTTTTTTAGATTAATGATTAATATGTACATACCTTGTTTATTACCTTAAGTTAATTTGTAATATTATTAGATACTATTTTTCCAAGTTATGTGGTTTGAACGCTTGCCTTAGTACGGGCCTAGGCCTAGTTAGGCCTAGGTCTCTCCTGCAAGGTGATTATGTTAGTTGTGAGATATTGGTATGTGGCATTAAGCTCGCCTTTTGTGGGCCAAATAAATAGATCATTATTATTATATAAATTCAGAAGAGAAGACACAAGAAGCAGAAGAAGTAGAAATAAAATTAAATGAAAACAACAAAAGGAATGAATTGTTTGTTATGCAAGGTGTGAGATGTGGCGTGGCGTGTGGTCGGCCTGCGCGTAAATCTCGCGTTCCTTATCCGGCTGGATCTCGGAGCGGCTGCGGCTGCGGCTGCGGTTCCTCCGATTCGATAAGGAAGGTGCGGCCGCAGCGGTCTCTCGCTCCCGCTCATCTTCTTCCCGCCCCGATCTGATGTCTGCCTGGTTGGCCCGTTTGGTCCGCTCGCCATAATTAACGGTCACCGGGCCAACGGCCACAGGAACAGCACAGCACTCTTTTATCTCCGATCGTGAATATATCCTTTCGCTTCGTATCACCTTACAAAACTAACAATGCAGCGAATGCGAACACGAAGCGATGCAGCCCGCCATTGGGCAAGCGGGGCTTACCAGACTGTTTAACCAATTCTACTAATCCTACTAATATTATAAACGCGAAAGTTTGTATGTATGTATGGATGTTTGTTACTCTTTCACGCAAAAACTACTGAATGAATTTTTATGAAACTTTACAATAATATAGCTTACACATCAGAATAACACATAGGCTATATTTATAAAGATATAGCGTGAATTATCTAAAATATAACGATAACTGTCAAGTAAGTAGGAAAAAAATCTAAGAAATTGACATTCGAAATTTAAATTCTATTCTACTATCCTACTAATATTATAAACGCGAAAGTTTGTATGTATGTATAGATGTTTGTTACTCTTTCACGCAAAAACTACTGAATGGATTTTGATGAAACTTCACAATAATATAGCTTACACATCAGAATAACACATAGACTATATTTATAAAGATATAGCGTGAATTATCTAAAATATAAAGATAACTGTCAAGTAAGTAGGAAAAAAATCTAAGAAATTGACATTCGAAATTTAAATTCTATTCTACTATCCTACTAATATTATAAACGCGAAAGTTTGTATGTATGTATAGATGTTTGTTACTCTTTCACGCAAAAACTACTGAATGGATTTTGATGAAACTTCACAATAATATAGCTTACACATCAGAATAACACACAGGCTATAATTTATAAAGATATAGCGTGAATTATCTAAAATATAACGATAACTGTCAAGTAAGTAGGAAAAAAATCTAAGAAATTGACATTCGAAATTTAAATTCTATTCTACTATCCTACTAATATTATAAACGCGAAAGTTTGTATGTATGTATGGATGTTTGTTACTCTTTCACGCAAAAACTACTGAATGGATTTTGATGAAACTTTACAATAATATAGCTTACACATCAGAATAACACATAGGCTATAATTTATAAAGATATAGTGTGAATTATCTAAAATATAACAATAACTGTCAAGTAAGTAGGTAAATATCTAAGAAATTGATATTCGAAATTTAAATTCTAAGCGTCAACATATATTTTGAAAATTTTCTCAACAATAAATAATAATTAAATAATAAATTTAGAAAATATAGTCCAATTCGGTGGTTAAGTAACCCGACCAGGTTGCCACAAGCCTAGGAAATGGAAATATTTTCCTGAAAGTGTGGAGCTCGCCAAGACGTGTGGCTGACGTGGCGGGTATCGGGCTAAATTCCTCCAATCATGATGATGAACAGTACAACCTTACCACGGCCCCCAGTCCCCAACAGCCCCACTAGCCCGAGCCACGGCAGCGGTTACCGTAACGGCGGGGCAGGGGGTGCTAAGAATCTCTGGGTACGATCAGGCTGCCAAACCAAACTAACCGATCCGGATGGAGAGTGATTGGAGAGGCGTATGCACAACGGTGGGCGAATGCGCGCTGATGATGATGAAGAAGAAGAAGTAGGAAAAAAACTGCCATCTGCGAGCTATTCTGGCGTGCGCCGCAAAAACCGTTAGAGTTGCACGTATATAATATACATTGGAAATGTTTATCTTAAATATTCCTACAAAAAAGCCAGCGACAGCATATATCTATATTTTATGTGTAAGCCATTATCGCCAAAATAGTGAACCATAAATACAATAAAAAAATAAAAATTATTTCTAACGCACATTTGGTAGTAATTAATTGATTATTATATTAAAATAAATACTTTCATCACATCTGGTATCTAAAGTAGATAAATTTTGTCTTTTACAGTAGGTACATCATTTGGACAAATTTGGACAAATATTTGAATAGTTATGACGATAACCAACCGAGTGCGCGATGTTATGGTGATTTTTTAATATATTTTTTTTATATTAAAAAAATAATTTAAATCGTTAGGTCAAGTTTATTGGTCATATTATCAACAATTATGAATTCTTATCAAAATAAGTAAATTTATTGTCTCAAGTGTTTAAAACAAAAGACTTTTACCTTTTACTGAATAAATAGTTAAAGAGATAATACGACATAGGTATGGAACCGCGACCGTGTCGTAATCTATACTTCTATACTAATATTATAAAGAGGTAAAGTTTGTGACGTTGTAGGAAGTAATCTCTGGATCTACTGAAACGATTTTGAAAATTCTTTTACGAATAGAAAGCCACGTTATTTGTGAGTGTCATATGGCTATATAATAATCCGAAAAATGAAAAGACTTTTTCGTGGTCGTTGGATTTACAAAGTAATTCGGAGAAAAACAGTCGAATGAAAACGTTTCTTACGAACGCTACTTTAACGATGAGAGATATATGATTGAGTTCTAGAGAAAACTTGTAGAGCTTAGTAATGCCTACCAAAAAGTAAGGGAAATCATATGTCTAAATTTTGTATTTAAGTCACAAAAAGTAGTTTTTTATATTTAAAAAATAATTTAAATCGTTAGGTCATGTTTATTGGTCATATTATCAACAATTATGAATTCATATCAAAATAAGTAAGTTTATCGTATCAAGTGACAAAAGACTTTTCCCTTTTACTGCATATAATTTCCCTTTTACTGCATAAATGGTTAAAGAGATAAGACACTCACAAATAAGACACTCACAAGAAAACACTCACAAATAACGGTAATATATTCAAATTGGCATGCAATCACATACATACATATGCAGTAAAAATATAACCCTTCTTTTGGCAGTCAGGAAATAAATCATAGCGCTCAGTACTAACCGAACCACACTCATAATTTCATCACAAGTAAAAATTTTTACCGCCCAACGATGTGGGCACGGGTCAGCTAGTCTATACTAATATTTTAAAGAGGTAAAGTTTGTGAGGTTGTAGGAAGTAATCTCTGGATCTACTGAACCGATTTTGAAAAAATTCTTTTACCAATAGGAAGCCACGTTATTTGTGAGTGTCATAGGCTATATATTAATCCGAAAAATGAAAACACTTTTTCGTGGTAGTCGGATTTGCAAAGTAAGTCGGAGAAAAAACGGTCGAACGAAAACGTTTCTAACTAACGCTGCCTTAACGATGAGAGATATATGATTAAGTTCTAGAGAAAAGTTGTAGAGCTTGGTAATGCCTACAAAAAAGTCAGCGACAGCATATGTCTAAATTTTATATTTAAGTCACAAAAAGTAGTTTATTATATTAAATAAATAAATAAAATCATTAGGTTATGTTTATTGGTCACTAGCGGAACCCGGCGAACTTCGTCTCGCCACGAATTTGTTCGCTTAGCAGCAGATGGCGTTAACATAGGTAATTTTCATCGACAGTTGTTTGAAATTTGCATTGTTTGTTTAAATTCTTCATTGAAAGCAGTCTGATTGTTTATTTTTTGCCTCACCAAAAGAGCAGTTTCATCAATTGCCATTTGTGGATTGCTAGTGCTCGTTGTGTCCTAACTGGAGGAGAAAAGTGTTTAAAAAGTACGATTTTGTTTGACAGAGAATGTTAGACATAAAATGCTTAGAATCTGGTGCATTTCCAGACACGAACGATCCTAATGGAACCAATGATGTCAATCTCATTTTACCCCCTGCGCAACACAAAGCGAGTGGTTCGTGGCGGTACTTCAATGCATTGCAATATTGGCACAAATGGTCCATTTCTCCAATTTACATGCATTTATAATCGCTGTATTGTTTTGTCAGGTCATAATAGATTGCCTCTCTATCTGTGTTTTGTCTCAAATTCAATCGTCTTCGCACTGCAACATTACGGATCCGTGCCGCTTTATTCAATTTTTGGCGACGCTCATCGCTTTCAGTTGCTCGAACCTCTCTTCACGAGTTACACAAATTCATTTAATTCAGTTGATTTACCTTCAGAATCACGAAAACGCTATCAAGGAATCGTAAAATTCAACTTAACTGTCAAATGTCAACTGTACCGCCATCTTTATTTTCGAATTTTTATTCTTGTCAAGCAACGCCATCTATGATCAAGCTTAGTACTAAAATAATTTTCGGTTTTTCACATTTTTCTCACTTTTCCGAGAGATTTTCCGGATTTTTTATTGCCTATAGTAAGACCGAAGTGATTATGAACAAAACAAAAAAAGAATCATCCAAATCGGGTTAGCCGATCGTGAGTTATTAGGTAACATACTTAAAACCCGACTCATTTTTATTATATAGATATTATGAACAATTATGAATTCATATCAAAATAAGCAAAATTAATCGTCTCAAGTGTTTAAAACAAAAGACTTTTCCCGTTTACTGCATATAATTTCCCTTTTACTGCATAAATGGTTAAAGAGATAAGACACTCACAAATAAGACACTCACAAGAAGACACTCACAAATAACTGTAATATAGTCAAATTGGCATGCATTTAAATACGTACATGCATTTGCAGTAAAAATATAACCCTTCTTTTGGAAGTCAGGAAATAAATCATAGCACTCAGTACTACCACACTCATAATTTCATCACAAGTAAAAAGTTTTACCGCCCAACGAAGTGGGCACGGGTCAGCTAGTCATTGATATATTTTGGAGTGTACTCCTTAAGAATCGTTTTTATTTAAAAACCCCGGTACGAAAACTAGTAGTAGTAGGGTAGTAGAATCTAGCGTTAACAAAATGCTTTACGTTTAATGTCAGTATTAACGAATTTAGAAATATTGTACAGATAGAAATGTCAGATGTGATGTGGGGCAGGTGGCTGTTTTACCGACGTATTTCGAGGGCCGCTTGATAGATGGCGACAATGTGTTCGATTCGAATCGAATTATAAAGCATGAAATATTAATGTTATAATAGATATGTAGTAGGCATATGCAAATGACATACAATTTAAAAAAATCTTTTTTTAAGTTTATTGGAGTTTTTATTTATATCTATTGATATTAATGTTTATATTTATATACAGAGAAGTGCATATTTAACCCCTCAAATGAATGGCGATTAGCTCGGGTTGCCTACGGCAAAATGTATATAAATTTATATTTACATTTACATTTACATAGAGCGGGGTTTACTATAGAGCTATAGCATTACTATAGAGCGGATTACTATAAAGCGGCGCACATTTACATTTATATTTACATTTATATCAATTTATATACATTTTGTATACATTTTGCCAAGGCATCCCTTAAGGGACGCCTCACATTTGAGGGGTTAATGACAGTCACATTTTAAAGAGTAAACTCCAGTCGTGCGTCGGAGCTGACACGCACATTTTTTATTTATATGTCTTAAATCACGTACATATGTATTATCATTGATTATATTGTACATATTATATTGCTTAACTCCACACTTTGGAGCTGTCATCTGCAACGGGCGAACCCGACACCTCGCTCCAAACATACACAATTCGATATGTTGGTTTGTAAACGTTTATGGATTGATCTAGCCTACAATGATAAAGTAAAATTTCCGCTTTTATTTTTTTCTCGAGATGTCAGCGTTTGGAACTAGTAGATAAGGTAAAATATAGCACTTTTTCATACTTAATTCAAAACTGATGTTTTTTGAGTTGTCGCAGTTTAGAAATGGGTCGTCAATATTGACGACCAAAATATCAATAGAAAAACATATGTTTCTCTTCCGAAGCTGTAAATATTAGCGTATTATATAATAATCCACTAGATAGGGATACCTTTGTCTTACTCCGCGCCAGACAAAAGAGAGTCCAAAAATACTGCTATCGCCGGCATATTGCACGCTGCCAAGACAGCATACACAAGGATCCAACGAAATTCTGGTCGTATCTAAAGAGTGTGCGTAAAAATCAACCCATTCCTTATTGCATGAACTTAAACGGTGACACAATAACAGACGAACAGGAAATCTGCGAAGGTTTCTCGTGCCATTTCAATTCCATATATGTATCTCAGATCCCAATAATTATTGATGGGTCTGGATGTTACTCGGCGATACCATCTACAACAATCAGGCACACACCTTGGGATAATAGTTCAATTCATATCACTACTGAACTTGTTAAAAAATACATACAAGCTCTTGACTGTAATAAAGGCACGGGTAGTGATATGATACCTGCAGTATTCATTTAAAAATGCTCAAATTCCCTATCCTGTCCAATTGCGGAGTTATTCTCTATGTCTATCCAAAGCAGCATTTTTCCTGAAAGATGGAAGGAAGCGCCTGTGGTTCCTGTTCAAGAAGGGGTCTCGGTCTTCTATCGAGAACTACAGGCCCATCTCTATTCTCCCTGTGGTCAGTAAGCTCTTCGAGAAGATTGTACGACCAGGTATATCCCGTCATCGCAGGAAGTCTCCCTAATCAACAGCACGGTTTTCTGCAGCGACGTTCAGTGCTGACCAACTTGGGTGAGTTCACTGAGTACCTAGCCGTTAACATGGATAAAAGAGTGCAGGTTGACGTGGTGTACACTGATTTTAGAAAGGCGTTTGACCGCGTCAATCATTGTATACTTGTCCGGAAACTCGAGTCTCTAGGCATTCACGGAGATCTCCTATGGTGGTTTGCTTCCTACGTTCGCAATCGTAGTCAGGCTGTTGTCGTGAGCGGACATCGTTCTAACTTCACTTCTGTCCCATTCGGTGTACCCCAAGGATCGCATCTCGGTCCACTGCCCTTTAACGCATATATATGCGATATTGGTACGTGTTTCCGCTGGTCCGAGTACATTCTCTACGCAGATGACATGAAAGTATACTCATCCATTAGAAGTACTGAAAACTGCGTCAACATGCAGTCGGATTTAAATCGACTTTCGGCTTATTGCATCACTAATGGCATTGATATAAATACCTCAAAATGTCACAAAATCACATTCACGAGGAATATAAAGAAAATCAGTTGGGATTATTATATCAATGCCGTTGGTGATACCATACCAGAAAGCACTTGCGTTCGCGACCTTGGTGTATACCTTGACAGCAAACGTCTAGGCGATAGTCACTGTCGACAAGCAGCAGAGAGGGCGTACAGATTGCTAGGGTTTGTGTTAAGGATGACTAAGCTCTTCTCGGGCACCAAGGCCGCACTGACACTATACAACAGCTATGTTCGCAGCATTCTTGAATTCGCGTCTCCCATTTGGTCTCCGCAATATAGCGTGCACAAAGCCCAACTGGAGGGGATTCAAAGACGTTTTGTCCGGTGCATAGCCCGACGCGAACATCTCGCATTTGACCTAACCTTGATAGGCTACAGCATTTTAATATGCTGTAGCTTGAGGATCGGCGAACTGCTGCGGATATGACTGCGCTACATGACATCGTCAATGGGACGCTGGATAGCCCATACATAGTTTCGAGCATCGTTCTGAAGGTGCCGCAACGTAAAACCCGATCTATACAGTTATTCGAGCCCCCGAGACGACATTCTAACTACATGCGCAATTCAATGCTTAACCGATTGCCACGTACGTATAATGATAAATTCACAGGGCTTTACATTTATAGTAGAAACAAAATTAGCTTCAAATCGGCAGTACGAACCGCCCTTGAAGCAGCAGCGACAACTGCCAGTAATTATTGATTTGTAATATGTATGTATAAATATAATATAACTTATATACGTATTCCCATCTACTTATTTAGAATTTATGTTGTATAAGTATGATTTATATGTTTGCGGTTAACTCTACAACTTTTGCGGTCATTTGACATTTTTTGGTTGGTGGGGATGAGTCCTTGCCGCGTGGACTTGGACGATAAGTTCTCCCGGCAA
This sequence comes from Micropterix aruncella, assembly GCA_944548615.1. NCBI lineage: Eukaryota > Metazoa > Arthropoda > Insecta > Lepidoptera > Micropterigidae > Micropterix > Micropterix aruncella. The sequence goes on from OX155960.1 coordinate 11,711,051, forward strand.
AGTTACATTTTCGGCAAAGTTACATTGGCCATCTACAAATGCATCGGGAGGACTGTCGTTTATTTCCGCGCGGTATGGATCCGTTTTCTCTCAACTAATAAATATTTACGGATGTATTGTATTTTTTGTTTCATAATTTAGTTTGTAAAATATTTAAGTTATAATCGGCATATAAGAACATGTTTTTTTACGAATTATGTGTCTAATTATAAGTTCATGCCTTAATTATAAGTTCATTCAACCTAAATAAATAAAATAAAAAAAATATGTAATTAAAGATAGTGTAACATTTTCTATTTTTATTTTTGATAGCCTGCGACCCCCGGGGGTCTCTTCGTGATCCCGAGGGGGTCGCGACCCACTGGTTGAAAATCACTGCAGTAGATAGAGGGATTCCGACGAATGCAATGCGTATTCAAATGTTGTCGCTTCCCATTGCATAGCGATGATGGGACGTCCGGCTGAGGCGAAGTGAAGACGCGGCGCTTCAGCTGGCAAATTGGCGTGAAATAGCGGCCGAACCACAATGGCAAGACGGTGGCGGCTCTGATAGCGATCCCCATTCATCCATTCCCACGGCTAATTGTATTATCGCCCTGCGAATTGCAATCGGCGAGCGCGAGAATATATTGTACGACAGCGACGAAGCGACCGCCCTGCAAGTCGCATCACGCCCCGTTGCGCTCGATATTCTCTACTATGTGCAGAGCTGCTCTTGGTACGCCACCTTATTCTCGCTCCACGGAATCCCGTCACCACTACTCACAATCATATGCAACAATGTTACGCATGCAAAGGTGATTTCAAGAAAAGGGGGAGGGGGGAGGGAGGGGGGGGGGGGGAGAGTACGCATAATGAGTTAATAGTAAAAACACATATTTAAAATAAAGCTTTTATTAAAATGCCCTGTCCCGAGCCAACACCCAGTCTATGATCCAATTGTATAGTGTCAGTCAAACGCACGGGTCAACGCCCACCCGGCTGCCTCCACGCAGAAGGGAGAGCCAGGGTAGTATGCTGGTCTGCGGGCCAGTCTCCCCTAGGAGTCAGCCTTCGGGCGATCCTGGACGGTAAGCACACCGTGCGGCGTCAGCCAAACGATTGTGCATTCCGACTAACAGCCGGGGGAGTCTGGAAACAGTAATGTTTCATACAGAGCCGGGGTAGTCGTTAACTGTATGGCAACTGCCCTTGAAACGACCATTCGGCCAAGGTGCGACCGTGGAGTTAATTATTCTGCGAAATTCCGTTTTTACTTTCCTGCTCAACCAAGGGAAAGTAAACACGCAAAATGAGGTGAAGACGGAAATACCAATCGCAAGAGTATGGAGCAATCTCCTAATAGCAACGAAGATTTAGCAGAATTGATACTTTTGATTGAAACAGCAAACAGTACCAGTTATGTCCTGTTCGAATCGTGAAAAAATCATATAGACTCCCGAAAAAAAGGAAGTTTTAGTAAAGTTTTGTACAAGTATCATAGTTTTGTAGTAAATTTGGGTAAATTATGGGCTTATTTGAGTTTTTAGAATTAGTTGATTGTAGATAGAATTAGTAGATTGCATGTGAACATAATAATAAATAATTAATAAGCTCATTATAACATTCTTGTTTGATTTACCTATAACGAATATAGGATATTTGCCCATTGTTTCGTTTTCGAACACCCCTAAAATACCAAGTTAACAAAAAATATACTAAATGTAATCAATACTGTAATCAATAACAGACCTATCAACAAACGTATCTCATCGAAGACTATCGCGGTTGTTTGACATTATAAATAGGATAGAAAACGAATTTACCGCGTGAAATTTGTAGGACCCGACGTTTCGGTGACGTTGCAGCCGCCGTTGTCTAGGGTAAACTGAAGAGCTGTCAGTCCGTTGTTTTGCGGGTAGGCCGCAAACCGCTGCCGCCACTGCGTAGGTTGCGTAGAAGAACTCCGAACTTCAATAGAGATGACGGCTACAAACTCTCTTCTACGTGGAACCCTCTTCTTAAAATGTTCCCGCCGCCGAACGCCGAACGCAAAGACGTAAAACAGGATACAGTGAGTGTTGTGTGCAAGACGGATTTTAAAAATTCCCGCGCTCCGAGCCCGGCCCCCCACCACCGTTATAACCTACGCAGTGGCGGCAGCGGTTTGCGGCCTACCCGCAAAACAACGGACTGACAGCTCTTCAGTTTACCCTAGACAACGGCGGCTGCAACGTCACCGAAACGTCGGGTCCTACAAATTTCACGCGGTAAATTCGTTTTCTATCCTATTTATAAACGTATCTCAAAATAGTTCCGGGCATATATGGGTTAAGGTCGTATTTGAAAATAAAATCTTATAAAAATAATCAATAATATCCCCATCATTTCTGATATTGAATATTTTAATTGTTGATAGTTTTAGTTTTACTGATTGCGCCTTATATAGCTCCTTCTTTATGAAGTTTCTTCTGAAACAAAATGTTGTATGCTCTCTGGGCAGTTTGTTAATTAAACATTGTATGTTTTTTAATAATTCCCACAATAAAGAACTCTATAACTCTATAACCCATTTTAGTTCATATATACGTTTTATGGCCAATAAATTCATTTCTGAACATTATCACACGTATTCATATTAATTCGCGCACATAAAGCTTTGATCGCTTCGATCACTTTAATCGAAAAAACGTGATAATATTACTTTACGGGGCTGCCTCAGGTAGGAGGTTATTGCATTGTCTGATGCAATGGGTAGGCACGGTGGATAGTGATGAATGCGCTGGGGTCACGTGGTCATCGCCCCCCCCCCCCCTTCTAGAGGGGGGTTAATTATCAAAGGCATTAAATCCTCCCACCGACTCGATGCGAGACATCTCAGTAACGACCCGCGACGATCGTCTTGAGATTCGAGAACCCACCGGTCGCCCCATTTAATATCGGTATTTAATCTATCTCATCAGATAGCATCAGATAGGCATCTCGTCTGATAAGATACTATAAGGCTCACGCTTAGGAGGGTAAACAAATCAACGGAAACGGCATTTAATCTGTGACACTGCCAGTGATTATCTCCGTAATCACCCTAATACTACTATAAAAAAAAAGGTTAAGTAGGTTAGTTCAAGCAGTAAGCCACATTTTTAGACGACTGCCTTAAAAAATGATATGTTATACGCCCGATGTTGTGGTTCGCAGCCTAAGATATGGGTCGTTGTCCTAGGGTTAAGAGGGTCGTTGGATTCTAAACTAAAATGGGATTGGATTCTAAAAAAAAAATTGCGATGGGAAGAGCAAGTCAATGCAGTGTCAAAGAAAGTGAGAACCCTTGGTTATACCATTGATTTTATATTACACTATAAAATCAATGGTTATACTTTCAAAGAGATGAGGAGTATTCTGGATCGCAGGACGCTAACCATAGTGTATTTTGCATTATGTGAAACCCTTATTAACTATGGTACAATTGGGTGGGGTGGGTGCTGCAAAACCCTCTTGACGCCACTTCTAACAGCGCAAAAATGTATTTTAAAAATCATGCATCGCAAACCATATCAATATTCTTCTAATGAACTCTTTAAAGAGGGTCAAGTTTTGGATGCTAGGTTATTATTTATTAAAACTGCACTACGTTGGGTTTTCGTGGCCAAACAAAATAAATCTTTTATTATTACGCACACGAAACCCACTAGACAACTCCTGAGTGATAATTTGAATGTACCTAGGATGAAGACGACTTTCGGACAGCGACACTACTCTTTCATAGCTACAAGAGTTTATAATAAATTAAGCAGTGACATAAAAACCAGCCCCAATCGTCATTTGTTTAAAAGCAAAATAAATAAATGGCTGTTGCAAGAACAGCTTTTATCTATCCATGCCATGATCGATGTAGTAGAATAAGTTGAAGTTGACTTAACATGTATTGTGTTTAAATATGTATGTGTGTATATGTGTATTCTAATGTATTTAGTATTTCTATTTCCTATATAATAATGTAATTTTTTATTAAAATTTTATTATTATATATATTTATTAATTATTATTGTGTTTGGTTGGTTCATCGACCCTCTCTTTAAATGTAAAAATATAAATTGCTTGCCCTGGAACGGGTATATCCCAGTTGGGCAGCACTAGCCAGTGAATAAAAGAGGAAAGTTTTTGCCATTTGTTTTAATATTATAATTATTGTAAATGGTTAATTTGATAATTCCAATAAAATAAATAAATAAATAAAATTCACACAATACCACACTGCCAACAAGGCTTAGTTCAGTCGCATATGCTGTTATGAAAATACGTCAAATTACCGATGTTGATACTGCGAGGCTAGTATATTTCTCTTATTTCCACTGTATTATGTCTTACGGCATCTTACTGTGGGGACAAGCTACAAGTATGCGCTCAATCTTTATTCTACAAAAACGGGTGGTTAGAGCCATATACAACTTGCACAGACGTGATTCCCTAAGAGAATTATTCAAAGAAATTAACATTCTTACTGTACCTAGTCAATACATATTTGAAAACATTATGCATGCACGAAAAAATATATCTCATTATTCAAAAAACTGTGACAATCACAAATACAATACTAGAAATAAAAAAATATATATAGTGACAAAATTTAGACTAAGTAAGCTAAGCAAATGTTTCATGGGAAACTGTATACGGTTTTATAATAAATTCCAGAGGACATACAGGGTCTACCAGACACTCAGTTTAGAAGTAGAATTAAAGATATTCTATGTAAGAAGGTTTACTACAAAGTAGTAAATTTTATAAATGATATTGATTTTTTTTGGAATGATTATAAAATCGAGATTTAATATTCTTTTCTTATTATATTGAAAATTGTTAACTATGTAGGTATATTATCTTTTTTTCTTTTCCTCTTTTTGACTATTGTTGTTAATTATGACTATTTTAAATTTTATGACTATTTTAAATTCTAACTGTACCTATATTTTAAATTGTTTTAAAATATTTCTGTTGTTAAATATTACATTATATCATGCTTATATAATGTACCTATTCAGTATCTATAAAGTATTTGAAATGTAAGCTAAATGACAAATTATCTTATATATAAAAATGATTCGCCGTGCGTTAGTCTCGCAGGATCTCGGAAATGACTCAACCGATTTGAATTATTATTTTTGTGTTTTGTTTGCCTTGATTCAGGGGTGGTTTACAAAAAAAAAAATATTTAGAAAAAATTAAAAGAAACAACTGAAAATCGAAAAAATCGAAATTGGTTATTTTGGGAAATGGGCCACTTTCAATAGATGGCGTTCGCGGCGATCCTATTGTTTGACAGCTGCGCCATCTATAACTGTTATTCATTCCGTGCGATTGTGTAAAATTTCAAAAAGTCGAAAAGTCGAAAAATTAAAAAAAAAGTCGAAAAAGTCGAAAACGTCGAAAAAGTCGAAAAAGTCGGAAAAGCATTTATATTTCATCATACATATTAAATACATTGAATTTATTATAATTACAAACGACTTTCATTTAATCACCAAACGAAACTCAAACCGTACACGATTCGGCCATATTATAGATTTCAATGAATTGGATTTGGAAGGTTGATTATGATTAATAAACGCTTATGAAGAGTTACAATCAAATCAATTATAAGTGGTACAAAGTTTACCGGTTCATCTAGTCTATAATATAAACCATAAATTGTATTTCATATTTTGACGTCACAAAGCAATTTTTTACAAATTCTATTGTGAAAAAACATTTTGATTTGATTTGATTTGCTAACTTAAATGAAACAGATAGCCCACATAAAAGCCTTCAAACATCTCCATTCAATTTAAATAATAAAGTTTCGTTTGTATCCATTTTCGCTTTCGCGGCGGCCAATAATCAAATCACTATTTCGTGAAACACATACATGCCCAGCAAACTTTACTGTTAAGGCTTCGGTGGACATTTAGGTGAATGCAATAAATTTGAATAAAGATTCCATTGATAACCGTTATGTTTAAATTTAAAGTTTACCTATCGTGCTTATCGAAAATCGTTTTAGGGTACACCGGGGACAGTTGAAACAGCGGAAAATACAATTATTATTAGGAATTCAATGCTTTACATACGTTCAAGCGATTATTTAATGTGAGGGCGCCATGAGACGCTCTCTCAACCATTCGTTGCCTATAAATTCCAGCTCGCAACCGTAAAAGAGAGCACTGCGCAGCATGTATCAGGTAATATTCAGTATTCAGTATTCAATTTATTCATTCAGAATATACAATAAAAACATGAATTATTAATTAAAGCTAATTATCGCATATTAGAATTCGTCAGTTTATATGTAGATATAAAATTATTAAAGCGTAAATATTAATTCGACAATAGCGTTGAATAAAGTCGGCTTTACACGGCAGACAAATAAAATAAATAAAAAAAAGAGCTGAATCCATGTACATGAGTACATATAAAATAGATAATTATTATAAGAATATTAATAGTCATCAAGCACTTTATACAAAAAATAATCACACAATAGGAAGTATCAAAACAAAATTGGAAAAAAACAACTTATGTATATAATCAGGTATGTAACATTACACATTGTAATCGACATATTAAATATTAAATTCATAATATTATTATTAAACAATAAGAACTAAAATGAGGTACCTGAAAGTTACATAATAATGTTATTCCCATTTTAAAGAACTGGCATGCTCAAAAAAATCACCCAGCTTATAGAAAGCATTTGTGGATTGTAGCGTAACGACTAGGACCTCATGCAAAGAATATTTCAGCAAGGCAAGGGTAATGACTATATATTCGGCGTTCATATACCAGTGTTTAATGTATGCTAGACAGCACCTAGCAGAAACTGCAATTAATGCAGACATTCACTCGCATCATACCCGCGGTAGCTCCTTTTTATGCGTACCCCGAATACGACTGGCAAAAGTACAGAATAGCTACTTGTACCTTAGCATTAAATTCTATAATCTACTCCCTACAAAATTTAAAAAGCCGAAGGACATAAAATAAAAAAAAAGGAGATGCTGATAAGCCACCCTTTCTATAATCTGTCCGAATTTGAGGGCCATGATTTTTCAAATATTGCGCCCATTTAACTTACCTAAAAAAGTAGATCCTTATTGTCTGATTATTTTATATGGTCTTATATCTGTACTTTTAGTTTAAAATTCATAACGTACCTACATTTAATTTGATTATTTAACATTTTACTGACAATTTCAATATTACGATAAATAATTTTACTACGTTTCTTTTCGAATTACTAACTACTTCAAATATTAGGCTTCTATTTTGATTATTTCAATTTATAGTTTGACAATCTAGTTGTTAATTCTTGACTACCTATGTATGTTCAGTAAAGAGTACTAACGAAACTTACTACCTAACCCAATTATTTTGACACGTCCAAGAGCGGTCTTTAGTCGTCAATTGGACACGACGAAAATATAATGTAATGTAATGTATTATTTCAGTACGGAACCGGTTTCCAAAAGTTTATTTTAGATAAATAAAATAAAGTGAATAGTTAATATACTCATATGAGCCCGAGAGAAAGTGTCAATCAGTAATATTAACTCTAAAATTTCGCGGCTATTTGAAGTTCTCATCGCAAGACAACAGATTCTTCCCGCTTGGAATTAGACGATTATTTTCCCGATTTTTCGGCAAGTTATATTACGCTGAAGGTCGGCACTCTGCTTTCACTGGGAGCTGGGGCAGGTAGTTTGATTTATACCCCCCCCCCCCCCCCCCGCAAAGGCAGCACGCGGATTGTAGCGATGAATATATCGACGTGAATTCAGATTGAAATGAATGTTTTAACAGTTAATTCATTCGAATGTAGAAATACATTGATTTTAATGAAAGTTTATAAGAATTGAGTTCAAAAAAGAAAAAATATATTTTTTAGTTATTTCGTGTCTGTCGCTTTGTAACACGCTTTTATTAAGTCGACCTGTATGTAACTATGTAATGGAATCTAAGGTAACTAATTTAACCATCTTCCAAGGATCGTAGCGTCATGAAAATTGGCAGCTGTATGTAGTTCTGATGACAATACAATAATATGGTACTGTCGAACTGATCTGATGATGGAGTCGGAAGATATGAACTGTAGCTTCATGATGGAACATCGTATCATAGCTGTGTTTGGACTTGTTAGAAAAGTCTTGGCATGAACTTTGACCACGATTAGGTTTCAAGGTCTGATAGGTTTCAAGGTTTCAAGGTCTGATTAGGTTTCAAGGTCAAGGTAGTAATATTGGAGTCCTGTCCACCCTAGAACGGGCTAGTCCCAGTTGGGTGACAGAAACAAATAAGCAAAAGGTTAAGGTTTTGCCATTCGGTTCCTGTTATTTTTATAAGCTAATCAATGTTTCATAGTAATTAATTCTTAAATAAATAAATAAATAAATAATAGCCCAATGGCGTGTTATTAGTGTTTTTTAAAACTATTAATTTATTGTATTCGAACATTTCACGTAATTTTGTATTCCACGTCAGCCCAGGATCTTTAAGGGGAGAGGGGGGGGGGGGGGGGAGGGGGCAGTCAGCGTACTTGCCCCGGGGCGAAAATTTATGAGGGCGGTAAATTCATGTGGTGTAAAAACTTGTTTCACTAAAGCGCTTATCATCCGGGGCGCGTCCTGCTATCAATTGTTCATTGATTTGGAAACGCATCCTAAGTTGATTTTTGAAAGCGTGCGCAGTGTGTGTAATGTAGCTATTGTTGCGGCCGCTAATAAAACGGCGAGCCGCCAAAAAATCTAATTGATTTTAAAAGGCGGAAGCTGTCGAGGCCGACGTGCAGTTTCCGTCAACCTGAAATAGGGCATAGCATCCGCGTAAATTGTCCTATAAAATGTATGAGCTTAGGTGCGGCGGGACGGACCTCGCAGACGTCGCGTCCCGGCCGAAAACACCGCTCATCAAACCGCAAGAATTTCATGGATTTATTCCAAGCATAGTGGCTGCAAAAGTAAGGGCGATACGCCAGAAATATAATAATTAATTTTAAAGACGAAAACTGGCGAATCCGACGTGCAGTTTTCGTCAACCTGAAATCGGGCATAGCATCCGCGTAATTTTTCCATACAAAATGTATGGGCTTACGTGCGACGGGACGGACCTCGCAGACGTCGCGCCGCGACCGAGGCCACCGTCAACAGATCCAAGAAATCAATTTTATTCGAATATATCTCAGAAATGTTTATTCGAAGCATTAAAACAAGGGAAAAAGATAACGTAAATAAGAATAAGCAGTAAAAAACAACACGGACAAGCCCCGCTCAAGATTCCCATATCGGGCGAAAATATATTGAAGTCGCCAAAGGAAAAATCGGCAGAAAATTCCCCAAATGCGAAAAAGAATAAGCCCGAAGAGGAATGCATCGTCAAAACACCGAAAAATAGAATCGCAGAAGCGAAAAGTCGGAAAAGACGGAGACGGAGAGATCGGCGAGCGCGAGGCCGAGCGCCGGCCAATCAGAGGCCGCCGGCAGAACGGGCCGCGCGCGCGCCGCCGGAGCCGGGGTATAAATATAGCCGCCGGGCGGGGAGCAAATCATGATTCGCTGCCGCGCGCTCGCACCGTACGGTCGTCCGCTCCGCTCGCGCCGCGACTAATTTATTTTACCGCCGCGCGCCAAACCGCTCTCGTGTTTGATACTGTTGTAGCGTTGCTCCAGTTCATTCAGTATTAACCCCGCGCCGTCGATTTTCTCCGGCCCGCCTAAGCAATCGGTTCGTACGCGTTTTCAGTAGTGATACAAATAAGGTGTACGACAGTAGTGATACAAATCAGTGCCCGGCGTCCGTCCCGAACGGTCGCCTGCTCCGCTCCGCCGCCCGCGCTGAATATAGCCGCTACGAGTTCTCGCTGTGCAGCTTTGCTCCAGCCTGTTCTTGTATTCTCCGTGCCGTCGAGTGAATCTCCAGTTCGCCTAAGCGACCAGTTCGTGCGCGTAATTAGTAGAAATACGAGTTTTGTGTACGAGCTGTGGACTTTTATATTTTTTACTTTATAAGTGAACATATCGGAAATGCAGTCTTTCGTCGACGCTGCTGAAGATACCATGGCCTATAGCTCACCTGTAGCTAGAGGTCGAGATATGCCGCTGCTACTACCTGCCACTCCAAAGAAACGCGAAAGAGAGCCCGCGTCTCCCGACACCGAGCTAGAAAGGGATTCGCAGCGCCGTCGGGCCGGCTCGTTTGGAGCCGACGGCTGCGAAGCCCTCCTGACGCCGCCGCCTTCGGACAACGAGGATGCGCGCGGCGAGCAGGCAAGCGGGCCGTCCTATGCTGAATTAGCGGCTAGGAAGAGCCCCTCGCCGCTGCCGCGCTCACTGACGCCTCCCACGCAGTCATCCCAGCCACCGAAGCCGACGCCACGTCCTCAGCCAATTATAGTGGAGAAGCTGGACAACTGGACCGTCCACCTAAACACCCTTCACGCAAGGCTGGGGAGAGCGCCTATCGTGGGGCCAATAAGTGGAGGTTTACGGTTTCGCCCGGCGGACGACGCTGAATACCGCGTCGTACAGGACTACCTGCACTCCCTCGGCAATATCGCGTGGCACTCCTACACCGCGCCGGCTGAGAAGGATGCCAAAATTGCAATACGTGGCCTCCCGGAATCGACAACGTCCGAAGAGGTCATCTCGGGTCTAGCCGCCCATGGCTTTGAGGCCACATACGTCAAGATGATCCACGGGGGGCGGCGACCCCTTTTTCATGTCGTCCTCCGGAAGACAGATCGCTGGCGCGAGGTGTTCCAGCTCCCGGACCTACACCACATAAAGGTCACAGTGGAGTCCTGGAGGGGACGAAAGGGCCCCAAACAGTGCCACCGATGCCAGCGATTCCGCCACAGCAGCCACAACTGTCACCGGCCGCAAGTCTGTGTCTGCTGCGGCGAGGAGCATGCAGCCAAAAACTGTCCGAGACCAAAGACAGTCAAAGCAACATGCGGCAACTGCGGGGCGGATCACCCCGCAAACAACAGGAGGTGCCCTGCGTTCATGGCAGAAATCCGCCAGACAACGAGGCAGCAGCAAGGTGCTCCGCGAGCAGAGCCGCGAACCGCTGCCCCGCGCGCCCCGCGCGCCCAGCGCTCCCAGACCGCCCCAGCCACGGAACAGACTCAGTCTCCACGGGCTTCGCCGCGGAAACCGGCAAAACCACAGGCTGTGCCTCAGCCTCCCCCCGCTCCACAGCTACAGAAACAAAAACCGGTGGCGAGCCGGGAGGCTCCCCTTTCGTGGAGGCAGAAGCCGGCACCGTCGACCGCTTGTCAGCAGCCAGCTACTGCAAAGAAGTCAAATCGGCAGCGCTCGAAGTGGCCGACGAGAACGCCTCCACAGGAGACGAAGCTGGTCGAGAAGGCGACCCCCCCAACACACCGACCCCAGCCCCAACAGCCCAGCCAAGAGGCTGTAAACGTAACGGTGGCAGACCTGCTGTCGCTGGTAAGCGAGCTACTTGCCAACCCGGCGGAAGCAGGCTCCATCGTAGCGCGCACCCTACAGCGCCTACTGGGGCCGTCGTCCGCCCTACAGTGCACAGCCATGCCTCCTGCATCGGCAGGCCACTAAGAATAGTGCATTGGAATGCGGATGGCATCAAAAGCAAGCTTCCGTCGGTGCGAGCCTTCCTGCAGGAACAGCAGGTCGACGTCCTCCTCGTATCGGAGACAAAGCTCCTGAAATTCGTCTCGGTGCGCATACCCAACTACATCGCGTACCGGACGGACAACGTGACGACAGAAGGTCGCGCGTACAGGGGCACCGCCGTCTTCGTGAGGAGGACGATGCTCCACCAACAAATCGACGTGCCGCAGCTAGACTCGCTGTACGCAACGGGAATTCAGCTAAGAGCAGGCGGAGTAGACTTGCGTATTTTTGCAGTCTACAAACCGCCCAGCAACCGACTGGAGACTGGCGACATCGACAAACTCCTACACCCGACGATACCTACGATCGTAGCCGGCGACCTGAACAGCAAGCATCCGGCGTGGAACTCGACGCGCGCCAACGTCGATGGCGCGCAATTGCTTAACCACGCCGAGAAAAGAGGCTTCACGGTCGCCGGACCGGAACAACACACACGTGTTCCGAGCACGCCAACCCACTCGTCAGAGGTACTCGATGTCGCCCTCCTGCACAACGTGACATTTCCCTACGTGCAGGAAGTCATTTATGAGCTACAGTCGGATCACCTGCCGGTTCTCTTAGAGCTACAAACCGACGTTGCTACAGCGAGTCACTATAGAGAGCGCCGCCGTATTGACTGGACACGTTACGAAAAGCTGCTTGGTAAGGCAATCCTAGACTATAAGACACCGGTCACCATCGGAGATATCGAGAGCCGGGTGTCCAACCTTCAGGAGGCCATCAAGACCGCGCTGGAAGCCAGCTCCTCGACGATAGAGGCGAAAGCGACACGTCCCCGCCTCCCGCAACGACTGCGAGACAAGCTGCGGGAGAAGCGGCGCTTGCATCGCTTCTGGGCCGAAAATCGGTGTCCGGAAGCTAAGCGCCGCTTAAACAAAGTGAACGCTAGCTTGCAGGAGGAACTGCAGACGTACGCGGCCGAGTCGTGGGAGGAATTCCTCGACTCGATAGGCGACGACATGCCATCTATATACAGGCTGAACCGTCGCCTGCTAAGTACGGCTGAACCAGCGCGGCCACTACTGGATTCGACCGGGAACCTCCACTATGTCGCCGACGACAGAGCGACTCTCTTCGCGGACCACCTGGAGAAGACCTTCGTCCCACACGACATAGAAGACCAGGAGCACTCCAAGGTGGTCCACGAGCACCTAGCTGCGGAGGAGGAGTCGCCACCGGAGCTCGGCAGTGAGATCCCACCGATAACTCCGGCTGAGCTCCAGCGTCGAATCCAGCAACTCAAGCTGAAGAAGGCACCCGGCCCCGACGGCATCAGTAGCGGCGCACTAAGGAGGCTTCCGCGCCGCCAGCTGCCGGCCCTCGCAGGGCTGCTAAACTCCTGCATCAGACTCGGTCATTTTCCAGAGAAGTGGAAGACGGCTAAGGTGGTAATGCTGCCGAAACCTCGCAAAGACCTGCGGCAACCGGGCAACTACCGCCCGATCTCGCTGTTGCCTACCCTCGCGAAGGTCTTCGAGCGATGCGTGCTGGCGCGACTAACGCCGCACCTCGCCCCGCGCAACGAGCAGTATGGATTCCGTACGGGCCACTCGACTACCCTGCAACTCACGCGGGTAGTACATCGCCTGACGGAATCCTACAATAAGCACCAGCACACGGCAGCCGTCTTCCTGGACGTCGAAAAGGCGTTCGACCGAGTCTGGCACGAGGGCCTCCGCTACAAGCTGGCGACACAGACCACGGCACCGCGCCTGCTCCGAAACGTGGTGGCTTCCTTCCTCTCCGGAAGAGGGTTCTTCGTCGCGGTGGAGGGCGAGCAGTCCACAATTCGTCCCATCGCGGCGGGAGTCCCGCAGGGAAGCTGCCTATCGCCGGCGCTATACGGTGTCTACACAAATGACATACCGCTCAGCGCCGGCGCGGAGCTGGCGCTATTCGCGGATGACGCGATGTACATGGCAACTTCAATTAACATCAAGGTCGCGGCCAAGAAACTGCAGCAGCAACTAGACCTTATGCCAGAATGGCTAAGGAAATGGCGGATTGTCGTTAACGCGGCTAAGTCCGAAGCGATCATCACCGGCTCACTCAAAGCTTACCCGGAACCGGTGAAACTCGGCGGCACCCCGGTACCGTGGAAGAACACGGTCAAGTACCTCGGGGTGCACATCGACCGTCGCCTTAACTTTGCGCACCACGCGAAAGCAACAATTGCCGCTTCGAAATCCGCCTTCTACGCGCTGCTGCCCGTTCTCCGTTCGGTCGCGATCCCGGCGAAGACACGACTGCTGATGCTGAAGATGTACGTGAGGACGAAACTCACGTACGCGGCACCGGCCTGGTACCACCTCATCTCGGCATCGCAGCGGAGTAACATCCAGCGAGTGCTGAACGTGGGGCTAAGAAAAGTGTCGGGAGCCCCTTGGTACGTCCGTAACGCGACTCTGGAACGCGATTTTAGCGAAACAGAGTCCGTGGAGGAACACGTAAAGCGCCTCGCGCGCTCTATGTACCGCAAGGCCGACACCTCGCCTCACGAGCACATCCGCCAGCTTGCTCCGCTGCACACCAGGCCACCAGATGTCCGGAAGCCGTACCCGCGCAGTCTGCTTGATTAGCGGACCACCAGCGCGGGTATCGTAGCACAGCAGCCTAGCCACAGAAGATGCCATTACCCACTCCCGTCACAATCCATCACGATAAGGTGCCTAAGCACCTAAAAATGAGTCCTGCCACAGGGCACAAAGCCCTGTGACGCCATATCCAGAAAGCCGGGCCAATGGGCCCGGCTCACGTGAAACCCCACGAAAAGGTAAAATGCCTAGTGGAAGATGTCACGGGCCTCTAGCAAGGCCCGTCGACAGATATTTGATTTGATTTGGAGCAAATCATTCGCTCTCCGGTCTTGGTGCCGGCAACAAGTGGCCACCCGGCTGCTTAGGGAGTCAAGGCGTCGCGCTGCTGGAAGGAAGACGTCGAGGAAGAAATCGTCGTGGAAGAACAGTCAAGGAGACTGACCAGCCAACCACTCGGTGTAGTGAGTTGGACCTCGCCGCTTCGGGTCGCCGGATCTTCGGGACCTCGGTCTTGGCAACGGACCGCCAGACCGCGCCATCAGCGGGAGCGACGAGAAGGACGACGCAGCGACGCAGCGACGAAGCAGCCGGGAGCCGGAGGGGAATCGCCGCAGCAGGTATTCGTGTTCGGTATTTCGGGGCGAGGCCAGCGAAACGTGGACGTTTTTGCCGCCGCCGAATATCGACACGGACCGCCTGCGGCAAGCAGCCGAGCTACGCAGGACCGCGTACGCTCCATTGGGGACGCGGAATCGCCGCGTCAGCTGCAACGGGAAGTCGCGGCGACCAGAGGACGCCGCGCCGCACCGACCAGCGAGTCGGTTGCGACAGACGCCGCATCGCGCCAACCGGCGAAGTTGGACGCGTCGGCGACAGCGTGCTGAGACACGCCGGGAAGTCGCGGCGACAGAGGACGCCGCGCCGCACCGACCAGCGTGTCGGTTGCGCCAGATCCGCGCCGCGCCACACCGACCAGCGTGTCAGTTGTGGGCGCCGCGCCGCACCGACTAGCGTGTCGGTTGCGAGTGATCCACGCCGAGCCGCGCCGCGACGGCCTGGGAGCCGGTCGCGCCGGAACGAGCGACACACGCCGCGCCGCGACGGCCTGGGAGCCGGTCGCGCCGGAACGAGCGACAGCCGCGCCGCGACGGCCTGGGAGCCGGTCGCGCCGGAACGAGCGACAGCCGCGCCGCGACGGCCTGGGAGCCGGTCGCGCCGGAACGAGCAACACGCAGCCACACGCCGCGCCGGGCCAAGTGGGCGCCGCGCCGCGCCGAGTACGTGCCTGCCGTCAACCGTCGCCAGCTTGAGCACGCCGCAGCATCGCCGCGTCGCTTCAAGCCGCCGACACGCCACTCCAGTACGAGCGGCGAACACGCGGTCGGCTAAGGAAGCCACCGCCAGCAGCACGCCGCAGCACCATCGCCCGACCGCCTGTTGGACACGCGGATCGATCTACAAGCTGCAAGCTGCGACACCGACAGTGGTGATAAATAAACTTTAATAAGACATTTTTGTGAGTGATAAGATTGTGGACATTTTTGAATGCCAACCTAGAAGTAAGCTAGGCTAAGAATTTGTATTTGATTTGGTTTATCGTCTAGCAAGTATAAATAACATTTTTGTATTTTTACACTTTAGGATTATTTCATGTTTTTACCTTTGTATAAAGTTAGCAAATAAGTTGTGAATATATCTCGTTGTTCCAACAGATAAAAGTGCGTTTTATTGGTGCTAGAACAGGGAGAGTTAAACGGTGGTAAAAGTGCAAACTGAGGCTATCGAGGCTCGCCGCGGTGACCTGGCTGCCCGTAATAGGGCGAGCGGCGATCGAGTGGGGGGACCTCTTTTTACAGTCCTGGGTCCCCAACGACCACTGATCGGTTCCGTGCCAGTGGCATCGCAATATTGTGGCAGGTGGCCGCAATAGCTATCTACTAGGAGAATTCCCGTCGCGTGTAAAAAAAATCCTCACGGGGTTATACGAACGGAGCCGAATTAACCCGAATATGATATATATGTAAATATGTTCACTGAAGATCTGCATAAAATAAATCAATCCAGATCGGAAAGATTCCTGAGATATAAACGCAGTTGATTTCTGCCAGGTCTCGCCTTATTGCTCCGAACTCACAAGCCCCACATAATGGGAATCAATGAAAAGACAATTATTGCATTCGACATGTTGCAACGCCCACATTCGTATAGCTTTAAGGATATACAGCACATTACCGATGACATCTGCAAGCTGTGAGCAAAATTTCAGCAAACTAAAAAACATTAGAACCTATCGGGTTTCAACAATGGGTCAGGAACATCTATCTGGCCTAGCGATTCTAGCCATTGAAAATGAAACTGCCTTTGATAATGTAATAGATTCTTTCGCGGAGAGGAAAGCTTGACGAGTAAAGCTGTAGCAAGATTAGATATTTAAATTTGCTCGGACCCAAGGATTGAACGTGTGTGTACAGTCTGGCTTGTGCGTTGTCTACACTGGTTTTATGTATTCTATATTAATGACACATAAAGAAAAGTTATTAGAAAATAAAAGTTATTAGTTGGAAAAGATTGTTTTTGATCAGTTATTTTCTGGCGTTCGAACGATCATAGCACCAGAACAACATGGCTTTTTCAAGATGAGATCAGTGGAGTCTAATTTAATTTACTTAGCTTCTCTGAGTCAATACTTAAGTCTATGGACAAACGGGTGCAAGTTGACGCTGTATATACTGATTTCTCTAAAGCATTTGATAAAATCAATCACGATATACTTCTTAAAAAATTGTGGGCTTTGGGGATCAGGGGTGATTTATATAGGTGGATATCCTCATATATTCGCAACAGGACTCAAGCGGTGGTTATTCAAGGTTACCGGTCGGTGTTCTCCATTATATCCTCGGGAGTACCCCAAGGCTCTCACTTAGGTCCACTTCTATTTTTATTGTACATAAACGACATAAAGAGTAGTGTGCGTCATTCCAAAATGGTAATATACGCGGACGACACGAAAATCTACAGGGAAATAAAATCAATAAGCGACTGTTTACTTTTACAAGAGGATATTAATCGCCTTGTGAATTATTGTACAAAAAATTGCCTTTTCATTAACGTTAAGAAATGTAACTCAATTACATTTAGCAGAAAACAAACTAACGTCTGTTTCAGATATCAACTCAATAAAAATGAAATTAAAAAAGTGACATCTGTGAGAGATCTTAGGATCATCCTAGATAATAAATTGCTATTTGCGGAGCACATTGATTATGTTATTTTGAAAGCTAATAAAATGTTAGGTTTTGTCCTTAGAGCATCTACTCTTTTCAGGTCGACCGATACCATAAAAATATTATTTAATTCTTACGTGAGAAGTCATTTGGAATTCGCGTCAGTCATCTGGAATCCGCTATACAAAACATATATTTCCCGAATTGAGGCAATTCAAAAACGGATGACGAAGCGTCTAAATTTGTTAAATTTTGTAAAACCATCTTCGTACACAGAGTCGCTTCGGTTTCATAAGATGATGTCCTTAAAAACGCGCCGAAGAATGATCGACGCAGTATATCTGCATAAGCTAATTAATAATCGTGTTGATGCAAGTCAAATCTTGGAGCAGATAAATTTTTTCGTGCCCCCTGTTAGGGGGCACGAAAGCGTTCCTTTCAACTGCCAATTGTCAATTCTAACTATGCACAAAATGCTTTTCTTTATATAGCTTGTCATCATTACAACTCGGTTGTGATATATTTGCTACAACCCCAGATACATTTAAAAATCTAATTATGAATATATTACAATTTAATTAAGAAATCTGTTTATTATGAAAATAGTTATTCTCCTCTTATTCTTTGTATTTACATAACTTATTCCTTTTTACTTTCTTTCGTTCTCATAAAATGTGTCATTACATAATTATATATTTTATTTTCTTATTACTATCTTAATAAATTAATTTATTACCATATTAATAGACATGTTTATAATAATAATAATAATAATAATAATAATAATTAAACGCTTTATTTGCTTTAACAAAACGGCGAGCTTATTGCCTAAAAGCAATATCTTACAGCTAACCTTAACCTAGTGGAATAACATGTTATGAATCTATTTACTGTTTTTCCTGCTCTATTTACTTTATATTTACTCTTTTAATACTTTGGACTGTTTAGTAACTTAGCTATTACTTTTCAGAATATTTTCTGTTTATTTAAAAACCCTAATAATTTCACTTTTCACTTTAAAATATTCTTCTATATTTTAAACTTTTCTTTTATATAGAATAACGCACTATATGACCGTTTAATTGGTGGAAACATATAAATGGTTTATGTTTGTTATATTTTGATTAAGTAAATATGTTTTTTGTACTGTCTGTTTCCTGAATAAAATAAAATAAAAAAATAAAATAAAATAAGCAATAAAGAGTGCAAATTTATTTAAGGGATGTTATTCTCCAGGTCACAAAAAAATCCTCCCAGTATATTTGTTTGGAGACTTTTCAAAAACATTAATCTTAAATGCTGGAGGGAAGGGGGTGAGGAGGAGGGGAGGGGGGTGGGGCACCAATGTTAAGTTTTTGCTCCGGCTCGAAAAAATCGTAGATCCGGAATTGCCCCACGTAGGCCCAAAAGTCTCTAACTAGAGTTGTCAACTACAACGGGCGAGCCCGTCACCTCAGGAAGTTTGAACGATTAGTCGTTCTATCTCCCTGGAGTGAGAGCAGAAGACTTGGACATTGATTTTATTGTAATAAAATCAATGACTTGGACAAAACAGTCCACCGTCAAGCTCCGCCACAAACCCGTAAGAGGCCAAGGCCTTAACCGCGAGATAGCCAGGAGTGTTACCCAGCGGGATTACACTCACGCCTGTGAGGGTGGCCACCCTTCACTTGACTCCAATTGATTGTAAGCGAAGGGTGGTTCTCATCAAGAAGTTTTCTCCGTTATTGAAAGTCGTTGTAGTTGAAGTTGTTTATTCAGAAGGTCTGTAGTAGGTTGCCAGTTTGTAACGCCTTGATTGATATTTTGCCGGTGTGTAGGTAGTGTGGGCGCGAGGTGAAGCCGTGGTTGTGTATCCGAAGTGTGAAGCGCCGCGATAGATTCGAAGATAAGATGATCGCGTATACTATGCGTAGTTTGGTTGACTCGAAGGTAGTGAAGAGCGCGAGTACTTGTTAGTGTGCGGATACTGTCCGCCAGAGAATGATGTGTAGCCGCGGTAACTGTCCACTAAGGGAATGATAAATTATGTGTCGAATGTACTGCGTTTTATATGGTATGCAGTGATGCAATAGTTATGAGTGGGGTGAGAAATAAGCGTGTTAATTCGTATCGATCAGAAGAAATGACATTAGTCATCGTTTGACTGTGCATAAAATGCCGAATTTAGTTGGAAATCAATTGCAGCTGACTCGTGTATATTCGAGCGTGTTTGCGATTTCGATTCTATAGAAATTACTTTTTTGTTATGGGTATGTTGGACCTTACTTCCAATTGCGACCAGGTTACTCCAGTCTCTCGATTGGTTACGAGTTCGTCTCTAATAATACTTTCGAGTAATGCAAGTCAACTACAACGGGCGAACCCGTCACTTTATGCTGGTATAACGATATGTGATCGCTCTTTCAGCCGTGGGATGAGCATAGAGACTTAGACGAAGCCAACCCACTAAATAACTCTGTCAACTCTTCCTAAGAAGTCAACGCCTTACCGTAAGAAACCGGGAACGTGCACCCAGCGGGCCAACCTCGCGTTTTTACTACCAGTTTTTGCCGAATTTTTCCAGCCTCGAGGTCGCTTACGCAGGTCGTAACCAGCCACCCTCGCTCTATAAAAGGAAACAAAGTCATTCCTAGACTCCCCCGGTTATCTGTCGAAATGTAAGAGTTAATGGGCTCTTGCTGAGTTGGCCACGAAGACCCATTCTGTTCAGGGTTGGTCACACTCACGGGTCAACGCCTATCCGACGGCCTCCACGCATGAAGTGCGAGCCTGGGTAGGACTCTGACCCTATGGTTAGTTTCCCCTGGGAATCAACCTTCTGGCGCTCTTGGACGGTCTGTGCACCGTGCGGCGTAAGCCAATCGACTGTGCACTCTGACTAACATATTGAGATGTCAACCACAACGGGCGAACCCGTCACCGCAGGAGGTTTTAACGATTCATCGTTCTATCGACCGTGCAGTGAGCGTAGAAGACTTTGGAAATTACAAATCCGACGTCTAGCTACGCCACAACCCGCAAGAGACCAACGCCTTTACCGCGAGATAGCCAGTAATGTTACCTGGCGGGCCGAAACTCGCGCCCTTGCTTCCAATTGTGACCAGATTTCTCCGGTCTCTCGATTGGTTCCGAGTTCGAGGTCGCTTGCGCGGTCCTCTCCCTTACGAAGCGGTGAAACGGTGTACACCGAATCTATCGCGGACCAAGGCGTCCTTTGCCCGACTCTGAACCGGGATCGGATGGCCAATGGTCATTTCAAGAGCAGTCGCCGTAAGGTAGGCAACCACCCCCGCTCTATAGGAAACAATACAGTTCCCAGACTCCCCCGACTGTTAGTCGGAGAGCACAATCGATTGGCTTGCGCCGCTCGGTGCGCAGACCGTCCAGGAGCGCCAGAGGTTTGATTCCCAGGGGAGACTGGTTGACCCAGTGTCCTACCCAGGTTCGTACCCCATGCGTGGAGGCCATCGGATGGGTGTTGACCCATGAGTGTGACCGACCCTGAACACATGGGTCATCGTGGCCACCTCATCATGGGCCCATTAGCTCCCTCTGACTAACAGTTAAGAGTTTCAAGGCGATAGGTGAGGGCAGCAAACCCCGCCCACCGCCCGGGCAGTTATAACGACGAGGGTCGTCTTGTCTGCCCGGGATGTCGTGCTACGACAACCCTGCGCGTACCAGAAGGGTAAAACGCGCAGGGGGTGAAATAGGGTAAACCACCCCCCCGTACCGCCCCGAGAACCCATTTATTCAAAAAATAAAACTTATTTACAAAAAAAATAAAAAACTTACAAAATATTACAAATTTAACGAGAAAAGAACAACAATATCGTAAATTTAGGAGCCGGTAAGCGGGGTAGAGGCAGGGCCGGACTGGGACATAAAATCGCCCCGGGCATTTTGAAGCCGGACGGCCCCTTAGAAAAAAAACGAAGTACATATATATTTTGATACTATTTATATTTATTATTATTAAAGACAAATGTTTCAAATCTATCAAAGTATGTAAGTTACTGACTTCCGGAGAAGCTCACTGCTTTCGGCTACTTAGTCTATTATTTCGTCAGAGTCTAGATTCATTAAGAGACCTTTTTCTACCGCCAGCAACATGAACGAATTTAATTTTGAGGAGACAAACTGCTCCTCATACGATTTTTTATAATTTTTAAGGTAGAAAAACTCCTTTTACATGCCTGGCTTAATGGTAATGTAAGAAGAAATGTATAGCCTAGGGCAATAGACTTATAGGCACTGCTCTATAGATTAAATCTATGTAAATTTTTGAAACAGCAAATCGAACAATTTTTACATGCACTACGTATCTCACATGCTTTGAAAGTGTCATTATCTTGGTTATCCAACGTCGTTTCTACTGTACCTTCATTATCATTATCTTCTACAATGATCTTATAATCTTCCAATTCTGAATTTTTAAAATTATCCCTATGCAACGTCATATTTTTCAATTGAATCCGCAAATTTTCGCTGGTGGCTTTTTCATCAAATTTCGTCAAGTGTCTGCTTAATTCTTCGAGTTCACCAGGTTAAAGACCATTTTTTCCATTTTTTCTTATTTCTGGGAAACGCTTTGGATCGAGGTAAGAAAAATCAGAATATAATTGTTTATTTGCAAGAAATCGGCGATCCATGCTCGCAGTAACTGTATCAAAAATAATGTTATGAACTCCTACTTTATATGAAGTGCGTGCATCGCGGACACTTTCATCCTGTACCAACTCGCCTGGCATAGATTTCTTTTTTCTATGTCTTTTCTCAGGGACATTTGATTGAACTTCTATATCCATAGTCTTCAACTTTATCCAACTTTTCATTACCCCATGCCACAAATATATTTGTTGTTGTTTCAACTGTGTCGAGTCTCTGACTATTTTTTTCAGTTGCGAACTCGATTGTGAAACCATATTTTGAGCTTTCAATATATGTAAACCGGCCGTTTGAAGGTATTTCGAGAGAGGTGTAGTTACTTCAAATATTCTCAAAAACGTTTTGGCTGTAATTATCGTTTCGTATTTTAGTATCGATTCTATGTATGCTTTCGCTTTCACACGCACTTCTGGCTTAAAGTGCACATTTTGTTGTATTCTTGCCAATGCCATGATCAATGTTACATACAAAGACGAGTCTGGATTTGAAAATGACCCAAAAATTTTCTTGACGGCCGTATCTTTTGACCACCAACGTGTTTCGCCAATAGTTGAGAGTCTTTTCGTGTTACCGTCCTCTTTAGTTTTTTCCCAAACATCCATGCGTGGATACGATTCGCGAAGGAATACTGCAACGTCATTCAACAAACTAAACAATAATGCACTTTCAATAACCGACTTAGTAGTTTCTCCTAATACTAAATTCAGTACATGTGCGTAGCACCAAACGCGAATTTGACCTGGAGACTCTTTTGATAGCCATGAAGAAAAATACTTGCTGCCCCGTCCGTTGAATTACCGTTGCATCTTTTTATATCTATGTACATTTACAAACTTTAAAACTGCATCAATCAAGGAAAACATATCCTTTCTAGTTGACGATTCACTTTCTACGACAGCGAGAAGTCTTTCATGTACACGAGCATCTGTCACGTAGCGTATTATAATTGATCATTGGTCTTTGCACGTAATATCCTGAGTGGTATCTAATTGCAAAGAAAACATACCAGCTGCTCGTACCTCCAGACAAATATTCTTACATAAAAGTTCACCGACTGCTAGGATAATTTTATTAATAGTTGTTTTTGACAAAAACGTTAATAACGATCCCCTTCATTACCCCCCTTTGGCAAACCATGAAGTGTTTTACTTTTGTCAATGCACTCTTTCAAGTGATCTTTCAGATGGATATCATATTTGCTGAGGAGTACCACGAGTTCAAAAAAGTTGCCGTGGTCTACAGTAATGTCCTGGAGACTATATGCTGCTTCCAGTTGGTCACCTCTATAACTTAATCCGCGTTTCCCAATGAACTTCACAATGTCTATTCTCTGGAAAATTTCTCCTTTTCCACACTTGTGCTCGATGTAAGGACATTTGATTGACAAAAATTAAACGAAACGACCATCGGCCATCCGATCCTGGGTAAACAGCCGGGCAAAGGACGTTGTGGTCCGCGATAGATTCGGTATATACCGTTTCACCGCTTCGTAAGGGAGAGGACCGCGCAAGCGACCTCGAACTCGTAACCAATCAAGAGACCGGAGTAATCTGGTCACAATTGGAAGTAAGGGCGTGAGTGTCGGCCCGCCAGGTAACATTCCTGGCTATCTCGCGGTTAAGGCGTTGGCGTCTTACGGTCTTGTGTCGTAGCTAGATGGTGGACTGTTTTGTTGTACCCAAGTCTTCTACGTTCACTCCAGGGAGATAGAACGACTAATCGTTAAAACTTCCTGTGTTGACGGGCTCGCCCGCTGTAGTCGACAACCCAAGTTGACAAAAATTAAACTTTGAACGTCTTTTTTATTGGACCTCAAAATGTAAGCTTCTGCACAAGCACGATGCGTTTCAGTTTTTTCGTGTTCCTTTACTCTGATGTGAACATGTCTCTTATCTTGCATTCCTCGTAAAAAAGGGCTTGAGCTGGTATCAGAAGTTGCATAAAATGCTAGGCAAACTGAACAGAACAAAGCACACTGTTCACTGCTGTAGGTCAGCCACTTGCAATTGGTTCCGTCTTTACGATTTACAGCTTTCTGTAACACAGGATCAATAATGTCTTGCGTGGGATGACATTTGAAAAGAGATTCAGCTGATCGTTTTCAGGACGTGCAAAATAATTAAATGAAGAATTTACATTTTCATCTAGTTCCCAATTAGCGTCATTTGCAGAATAATGAGGGGCATGCCCATGCTGTTCATATTGAAGGGAACTTCAAGTGGAAACTGCAACTAGAGTTAAGGTCCACTTCAACTGTTCGAGTTGCTGTTCCTGACTGATTAACTCTTTGTTACATTCAGGAGGTGATTTGACAGTTGCTTCTTCAGTTACCACCACTGCATTAGAAGTAGATGAATGAGTAAAAATATTTGTCAACAAACACTCCTTCGGCTTTTTCGAAGCGGTCGATGCGGTCTCGTTCTTGCGTGGATTTGCGTGCATACAGCTCGCCGTGAGCTCGCCTCTCCCCGTCGCACTGGCACTGGCATGCACTGGCTCCAGCCCGGCCCGCGCCGCCCCGCACAGCTCCCGCGCCGCCCTGCGCTGCCGCACCGTTCGCGCGTGCGCATGTATGGCAATATGCCGACGATAGGACCACCGTCGACTCCGGCCCATCGGGCATTTGCCCGATCTGCCCGTATGGCCAGTCCGGGCCTGGGTAGAGGACGCTCCAGAACAATGAACGTGAAGGCGCGCTGTCCGTGGGCAGGTAAGAACGAAACGCCCCTCGGGGCGGTAAAGAGACGGACACAAAGACGGGCACTTCGGGCTGGAAGTAGCCGCCGAATCACGCCACCAAGGAAGAGGGTACCCCCTGGGGGGTATCCCGAAGCCTCATGCTTTCCCAAGAAGCCACCCAGAGCCCCACAAACTCGCCAAACGACTGGAAGCAGCTCCTACAACTGACCAAATCCGGGTACCAAATCGGAGAACGCCCAACGCACGCGCCCACTGCATCCATCAATTTCTCCCGTGCAGCCGCTAGACTAACAGTCGGGGGAGTCTCGAAGCAGTACTGTTTCCTATAGAGCGTGGGTGGTTGCGGACCTTACGGCGACTGCTCTTGAAACGACCATCGGCTACCCGATCCTGGGTGAACAGCCGGGCAAAGGACGCTGTGGTCCGCGATAGATTCGGTAAACACCGTTTCACCGCTTCGTAAGGGAGAGGACCGCGCAAGCGACCTCGAACTCGTAAGCAATCGAGAGACCGGAGTAATCCGGTCACAATTGGAAGTAAGGGCGTGAGTGTAGGCTCGCCGGGTAACACTCCTGGCTATCTCGCGGTTAAGGCGTTGGCCTCTTACGGGCTTGTGGCGTAGCTAAACGGTGGACTGTTTTGTCCTCAAGTCTTCTGCGCTCACTCCAGGGAGATAGAACGACTAATCGTTAAAACTTCCTGAGGTGACGGGCTCGCCCGCTGTATTCGACAACCTTAGTTGTCGAAATGCACAGTCTAGCTTACGCCGCAACGTACACAAACAGCCCAGGAGCGCTCGGATAACGATTTCCCGGTGAAACTAACCCACCGGGTACAGAGTCCTACTCGGGCTCAAACATCTAGTTGGAAGCTACCGGATGGGTGCTGAGCCGTGAGTTGGATCGACCCTAAAACGAAACGGGCCGTACTGGCCTAACTGCACTGGGCCCGTTAGCTCCCGTAATGCATAAGAAACGTGCGATGAAATGAATACCAAAGCGATATCGAGGGGAATAGTATTGCAACTTACCTTCGGACACGGGGTCCTTCCTTTCGGCCAGGCGGAGGCTCTTCTGCAGGAGGAGTTTGTCTCTGTAGCGGCAGAAGAAGTCGGGGCGGATGTTGTGGTTGCGCAGGAAGCGGTCGGCGGCGCGCATCTGGCGCAGCGCGCGCCGCACGCGCACGCGCTCGCGCCGCTCCGACTCGAACGCGTACGTCTCGTCCGGCAGCAGCGGCACGCAGGCCGAGTCCGCCATCCCCCTCGCATCGCAGCCTCGCCGGCACCCTCAATCGTCGCCTCCGACGACCGCCCTGCCGAAACGCGAACAACGAACAGCGTACGATCAAACTGGACTGAAGAAGACCGACGCACCGTGGCCGACATGGTAGTACCCTTCAGTAGTAACTGCAATATAGCAGAGAACAGTCTACCAGATTTTCTGTAATTAATCCTAGGGATCTAAATGAAATGAATGAAAAACTACCACAAGTGAAGCGTAAAACTCAAATGAAAAACTCAAACGAGAAAAGAAAACCAAGCCTTCGCTTGGGCTTACACTACGGAATGCAGAATGCCAAAAAAATCGTTTAATTTACTCGTATTATATTTTGGCAGAACTAAGTAAGGAACTATCTGCTCTAGAGTAAAATAGGTAATGAATAAAAGCTTTGGGAAATGTCCATACCCATTTAACCGTATATTTATATTGTTATGTATTATGTAGGTACTAGATGACCCGGTGAACTTCGTACCACCTAAAATTGATTTGATTGTAACTCTTCATCAGTGTTTATTAATCCTAATCAACCTTCCGAATCCAATTCATTAAAATCTATAATATAGCCAAATCATATACGGTTTAAGTTTCGTTTAGTGATTAAATGAAAATCGTTCTGTGTCCCGTGAGGTGAGCGCAGAAGACTTGGGACGAAAAACAAACCACTGTCTAGTTAGCCTCACCCCCTGACTGCCAGTTTGGTATGATATCTCCGTCTTCTGGAATGAACCTTCAGGATACCTCCTGCCTCCCGACTGGTTACAGGTACGAGGTCGCTTGCGCGGTCCTCTCCCTAATGAAGCGGTGATACGGTGTCCACCGAATCTAACATGGACCACGGCATCCTTTGCCCGGCTTATTCACCCAGAAGTTGGTGGCCGAATGGTCGTTTCAAGAACATTTGCCGTAAGGTTAACAACTACCCCCACTCTATAGGAAACATTACTGTTTCCAGACCCCCGGCTGTTAGTCGGAATGCTCAACTCATCATGGGGGTTAACGGGCCCATGATGAGTTGGCCACGATGACCCATGTGTCCAGGGTCGGTCACACTCACGGGTCAACACCCATCCGACGGCCTCCTCGCATGGGGTGCGAATCCTGGGTAGGACACTGGGTCAACCAGTCTCCCCTGGGAATCAAACCTCTGGCGCCCCTGGACGGTCTGCACTCCGTGCGGCGCAAGCCAATCGATTGTGCTCTCCGACTAACAGTCGGGGGAGTCTGGGAACTGTATTGTTTCCTATAGAGCGGGGGTGGTTGCGTACCTTATGGCGACTGCTCTGGAATTGACCATTGGCCATCCGATCCCGGGTAAGAGGCGGGCAAAGGACGCCTTGGTCCGCGAAGATTCGGTGCACTCCGTTTCACCGCTTCATAAGGGAGAGGACCGCGCAAGCGACCTCGAACTCGGAACCAATCGAGAGACCGGAGAAATCTGGTCACAATTGGAAGTGAGGGCGCGAGTATCTCGAGCCCGCCGGGTTTACTCCTGGCTTACTCGCGGTAAGGCGTTGGACTCTCACGGGTTGTGACGTAGCTGGACGTAGAATGTACTGTCCAAAGTCTCTACGTTCACTGCAGGGCGATAGAACGACTAATCGTTAAAACGTCCTGTGGTGACGGGCTCGCCCGTTGTAGTTGACACCGCAAGATGTTAGTCGGAATGCACAATCGATTGGCTGATGCCGCACGTTGCGCAAACCGTCCGGGAGCGCCCGAAGGTTGACTTTAGGGGAGACTGGTAAAAGTACAGTATATTATACAGGAACCCAAACTTTATAACCCTGACAATAATCAACACTATCCTTACCTTTTACAAAGGTACAGCATCATCATCATCATCATTTATTCATTCCATAAAAGCATTCCACAATACTGAGGAACATGTCAAATTTTACAATCATAATTTACCGGATGATAAAACCGAATTGATTAATTAAAAGGGAAAAAAATAATTCTAATCAGAGGTGATTACTTAAAAATAGTCAAATTTACAAAATAATCAATAATCAAACAATAAATAATAATCAATACAATGAAAAAGAAAAACTCTGAAACATGCGTAATTAAAAACAATGTCAATAAAATCTAAAACTTAGTGCGAAAGTATAGTCATAATATGGTATTTATAATCAAGCAATTGTGGACGCAATATCATAAAAGTCGTCCAGTTTGTAAAGGGCATGTTTGACTGACTAATTTTTCAAGGAGATTTTATATGCTGCCATCTCAAGTCTTCTCGTTGATGATGGCAAAGCACTGAACAATTTAAAACTAATATATAAAAATATTTTTTGATATTTAGTCAAGCGTACTTTAGGCAATAACACATTGTTTTTATGTCGCGTATTATGGCTATGTCGAGTGGAGTGAAGCTCGCAATTTAAAAGATTCTCTTTGGCGTATAAAAGGCACAGATATATGTACATGCACTTTTTTGGGCTCGTTTGATTGGGTTATTTAGTCATGCACGAAAATGTGTTTTGTGATCGCGTGGTGCAAGTGAGTTCAACGCACGTTTTCAATCGTCACCTTCCTGAATCGGATTTTTTTGGGATCTTAGTTGCGGGCGCGTCGCCGCCTTGAATAGCTCAAGATGACGCGACGTTTTTCTTTCTCGCTGTAGAGGAGTCTAACGAGCGAGTGGCGCTGCCGTTAATTGAATCTGTTTGCTGCTTCTTCGCAATAAACTTTATTAATTGGTCGATATTGTTGATAATGGCCTCCGCCTCCGACATGTTAAGAGGAGGGCCCGTTCGTGGCTTCGAAATTTGTGATTTGTTTCTTTCGAGTGGGGTTCGCAAAGCATGGTTCATTTCTTGACTTTTAAAAGAGGATTGCGAATTGAAATTTCACGAAAGAAAATGAATGGCGCAGAGTAATTAAATAAGATAAAATACGGCTAAGATCAAAATGGCGGCCAAAAGGTATGTTTTAACATTAAGTGGTGGTACAAGCGAAAGTTTCAACATTCTAACTATACGTTTTATCATTGATTTTATAGTGTAATTACACTATAAAATTTTTATGAGATTAGTTAGATATAGGTGCAAAGTTGCAGGTGATTACTTTATTATCTTTTTTTATTTTTATTTATGTAGGTAAGTAACAGCATGAACTTATAATTACATACATAATTCTTAAAAAAACATTTTTTTAAAGATCTTGGTCTCTCCAGAAAAATAATCAACTCCTTTCTAGAAAAAATATCTAAAACCGCGATTTCTGCATCTCAAATTCTATGGCTTCGAAGGGGGAGTGAATGGGTGGTAAGGTGAACGCTCACATGTTGCAAGACAGCTGTCCTAAACCTACCACCGCCGGTCGTAAGTCCGGAATCCACCCTTCACCTCCCAGAAGTGTAATAATTATATATGATGGGCCCGATTTTTGGTCGGTGAATTCCATGGCGGCTCCGTTTGTATTTTATTTTTATTTATTATGCCGATTATAACTTACGCCTTTCGAAATTATTTAAAAAATATTTTACAAACTAAATTATGGAACAAAAAATACAATACATCCGTAAATATTAATTACTTGAGAGAAAACGGATCTATACCGCGCGGAAATAAACGACAGTCCTCCCGATGCATTTGTGGATGGCCAATGTAACTTTGCCGGGAGAACTCATCGTCCAAGTCCACGCGGCATGGACTCATCCCCACTAGCCAAAAAATGTCAAATGACCGCAAAAGTTGTAGAGTTAACCGCAAACATATAAATCATACTTATACAACATAAATTCAAAATAAGTAAATGGGAATGCATATATAAGTTATATTATATTTATACATACATATTACAAATCAATAATTACTGGCAGTTGTCGCTGCTGCTTCAAGGGCGGTTCGTACTGCCGATTTGAAGCTAATTTTGTTTCTACTATAAATGTCGAGCCCTGTTAAATTATCATTATACGTACGTGGCAATCGGTTAAGCATTGAATTGCGCGTGTAGTGAGAATGTCGTCTCGGATGCTCGAATAACTGTATAGATCGGGTTTTACGTTGCGGCACCTTCAGAACGATGCTCGAAACTATGTATGGGTTATCCAGCGACCCATTGACGATGTATACCCTTTTATTTACTTATCTGCTTATGAGTAAGATACGGAGAAATATTGATATTAAGTTTCATTTTCTCATTAAATGCTTCTACAAAAAAAATGCAGTTACAATGTCACCAAAGCAAATAAAGAGAACATTAAAGAACAACAGCATAAGATCGACACAGCTTAACCTAAGAAGCTACTGTTTGTTCAAACGACGAGCATCTAATAAATATCACCCTTTCTATTTCAAATTGTTTTACCTACACACTCGCGGTTTCGCGCCAACTTACTGCACTAGACTGCGTCGCGTGGTGGTCGCGTTTAGCCGGTGAGTAATTTTGTGCCAAGTAAACATGTAGGTACCTACCAAAACACTCACTAAGTTGTCAAGCAAGACAAACTTAATGGGATCGTTAGCCATTGACAAAGTCCTATGGCCACTTCTCACCCATAAATATGCAAACTTGATGGCACCATATAAATGTACCTACCTACTGTCACTAGAATTACATCTTCTTCTTCTTTTTCTTCATCAGCGCGCATTCGCCCACCGTTTGGCATACGCCTCTCCAATCACTCTCCATCCGGATCGGTTGTCCGTTTCCCTCATCCAGACAGGTCCAGCTGTCTCCTTGATGTCATCGGACCATCGGGCCGGTGGTCTGCCCACACTTTTTAAGGTTGTACTGTTCATCATGATTGGAGGTATTTAGCCCAATACCCGTCACGTCGGCCACACGTCTTGGCGAGCTCCACACTTTCAGAAAATATTTCCATTTCCTAGGCTCGTGGCAACCTGGTCGAGTTACTTAACCGCCGAATTGCACTATATTCACTAAATTTATTATTTAATTATTATTTATTGTTGAGAAAATTTCAAAATATATGTTGACGATTAGAATTTAAATGTAGAATTTTAAAATAAAAATGTAGAATTACATAAGTGCGCATGATTTTTAAATCGATATAACAATCAGAAGTGGGTAAAAAGTGAGTTGTAAAATTACCTTTCAGCTCACAGTGTTATAGGTCATGCTAATAAAAGCATGTTAAAAGCATGTCCAAAAGGCATGTGATTTTTCTGGATTTTTTTTGAGGCTATGTCAATTTCTAAGTCAGTAAGTTGATGAACCCTTTAAGAGGGTTAAAAATCTTTCATATTCCGTTTGCTTTTCAGAAAAAGTGCTGCAAAAAACATCGAGAAAAAATATGGGGGGGAATGGGGGCGCAGGAGGTGGCGCAGGGTAGGGGTGGGAGGTGCAAAGGAAGGGGGACGGGGGCGCACGAGGGAAGGGTCAAAGGGGGTTGTCTGCTTGCCGGGAAAGTCTTGGGTTGACACAACCGATTCTTTATTTTGAGATAGGATACAGTCAAGGCGTGTTTAGAGCGTCTTTTAATTTACGCCGCCATTCTGTTATACCACGAACGCCGCCATATTAAACGATCGTAGGTATTTGTATTAATCAAGTTTTGGAACTATTTGTGACATATATACGTTGCGTTTCGTTGTAAAATCCTAGCTGCTTAATCGTAATACGGCACTGAGCAATTTCATACGGCATATAATCAATGCTACTTGTAGGTCCGTGCCGATTTTTATCGACATATCCGTATATAATTTAAAGTTATATAATTCGAAATATTTCAACAATTGTAATCCTACAAAGTGATGTATTTCGGGTTTACTTTGCGCCAAACGTTGAATTGAAAAAAATGAAATTGAGCAGCGATGAATTGGCATGGCCGTCAGATTGGACGCTTAGGTATTCCCTGAGCTTGATTGATTTCGATCGATTGCGGAGCGGATCATGAATAATGGATCGATCGATCGATTGATATCGAAATCGGGCACGCCGCGTCGCTGACTGACACGCGGCCGTCTACTTGGATATTGACGGATGCGACGCTTCGATTGTCTGAAGGGGGAGGTGCGGTGCGTGCGGTGCGGGAGACGCGTCCGAGTCGTGCGGGCGGCGGGCGCACGACGCGTCGACGCGACGTGGACGCGGGACGCCTACAAAAGGTTAGCCCGCCGCTGTCGTGGCTTAATAAGCCACGCTTTCAAACGACCTCGACCTTGGCAAGTGTTCACAGCCTTAACCTCATCTCAAATGACCTTTCACACAATAGGACAACATTTTTTGAAAATCCTTGCAAAATAATTGCAAAAGGAAAAAGCTTTAGCTACGAGCCCGGCCCCCCACCACAGTTATAACCTACTACCCGAGACCGCCCCCCCACCACCGTTATAACCTACCACCCGAGCACAGCCCCCCGCCACCGTTATAACCTACGCAGTGGCGGCAGCGGTATGCGGCCTACCCGCAAAACAACGGATTGACAGCTCTTCAGTCTACCCTGGACAACGGCGGCTGCAACGGCGGCTGCAACGTCACCGAAACGTCGGGTGCTACAAATTTCACGCGGAAAATTCGTTTTCTATACCATTTATAAAGCTTTAGCTACATCGTTCCAAATCAGATGGAATGGCAAACGAGACGTCGCTTTAGTAAAATCAATGTACAAAAAAACGTGGTACAATTCAATAGACGCCAGAATATTTTATAATGGACATTGATATTTGAATCGCAATAGCATATTGTTGCAGAGCCGTCTTTAATTGGCCTGCGATATGACCTTCCTTTCCTCTCGCTGCTGATTCTCCATATCTGAGAGCACTTTATTATCAATGTACGTATTTATTTATTTATCTGATCTTCGGGAAACACACAGCGCTTCATTAGTTATGATTAATTATCTTACTACAATGTTTCGCTGGCCGATTAAGTGTTTCCTTCTGTAGTCTTACATTATTTTCTTAGACGATAATTATCAAAATTAAATTGAATTAAATAAATTACTATCAAACTATTCCTAGGATTTGAAAGGAGGGGGATGGAATATAGGCTAGGAATAGGCCATTGCTTTGTCTTGTTTTCGCTCAGTTTGGTTTCAAACTCTTCATATATGTTTATTATTTTCCTATTTACTAGTCGCCATAAACAGCGTCACTGAATTTAGTTTGGATCATGACGTTTGATATAGATATATCGATCATAGTTTGAAATATGTCGCTATTTTGAAATAGACAGTTGTATGTGTCATCGTAGTACACAATAGAGTTTTGGGCGTAAACAGAGCTCACACGAGGGACTTCAAACGTTAAGAGCCCTATCACATATTTTTTCCAGAAAGGCAAGAAAAGTGGATTTTTGGCGTTCTAATTCCAAGAAATGAAGAGATTTCTACAAACTTTAATTACTGAATTACCTGGACCATTTCTTGATGTTGACCATAGCGGCCTTTAATTTTAGATATAACGAATATTATTTACTTATTCAGCCCATTTTCCGAAAGTCGTTATTCGTAAAACGCTCGGAAGGCAAACTTTGAGCTCCTTAATACAGTAATATCACTACAACGAAAACCGTATACTATTTTTTTTTATGTCCGTCATGTATTCTTGTTGACCATAGCGGCCTTATTTTTTCGTTTTTTGACCACATATCCAAGGTATACATTACTTACAATTACACAAAATTTAAAAAAAAACTTCCTGTATCATTCTAATTTTCTCAGAAATAAAATAAGATTCTTATATAATACTTATACTATATTAAAGTTCACTCTTTTAGCAATACGACATAATATAAATTATTGTCATTAGAAAGGAGAAAACACTGCAAAAAACAATTAGAAATTGTGTATATATTTGCTTGCGCAAGAGAAGAGCGCTCAGTGCCGCGGTTTTCTCCCAGGGTTGAATAGTTATTTATTTATTTATTTATTTATTTATCCTATCTTTTATAGTTACATCCAAAAAAAAATGCGTTCATTTTTTAAACTCATTTTAAAAGAATACCTACGCTATTTTGTAATAGGCCTCTTAAGGACTTCAAACGACTTCAACACATTGGCAGCGTTACAAAGAATGACAATTTCTTTACCAAATGAACGACTCTGACTAACATTCGCACAGATTCGTGACGAAAATGGGAAATGGACTTAAACAACACAGAAGACAACCATCACTGAGTAAATAATTTTGATTTACTATGTACGAAAAACAACGCTTCTGCTTTACACAGCGGATAAGTCATGAAGCTATTTTGGAAGTTTTTTTTGACCAAACATTATTTATTTTGCGTATAGCTCTCAAGGGGGTTCAACGCTGTAGATATAAGGCGACGCATATCACCGTTGTTGTGTATTATTTTGTGCAATAATATCATATCAGCTGCTTTGCGGCGGTCTTCCAGTGAACACAAACGAAAATAGTTCAGCCTGCTCTCGTAAGCTCTGTCTTAAGTGCTCGCGGTAGTCCAAGTATCTAATAAAACGTCTTTTATTCTTCTTCAATGGTAACAATCGAGTATAATTATTGATCATCGATTGAAGATGTCATTGTTTATTTGGAAAAATGGTTCTCTGAAAAACTTTGACTGAAGGCCATCTTGTTTTGTAGCTAGTCTTACTCCATCTCATCGAAGAGGTGAATATAATGACAAAAAACTCCCGGGCAAGCTCTAGGCAGTGCATACTGTAAAATCAGTATTGTATCTAGAGGATTACCGGAGTAGTCTGGAAACGTAGTTTCCTAAGAAGGGGGGTAGATGTTGACCTAATATCTGTTCGATTTAATCACGAACGTCGGAACAACAGACAGTACTTTACGTAAATGGGGAGACACAACCGCATACAGAGAAAACAACGGGAATTAAAAAGGAGAAAGTATCTTTGGATCGTCTTCTCCCAGCTGCTTCTTCCGGGTTGCGGTGAGGGTTTCTGCTCCGCGCGCAGAGGCACTAAAGTGCACGGCAATCAATCGTGCCGGTTTCTCGGTGTGTGTATAGGTAGATACAGTAAATGTACGTGGCATATTATACGAATAGACAGGAACTTAACACGGTTTTACGCTGGTTGCTAACCGGGTTTTTCGTAAGCGAACTAGCTGTACGAATAGGT
This sequence comes from Micropterix aruncella, assembly GCA_944548615.1. Classification (NCBI taxonomy): domain Eukaryota; kingdom Metazoa; phylum Arthropoda; class Insecta; order Lepidoptera; family Micropterigidae; genus Micropterix; species Micropterix aruncella. Next base: position 11,746,145 of record OX155960.1, read on the forward strand.
AAGAAGTAGTTATGAAAAAATCGGTTGGGTCACCCCAATACTTTACCGGCAAGTAGACAAGACCCCCTGCTCCTTCCCACTCCGCGCCAACCCCCAACCTCCTCCCCTCGCTCGCCAATCCCCCGGTAGTGAACGTGTTCGATGAAAATCGCAAATATATTTCTGAGATTTTTTGTAGTCTTTTAGTAGTATTTTCCTACTATATGATTTAATTTCCGTGGTATTAAAGTGGTATTTTTTCCAATATGATCCCTTAATAGCAATAATAATAATAATAATAATAAACTTTTTATTTGCACTTATTAGTATACAAAAAGGCGAGCTTATTGCCACATGGCAATGTCTTACAACTAACCTAAAAGTATTTTCCTAAATTTGGCGGAGTTTAAAAATTTTTGTGTCGCTTTTATTAACCCTTCAGGCCTCGGCCCCTCAGCCGATTGACAAGCTGCTGTTCCAAAAAAAATTGGTAAAAAATAGTAAAAAAATTGAATTACGACACTGTCTCACCAAAACATTAATTACTGCCAAACCACTGTACTGCACCCATAATTAAAATGAAACATATTAACATAATAAAACATAATAAAATAAAACAAATTAAATTAAAACAAAATTAAAACGGGGCCGTCACGCTGAATCGTGTTGTGGCCGATATCGGCCAATCGGGGCCTGAGGGGTTAAGAGATATTCAAACCAAAATTTGACAATGTGATTTTGGCCTACCAAAACATCTGCATACCAAATTTCAAGTCCTTAAGTCCAATAGTTCGAGATTGAAGTATGAGTATCGCGCCCCTTGGTGCCATGACCGAATGATTGTTTCGTGCAGCTTGGGCCATAAGATCCAATTTGTTCTCGGATCAGCCAAACTCACGATTCAGCTTCTATTCAGAAGCCTCCTCGTGTGGAAGGCTACCCCGGGTAAGACTCTCGCGTCTCAGGCCTCGCGGCTGGTGGATCGGTTTCTCCTGGTGGGATTGAATCCCGGCCCTACTAGACGGTTTGGGCATCGTCGGCGATGCCACTTGGTTGTGTACTCTGACTAATTGCTGAAGGAGTCTGGAGACTTTGGTAGTATACTGTCTCCAAAGCAGCGTGGGTGGGCGTTGACCTGTTGTTATGCAGTTCTTGAAACGACCAATAGGGCAACCGATCCTGATTGATATGACAGGCAAAGGAAGCTTAGGTCCGCGATAAATTCTTATTGAATTACTGCTGAAAAACAATAGGTAAAGGCCGAGTAAGCGAGTTCAGTCCTGTAAGGAGGAAGGAGGGAGGAAGTATCCCAAAGGTTTATTTAAACGGAGATATCCTTCCAAAATAGTAGACAGGGACGAGGCTGCCCGTTGGTTACCTTTGCCGGTGCCTCGCCGTAAGGCGTTGGCCTCAGTCGGGAATGTTGGCATAGCTGGACAGTAGATGTGTATTATCACTAAGTCTTCTACGCTCATCCCACGGCTGAAAGAAGATATCTTTATACCAGCCTGGGATGACGGGTTCGCCCATTGTAGTCGACACCGCCTCACTGACCAAATAATGCCTGCATGCCAAACCAGCTCAATCGGATGAAGCGTTTGGGTGCTATCGTGGAGAACTACACGCACACACACACAGAAGTGCGTTCACAACATGTACTTTCCCTCTGCCGGGAATTTAACTTATTTCTTCAATGTTATTTTCCCTGCCGGGAAAGTAACATTGAAGAAATAGTTATTATTATTATACAATATACACAAATTCCGCTCCCTAGCTCTTACTACACATGATTTATTTATAAAATGAGGCGAGGACTTGGGCGCGTTCATTATCATTGAATCATTTTTTGACATCTGCTTGAGCGCCTAAAAAAGGACCATTTCCAAACTGAAGTCTGCCTGTGAGTCTATTGATGCGTGTGTGTGTGTGTGTGTGTGTGTGTGTGTGTGTTTGTGTTTGTGTCTATGTGTGTGGGTGTGTGTGCGTGTATTCCTCGACGATAGCGTCTAAATGCTTCATCCGATTGAGCTGAAACTTAGCATGCAGGCATCATTCGGTCACGGCTAAAGTTGAAAAAATATATAGTTGAAATCGGTCCACCAGAGGGCGCGCGATCTCGAAATATTGCAGTTAGAGACTTGAAAATCGGTAATATTTTGGTTGGAATATCTCGTATACAAGCGCAGAATACTACATGATTTCTGGAAAATTTTGGCTTTGATGTTTTTGCTTTTTAGTATTTTTTAATGTTTGTAACTTTAATGTGCTTATCTATATTATACCAATGGCTCGTCGTTAAATATTGCCAGGTGTCGATAACGTTAACGTTAATATTATTATTATTCATAGGACATCTTTGAAAAACTAGTTTTCTAAAATCCTTGGAAACCCAAATTACATATTTGTTGAAAATCCTAAAATCGAAAATACAACTAGTTACAACGTTGGCTAGAGAATGAACAGTTAAGTCACCTACTACTTAAGACTTGTTTAAAAACATCGCCGTCTTAATCCGGACAGTAATGCGATGTCTGGCCAAGCGCCTACCTTCGCCCCCTTTGACAGGTGACAGTCGCCGGTGGCTGCCGACAAGCTGCTGCTGCTGACACTTTACTACGTACTTACTGAGGTGTTAATGAGGCGACTTAACGCAGCGCAACGTCGGCTCGCCTCGTATCCAATCAACACTAGATCAGAAGGCATTTTTAACAATAAAAAAATCGGTTGTGTCACCCCAAGACTTTCCCGGCAAGCAGAGAAGCCCCCTGACAACCCCCCCACTTTTCCCTACCCGACAATCCCCGCCTCTTTCCCTACCCGTCAACCCCCTCCCTAGCCAATATAGTATATTTCTGGTATTATTTTAGTATTTCCGTGGATTTAAAATAACTATTTTCCAAGATGTTTCGTTTTTTTTGCGTCGGTATAAGATATTCCGACCAAAATTTCACAACCTGATTTCGGCCCAACAAGGCATTTGTGAACCAAAATTAAAGTCTGTAAGTCCAATATTTCGGGATTGAAATATGACTAGTGCGCCCCCTGGTGGACAGACTTCAACCACAATCCTTTCCAATGACCAAATGTTGCCTGCATGCTAAATTTTAGCCTAATCGGATTGAGCTTTTTGGCGCTATCATGGAGGAATACACAGCCAGACAAATACAGACAGACAGACATACTCAGGACAGACACACAGACAAGCTTCCATCTGGAAATGTCCCTGATTGGTTTCTGGGTTTGTTAATAGAATATGTAAACCATTCTCGAACATTAACATCTTTAAAACGCTTTACTTTTCCTATGTTCGTAGCACCTTAGAGTTCGCATTGCAGATTTGGAATCCGCAATATGGCGTGTATAAAAATAGGGTGGAGGGCATCCAAAGACGTTTTATTAGATACCTGGACTACCGTGAGCACTTGGGACTTGGGACTTACGAGAGCAGGCTGAACTATTTCAGTATGTGTTCACTGGAAGACCGCCGCACAGCGGCTGATATGACATTATTGCATAAAATAATACATAACAAAATTGATAGCCCTCATTTGGTAAAGAAACTGTCGTTGTTGGTTCCGCCACGAAGGGTTCGCTCTCCTCGTACGTTCGAAATCCCTCGTGTGAACACTAGTTACGCCCAAAACTCTGTTATGCACCGCTTGATGACCACATACAATAGTCGATTCGAAGATATCGACATTTTTTACTTGAATCAACCTAACTTCAGCGAGGCTGTCCTTAGCTTATAGGCGTCTAGGAAGTGATTACATAGTGAGTATACAAATTGTTTCAAAACACTAAGAGCGAAAATGAGAATAGCAAAGAGTATAATTTGAATACCTATATCCTATCCTACATATATCCCATCCCTCTTCTTTCCTATCCTTGCTAGTTCAATTGTAATTTAATTTAGTGCAATGCAACTTTTGATTTACCGTATAATAAAATAATGTAGGAAACCATTAATCGGCCAGCGAAACACTGTATTAGAATAATTAGTAATAATAGTAATAATTAATGCGTAAAAATTAGTAATAATTAATGAATTGTCTCATGGGGTTCAAATACGATATTCCGACTTCATCTCGAAAAAAATGCGCGTTTACAATACTTTCCCTCTCAGTTTGCATACTCGTTTGCAGTTTACATATAGCTCACATACTCGTGGATGTGCGGTGTTATGCAAGGATCAAAATAAAAAGTGTACGCTCCGAGCGAGTTGAATGGATAATGGTGAGTTGAAAGTTCGTCCCTCTCGTGCGATCGTGCCAGTCAGCCGACCGGACGATCTCCTTCGCTATTTTTACATAAATGCCCTGATTCTCTATCACCATGTTACTTGCGCGAATCGTCTGCTACGCGTTCGGATCCATCAGGCCCTAAACTATGTCATTTCCATTTTTTAACACTGCCTCCGTCGAACGTTGATACGTTCAGTCGGTTTGAAAAGTAATTCTAAAACCAAATAAATTTTAGGTAATTGAAAGTAATGTTATCATTTTTCATTTTTCATGTGTTCAATCATGGAAAAAATCACAATCATGGTTGTGTCACCCCACGACTTTGCAAGCAAACCCCCCTCCCCCCCTATCCTTACCCCCATTATAAATTATTATATTTTTTTATTTATTTATTTAGGAATTAATTACTATAAATCATTGATTAGCTTACAAAAACAACAGGAACCGAATGGCAAAACCTTAACCTTTTGCTTATTTGTTTCTGTCACCCTACTGGGACTAGCCCGTTCTGGGGTGGACAGGACTCTAATATTACAATCAAGTTTGCTTGATTGCTTGGTTGCTTACAAATGTACAAGTTTTAGTAAAAAGCTAATAACACTAAATTGCCCTAAAATGTGGTCTTCAGAATAAAATAAAAAATAATAATAAAAAAATATTAAAAGATAATATAATAAATAAAATGCAATTCCATTATATAATCGGCAATAAATATAATATAAAATTCGATTAAATAATATAAATAAAGTTATATGTGAGAAAAGAAACAAACAGTCAATATTTTTAAATATATGTTAAGTAATATAGGATTTAATATAAAAATACCTAGTCAAAAAAGTATAATTCATTGTCAAAGTCAAATAATTTTTGGTAGTTAGTTCAATGTTAAAATATACTAAACATACATGTTTAAAAATATGTTAATAATTTGTGCACTTAAGTTTTTTTAGACTATTATTTCTAGCATTTGATGTATGGTTAGTCTGTCATGATTCAATAGCCATTTCTTTAATTTATTTTTGAATTCCCTAAATGTCAAATTTATTTTTATTTCCATATTGATCAGATTGTAAAATCTCGGCGCAATGAAAGGCTAATGTCTTTGTCCAAATGATGTTTTCCTTCTGGGTATTATTAAGCTATTTTCTAAAACTTGTCTCGTTGGTCGCCGGTTCTGTATTATTCTTAAATTTGAGTTATTGTCCAAAAATAGCCTTAAGAGAGAAGCTTTTAGAAAAAGTTGCCTACAATCAAGAACTTTAGCCTCCATATAAAGTTCATTAGTGGGATGGCGATATGGTCGACGTGGAATAATTTTTAATATAAATTTCTGCGCAACTTGCAATGGCTCTAGCTGGGTTTTACCACATCCACCCCATCCAATTATGCCGTAAGTAATAAGCGACTCACATAAAGCATAATAAACATTTTTTAGTGTTTTGGAATCGAGAATATTCCTCAGTTCTTTGAAAACATATCCAAGGGATCGCAATTATATTAATACATTTTATTATAGTAGTTTAGATTATATATTTGGACAATCAAACATAACGTGCGGCAATGCCCATCTATCTACATAACACAGAAGTCATCCTTATTAGGGGTTTTCGCCTGGTTATATAGTATTAGTTTTAAATTGTTATGGTAACCACCAATAATAATTAAAAGGTTACGCGAAAAAACCGATCAATATCAAGTTTATGCATTTTTTGATAATCCCATTATTAAAATTTCCTAACCAAAAAATTATATTTTAGCAAGCGTTTGAGCGAGAAAAAAATGTATTATATCTGTCAACCAAATATATTTCAGTTTAAAAATAAAATACATTTTGCTTTAATAACACCCCAGAAAAAAACGAAAACTTTAATAAAATAATAATATAATAATAACAACATTTGAGTTTCTTAAAAATACATTATACCTCAGAAAAAATGAAAACGTGGAAAAGTCATTAGCATTGATCGGTATTTGCCATCACAGTTCTTCCTAAGCGTCAACCAAAGGGTCATCGAGGTACCTCATCTTTGAACCTGACGGAAAAGAATGATCAAGATCCACCGCCGTGGACCTTGATCATTCTTTCCCGCTACCCCTTTCCCCCTTCATTTAAGGGCAAGCTATACTCTTTATTTCAAAAATCAATTCATGCTTCGGATTGTTTGGGAACAAGCCACCAGATCACCACTTTTCCAGTTCAATTGTCAATCTATACTAATATTATACATTACATTACATTACATTTACGTCGTGTCCAATTGGCGGCTAAAAACCGCTCTTGGACGTGTCAAAATATTTGTGTTTTAGGTAGTAAGTCTCATTACTACTTTAATCTTTACTTAACATACATATATTATTTAAAAAATATATATACATAGTATCTAAGAAACTTTGGAACATACTAAAAGTTATTCGTCGTAGAATCGTATTACGAAACAATTTAAAGGCTTATTTAATAAAATAGTCAATAATTCTAATAGCTACCTACTAAACACACAATAATTAAAATAGTCAGTTAAAAAGTTGAATAATCAAAGCAGAAGCCTAACAATTGAAATAGTCAATAAATCGAATATATACGTAATAAAAACTGTACATAGTAACATCCAAAGTAGTAGGTAAATTGTTAAATAATTAAACTAAAGCTAAATCTTACATTTAAATACTAAAAGTACATATATAATTATCATTGAAATTGGTACAATATTTGCAAAGTCATGGCCCTCGAATTCGGTCAGATTATAAAAAGGGTGGCCTATAAGCATCTCCTTAATGTTTATTTAAAATAGTTTGTCCTCCAGTTGTTTGGTAGTGGTATAGTGGTATAAAGAAGTTAAATGCTTGTAAGTTTGTATGCAGGGGGTCATTTCCGAAACTACTTTCACTAATGACGAAAATTCTTTCAGTAATGGAAAGCTTCATTACCGTCGAGTGCTATAGGCTGTATTTTATCGTGATAGATTTTGGTTTTCAATAAGAAATTACGGTATTTGTAAATCAAGTCGGAGAAAAATGAGGGTATAACTGCAGTATAGGAACCTCTCCTGGATTTTTGATTTTTAAACGTCACCGGACTATATTCGCCACGCAGATTCCGAATCTGCAATAATCTTTTATCGCTCTCAATAAATAAGCGAGATATAGTCATTTAAAGTTTGCTTACTAAACGTCAAAAAGACGGCCATATTGCTTCAGAAGTAGTGTCGGAATATACTTAGTCGATATATCGCGAGTTCTCTAATATCGATAACAATTCGCGATATTACAAAAATGATGGCATGGTCGTGAAAAAACATGTGCGATATTAAAAAAAAAATTACTATTTTCGAGGGTTTTTTCAATGACTTTGCGTTTTGATAACAAAAGGTATCCTGAGACAATAGAAAATTCCTAAATATCTGAATTGCCCCGCAAGCAAAAATTTTTTTTCGAATTTCGAGTGAAATTCGAAAAAAAATTTTTGACTGTGGCGCTATTGATGTTAACATGACAATGTGTTAGCGATATTTCGTTTTCTTTCCAAGGTTTTTACTAAATGACTTTGGTGATAATGACGAAAGGTAACCTTAAACAAACGAAATGTCTTCAATATCAAATTAACACCGCAGGCAAAAAGTTTTTTTCGAATTTCGCGCGAAATTCGAAAAAATTTTTTTGCCTCCGGCGCTATTGATGTTAACATAACGATGTGTTAGCGATAATTCGGATTTTTATCGAGGTTTTTACAAATCCACTTTGGTGATGATGACAAAAGGTAAACTGAAACAAACTAAATTTCTTCACTATCAAATTAACACCATGTGTTAGTGCCATGTGTTAGCGATCATCTAAAACAATTGGACAATTTTCGTAGATTTTACGAAATGACTTGGTGTATTGATGACTAAAGGTAACCTGAAACAAACGACATTTCAGGATATCTTCTGTCATCAATATGCAAAGTCATTGAAAAGACATCGAAAATAGTGCCCTTTTTTAAGTTTCGCGAAAATATGTATTTTTCCAATCGTTTTTTTTCAACATATTTCAATTAATCTTAAAACTCTCCAAATTGTTATAATTTCTGTAATATCGCTAATTGTTATCGATATTACGATATACTCGAAAGTGTCAACACGGTACGTACAAACAAAATGGCCGCAACTTTGTTGACATTGGGATAACAAATTTGAACGCCTATATCTCGCTTATTTATTGAGATCGAATAAAAATTATGGAAGATTCGGAATCAGCGTGGTGAATAAATATAGCGTGGTGAATTTTATTTTGGGCCATTTTGGCCTATTTGTTTACATATAAAATTTAAACTTTGAATGCCTATATCTCGCTTATTTATAGCGACCGACACAATTTTCTTCCAGATTTAGCATTAAAATGCTACAATCTATTAGTCTATTTTTTTTCTTTTTTTTTGGTGAGAGATTCCTATACTGCAGTTACTGGTGAGTTGTTTTATCGGCGTGCGCTGAAGAAACGGTTTGATATAGTATGTGTTTCAGTCAGGGGCTTTCTCCAGACTTTAGATGCACTCCAACAAATACAAATACATTAGATACATACTATCTAAAGATAGCGTCTAAAAAGGCAAATAGACGCCACCCTACTTAAATGTACAAATCGATTCGAAACTTTACGCGACGCGAAGCCGCGGGCAACGTCTAGTAAGTAATAAAATCTGTGGTAAATTACCTCTTTCTACTACCTCATTCGTGTTTTACACGCTAAAGCAAACGTCGTGTGACTTAGTCTTTTATCCGAAATGGATGGCATATCGCACGGAATGAAAGCAGGACTATGGTAGCGTGCAAAGCAGAGGGCAAAAGGAGGGTCGGGCGTGGAAAGGCCTCGGTCACGATTGGCTCGAGGCACCTTTTATGCGAGTCCGAGGAAACCTCCACATCGCCTTCGCCTTCGCCTTTCTCACAAATAAAACACGTCGCGCGGCCCGCTTCGTTTATCTAAATGAGCGAAACTCAACCGCCACTTTGCTAAATTGTGCCACGTCCACATACAGCCAACCTGCGGCAAATCGGATCAAACATGGTCATACACATGGGATATCCTCAGCGATCTTTGGGATGACCGGCGTCATAATTTAAATTTGTAATTTTCCGGAAATAACACATGGGTGCAGTTAGGCCGTTATGACCCATGTGTTAGGGTCGGCCCTACTCACAGGTCAGCTTCATCCGGTATCCCCCAAGCAGAAGTACGAGCCCGGGTAGGACTCTGTGCCTGCGGGCTCAGAGTCTTACCCGGGACTTCCATTGGGAATCGTCTTTCTGACGCTCTTGGACGGTTTGCGCACCGTGCGGCGTCGGCCAATTGACTGTGCATTCCGACTGATACCTGAGGGAGTCTGGAAACGAAGGTTTCCTATAGAGCGGGGACGGTTGTTTGCCTAATGATAGCCGCTCTCGAAACGACCAATTGGCCACCGGATCCTGAGTGAAAGACGGGAAAAGGACGCCATAGACCGCGATGATTCGAACGTAATCGCCGCTTACATTAGATAGAGGACCGCGCAAGCAACCTGGTACCTACAACCTGTAGGGGGGGGGGGGGGGGGGGGGAGCGGAGAAATCTGGCCATAACTGGTAGCGATGGCGCTGTTCTGCCCGCTGCATAGTGCCGCGAAGGTGGACAAAAATCAAATAATACTAATGACGATTTCAAGTATTTAAATGCCGTTATTCTAAACTGGATGAACAAAAACTCATTAGGAAGCATTATTAACCCTTGTATAATTATCGATTGCCAATAATAACCTTTTCAATTAGCGACTTTCACGCGCGCCGTACAAATCACTCGTTAGTTGCATTTTGTCACTCGAACAAAACGTGTCGATCCTCCCAAGATAACAAATATTTACGAACGAGCTATCATAGAGGATATATATCAAGGTATGCACTTTAATACTATTTTAAGTATAGTAATAAATTCTTTGTCTCCACCTCTACATATGCCCTTAAAATGTGACTTCAATTTTATGTCAAAATAATATATTTTTGAACTTTGACAGAGGTTTAAAAAAAAACTCCAAAAAACTCCTCGTAGTTTTTATCTTTTCTTATTGCTACATTAATGAACTTTAATTTTTGATACCATTTGTCTGCGTCTGCCTGCGACTTACGTTTTTATCCAATTTTTTCCAGCCGAAGGAATATCAATCAAAAATGCCAACCTCGCAGAAGTATGTTTTAAAAGCGAAAAAAACAAAAGGAAATTTATTGTATTCCAGAAATTATGCTCGATTCTGAATATTTCTGACTGCTCCGACCAACAACGAAGCCAACTAACAACTATCCGTAATCTGTTTTGTCTAAAATTTCATAAAAAATTGGATGATGTTAGTCGGAACCGTCAAAAATTTATTCTGTCCAATGAGGAATGGCTTCAGCAGGCGGTAAAGTTACCAGTAGGCTTAACAACTAAAGCTCTTCCACTGTCAGCCATCGATGAAACAAACCAGCCTGGGCCAAGTTATCTAACCCGCGGACGACCACGGAAGACCTTTGAGGAAGCGTCAAATAAAACGAAGAAAAGGCGAGCGTCTGAGCTCGCAGTTTGCAGGACATCCGATGAGTTGATACTTGCTACGGAGATGGCTGCTGGTACGTCAACTAAAGGTCAGACAACATCACTAACTACTCGTCAAGCACTAGCTTTGTATTTAGATTTAGACTTGTCTGAAAGAAAATATAATGTGTTAAGGTCCATGGTAAACGGGGTGACCCAAAACTGCTTTCCCAGTCTCTATACATTAAATCTATTCAAAAATACCCTTCTGCCGTTATTAATTACTGTAACTGAAACCTCCGCGGAGGTAAATCTTCAGGAACTTCTGCAAATTACAGCGCGAAGTGTAATCAAATTGGCAACTTTGGAAAAAGGTATCAATTTTAAACTACTATGTAAATGGGGATTCGATGGCAGTTCTGGCCATACCCAATAGAAACAAACGTTCACAGATTCATCATGCACTGATGAATATTTGTTTCTAATTGCTATGGTGCCCCTGAAACTAGTCGATGTCGATACTGGCAAGGACCTTTGGGTCAACCCACGCACATTATCGACCTTGTACTGAAGGCCAATAAAATTCATGTTCAAGAAAGAAAATGCCGAGCTAGTGCGCAATGAGGAATTAGAGATAAATAATAAAATTAGCCAACTCCGTGTCTGTCAGATCGACTCTGAAACCGGCCAAAGGTATGATGTTAACTGCGAGATGTTGTTCACAATGATGGATGGCAGTGTGAGCAATATTTTAAGTGACACGAATGCTACATCAAAATGTATCATTTGTGGAGCAACTCCAAAAGATATGAATAAAGAGAATGTAGTTAACCGTTTATCTAATATAGAAAATTATCGCTTTGGTTTGTCTACTTTACATTGTTGGATTAGATTTTTCGAGTGTCTTCTACACATTGGCTATCGGCTCCCTGTCAAGGCCTGGCAGATCAGAGGCAACGAGAATAAGGAAATAGTTGATAGTAATAAAACAAGAATTCAGGCTGAATTCAAATCAAAAATGGGCCTATTAGTAGACAAACCAAAGCCAGGCTATGGATCCACCAATGATGGAAATACGGCGAGGCGCTTCTTCTCCTCTCCTGAGCTTAGTTCTGAGATCACAGGTGTTGACAAGGAAATAATCGCTAAATTCTCCATCATTCTGAGGGTACTAGCGAGTGGTAGCCACATAGATATAGTTAAGTTTAGAATACTCTTAGAAGATACTAGATTATTGTATTTAAATTTGTATAGCTGGTATTATAAGCCCAGCAGTATTCATAAAATCCTTGTACATGGATGTGATGTAATCGGATCATTTTCATTACCTATCGGACAACTATCGGAGGATGCATTGGAGGCAAGACACAAAGAAGTAAGAAAAAACCGATTAAATCACACTCGTAAATGCTCAAGGGAGAGCTCCAACAAAGACTTGATGAGGGTTCTTCTGTTGACTTCTGAACCTCTTATCTCATCAATAAGAAAAATAACCACTAGTAAAACCGTTAGAGTGGATGAAGAGGTTCAGAAGTATCTCAAACCATTGGAAAATACTTCATCGTCGTACAAGATAGGGATAGATCTTAATGAAGGCACAAGTAGCGATGAAGATTCTTCCGACTCAGGTTGACGTTTTTTTAATTATTCTCAAAACTTTTTTTTGACTGACTCAGGTTTTTGTTTTTTTTCAAATGTAATTCTATGCTAACTTAACTAAATTAGGCCAGTTATCGGGCACTTGAACCTAAAATACGCTAGAAAAAATATAAAAAACAAAAATATATGGGATGTTCGCATGTAATAAAAATGTATATGTTGTCGACCTTTGACTTATAGATTTCGACAGTTTTATAAATCGAAAATGTGTATATATGCCATGAATACTGCTGGCAATATGAACATTTTAAATTATGTTGTTATTTTAAGCATTAAACATGTAATATTAAAAAATAAACTAATATAATAAGTTTATAGAAGCTAAGGAATGATAGCTTTGGACAACATTTATATTATTGCAAACAATCTATATCGTCTTACAGCATACATATTGAGTTATGATTTTTGTCCCTCTCCCCCATACATTCGTGGCACTGTGCGCTGGGTTAACTACCTGATGCCGGGCGGTAAAGGCTGGCCTCTCGCGGGTTAGTTGATTATATACAGACGGGAAGAGGTGGGTTATACCATGTAGTTTAGTTTAGTATTTACTTTCACAATACATTAATTAAAAAAAATAATTTTACTATTTATATTGGCAGGTTCTTTGCATCAGAAACTACGTTGGAAACAAGGACGATGAATGGCTGAGCATGGACGATATTAAAACTACAACCATATTGACATTCATGCAATTGCCTGCATGGAATATCATTACATTACATTACATTACATTTTCGTCGTGTCCAATTGAAGGCTAAAGACCGCTCTTGGACGTGTCAAAATAATTGGGTTATGTAGTAAGTTTCTTTACTACTCTTTACTGAACTTACATAGGTAGTCAAGAATTAACTACTAGATTGTTAAACTATAAATATAAATAATCAAAATAGAAGCCTAATATTTGAAGTAGTTAGTAATTCGAAAAGATACGTAGTAAAATTATTTATCGTAATATTCAAATTGTCAGTAAAATGTTAAATAATCAAATTAAATCTACGTTATGCATTTTAAACTAAAAGTACAGATATAAGGCCATATAAAATAATCAGACAATAAGGCTCTACCTTTTTAAGTAATTTAAATGGGCACAATATTTGAAAAATCATGGCCCTCAAATTCGGCCAGATTATAGAAAGGGTGGCCTATCAGCATCTCCTTGATGTTTTTTTTAAATTTTATGTCCTCCAGCTGTTTAAATTTTGTAGGGAGTAGATTATAGTATTTAATGCTAAGGTACAAGTAGCTTTTCTGTACTTTTGCCAGTCGTATTCGGGGTACGCATAAAAGGGAGCTACCGCGTGTATGATGTGAGTGAATCTGCAATAATTGGTGTTTCTGCTAGATGCTGTCTAACATACATTAAACACTGGTATATGAACTCCGAATACATAGTCATTACCCTTGCCTTGATGAAATATTCTTTGCATGAGGTCCTAGTCGTTACCTGATACATGCTGCGCAGTGCAAAAGAAAGATTTTTTTACTGGTTGTAGCATTTCCCCAAAATAGTAGTCCATAAGTCATTAATGAGTTAAAATACGCAAAGTACTGATTTGGCTGCCGCAAAACCACAAAGACTTCTGATTTTTTTAATAGAGTATATCGAGCTACATAGCTTACTAGCTAATTGTTGGATGTGCGCATTCCATTTTAATTTACTGTCAATTCATAATCCTAGAAAATTTATATTTTCTGTGATGTCGATTTCAGAATAGTCGTGTAATTCATTTAAATAGTCAACATTGGCAGGTCTTAAGCGAAAAGGAATTATTTTTGATTTTGTAATATAGACGTAATTCATTAGAATTAAACCAAATCAAGAGTTGATCAATCGTATACCTAATTCTATTTATTAATGATTCCTTATTTTTGTCACAGAAGATAAGAGATGTGTCATCTGCAAACAGTGTAATGTCATCATTCTCGGATGACACACATCCCGGCAAGTCATTGGTGTACACTAAAAATAAAAATGGACCTAGAATGGAACTTTGAGGTACACCCTTTGTTACCAGAATCGGTTGGCTTCTTGTTCCATTTACTTCTGTCGTTTGATGCCATTTACTTCTGTCGTTTGATGACAACGAATGCTAATCCTCCACGGAAACTTATTAAACAGTAATGATGCCAAATTAAAAAATTATGTTAAAAAATACAAGAAGATATACAAAAATGTGGTTTGGATGGCCAAACAAATGTATTTAGAGGGAGTTATTAAAACATCTACAAATAAAATTAAGGCTTCTTGGGATGTGATTAGGTCAGAGACCTCGCAACAGATGTCGGTGGCCTCCAGCGTCTCTTTGAATGTAAATAATTACCATTACGACAATCCCAATACAGTTGCTGAATTGTTTAACAATTATTTTGAGGCTATCGGCGGTAGCACATCGTCTAATCACTCAACGGGTCCGACTTCAGCCATTAAAATTTTGGAAAAATTCCGACCCAGAACCGCTGAGTGTTGTCTCTTGACTTCGGTGACTAGGGAGGAGATTATTAAAGTAGCCCAATCACTTAAGCCCAAGTCGTCAACTGACATGTGGTATGTGTCCAGCCGGTTACTAAAGTCATCAATGCCTGCACTTGCAGATTATCTTTGCGCTCTCTTCAATTCATGTATAGCAGAAGGCTCCTTTCCGGATAAATTAAAAATGGCTAAAATAATACCTGTGTTCAAAAAAGGGTGTCGTGGAAACATAGATAACTATAGACCAATATCCATATTACCGGCTTTTCCATATTACCATATTACCAATAACGATCACTATTCATCCATATATCTCATAAATAGGGCTTATCCTTATGCAACACAAAATGCCTTCAATTGAGACGAATTAAGCGAAAAAATAAAAAAAATCAACTATTGATCACTTCGGCAAAGCCGTTTTCCAAATGAAAGTGACATTACGAAATAATTCAAATTTCGACTGCTACCAACATTTAAAATATGATACAATTGGCTGAGTTTGTTACCAACGAGCCATTAAATCGAAATAAAAATAAAAAAACCTCCATATGCTCAATGAAATGAAAGAAGAAACTTCAATCTTAATTTCTGGCAGAGGAGTTTATAATAAAGATTGTATAATGTTATCAATTGAAGGCAGTGATATGCCAATCAATCCAATACATAAGGTATATTTGGATGGGGAGCTTGAGAAAAAACCCCTTCAGAAAGTGAAAGTTGTCCAAAGGACAATAATTGGAATCATGCTATCCTTAGCATGATTAGCCAAGGAGTTACCCTTCAGACCAACTGTTTGTCGAAACACACTTGCTGGATTTGATGCAGTTGTATTACTTCATAAAATAGTACGTACTTAAATAGTACTACATAAAAGCAGTACTTCATAAAATACCACTGGAGACCTAGAGTATGTTATTCCGAAAAGAGTGAGAAAACATGTCGTTACAATAAGGACTTTAATGTACTGAAACGTTTGACGTCTTATAGACAACGTCACTACAGCTTTAATAGTAGCGAAGAATGGCTACTATTAAAAGGAAACACATATTAAAAATAAGCAGAAAACAACAAAAATATCGCCTCTACATTATAGTTAATTAGCATGTACGTCAATTTTAAAATTATTAAATACTAGCTGCGCCCCGCGGTTTCACCCGCGTGGTGATGGAAAATTGTGATAATGATGATAGAAAACCATATATCTTTATAAATTATAGCCTATGTGTTATTCTGATGTGTAAGCTATATTATTGTAAAGTTTCATCAAAATCCATTCAATAGTTTTTGCGTGAAAGAGTAACAAACATCCATACATACATTCTTATAAACTTTCGCGTTTATAATAGTAGTAGGATTTTATTATTTTTTGCCATGCACATATTTACATTTTTTCATTTAAGTAGGTACCTATTATTTACTTTTTACCTATTTATTTTTTTATTATCAATTATTATTTCTTATTCCTTATTTATAACTGATGAAATTATTAGGGTGTACTGAAATTTTGTTTTTTAAAATTTATTTTTGTCAATTTCATTAAATTTAAATGTTTTTAAAAATTTTTTACTTAAAATTTCAATCCAGTTTCTCTTATCTTGCCCCCAAACTTTATAATGGCCTACCACCAAACATTAAAGACATTAAAATACCATATAAATTTAAAAATAGTTTAAGTGCCTACCTCTTAAATTGTACAAATGCAGACATTGAACACCTTATTAAATAATTGAATCTTTATAATAAAAACATAATAGTATACATATGTAGTAAATAGTAGTAATATAAATTGATTATTTCTAAATGTAATTTTATGTTAATTTTTCTGAATTTATTTTGTATATTAATAATACATATTAATACTTATTAATACATATATGAATATATATTAATTTTT
Source organism: Micropterix aruncella (assembly GCA_944548615.1). NCBI lineage: Eukaryota > Metazoa > Arthropoda > Insecta > Lepidoptera > Micropterigidae > Micropterix > Micropterix aruncella. The sequence continues at coordinate 11,762,910 of OX155960.1, forward strand.
ATCATGTTTTAAAATAAAATAATATTGACAATTTTCATGACATTTTCCTACGAATTTTTATAAGGTAATTAAGATATTTCTGTTACATTATGTATGATTTTGTTTATTTATATAAATATAATATTATAGATTTCTTAGGATAATTAAAATAAATTGTCTACCTTGGAACAGGCGGCAGCCTAGTTAGGTTAAGACTTTTGTAAATTGAATGTACTCGTAATTTGAACTCAATAAATAATTTTCAATTTGAATTTGAATTTGAAAGTTTGATTTTTAACCTCATTTCATTCCGAAAATTTGTTTGGAAGTTATTCATTACTTTCCAACGATTTCATGTTTCTAACTACAATATTTCGAGATTGAAATATGACTAGCGCTCCCTGGTAGACCGACTTTATCCACATTTTCAACTCTTGCCATGACCAAATGAAGCCTGTATGCCAAATTTCAGCTCAACCGGATTAAGCGTTTAGGCGCTATATTGGAGGAATTCACACACGCAGACAGACACACAGCGGACTTCAATCTGGAAACGGCCCTAATCGGCTTAAAATGGATATTTACGTCTTTATCTCGAAATAAAAAAATAGCGCTTTCACAGTACGTTTCCTCCTCGTCGGTTGGTGGGCAGGGAAAGTAAAAATGAAATGACTTGGCTCAGCCATCCTGACGACGTCTATCGCCAGAGCGACACCTCGAAGCGAACTCCGAAGCTGGGGGGCCTTTTTTGCCGCTGCGATGATCGAATGTGATAGAATCAGCAATGCTAGAAATAGGAAAGCTAGGAACCGCATTGGCTCTTCTTAGGTCCATAAAAGAGTGCGGAGATGTACGATTAGTGCTAAAAGCTCTTGCATAATGCAGACGACGTCGGTTAGGCAGGTGGGTACTTGTGCGTCTAAAGGGCTCCCTAGACGATCAAAACTGGTTGTAAGTATATGAATTGTTCGCGCTTCACAAGCAACGTTGACCGGATAGAACTGAGCTTGATGCGCTTGACAAGCAAACTACGTGCTGGACAATTCTTGATGAAAATATATATTTTTGCAATTCTTGCCAAGGACGCTTGCCCGTCTAGAGATATGCTTGTCAAGCAACTCGCATCAGCGCGCTACGTAATGTCATGGCGAGTGTACGGTCCGCGAGTTTTTGTATAAAATAATTCTCAAATAGAGAGGCCTGAAGAGTTTTTATTTTTATTTTTTGTTGTTTGCATTAAAATTTGTCTTTTTTTATTTTAATGTTGTAAATATCAAAACCGAGACAAATAGCGATAACAGACTAGCGATAAAACGAGGGGAAAATAGCAAGCAATATTTAGTTACATATACATAATATTTAATATTTAATCCTTTAATATTTGAATTTGCGTTAAATTAGTCGTTACCTAATGAATAATTATCACGTGGTATGAGTTTTCTTTTTGTCAATTTTTACAAGCTTTATTTTTACATTTTTTACAAGCTTCTTACAACTTGCACTGTTCGTATGTAGGTATAAGTTGTCCGTTTGAAAATTTGCAAAGCATTTTTCAACGACTTGCTGATATCTGACTGAGCTGAAATTTGTCATACTTATGTAAGTTCAGTGACGATGCATATTATGGTACTATCGAGCTGATTCGATGATAGAGTCATTATGTAGGTACTGGAACTCCCCGATGGCAAATAGTGGGACAGTCGAATTTAGGCTAGTATGTTTTGTTATCATGAGTACTTTCCATGACACATCATGACTAGGGTTTGTTATTCGCAACCTAAAGCATTTTCACAATGTACGGGTTATGCATACATTGAATAATTCAATTGTGAGAAGTAGATTGGAAACGAATGCAGTTATGTGAAATCCACATCAGGATCATTATATCACTATGTTGGAAAAAAATCTAAAATGTTTCTTACGCTTTATATTTCAAACAGTACGGATATTATCCGTACTTGTACGCTACTAGTTTTCTACTAGGCATGGTAGGCTATAACTGTCTTAAGTTGCGTAGAGAAATGCTCGCCATGGCCTACGTTTTCAAGCTGATCCGGGGAAGAGTTGATAATCCTAGCATGCTAGCGAAGGTTTGTCTTTTTGTCGCGGACAATTGTAATCGTGCTCGCACTCATATTCTATTTGCGGAGCCGTCCTCGCGCACCAACCTAAGTCGATGGAGTCTGCTTACCCGTGCTTTGCGTCACATAAATGCTCTACGTTCGAAGCGTCAGACTTTGATATTTTTACAGCGAGCCCGCATCTCTTCAAGGTGTGGGCATTGCGCTACTTGTTTATATCAGAATAAAATAAATTGTTTTCACTCTTTATGTACCGTAAGTTTGTAAGTTTTTTCTTTTATTATTAATGCCTGTATTTGTATTGCTTATTTAAACATGTTGTGTATGTACTTGTAAGAATTCTGTTATTTTTTATATGTATGTGTATATTGCATATCAACGGATTGGTATAAACTGGTAAGTTGATTTGCTAATGAAATAAATAAATATATAATATGACGAGCGTCTAAGGATAGAGCCGGAAGATGCCTTTGCAACTCCTTAATAGAGAGTTTTAAGATAGTCGAGTTTGGGCGTTTGTTTTGTTGTCTTGAGTACTTTCCATTACACATGATGACGAGTGCCTGAAGATGGAGCCAGGAGATTGTTACTGGAACTCTCTGGTGGAAAGTAAAGCTTGTTTTTAAAGATCATTTTTACTTGCTACTATTTATTGCAATTAGTAGCGAGCTGGTTCACTCATTTACAAAATCAAAGACGTTTCATCGGTTTCTCGCAAAGACGCCGACTAAGGTCGGCGCAGCACTGCTCCGAATTTATTATTTTTTTATTTGTTTATTTATTGGAATTATCAAAGTAACCACTTACAATAAGTATAATATTAAAACAAATGGCAAAAACTTTCCTCTTTCATTCACTGGCTAGTGCTGCCCAACTGGGATATACCCGTTCCAGGGCAAGCAATTTATATAATTACATTTAAAACGAGGGATCAACCAAACACAATTAAAAAAAATTAAAAATTAAAAAATATATATGGTAATAATAAATATATATAATAATAAAAAAATAATAAAAATTACAATATTATATAGGAAAACGAAATAGTAAATACATTAGAATACACATATACACATATATACATATAAGTATACACAATATATGTTAAGTCAGCTTCAACTTATTCTACTACATCGATCATGGCCCATGCCATATAGATATATATCCATATAGATAAACGCTCTTCTTGCAACAGCCATTTATTTATTTTGCTTTTAAACAAATGTCAATTGGGCTGGTTTTTTGTCACTGCTTAATTTATTGTAAACTCTTGTAGCTATGAAAGAGTAGCAATGTTTCTGTTTTTCGCAAGCTCTGAATAGGCTGGGTCATTTCGTGGTTACTAAAATGCAAATTGACAAGCATGCTTGATGTAGCATCATGTCAAATCAAGCTAGCTTGTCGAGCACAGAAATGCTTGACAAACAGGTTTGACCGTCTAGGGCGCCCTTAGACGTCGTTTCTCTAGCGGTCGCTTATCTGGCGCTTGCGGCGTTTAATTGGCTCCCTGCAGCGCCAGCCCTGCCCCCCCCTCCTCGATTGATAAGCAAATGATAAGCAGGTGTCGTAAATTGCGCTAATGTGACGTCATCGCTCCTCGCTTACTCCCGCCCCGTGCGCAGTGCCACCTGATAAGGACCTGCTGCACTCGCAATAAGATTCATGGCGCTGACCTATCGATAACAAGACGACACTTCCTCATCGACTGACATGCAAGAAAGACAGGGCATCGGATAAGCTTCAATGCGACTTCGACATTATTGTACCTACATTTCGTAACATTCGTGCATTTGGCGTGCGGATGGCGTGCATTTCGTCTCAGTGATTTTACTTCTCGGGAAGAGGCAATATACCGTGAACGCGCAAAACATTTTTTCCGGGATGAAGAGACGATTAAGACTCCCGAGACAATTAAGACAATTTCCATACTGAAGTCTCTATAATCATAATCATAAGTTTTTTATTCAAAATAGTACGAAATCGTAACTTTTTGACGTCAATAATGCATACAAACATACATAAATGATATAAAAATTAAATTATTGTGACATTATAACAAATTATTGTGACATACAACGTGATATAAATCATCGAGGTAACCATTTTATTTCCAAGGGTCTTTGTCGTCTAGATAATCATTTATTTTATAGTAGCCCTTTAAGTACAGCTTCTTCTTAATAAATGACTTAAATTGTATCACAGATAAATTTTGCATGTTTTCTGGGACTTTATTGTAGAAGCGTATACATTGCCCTTTGAATGATTTTGTGGTTTTGGAGAGTCGACTTTTATGGTCAGCAAGTTTATTTTTATTTCTAGTATTGACACCATGCCTATCAGAGTTTTTTAAAAGCAGTTCTTTATTTTTATGCACATACATTAAGTTTTCATAGATGTAATGAGATGCAAGTGTCATAATATTGATTTCTTTTAATTTTCTGCGTAACGACTATCTAGCACCTAATTTATGATGGCTCGTTTCTGTAGTATAAATATTTTATACTACAGAAAGTGAGCATGGTGTGATCTCTCTGTGAGTATGTATGTATGTGTGCCTCTGTATGTGTGTGTGCCTCTGTATGTGTGGGTGTCTGCGTGTGTGTATTCCTCCACCGTAGCGAGCAAAGGCTTCATCCGATTGAGCTGAAATTTAGCGAACAGTCTTCATTTGATAAAAACTAAAAAAACTCGCTTTTGTAAGTATAATAATAATTATACACTTTGCTATCACTGTTTACCCTGTAAGGGACTTTAAGTAAACCATGATTGTATTTAACTAAATTATTTGAGTGTAAAAAAGTGGGGCGCTTTTTCTTCAAATTAAATCATCATAATGCTTCTCAATGTTTCCAAAAAGCATCGTTATGAAATATTATGTACCGAAACAAATGACAGAAAAACAGTCCCACACTTTTACACTCAAATAATTTAGGTAATTACAAACATGGCTCACTTTAAGTGCATTACGAGTTAAACACTGATAGCAGTGGGAAATTATTTTTTGCTCTTTAAAGCAGTACTTACCAAAGTTCTTTTGTTCGTTTTTAAACTACAATTTTATTTTAAAATTACAATTACAATTTAGTTCTGCTCCAGTAGGTAGGCTTTCCTACACTTGGATGCGTCTTTGCCTCTAAAATTTTAAATAATGCAATTAATTAAAGAATATTAACATCGTATAATATAACAAGAATATAACATCATGGTATAGTTGTGGCAATACAAATTAATGTTAGTAAATTATAATTGGTTTGAAAACCATTGATAAATAGAAAATAATCTAATAATCAAAATTGCTGATCAAAAAAAGAGCTCAATGTCTGTAGTCATAATTATCAAGGCAATAATATGATGGTCATGAAAATAGATAAGGGTATACTAAAAATATCTAAATTTAAATTAATTGTCAAATCTAGCAATATAGCAGTCGTCGATAAAAATAAAAATAAAAATTACGCTCTTTGGCAAAGTTGATTATCTTGAATTTTTCGTTATTTTACGTTAGGATGCTCTTAGAATAAGAATTCAGCATTATCCAAATCTCTTAAGTCATATACTGGATTTTTGACTAAGCCATTAAATAGGATTTTTTTGAATTGGTTCCCTCCAAGACTTCTGCATGTGTTGGGACCTTATTATAATAACACAGGCTTTGGTGAAGGAAACTGTTGCGCACTTTACTAAACCTGTGCCGATTTAGATGTAGATCAAATTTATTTCATGTATTGTGTTGATGGAAATTGTTAGGCGTATTTACATAGTTATATCTAATTCTCTCTCTAGGAAGAGAATTTCCTACCATGTATTTTGTTTTTAAAATTATTACCTCTTCCTCCTCTCTTCAAAGCGAGGGGTTCTCCAATCTTAAAATGGTTCTCTTGATATATTCGGTTTACCTTCTCAGAAGCACTCCTAGATGGGGGGATGGGGGTGGGGGGGGGGGGGGGGGGGTTGCACGATTCATTCATTCACAATGTAAGTGGTCCAGTGGTGCAGAGTCCAGTAGATTGACATTTTATTGATAAAATTTATTTGGAATCATATTCAGGTTTATATTCGGTTTATGAATCAAATCAAATCAAATAATTTTAAATTGTTTTAAAAACTAGTACATAGTTGTATAGACATTATTTCCCTGGTATTGCCATTAATTACATTTACAATTGTGATGTGATTAAATTATTCATTCTATTACCAATTAAAAGAAAAATGATTATTTCTTAGAAAGTATCTAAAGTATATACTTATTATTTGTAGATGAAATCGAGTCTCACTATTTAGTTTGATAATATGACTATAGTTAAAATAATATTTGGTATAATTTTGTGATTCAATTATGAAAATATAAAATAAAAACGCGTTCAAAATAATAAAAATAGGAATGTTATTATCAACATATTAACATTGATTATACATTTAGAGCTGTCAACAACAATGGGCGAACCCGTCACAACGATATTGTTCGTTCTGTCTCCCGTGAGGTGAGCGCTTGAATACTTGGTACGAAAACAATCCGCCGTATAGCTACGCCACCTGCCCGTCAGAGGCCAACGCTTTACGGCGAGGCACCGGGAAAGGTAACCAGCAGGCAGCCTCGCTCCCTGCCTACCAGTGAAAGGATCTCCGTCTGGAATTAACCTTTAAGATATCTCCTACCTCGTGACTGGTTACAGGATCGAGGTCGCTTGCGCGGTCCTCTCCCTTATGAAGCGGTGATTGAGTGTCTGCCAAATCTATCGCGGATCACGGAACCCTTTGCCCGGCTTATTCACCGGGTCGGGTAGCCGAATGGTCGTTTCAAGAACAGTTGCCATAAGGTTAACAACCATCCCCGCTCTATATGGAACATTACTGTTCCCAGACTTCCCCGGCTGTTAGTCGGGGTGCACAATCGTTTGTAGCACCCGATCTTTCGGCGACATTGCAGCCGCCGTTGTCCAGCGTAGACTAAAGTACTGTCAATCGTAATCCGTTGTTCTGCGGGTAGGCTGCAAACTGCTGCTGCTACTACGCAAATTATAACGGTGGTGGGGCGGCGGGGTTAGCGCGCGCGAATTTTGAAAAACCGCTGTATACACTACGCTCGCTTTGTCATGTCCTTGCGCTCGGCGATGATCATTCAAAATATTATACATAATATAATAAGAGAGTTCCGCATAGTAGAGTTTGTAAGCGACGTATCTATTGAATTTCGGAGTTCTTCTTATTTCAATGGCTTCCCGGGTCATGCAGGGAAGTAAAACTGTTCTTTGGATAGCACAATGGGATTTTGAAACTGCCTCCAGTTGTCTACTTTCGCTATCCAATATGTGTTCGCATATAGCCGATTTTTCTCGCTGAACGTTTTTAAAAGCTTTGATGTTTTCCAACAGTCGAGTGGCTGTGGGCGGTTCGTTTGTCCAACATAGACTAAACCATAACTGCACTCGATTTTTTACACATCCGGGGTTTGCAGTGGTATTACATACTTTAAAGGCCTCAGAGAACGGGATATATTTTGTAGATGTAATGTTAAAAATAGCAAAAAATATAGTTGTAAAATGTCCACCCGGCGGCCTCCACGCATGAAGTGTGAGCCTGGGTAGGACTCTGACCTTAGGGCTAGTTTCCCCTAGGAATCAACCTTCTGGCGCTACTGGACGGTCTGCGCACCGTGAGGCGTAAGCCAATCGACTGTGCACTCTGACTAATAGTCGGGGGAGTCTGGAAGCAGTACTGTTTCCTATAGAGCGGGGGCGGTCGCGGACCTTACGGCGACTGCTCTTGAAACGACCATCGGCTACCCGATCCTGGGTGAACAGCCGGGCAAAGGATGCCGTGGTCCGCGATATATTCGGTAGGTACACACAGTTTCGCCGCTTCGTAAGGGAGAGGACCGCGCAAGCGACCTCGAACTCGGAACCAGTCGAGAGACTGGAGTAATCTGGTCGCAACTGTAAGAGCGTGAGTGTAAGCCCGCTGGGTAACACTCCTGGCTATCTCGCGGTTAAGGCGTTGGCCTCTTACGGGCATATGGCGGAGCTTGACGGTTGACTATTTTTGTTTAAGTCTTCTGCGCTCACTTCAGGGAGACAGAACGACTAATCGTTAAAACTTACTGAGGTGACGGGCTCGCCGCTGTAGTTGACAACTCTAGTTGTAAAATGTTGTATAGCATTTTTTTAAATGTCTTATTTGATTACATTATAAATAAGAATAGTCAATATATTATTATTATGTGCCTAGCAAAAAAAATCTTATATAATAAAAATGAATCGCCGTGCGTTAGTCTAACAGGATCTCGGAAATGACTCGACCGATTTGAATTATTTTTCTTTTATTTTGTTTGGTTTGATTCAGGGGTGGTTCACAAAAAAATAAATGAGGAAAAACTCAAAGAAACAACTGAAAATCGTAAAAAACGAAATTGGTAATTTTGGGAACGTTGGCCACTTTCTAGGTGGCTATCGCGGCGATCGTATTGTTTGACAGCTGCGCTATCCATAACTGTTATTCATTCCGTACAATGTGTAAAATTTCAAAAGGTCGAAAAGTCGAAAAAGTCAATAAAGTCGAAAAAGTCAAAAAAGCCGAAGGAGTCGAAAAAGTCGAAAAAGCATTTATATTTCATCATGTAAATTAAATACATTGAATTTATTTTAATTACAAACGACTTTCATTTAATCACCAAACGAAACTCAAACCGTACATGATTCGACTATATTATAGATTTTAATGAATTGGATTTGGAAGGTTGATTAGGATCAATAAACGCCTATGAAGAGTTACAATCAAATCAATTTTAGATGGTACGAAGTTCACCGGGTCATCTAGTATTCAATAAATAAGTTAGCATCGCTAAAATAAATAAAAAAATGGTACCTATATTAGGAATAGACGTAATCGAGGTGCATAGAAATGATACCATATAGTGCCTAGAGATCGTCAACATGGTACAATCCTCTTTCAATAACATATATTTTCAGCGTATACTTATACTTTTCAGTTTATGTTCAAATATGTATACAAAGTGTTTCCATGCATACTGGTTGAAAATGATAACCTACAATTCGGTAAGTCCGCTTTTACTTGGTAGCAAGCTGAAGGATATTTAAAAAAAATGTGTTACGAGCAAATAACAAATACTTACTTACATTGTTTTTGAATCACAGTGCACTTTCCACATACAATTTTACACATTTAAGCCACTTTTCAATTAGGCACTTATTTTGATTATTTTTGAAAATTATATCAATATTCCAAGGAATTACTTGTTTTCGGTATTGTTTTGGCAGGAAGAAGAGTAACTGTCAAGACGCACGTAAATTGGCGCGTGTGGTTCGGGCGGTCGCGGTGCGCCCGGCGCCGCGCCCTCGCGATATCGCGTCTGCCGAGAGACTGTCTCTTGTCTCGTCTCAGTTCTCACTTTCGGTCTCACCTCGCCTCACTGTCTCCGATAGACCTGGCAGCAAGCTGACCGGAGACTTCCCTTCTACATATTTATTTTTTGTTTATTTAATTGTGTTATGATTTTTTTTACAAAGTATCTATCTTATCTTATCTACGAATATTTTATAAAATTAAGGCACTTACTAAGGCGAATACGGAAACTGATCAGCGTTAAACACACCAAAATAATATACTTTGCCTATTTCAAGTCAATTCTTCGTCACGGGATTCCCTTCAGGTCACAGTGTACCGCAGTTTTAAGGCAACATATTTTCTCTCTCCAAAAACGAGCCATAAGAATATTGATAAACCTTAGCCATAATGAATCATGTTGTGGTCACTTCAAGCATCTCAGTAATCTAACTAAATCATCACTATATATATTTGAATGCATAAAGTTAATATTTAAAAAAACATAGGAAAGTCGAAGACCCAAAAAGAAATTCACTCGCATTTCACCAGATGTAGGCATAATTTAGCATTACCCCGTCCATCTCTAGAATTATTCAAAAGGGATCCAAATTACGTTGGAATGGTGTGTTACAATAAACTGCCTGGGAATATTAAAATTATATGTAGAAAAGGAGAAATAGCCCAATTTATATCGAAATTAAAAGGCTACCTTATTGCCAGAGAATTATATAATATTAACGAATTATAATTAGATGACTGACAATTTCCATCTCGATTTTTTTATTTAACTTGACACTTGTACCATTTTATTGATTATTATATTTGTAGTGGCAAATCCAGCGGTCAGCTGTTAAACCGATCGAAAATCTGCCACCTTTTTTTAGGGTAGCCATAGAACGACAAGGTGCAATTTTGGTGGCACCCAGGGGTGATGTGAACCGGCGTTTTACTGCTGATGGCACACCAGGTACTCGTAGAGGCGTGTCTCTCCTCGATCGAGTTGCGATACAAGGTGACCTTAAGCTCTTGTATCGTACGGTCTCCTTTTGCAGATTCCGCAGCGATCTCTTTTCCTATTTGATCGATCTAGTCTCCACTAGTTTGTAAATCTAGCCGCTCGCATAATTGAGGCATAAAGGTATAAGCTGTTATTGTCGCTTACCGTTTGAAGAGCAGTACTGTCCTGCGAAGCGTAGATATCGTCGGGGTCGGGTTATAAACTCGGTCCGGTCGAAGTCTGGTCTCGCGAAGTTCTCTCTTGTGCACTCAATTATCGAAAGTTTTCCGAACACTGACTCTAGTATTTTTGTCTCTACCGCTTGAAGGTTGAATAAAAAAACTGTTTTGTTATGTCACTTTATAATTCCACTTTCAATGTGGCTCAAATAAATTATAAAGTCAATTATTTCTATTTGTTACATTGTATATGCGTGAAAGAATGAAAATTTTAAAACAAAATTATGTTACTTTGTTTTTTGTTGTTATTTTCCTTGCCTCTCGTTTCCATGGTTTCTCTCGTTTCCATGGTTTCTTTAATATGCTATGTTGGTGATTCCCTTATTCAAAACTGTAGAATACATATATTCACGGCTTTGTTGTGTGCAATGTTTGTACTATGAATATTTTAATATTAATATTATTGGTAGTTAATTCTAAATACAACTATTTTGCCGAGACAATATTATTACTATTATTTCTAATTGTCTCCGATAACCAATTATATTTCTTATTCGTAGGACAATTTAATTTTAATATTATAATTTCATGACTAACTGTAGTTATAAGAATCTAATATAACTATTATCAATTGTGTGTTACGTCTCTTATAAAAGATTTAGTATTCATTTTAATGTTATTTTAACATTAAGCGGCTATATAAAGTGTCTAAACAACTATGAAAACGTTTTTGAAGACAATAAATGTGATTTGATTTGCGACTATTTATATGATCATGACAGCGACTAATTTAATAATTTAACAGCGTTGCCTATTACGAATATTTCTAAAAAATCTGACTGCAAATAAAATCGAAATGTATACTATACTTTATAAATAAGTATGTAAATACTTCTCATTTGTTATTATCTCCAATCGAAATATTATTTAGGAAAAAAACGGGCCTGTGACAAAGTGTTTTTTGTTTAAGTTTTTCCGCACTTTTTTGATTAATAATAGTGTCGCGAGGGTTTTCGTCGTAGAAAGAAACTCGCGATCGATATTCAAATTGCAGTAGTTTATTCCAAAAGTCGTGTACAAAGTGAATTGATTACGCTTAAATCATATCGCCTATATATACTAGTCGCCGGGCGGCGATCGCCCCGTCTCCCTCTTGTCTCCGCTGTCTCCTTCACTCGGGCCGACCGCCCGATATACACACCGGCGGGGGGCACCGTACTTCAGTCGTCCGCCGTTGGCCCCCGCGAGCTGACGTCCCGTGGGCGGCGCTTGAGCTGCAATTGTGTCGTGTTTCGCACATTAGATTTTCGCACGTTTACCGCTTTTGGACGCCACCGGCGATCCCTCCCCCGACCTACTTTGCATTAAGTAGCCACCGGAAGTAAGGCTCCCGTCCGGAAAGTCGCTGGAAGCGGTCGTGTGAGCGCGCTAGTTTTTCGTGTTTTGAGTTCGTACTGCGTCGCGGCGCCCTCAGTTGAAACCTTCCCCTTCACCACCAGTCTCCGGACTGCCGTGGCACAAGATGAAAAGCTCTCTGCTGAGAAGTCGCTGCGATGTGGTTTTCGTTGTTTGTGGTGACGTTTTGCGTGCGAAACACGGCGGTTAGATTCGCGACGGTTTGTACTTTCTCTCTCATTTATCTCGATGTTTGCCTTTAGCTTCTCGTTGACGGCTTGATTGTGATGATTAAAATAAACGCCTCGTTGGAGGCACTTAAGACGTGTGTTGATTATTGGGCGTTCGGGGTAGGTAATCCTAGTGATGGCATTGCACATCGCCATCTCCTTAATTCCGGTGTCGCCATTGCACCTCGGTGACACCACCTTCCTGCCGCTTTCGGGTGGAGTCTTCTTCCGGTCCTTTCCTTTTATGACATTTTGAGTAGGTGGGTTCTGTGTGCATTGTTGCTCCGCGACAATAGCAATCAACATATTTCAATTTTTAGATTCATAGAGCTCTCTAGGTCAGCGGATATATATGTACGATAGTAATTCCTCACGTACATACAACCTTTGCCCAAAGACAGTTGCATTTCATCGCCCCAATTTTTTTAATACCTTAGAAGAGTCAGTAAAAATGTTTAAAATGTACACCTATTTAAGTCCTCCATTACACAGTAGGTCGTGTTAGGACTGAAATGGAATTGCTTTATAGAATAATTTAATATGTGTAATGTAGATATATGTGTTTGTGTGTATATGTATGTATGTATGTATGTTTCTATGTGTATTTGTGTTATGTATCGTATGTAACTAACCCTTTTATCGTGTATATTTTTATTAATAGGTATGTGTAATATTTTATGCCATTATCTTAGCATTTAAAGTAGTATATTAGTCAAATAGCGTCAGTACTACTGTTTCAGCCAGGGGCTTTCTCCAGACTTTCGATGCACTCCAACAAATACAAGGTATAACTATATTGCTCACCTAATTGTTTCGCCTTGTTTCTGGAGTACTCCCTGGCTCGGACCGCTCTATCACGTCAATCAGGTCGTACCTTTTCTTCGCTTCTCAGGTTGCCACACACCCCTCTCACCAAACTGTTCGTCGCGAAAAAAACCGAGAAGAGAAAATGAAGCACCCGAAACCCTTCCTCGACAAAACGTCCGTAAAAAATGCGCCTTTTGTGTAAAAAAAACTTATTCCACCAAACCACCGCTGCCGCAAGAGAACCGAGAGCGCTACCCTCGAATGATCCGATTCAACGCGTACGCGAATGACAGCTCACTTCATCGTATATGCAGCTACCGTAAATACGGGTGACAACGATTATCGTTTTCGGATTTCGCTTCTACAGTTAATACAATGCATCATTAGAATGCATCCAAAATCTGGCTCAAACAACTACTAAAAAAAAGGCAGTGTATCTCGTATGCCCAAATACAGGCTGTTCGGTCTAGTTAGGCATTCGTCTAGAATGATAGTATGGGTTGTGTTCATTTCCTTATTGCTTAGATAAATAGTTACAATTTATATATTCACGTTCACACTGTTAACACTCTACCGGGATGTAACAAATAAAAAAATACCATAAATAGAGTTTGGGGGAGACCCGTGGATCCCCAAATCTACGACACTGCCACTGCTCAGCTCACTTTGGTTTTATTTTAAAATATAAAATAAATAAGTACTAAATTACAATATAGATTAACAAATATTACCCTGAAAAGAGTCCCGACAAAGAGGGTAGTTTTTAAGAAATACAATATAGAATTGCCATAAGTCTAGCGAATGTCTGGACACACCGGTGCGCTCTCGAGACTGTACAAATTAAAAGTCTTTACAAAAAATCGGGTGGGTAGTATTAGAAATACTACCGTACGTTTATTACCCCACGTTGAACGCAAGCGCGTTAGATACCACGAGAGGAGAAGCAGCCTACGGTCTATTCCAGAGGTTCCCAGACTCATTTTTCTCGTAAACCCCTTCAACATTTTACTTGTTTTGGTGGACCACCTGCTGCTACATTTCTACCATATTCCTATACCTACATTTCTACCATATTTTTCACGCCATTGTAGACCCCCGTCAAGTCTCCCGTCGACCCCTAGGGGTCCACCTGGACCACTTTGGGAATCACTAGTCTAGTCGGGAAGAAAGGTAGTGAATATTTTAAGTACTTTTTTGCAGTTAAGTAAATCTGGTCTATTATTAATGTTATATATATATATATATATATATATATATATATATATATATATATATATATATATATATATATATATATATATATATATATATATATATGTTATATATATATATATATATATATATATATATATATATATATATATATATATATATATATATATATATATATATATATATATATATATATATATATATATATATATATATATATATATATATATATATATATATATATATATATATATATATATATATATATATATATATATATATATATATACCTATATTCCGAGTCTGGCGAGGATTATTGGATGGGCGCTCGGGCGGTAGGTGCATTCGAATCGCACTTATTTTCCCAGTTATAAATCTTTTCCATTCACTGGAGTCGATCATTAAATGCACAAAAAGCAACCCGGCTTATTTACAATTGAACGAAGCTGGTCTGGCGGGAATATTTGAACAATTACAAAAACGAAAAAAAACCAAGGGTTTACGGATAAGTCGCCCTTATCTTTACAAGTTTAAAACATAATACAAACTGATATTCTCACAGATTATTATAACTATCCAAAAGAAAAAAACAAAAGTCGCCTAGTTCGTCGTACTGATGGATGCCCACTACAAGGATGCCTCTAATTAAAAACTCATTCTGTATATACTTATAGCATGGCAGTAGTAGGTAGCCTATGCGTATAATATATTATGTAAATTTTCTTTATTTTCGTCGATGATCGGGAATATTGAGTTGGCAACGCTGCGTGCAGGTGACAAGTGACAGCTGGCTGTCAGTCGAAGTCGGCTGATAATTTTTAGGTTAGAGTGGGTCGCATAGTTATAATAGTTACAATGAAAATATGATTTTGAACAGAAGAACTTCGTTTGTTTTTATTCAGTCTCTGAGGCGGAGTCGATATTTTTCATCCGAGGTATAATAATACATTATTTTATTATGATTAAATAGACGCTCGGTGAAAGATCTAACCTTAAAGAATGTTATTAGTTGACTATTCCACGGTGAAATGTGTGAATTTATGCAGTTTAGCTAACTCTACGATACATTTTTTTTCAAACTAACAACCTACCGCAAAGTAGGTGTATAATTTGGACCGATTCTACATTGTTAATGTTTTAACATCTGACTATATTCACCAGATTGATTCCGAAACTGCAATAAAGTTTATTCGGCCTCAATAAATAAGCCAGATATGGGCATTCAAAGAAGTGTCACAAGAAGCGTTTAAAAAAAATATATTTCGTAAACACCCATATGGCGGTAGCCTAGTTAGTTTTTGGGTATTATTGCAGTAGAGGAACCTCTTCTAGATTGATGATTTTTTAACGACACATGACTATATTCATCATGCTGATTCCGAATCTGCAATAATCTTTATTCGGTCTCAATAAATAAGCGAGATATAGGCATTCGAAGTAGCGTCAAACCCATACATTTCGGTAGGTTAAGTTAGTCTTTTTTTAAAATTAATACATAAACACCTATTTGGCGGTAGGTTAGATTAGTTTTTTCAAAACAATCCTAAAATCCGATATTACGCATTTGAAGTGTTTTTCTTTCATATTTAGCATTACAATGATCGAATCTAGTAGTATTTATTTATTTTTTCGATTTTTGAGAAAGATTCCAATCCTGCAATAATTCCAGTTTTTTTAAAGAAACTATCTTAAAAACTAAATGAAAAAAAATCTTGTTCACCACAGTATGGAAATTTTTAAAATGTTGAGTCACAAAATATTGAATGTCCGACGCTATTTCCTGTCAGATTTAGCATTAAAATGATCGAATCTAGTTGTGTTTTTTTTTTGTTGATAAATGAGAATGGTTACAATAATACATAAAATCCACTTAACCTACTGCCAAATAGGTGTTTATGGTGATTTAAAAAAAAACTAACTTAACCTACTACCATATAGGTGTTTGACATATCAGTATCAATTTATTCTTTCAGAATTTACAATAAAATACGCTTTTATAAACACCCTTATCTCGCTTATATATAGAGATAGAGCAATCAGTGCAATCAGTAGGGTGATATTCGATGCAGAAGATCTTCAAAACATCTTCAATGTAAAAGAGTTTGGTAAACTGCATAAATAGAGAACTTTGTTATTCTTCGAGGCGGATGCGGTGCCTTGGAAAGGAGAGGGAAAGAGGTGGGCGAAGAAGATATTTTCGGGAATACAGCCGACCGGCGGCGTCCACCTCGGCAACTACTTCGGCGCCATCAGGCGGTGGGTCGATTACCAGGACGCCGGCGAAAGAGTCATCCTTTCCGTCGTGGATCTGCACTCCATCACATTGCCACAGGTAGCATTTTCATTTACATACACGGCTTCTAGTCATTTTCTTAGTCCTGGTCAATAAGAGCTACTGCAAAGCTTCTTATCGCAGAGCATTCATGTGACTTCTTCTTCTCCGTCGTTCCCTCATTACTGAGGATCGTGGCCACTAGACAATAGTTTGCCTACGAGGCTCCTCCACTTCGACCTGTCTTCTGCATGGCGGATCGCAGATTGTATTGACCCTTTTGTAACTTCTTTGATGAGGTCGTTCCATCTGGCCGGTGATCTGCCTCTGCTTCTTCTTCCCTCCACTTGACCCCCGGAAAGCATTTTCTCCAGATTCTCTGGGTTTCTCCTGGCAACATGACCGAAGAACTGCAGGACCCTTCTCATGCATACGGTGGAGAGCCTCACTTGGATGCCGAGTTCTTCCAGGACAGATTTGTTGGTGCGGCGAGCTGTCTATGGGATTCCTAGCATATTACGCTAACACCACATCTCCATTTTGGTGCGTATCCGAGCCTTCAGGGTCCATGTCTCCGATGCATAGAGAAAGATCGAGACAACCAGAGCTCGAACCAGCCTGACCTTAGTCCGCTTACTTATACCCCGATTCTTCCACAGCCTTTCTAGCTTGCTCATGGCCAATCTTGCCATCTGGCTTCTGCGTGAGACCTCCTTTTCGCAGTTTCCGTCGTTGCATATCATGGAGCCCAGATAAACAAAGTCTTTCACAGCTTGAAGGTCACTCAGCTCATTGGTGCGTTGCATGTAATGCGTTGCCTTGCGTTGCCATGCGTTGTGTTGCCTTGGTCATGTGATTTACATCGCAGTAAATGCCAACGTCTCCGAGCCAGGTCTCGTCTCTCCGAGCCAGATCTTGTGTCTGTCCGATCATTATACTTGTCTAGTGTATCTTACGCCGCGGGAGCGCGCGACAGAAGGAGCTTGAGCGACAGAAGGAGAAAGGACGAAGTCATAAAATAAACCGTGGGCCGTTTCTCCTCGCATGGTCCCAGCGTGCCTGAGTACAAAGAGGCGCAATAAGTCTATGGTAGTATTTCTAATATTACCCACCCCATTTTTTTCGTAAATACAATAGAGCCCCAATTATCCGCGGAATAGGGTGCCAAGCTATGCCAAACTAGACTGCGGATAGCGAAAATCTAAAAAAAACTAAATATGTATGTACAGTATTGCATAACCCTTTGCTCTACATGTAAATCCCTAAATAACAGTAAAGAAAATACAATGCTTCCAAAAAATGATCAGTTACATCTTTAAAAAAAAAAAACAGTCACTCGTTTTTGCTTCTCCACAACATAAACTCTCAAAAATATTTTTTGGTCGCACTTGCGGATAATCCAAACTGCGGATCATCCACTCGCGGATAATTGGGGCTTTACTGTACTTCATTGATCTGTACAGTCTCTGAAATCGCACTGGAGTGTCCAGAATTTCCCCAGACTTATGACAATCCTATGTTATAAAAAAACTACCCTCCTTATCGAGACCATTTATTTTATAAAATCAATGTGGAGACACTATTCAGGGTAATATTTTGTCAATCCATATTTTAAGTATTTATTTATTTATTTATTTTAATATAAAACCAACGTGAGCTGACCAATTGTAGTGGCTAGAATTTGGAGATCCAAAATATTATCCTATACATCCGTTGATCTAGAAAGCTCACAGACACAACGAGGGTATTCTGTGAAGGTCAGCTCTGGATTTTTTTGCTTCTTGTATTTGAGCATATTCATGTATTCAGGTGATACCAGTCTCATCATTAAAGAGCTGCCAAGTACTATGGGCGAACCCGCCACCCCAGGAAGATATTTTTTTTTTTTTTTAATTTAATAACCATTTTTTACAATACAGCTTAGTATAAAATCCAGCCAAGCATAAGGCTTACCTGCTGGAGATTATGATAGGGTGACTTTCAGTGCAACTTTAGTGGCCATTTTGACCATTTAATAATATATCTGCTGCATTATCTGCTATATTGATAAGGATTAGTCGGCACAGAAAGCCACCCCCTTGATAATATTTACATAAAAAAATAACGTACTTAATGCTAATAAAATAAAAACATGAATATTATTCGTATCATTCACACTTGTGTTTCACTTTCACTTATTTTAAAGCTAACTATTTTTAATTCTTTTTTTTGTTTTTTTGTACATTTTTAATTTTTTTTTTTAATTTAAAGGATTTTTGTTGAATAAATGAGGGATTAGCCAATTCAATCTTCTTTTGCCATAAAGGTTACGAAAAGGAGGGACGAGTAGCCGTTCATTTTGTATCTGTCTAGTGCTGTGTTTATGTTGGACATAATTTCGGAACTCGTCAGTCTCGAAATATTGAACTGTCAGTCTATAAATAAATAATGCATTAGCTGGTAATATGTCACAATACTTGAAAAGTCCTATCTGGTCGTTTCTAAATTTGTTTCGAATCTTGTTTGGAACTATTATTTTTAAAATACGATGTTGTAGAGATGTGATGCGGGATATATAAGTTTTAAATGTGTTGCCGTAGGTTGTGATTCCATAAGCAATAATAGATTCGACCAGGGCAAAATACAGACTTCTCAGCTGATTGTATCTGAGAATGTATTTTAAGTGGTAGATTTTTATCGATTTATCGTAGATATAATGATATAAGATCATTCTTTCTCACAAGGAGTGAACGCAGAAACTTAGGGACAACACTCCCACAAGGCACTGGGAAGTGAACCCAGCCTGCCGACCTCATGCCCTTACTACCAGATTCGGATGGATTTATTTCCAGTCTAGTCACGAATTCGAGGTCGCTTACGCAGCCTCTACTTGACATTAGCGGTAATTCATATTGAATTTATCGCGGATCTGAGGCGGCATTCGCCCATCAAAGTCACTCAGGATCGGGTCAATTGGATCGTTTCTAAGGTTTCTAAGGATAGGCGACACCAGGTCAATAGCTACCCCCGCTCTTTAGACAACTTACAACTCGAGACCCCCCCCCCCACCCAGTTATTCGTCGGATTGCATCAGTGTGGCTGACACAGCCTGGTACGTAAACCGCCCAGTTTCGCCCGAGGTGTTCCCCCACTTCTGATCCGATCCGCCTCCAACTGCAAGTTACAGCCGCAGGCAGAGCACACAGCGGCCCTGACAGGTTAAGTTCCTCTTCGAGAAGTGACTGAATATACTTGACAAAATATGGATTCCAAATTTGGAAACCATATTCTAACAATGTCTTGTAGATCTTCAGCATTAACTTATGTGTTAAGTATCTAAAAGCTTTTTTATATCAAATATCGTCTCTCTTTATGTGAAACCTCGTACAAGACAACAAGCAAACTTTTTAGGGCATGGAAAAAACTGAATAATTTCGTTCAACTTCTTTAACTTTTTTTAAGTTGTATAAATGAGACCTAATTTAAAAAAAAATATTAGTTTACTGTACTGACGATTAAAACTGTGAAAGGTTGTTTTTAGTGAGGAATTACTACTAAGCACGTAAGAGGTATCACTGGATAAAATTCATTTGATTTGACTGATTTATTTATTTATTTGTTTTAAATATTATTCAAGAGCAATCCAATTCATCCTTGAATATTAAATCTAGATCGTCAAATCTAAAATCATCAACTCATTCCTATGAGATGCCACTGCAATGAGAAATACAAGAAAACTAAGCGATTTTAGCCCTCTGGATCCAGAGCATGATATTACACCAATAACATAAAAAACGAAAATTGGTTATTTTGCTGCAAAACGAGGTCTTGCATATAGATCGACGATATATTATATATATATATATTTTTAGAATGTACTTAATCTTTTGAGAGTAATTTGCATTTGCGTATAAAAACTGTCCTATAACCAGCCTATTAAGAGCCCGTTCACACAGCGGTCTGTTTCACAGGTCTGTTTTATCGGATACGTTCGTTTTCGTTCATCGAGTATGTAAGTCTCGGATGGAGTAGGAGGAAGTCTCGGATGCACAGCCCTCCGTCCAGATATAACTCTTTACTCTCTTGGAAGGTAGCCCTTATTGTACATCCACCATTCACCCCCCAGAAGTGTAATAATAGTATATATTGGGCCCGACTTCGGTCGGTGAATTCCATGGCAGCTCCGTTTGTATTTTATTTTATTTTTTTATTTTTTTATTGTTCCATGTGAGTCAACTATCCCAAAAGACCACGAGTACAAATTAAATAAATATCATGATCTCGCAAATGCCGCCACCTGGAACAGCTTCACTGTTCCCCTTAACGCAATGGAAGTTGGCGCTCGTGGCCTGCCAGCCAAATCTCTGTTTCACCTCTTTAAAGATCTTGGTCTTTCCAAAAAAATATTCAACTCTTTACTAGGACAAATATCTAAAACCGCAATTTCCGCATCTCAAATTCTATGGCATCTAAGGGGAGTGAATGGGTGGTAAGGTGAACGCTTACATCTGGCAAGACATCTGTCCTAAACCTACCACAGCCGGTCGTTAGTCCGAAATTCACAGCTCGCCCCCCAGAAGTGTAATAATATTATTATGATGGGCCCGACTCTGGTCGGTGAATTCCATGCCAGCTCCGTTTGTATGTTATTTAATTTATTGTATGAGCGAGTTCACACAGACGACAGTATTCCGGATCCAGTAAAAAATACTGATCTGACAAAATATTCTATTCCGTTTTCTCTCAAAAAACTGGATGCAGGAATAGTAAAAAAAAACGGATCCACAACTAAAGACGTACCTATGGAGAGTATGGGTACCTTCACACATGACATGATCCGGTATGTTTGCTGTATACTGTATCCTGCATGGCGGTTGTTTGGTTATTTTTGCTTGTAGAATGTCGGTGGTATACTGATCGGCAGAGAACGAAACCGACAGAATATGATGTGTGAACATCACCTGCAGTAGCGACGGATCCATTAAAAACGGTCCTGTAAAACGGAGCCTCTGTGAGAACGGCGTCTTACTCGCAGAGTATGCAGATAAAGAAGCTTTATTTTTATAACATGGTAGACGCATCCGTCTGGTGATTTTAGTAATTGACCCTGTACGCTTACATATGTGTATTCGCGCAAGTGAAGTGAAAATAACTTGTGATGATTAATTACTAATAAAAATATTTATGATTGAATATGAATGAATAATAAACAGGAAATGGCTTACAGGATCCAGCTACCCTAAGAAAGAATATTTTGGAGATGACAGCGACGCTGCTGGCGTGCGGAGTGGATCCACAGAAGAGCGTTTTGTTTCTGCAGTCCCTGGTGCCGCGTCACGCTGAACTCGCTTGGATACTAACCTGCATCACTACCATGGCGAGGTGCCTACTTGAATATTTTTTTCTCCGAGCATTTTTTAAACTCTGCATTAGTCACTGACATCTCTCGGTACTGATTTAGTTTTGCTGGTTTTAAAGTTGCTTGGGTAGGGGCCATGACCTTTTCTCTAACCATTGATTATACAGGGTGAGCTTTTAGTTACCGGCATCCTTGAAGTGGGTGTATCAGTATGAGCAAATGCAACTTTTGATAACAAATTGTGGAAGAAAAAAAAATTAAAAAAAATTTTTTTTTGAAAAATATTATAAAAAGCATTCAGCACGATGCACCATCTAGTGGTAGGTAAAATATCGCTAATATTGTTTATTAGCGATAAATTTTACCTACCGCTAGATGGCGTAGCGTGCTCAACGCTTCTCAAACATTTTTCAAAATATATAATTTCCAAATTTGACTGAAAGATAATAATAAAAAAAAAACAAAGTTGCTGACTGGTTTGTACGGATTCAGCCCCTTCAAGGATGCTGGTAACTAAAAACTCATTCTGTATATGGTATTAGATTGCCCAACTCCATAGTACGATTTGGCTAGCCTTCTGACAATGTGTATGCAGGTGAAGCTGATAGCATTGAGGGCTAAACTAATAGCAATTTATTTGGCCACCAATAATAACATTGATAATGATTGTTTTTTTCACAATGGACTGATTGATTATAAAAATCCAATAATTTAACCAATGATAACAATAATAACATTCAATTATTAGTGCCATCCATCATATTTTTATATAGGCTGATAACATCACCGTAACAGGACGGGGAGATGAAATGCTAGCTATAAATAAAATAAAATACAAATAGAGCTGCCATGGAATTCACCGATCAGAGTAGGGCCCATCATAATACTATTATTACACTTCTCGGGGGTGAGCAGTGGATCCCGGGGGGGTCTATTTAAACATTAAAGTGCGTAATTACTACCTATTGAAACCTGTATATCAAATTAAAAATTGACATCCTTATGTAAATAATAATAAAATAATAATTAATAATAATAATTTTTAAATGCGTTTGTTATTATTTTATTATTTTACATCGTATAATCGTAGTACCGCTGCATTATTACGGTTGTACCACTGCACTGTGATTAAGTTAGTTGTAAGGTATTGCTATGAAAAAAAAACCAAAGTGATAAATTTTCTACACCTAATGTTAAGCAGGCACAAACCAATGTAGAAATAAATGGAACTAGACTGGAGCCTGTTGCTTCAACTGTGTTTCTAGGGATAAAAATTGACTCCAAATTACAATGGGGCCCACAAATTGAGATAATGTCAGGAAAACTTAACTCTGTGACATACGCAGTTCAAAACAATAAGGCGGCTGACTGATGTAGATACAGCAAGAATAGTATACTTTAGTTACTTTCATAGCATTATGTCCTATGGGATTCTTCTCTGGGGAAGCTGTGCGGACATCAATAACATCTTTATACTACAGAAACGTGCTGTAAGATCTATATATAAACTTGGTCCTCGGGTTTCCCTTGGAGAAAAATTCAAAGAGATAAATATTCTTACTGTTGCGTCACAATATATATATATATATATATATATATATATATATATATATATATATATATATATATATATATATATATATATATATATATATATATATATATATATATATATATATATATATATATATATATATATATATATATATATATATATATATATATATATATATATTTATATATATGAAAATCTGTTGTATGTCCACAAGAATATTGACAAGTTTTAAAAAAAAGCGACTCATAATGTTAATACTTTGAGACAATGTATGCGCTTCTATAACAAACTTCCTTATACTATTAGAGAACTATCTGTAAATAAGTTAAAGCCACCATCAAAGCAAAATTTTATAAAAAATGCATACTATACAATATCTGATTATGTAAATGACAAAACGGCTTGGGAGTAAGGCTTGGATGCATCATAAGAACATAAATTAAAAATTATATTTTATTGTGTCTATATGAATAAAGAACATTATGATTTTGATTTATGCGGCAATAACCTCATTTTTTAATGTATTATTTTTTTCAAAGTGCAAATAAAGACTTTATTATTGTTATTATTATTATTAAATGATTGTATTTCAGAATATCACACTTACCTCAATACAAGGAGAAATCGGAGGGGCTGAAGGAGGCGGGGATGGGGCTGCTGATGTACCCGGTTTTGCAGGCCGCAGACATCCTCCTGTACCGAGGCACAGACGTTCCCGTGGGAGAAGATCAGCTGCAGCAGCTTCAGATGGCACAGCAGCTCGTCAAGACTTTCAATCATCGTTTCGGCCTCACTTTTCCCTCTCCCCAGGCCGTTCTCGCCGGTGAGTCCGCTTCTGAATTGATGCCGCTTCGTTGACAGTCCCTAATTGTATTTTTTCTTGCAGCCGAAGGGGTGGCGCGACTGAAAAGCTTGCGGGATCCTTCCAAGAAAATGTCCAAGTCTGACTCCGATCCCAAATCTCGAATTCTTCTCACCGACACGCCTGAAATTATCGCTCAGAAAATAAAAAAAGCAGTTACAGATTTCAACCCTAAAGTAAGTACCTACAATACAATACAATACAATACAATCAACTACTCCAGTAGATAGGCATTCCTACACTTGGATGCGTCACAAAATTAAATGTTAAAAATTTCATTATTATAAACATAACTATCGTGATAGTTGTCATGGCTGTAATATTATATTCAATATTACCTACATACAAATAATCAAAATATGCTAATGTAATGAGTCAGGGAGAATAATATATTAAAATAGAAATGCAAATTCTATGTAGAATAATAAAAAAATATATATTTTATTGCCAATCCAGCAATATGCCTTCGTATTTTTTTAAAAAAATGAATTTAATTATATGAAAATTAGAATGTCAGCTATCATAATACCATTATGTTTAAAACTTTACGCATTTCATTAATCATCAACATGGAAAATAAACTCAGAATTTTCAAACTCCCTTATACCATAAATTGGGTTTCTTACCAAATTATGTATAATTATCTTTTTAAATTGGTCCTCTCCAAGGCTTTTCATTTGCTCTGGAATCTTATTATAGAAGGACAAATTTTGGTGAATAAAACTGTTTCGCACTTTGCTAAGTCGCTGTCGGTTTATGTGGAGATTGGATTTATTCCTCGTATCGTGATGATGAAAATCACTATTCACCGAAGCTTCTGTTAGGTGTCTACGAGCGTACATAATATTTTGGTAGATGTAAGAAGAAAATAGAGTCATTATTCCTGATTTTACAAATAGCGGCTTACAAGAACTTCTTGGTGAGACTCTATATAAACTGCGTACCGCTCTTTTCTGGAGGAGAAAAATTCTTTTTGAGTTTGGTGCCATTCCCCAAAACAGTAGGCCATACGTTATTAGGGAGTGGAAATATGCAAAATAAACGGATTTAGCTGCTTCAAAACCGCATAAACTTCTTATCTTTCTAATGGCGAATATGGCACTGCATAATTTTTTACTGAGATCATTTAAGTGATCAGACCATTGTAATTTTTGATCGATTTCTAATCCGAGAAATTTCGTGGAGGAGACGTTTTCTAGTTGGTCAGACCCAAAGTATACGTCTATTTCGTTATAATCAGACGGCCGCAAAGAGAAGCATATTGATTTTGATTTATTTACGTTAAGTGACAATTTATTAACTTGGAACCATATACTAAGCCTGTCTATTGTTTCTTTTATTCTTTGGGCTAAAGTGTATTTAGGTCCACGTATTAGTTTCCACAAATCAAAAATGGTGTACGAGTTGAAACTTTAAAAAAACATTAAAACGTGTTTATCTCAAACTACTAAATTTGAGTTAACGAGTTATATTTGTAGGGCGACGATATAATTTACGTTATTTTTAAACTAATGTCTTTATTTATGTATTCCATCCTGACAATCCAAAATTGCAACAGATCTGGCATTTGAAAAAGGGCATGAAATTATTGTTATTGAAATTATTGTATATCATTGCAATTTCTTTTTACTTTTTTTAAAATATTTTTTCAGATTTCTTACGATCCTGAATCGAGGCCCGGCATTTCAAATTTGATTCAAATACATTGTCTGGTGGCTGATAAAATCCCTGAAGAAATTTGTGAGGAAGCAGAGTCATTAGATACTGTCGGGTAATTCAATCAGTCATTTACAAATATTTTTCATTATACATTTTTAATTTCAGACTAATTATGACAATGATAAATATGAATCGTACACTTCGTCATTGAATATAAAGCGTATTACGTGGATCAACTTCTTACAACAATTTGACAACCAGAATTTTAATACGAAACGCAATGTTTAGATGGCAGTCATAATTAAAAAAAATGATTAATCTTCTATTATTATGTTCAATATGGCGACTTTCGTGGTATAACGGTATGGTGGCACACTTTTATACGATATAAAATTATAATATACAGTAAAGCCTCAATTATCCGAGGTAATGTGGACCGAGCGTACCTTGGGTTCCCTCAGATACCCTCGAGAGTACATTGAAAACTCGGATAATACGACTTGTCGTAAATTGAGGGGGAAGCATATGTTAGAGTTTAAAATCAATGAAGATGTCGTAAATGAAGTAAAAGAATACATCTAAATGTAGTTGTTTAAAATGCAATACAGTATAAAAATACATACATTATAAAATACAGTACTGTATAATTATTATTAATCTATATTAATATAGTAGTAATATTATAAAGAGGTAAAGTTTGTGAGGTTGTAGGAAGTAATCTCTAAATCTACTGAACCGATTTTGAAAATTATTTTACCAATTGACAGCCACGTTTTTTGTGAGTGCCATAGGACTATATATTATTTCGAAAAATGAAAAGACGTGGTAGTTGGATTTGCAAAGTTATTCGGAGAAAAAACAGTCGAATGAAAACGTTTCATACGAACGCTGCTTTAACGATGAGAGATATATGATTGAGTTCTAGAGAAAAATTGTAGAGCTTGATAATGCCTATAAAAAAGTCAGCGACAGCATATGTCTAAATTTTATATTTGTCACAAAAAATAGTTTTTTATATTAAAAAATAATTTAAATGGTTAGGTCATGTTTATTGGTCATATTATCAACAATTATGAATTCATATCAAAATAAGTAAATTTATCGTCTCAAGTTTTTAAAACAAAAGACTTTTCCCTTTTTCTGCATATAATTTCCCTTTTACTGCATAAATGGTTAAAGAGATAAGACACTCACAAATATAACCCTTCTTTTGGCATTCAGGAAATAAATCATAGCACTCGGTACTAACCGAACCACACTCATAATTTCAACACAAGTAAAAAGTTTTACCGCCCAATGAAGTGGGCACGGGTCAGCTAGTGTTTAATAACTTCCTCTATGACTTCTAAAGAGTTGATAATTTCACCTCATTCTTTGCCTCAGCTGACATGTCCTACACAACATCTTTCGTTGTGATTTTTTTAAGAGTCTAGGACTCAATGGTTAACGAGGCCTTCGGGACTCCCTCGGTTAACCCGGAACTCGGTTAGTCAGGGCACAGATAACCTTGGCTCTACTGTAATAACAAAAGAATATTTACATCGTAGCTATTATTATTTTTTTATACTTACATAAAGGTGTCAATTTTTAATTTGGTATACAGGTTTCAATAAGTAATAATTATTTTTTCAATATATAAAACTACTTTTTGCGACTTAAATATAAAATTTAGACATATGGTGTCGCTGACTTTTCTGTAGGCATTACCAAGTCCTACAACTTTTCTCTAGAACTCAATCATATATCTTTCATCGTTAAGGCAGCATTCGTAAGAAACGTTTTCATTCGACCGTTTTTTTCTCCGACTTACTTTGCAAATCCGACTACCACGAAAAAGTATTTTCATTTTTCGGATTAATATATAGCCTATGACACTCACAAATAACGTGGCTTTCTATTGGTAAAAGAATTTTCAAAATCGGTTCAGTAGATCAAGAGATGACTCCCTACAACCTCACAAACTATATCTCTTTATAATATTAGTATAGATAATAATATTAATATAACATAATTATAAACGATTTTTTTAAAAATCACAATAATAAATACAAACGGAGCTGCCATGGAATTCACCGACCGGAGTCGGGCCCATCATAATACTATTTTTTTTTTACACTTCTGGGAGGTGAGCAGTGGATTCCGGACTTCCGGTAGGTTTAGGACAGCTGTCTTGCCACATGTGAGCGTTCACCTTACCACCCATTCACTCCCCCTTCGAAGCCATAGAATTTGAGATGCGCAAATTGCAGTTTTAGATAATTTTTCTAAGAAAGAGTAGATTATTTTTCTGGAAAGGCCAAGATCTTTAAAAAGGTGAAATAGAGATTTAGATGGCAGGCCACGAGTGCCAACTTCCACCGCGTGAAGGTGAACAGTGAAGCCGTTCCGGGTTACGGCATTTGCAAGATCATGGTATTTATTTAATTTGTACTCGTGGTCTTTTGGGATATTTGATTCCCATGGAACAGTTAATTCTACAATAAGAGCCACCTTCCGAGATAGAGAGTAAAGAGTTATATCTGAACGGAGGGCTGTGCATCCGAGACTTTCAGGGAATTTATACTGCTTAGAGACCGAATCAACCTCCAGAATCCAATCTGTTGCTTTCTCGATTATTGAGAAAGGTTTTGTAGTTAAATGTTTTTTGCCTTTAGAGCCATCCCGCACAAACTGTATTGGGGGTTTGGAGAATACTGTCAAACCCTTGTTGGCACGAGCCACTGAGAGACTAATTACCTCGCGAATAACAGCGAGAACTTTGTCATGGCGGTAAGTGTACCGTCCTTGATCTAAGGCCATGGCGGTAAGTGTACCGTCCTTGATCTAAGGCCACCTTGCAGCCAGCTAGAATGTGTTTAGCTGTGCAAGGGGTATTGCTACAGAGGGGACAAGAACTATCCTCGGCAAAGCTCCAACGAGCGAGGTTACTGGGGTCTGGAAGTGTATGCTGAAAGGCATTCAAATAAAATTTCAGCATCTCTGGCGTCCAGTTATAGAGCATTACCTTCCAGTGCATTGGAGGCGGAATGCAAAAGTCCCCAATTGTTGTCCAATCATTCTGGCATTGAAGGCCAATAGCGTAAGCCATACTGTTAGGTTAGCTCTAAAATATTGCCTGCAGGCAATAAGCTCGCCTTTTCTTAAGAATAAAGAGTTTTTATTATTATTATTATACTCTTGCTGTCGTAATCTCCCCGCAAAAGAGACTTCTTCAAGTCCACGTCGCTCGTGGTTGTACTGCCATACCCCAGACCAGTGCCATTCTGGCTGATTCCAGTAAGGAACTTTTTGTGGAAGTCTACGCGGGCTTGTAGATCATTTGAATCACTACGGCCACTTATTACATGCTTCGATATTGCCGGATCTTTGGAATTGCACAGAATCGAATTTTTGGTTATTCTGGAGTTGGCGTAGAGCAGAGAGGGCAGTTTAAGCGCTAGCCCAAAATTTTGTTTGGACCTGAAGAGAGTCGAGGGGTCAGCTGGTTTGGCTAAGGACAGCCAGGATTTTAAACTAGCTGTCACCAGCGCATCTAGACGGGACAGTCGGGTTTTGGTAAAATCGTAAATAAGAAAGGGCCATGACAAATGTGACTTTAGATAATTGTCATAGATCCAGGCCTTACGAGGGCCCGAAATTAGCAAGGCATCTATTTTCGCCAGGCAACTTTTGAAATGCTCTATAACATGATCGCCCGAGACGTCTTTTCCCTGATGGGTGATTTTTCTGCCGAGGAATTTGAAATGATTGTTTGGGTCTATAAGGGAGATATTAGAGCCCTTATAGACCAATTTGGGGTCATAGGATGTAAATTTTGTGCCCATGCGGGCGAGTCCAAGGCAAAAACATTTGGAGGGCTTCACTTTTATAGAGCCTGACCAGTTGCAGAAAAGCTCCACTTTCTGTAATAGCAGGGAAAGCTGCTTGGGGCTTCTGGTGATGAAAGTTAGGTCGTCGGCAAAAGCGAGGCACGACGAGGTGTATTGGCCGTCTGTTTTAAAACGGTAGCCCCACTTCCTGTCCAACTGGGTCAGGCTTTCCAGCAGTATATTAAAAACTATATTAAAAATCGTCGGGGAGAGGCAACAGCCCTGAAATAGTCCAATTGAATATGGTATAGAGCGGGTAGTCCATTCTTGCGTTTTAACATGGAAAGTCAGACAGTTGTAGTAGGAGGCTACAATGTCACGCACGACTGGTGGGAAGTATTAATATTATTTACATGAAGATGTTAATCTTTAATTTGGAATACAAGTAATACGTAATAATTACGCACTTAAAAGTTCAGATAAACTAATGGATGGCATTCTATCTCTCCGTATTATTTCTGTGATGTGATCAGTCTATATAAAAAATGTGATAGATGGCACTAATAGTTAAATGTTATTATTGTTATCATTGTTTTTTTATAAACAGTCAGTCCTTTATAAAAAAAGCATTACCTATCAATGTTATTATAGATGGCCAAATAAATTTCCGTTAGTTTCGTCGTCAATGCTATCAGCACCTCCTGCATTTCGCCAGCACCGAAGAGTTGCCATAATCTATTACGAAGTCGAGCAATCTAATATCATATACAGGTGAGTTTTTAATTAGTGACATATTTCTAGTGGGTGAATCAGTATGTCAATATAGGCAACTTTTAATATTTTTTTTAGAAAAAACAAAAAAAAATGTAGTCTTATCTATTAAAGAAAATTTTGCAAAGCGTTGAGCGCGCTGCACCATCTAGCGACAGGTAAAATATCGCTAATAAACAATATTAGCGTTATTTTATCTACCGCTAGATAGCGCATCGTGCTCATAGCTTTTTATACTACCTATTTTTTTTTAAACTTTAAAATTAAAAAAAATATATTATTAAAAAAAAAAAAAACGTTTTTGAAAAAAACTGATTAACCCACTGCAAGGATGTCACTAATTAATAACTCACCCTTTATAATCAAAGCTAAAAGCCGCATTTTTTCAAATTTAGTTTAAAATATAGTTTGATACTAGCATTGATTTTATAGTGTAATAGATAACGCCATTCCATACTGCAAAATGGAAGTCGCAATTTAATACAAAAAACGGCAGGTAGATGGCCATCGTAGTTTTCAAACTCGATTTAATGCGCTTCCATCTTCAATAAACCAATATTTGGCCGATAGATGGCGTTCAAACATATTATCGGACGCGTCCGTAAGCCGCGGCTTACGAACGTGTGCCTAGTCGTCCGCGACTGACGTCCTATAATGTGCACCGCTCAATAGAAATTCATTACACAGATCGCGTGCATAAGCCACAGGCATAAGCCGCGGCTGACGGACGCGTCCAATAATGTGTTTGCCCCTTTGTTTGCCCCTAAGCGCGTGCCGTTAGAGTATTAATAATAAAATAGAGCGCGAGCGCGCGAGCGTGAACAGTAGACACGGGTGTGAACAATTCATCGACCGCCCGGCTAAGGCCCGCAGTCGTTCGCGAGCGCTTGTGAAGTGATATAGTTGGGAATTTGTAGAGCATTTTTATTGTTTTTAAGAAGAAAGATGGTTAAATGTGCAATCGATCATTGTAAAAATGATACTAGAAAACACACAAAACACAAATCTAGTGTCACATATCATCGATAAGCAATTTTGAATTACTTTTCAACCAAATAAAAGTTATCCATTACGGGGGTGAAGCGAGGAGCGCGACGTAAGCGGATGAGGAACACACTGCCCCACCCTTCGTCTTGCTCGACCGCAATCGGTCGCAATTGGTGTTCACTAATCGAGAATCGAGATATTTTAAAAGCGAAATCGATAATCGATAATATTTTTTTATAAAAATTGACAAATCACTTTTTTTAATTATAGGTAGTAATGGTAAAAAAATCTTATGTTAATATAAGTATAGAGTATATATGGAATATGATAAATAATGCATAATAAGGCCAATAAGGGATTCCTTTTTGGACCACTCACATAGGTTTATCCAATTGCTTCAGATGGAGCGTAGATGTTTTTAGGGCGTACCTTTATATGCTGATATTATGCATGTATGAGTGTCTGAACGTAGAGAACGAACGTCTTGACGGGTTTTGACGTAAGTATGAGGTGTCGTTGGATTCGACGTGATACGGTGGTGCGAATACGTTATATTAAAAACCGACCAAAAAATAATTTTAATAATATTATTATTATTAACTTAGAAACTTACCTTACTTTTAGGTTTCCAAAAGACAAAACAAATATGATGAAGTAGATTGATGCTGTAAAGAAGACCAATTGGGAACCAAACTTTTGGAGTAGAATCTGTTCAGTACATTTTCCGGATTCAAACATGTATGAAACCAAAAATGGAATCCGTAGATTAACAAACGACGCTGTACCTTCGCTTTTTCTACAACAATCTCCATTTTCCGGTCAACAGTCGGAGGTTGCAGGGCTTTCCAATTCAGGACTGGTACACGACACTCCAAGGAAACGAAAGTTAAAAACAGAAATTATCCGTTTAAAAGACATTGCAAAACGCCGACGTATGCGGGGCAAGGCACTACACGCTGCTAATCGGCGTTTGAAAAAGAAAGTTGACAATTTATCTAAGGTATTAAAAGAACTGAAGCAAAAAAGACTGATCAACCAAGAACAAGTGGATATTCTGGAAGTGTGCCGGCTTTCTACAGCAGCTCTTTTGAAAAGGATGACTCATAAAGGGAGAGAATATCCACCTGAACTGCGTACATTTGCGCTAACCCTCCATTTCTATTCTCCAAAGGCCTACTCTTACGTACGTAGTACCTTTAACACATGTCTACCACATACAAGCACCATAAGAAAATGGTACCAATGCATAAACGCCACGCCAGGTTTCACTGCAGAAGCTTTTAAAGCACTTGATCAAAAGGTCAAGTCTTCTGACAAGAAAATTCTATGCAATTTGGTAATAGACGAGATGTCGATTCGACAATTAAAGGAATTTGACGGTAATGCAGTCCAAGGATATGTAGATTTTGGTGCTGGGTTTGATGTTACCGGAGTTTCAATGCACCATGCAAACAAGCTCTGGTGTTCCTTTTAGTTGCCATTAACGAGCAGTGGAAAATTCCAGTAGGATATTTTCTGGTAATCGGCGTAACAGGTGAGCAAAGAGCCAATCTAGTAAGGATATGCCTTTCTAATTGCCACGATGTAGGCGTGGTAGTTGTATCTATGACATTTGATGGTTGCCCAGCAAATATAGCCATGGCTCAAGAGCTTGGCTGTTCGTTTAACTACCAACGTCAACTAAAAACCTATTTCGAACATCCTGCAACAAAAGAACCAGTTTTTGTATTTTTTGACCCATGTCACATGGTGAAACTGGTCAGAAATACATTACAAAGTAAAAAGGTTCTTAGAGATAATAACGGCGGCCTAATCAAATGGCAATATTTTGAAGAATTAAACACGCTCCAACTAAATGAAAATTTTCACTAGGGAAATAAATTATCGACACAACACATCAACTTTCAAAATCAAATAATGAAAGTAAAGCTAGCAGTACAGCTGTTAAGTGCCAGTGTTGCGAACGCTATTGAATTTTGCGACAAAAAATTACGTATACTTAATTTTGCTCACTCACAACCAACAGTGAATTTCATCAACACAATGAACAATCTGACTGACATTCTTAATTCAAGAAAGTTTCCTGGCATTGACTTTAAAGCACCAATCAATGAGAAAAACGAAACGAAGTATCTAACGTTCATGGATAATGCAAAAACTTATTTGGAACATCTAGTTTTGATGGACAATGAAACACCGATCATGAATACCAGAAATAAAGTAGGTTTCCTTGGATTGTGCGTGTGCATAGACAGCATGAAAGGATTGTACAACGAGCTCGTTAAACAAGAAAAAACATTGGATTTTTTACCAATGTACAAGTTAAGCCAAGACCACTTAGAGATATTTTTTTCAGTAGTACGGTCCCACGGCGGGTTCAACAATAATCCATCGGCCCTGCAATTTATGGCAACTTACAAAAAGCTCTTGGTTCACATGGAGTTAAAAGAGAATTTCAGGGGAAACTGTGCTCCTCTGGAACATATAACTTTGTTAACGTGTTCGTCGTCAACTGAGCATATTAACTTGACAACGAAGGGTTATAGATCAGGATCACAAGTGGATATGGTCGACGAACAATTCATGAGCAATTTGAAGGAGGAAGATCTGAGTTTACCTGCCGGTTTCCATTCAGTATTTTCACAACATGTTGTGGCATACGTTGCCGGGTATGTTGTTAGATATTTACTATCTAGACTAAATTGCACTGATTGCTTGGGAGCATTAGTCGCAAACACACCTAAACAAGCTCATTTATTTATTGTGTTTAAAGACAGAAGTAGACTTATCTATCCATCAAATGATGTAATCCGAATTTGTAATGCCGCAGAATCAGTAGTAAGGGTTAATTTTGACAAAAGTAATAAATCCGATCGCGATCCTATAAATATGGTTACAAAAACGTTAAAATTATTCATCGGATCCGATATTTTCACGATCCTTCATGCCCATTTATTTGAGCAGGAACCGTGCAGTAATCATTTGCTTCATCTGCTAAGGGCCGTTATCCAAAAATATGTCGATATACGGATAAAATATTTAGTTTGTAAGTCAAATGTAAAACAAACCAAGAGGCAACTATACAACAAGCTCACTCTTTTAAAAGGGCAATAACGGATACTTAAGGGTTTGGATCCTCCAAGCGGGCGATCTGAATACAGTCTAGTCGAATACTAGCTGACTGCGCTTAGACCAGATTCTATGATTCTACCTACGTCTGAGGTTTTAGTTATTATTGCTCAATGGAAGCTGTAATTTTTGAGAACAGAATTGTATTTCTGTTATCAAAATTACATCTTCCTGTACCTTTGTATTTTCCACTAAAATAAACCTTAGGCATACATCCAATCATATAAAACTACATTGCTTGTCCTATTTTATCGTGAACACTGAAGATCGAGTAGATATAATTTGTTGATTTGAATAATTTTCGACAAAAAAATAATGGCGGCCTTATAAGAGCCTTAATTAGAATATTATTTTGTAGATATTCTAAAATGTGATTAAAATAAACACGTTTAAAACATCATGAACTATTTTTTTTATTTCTTACCTTTATGGCATATTGGGGTCAAATGGTTACAAACCAATAAACATTTTTATAAATGTATATATATTTCTTATGTTTTAAAAAATAATTTTAAGCTTCTCTTTACTACACTAGATTTTTGTCGCCGCCACTGACAGGGAGTGTTTTTATTCATCTATGAGATGGCAAAATACAGCATCGCCGCACAGCACTCATATCTTCTCTTTCCTGCGCAAGAAATTATGGGAGGCGGAGCGACGTTGGTTGACATCCTTACGAGAAGACGACGTAATTGAGCGTGTATGTCAGTAAACTGTTACAATGTCAACAATTACAATGTACAACAATTTACAATGTCGAGTCGAGTGAGTGCTATCCGTAATCGACTAGTCGATTGGCGAGCGCGTGGTCACTCCCTATTTCTCGCATCTCCATCAATATACGGTATAAACATCTATAGCACACCTGTCTGCTTTCGGCTCCAAGCGACCCGTCTGAAGCGCGCGCTAATTGTTGGAAAGGCAATGCCTGAAATAGCACGCCATCTATTATTATCTTCATTGAACATGTGATTTGTAGCGTAGAAGGAAAT
Organism: Micropterix aruncella; assembly: GCA_944548615.1. NCBI lineage: Eukaryota > Metazoa > Arthropoda > Insecta > Lepidoptera > Micropterigidae > Micropterix > Micropterix aruncella. The sequence goes on from OX155960.1 coordinate 11,798,505, forward strand.
GCAATAGATAGCGCTAATAATTGAATGCTAATTTCGTTGAAACTGCTTGAATTATTGGGTTTTTAGAATCAATCGATCCTTTATAATTAAAACTTAATTATCAATGTTAATATAGATATCCAAATAAATTCCTATACTTTTCGACGTCAGCACTACCAGTGCCATCTGCGTAGTGACGTCGAGAAATATGCTGCCATTTTCTTGTATGAGATGGTGCTATCTATTACACTATAAAATCAATGATACTAGGTTTATAAAATAAATATTATAAGATCTATTGCTGTAAATATTGCATATTCCTAAATAATATTCCTCTTTTTTTAAATTTTAAACGTATCTGCATTTATTTTGTTTCATAGGTATAAAAGACTGGTGGCGCAAAGGTTAGGCGAGCACATTGACCCAATTAGAAAGAAAATAGAAGAAAACTTAAGCAGACCACAGTACTTGATGGACGTTCTGGAATACGGAGCGGCTAAGGCGAGGGTGGAAGCCGATCAGACTTACCAAGAGGTCTGCCAGAAAGTTGGCATCGGCCTCACTCGCACCTGCGCTGAGAAACTGCATGTTTTAAATGTTTAGTCAAACAATAATTTATGGGAAAAATAGATTTATAATGCGATGTTTTGTGGTTTTATTAAAATGTTATCGTTTTTTATTCGCATATTTTACTACTTTCAAAGGACACAGCCATTGGAATTGATGTTACTCAATATTTCCATTATTTTTACACAGCAAAGAGATAATTAGTTAGTTAACGTGTCCGGGCCAGGTTAGGACACATCTCTCCAAAAATATGCAGCCTGGTTGATATTGTCGTTCGTCTCTTGTAGGTCCTGACGTGTGATGGCGGTTGTCATCCTCATACTGCAGTGTTCCCCAATCATATCTTGGATTCGCTGCGTAGCCTCAGTGGACGAAATCGGCCAGGCATCTTGTCACAGTATCCTTTAGCCCGGTGGTAGGATCGGCCGGTGAGTTTAGACTCGTCGTTTCCAGGGACGCCCGATTGTCACAGACCAAATCTTCGGGGAGGCTCTTTCTGTGTCTCAAATTATAATATTATTAAAAGCCAGCAGCCTGTAAGATAATTGTCGGTAAGGGGTACGGAGATAGTGTCACTCGTTACTCGCGATAGTGACTGTCCCCATTTGCACAATGAGAAGGTTGTCTAAGGCCTGGTCAGGGCCGGGAAAGGAAGCCAAGTGGCCAATCTGGGCGCGATCCTTTCACTCCCACCCGCGCTAGGGTCGAGGAAAGGGCTGCGCATTAACGTCCTCGGCTTAAATAATAATAAAAAGTTTCATTTTATATCCGAAGCGCCATTTAAATATTTACTTTCATACGAGCGCGGGCTTAGCTGCGTTGCGCAAGGGCTTTTTATGACTTGGCGATTCGGGAATATGGCAAAAATACAGAAATGGCTGGACAACATAAATATGATGTAGCTATTAATGCAAAATTAAGTGTAATAAAAATAAATAAAGTAATTTTAAAATAAATAAATTACCAAAGAGATAATTAATTACCTACCTATCTATTAATAATGCCTATAGGTAGGCAGGTAATTACTTGTCTCTTTGTTCATTTATTTAATTTTAATTATTTATTTTTATTACACTGGATGCCGTTTTAGACGTTTAGGCGTGATTATAATGAAATATATTGCGCTGATTAATCAATGTCAATGTTTGGAACAAATCAATGTTTGGAATTAGTGCCATCTACATGTTGCATTTCGTATTACAATCGCTAAGATTGTAATTCCAAACATTCCTAATTCCAAACATTGATTAATATTCTCTTATGTTCAGTAGCCCAATATATTTCATTATAATCACGCCTATACGGTATCCAGTCTCAAAATAAAATACGTGTGGCACTCGGGGACTGCCGCGGTAAAGCTATTGCATAGCATTTTTAACAACTTATGCAATTACAATTATTTATTTATTTTATTTTTTCTGATATTGACATAGTCATTTTAAGTGAGTGTTGGATACGTGACATTCCTTATTTACCACGACTACAAAACTACGATTGCAGAGGGACTAAACATAATATAAATAGATCCGATGGAGTGGTAATTTACACAAAATCGACTTTAAATGCATCTGTAGAGGATCTAGATATTACAGACGCGACCGGTTTAAATGTATTAATTGGAGAAACAAGAATCCTTGCCCTTTATAGGTCACCCTCGTTCCCCAACACGAATAGATTTTTAAAATCGCTAGATGATGCAATACGTACACTTTCAAATGATAAGATCAAACATTTCATAGTGGCAGGGGATATCAACATATCCATACATGGCAACAAACACACTCATTCCGATGAATACCAGAACCTAATGAGTGAACTAGGATTCAAATCGACTGTAAATACAACTACCCGTCCTGAAAATAATACTTGTATTGACCACATCTACATAAAAACTAAAAACAAGTTCCAGTCTGCTATCATACAGTCGACTATTACTGATCACTACAGCACATTCCTCGTTATATATGGTCCTTACCGAAAACAGACCTATAATAATGAAAAGCTTACAAAAACTATAAATTACGACGGTCTACAAATTGACTTAAATAACGAAACGTGGCAAAATATTTACACGGATAACGTAGATACAGCTACTGAAGAATTCGTGAACACACTGAAAATTCACATTGAAAATAACACCACGACGAAAGTGAAAAAACGTAAGCACAGAATACTGAAACCATGGATAAATGCAGGTATTATAAGCTGCATCAAAAAACGAGACAAGCTCCACAAACAAACTAGAACTTTTCCAAAAAACATTACACTGTTGAACTATTATAAACGATATAGAAATATATGTGCAAGCATAATTAAAAAAACAAAACAAAAATACTATAAGGAAATGATCGAAAGAGACAAATATCATCCAAAGGTAATATGGAAGGCAGTCAAGGAACTGAGCTCCAATACAGAAATAAAAAGTAAAGTTACCGAACTAATCTCAAACAATGAAATTATATCCGACAAACTGAAAATTGCAAATACATTAAATGGTTACTTCACAAACGTTGGTGTAAATTTATCTAACGACATCATGCATAGGAGGAACTCTTGTATAGGCAATAGCACTATCACAAATAAAATAACTACAATAACTAATATTCCGATATTTAAATTTAAATTAATTACAGAATCTGATATATGTAAAACTCTACTCGATCTTAAAAGTGACACAGCCCCGGGACCTGACGCTATTAGCGGCAGCTCACTCCGAACTATCCACCGCTACATAATAAAACCACTAACATACTTGGTTAATTTATCAATTCAAAATGGCGAATTTCCAAAACAATTTAAGGTGGCTAATGTAACTCCGATATACAAAGCAGGTGTCAGAACAGATCCCAAAAATTACCGACCTATATCTGTGCTTAATAGTTTAAGCAAAGTCATGGAAAAAATTGTAGCCAAACAACTGACACACCATCTTGAACAAAACGGTATTCTATCAGACGGTCAGTACGGCTTTAGACCAGGTCGAGGAACGTCTGAAGCAATCTTGGCTATCACAAAGTATGTGACAGAAAATATTGATGCAAATAAGCGATGTCTAGGAATTTTTCTTGACCTGGCTAAAGCATTCGATACAGTTCCACATGACAAACTATTAGAAAAGTTAACACAACTTGGTTTTGGTGACATCGAGATAAGTTGGTTTACTAGCTACATTACGGGAAGATCACAAAGAGTGAAAATTGACGATGTTCTAAGTGATGGCTTGCCATGCAACTACGGTGTTCCCCAGGGAAGTACGTTGGGGCCTTTACTTTTTCTCGTGTACATCAACAACTTTTGTCAACTGGAAATAACTGGCTCTGTTCTGTCATTTGCTGATGATACGGTGTTACTTTTCCAAGCAGACACATGGGAGTTAGTATTCGGCCAGGCAGAGACTGGATTAAAAGCAGCCCATCAATGGCTAGACAAAAACTTGCTAACACTCAATAGGGAAAAGACGAAGTATTTGACCTTTAGTATCGACAGGAGGCAGCAGCCATCACCTGAATTGCAACTTATACTGCACGAATGCAATTATGATAACTACTGCAACTGCCACCCATTGGAAAAAGCATGTCAAATAAAATACCTAGGAATCACTATTGACAATAACCTAAAATGGTATGACCATGTTGACATCACAGCGTTAAGAATGAGAAAACTAATGTATGTATTCAAAAATATTCGAAACGTCTTTGAAATCAATGTCTTGAGGACGATATATTACGCGTTAGCTCAATCTATGCTAATATACGGACAACTAGGCTGGGGTGGTATGGCCAAAACAAATCTGGATCCTCTGATAAAGGCCCAAAAGGCCTTGATTAGGGTTATAGCCAGGAAGCCATACCGCTACTCCAGTGACCAGCTCTACGGGGATTTTATGGTGTTGGATGCAAGACAGCTATACGTACGGCAGGTCTTGATATGCTACAGGAAAGAACTCCAACGGGACAACAGCAAGCCGACCAGTAACGCCCATAGACACGACACAAGACATAAAGACAGACATGTACAACCAAAAATGAGAACGACCTTTGGACAAAGACACTATATTTACCTAGCGAAAAAACTCCATAACATATTTACCACGCAATTAGGCCAAGCTACAATCATTCAAAATGACGCTCACTACAAAAGACTGGTAACATTATGGTTATTACACTCGACGAGGGAGCACTGTGAGTCGTTAGTAACTAACGTTATTAAATAGGTGCACAGATGATTTATATTACTTATTATTGTTATTATTATCTCATTAGCCTCATAACTGTATTCATATATCTCCCATATATATTATATCTCATTTAATTTAATAAATATTTTTATTTAACATATATACCAATATACTATAATAGTTATACAATATACACTTGTAGGATTTCCCAAGATAAAATAAAATACCTATACACCCGGCAGATGAACACAGTACTAAATATCACCTCAATACAGGCTCTGCCTAGTGAGGTGATAAAATCCCGCCGAAGCCTCACCTTTAGTAAATTTCCAGGGTTCACATTTTGTATGTACGACTAAATTATGTAAAACATACTATAGGAAATTTAATCATGTAATACTAGGGATAAATAAATAAATAAATAAATAAATAAATAAATAAATAAATGATATCAGATAACTGCGCTCTATCGGAAAACGTTGAAATTATTCCGATTCATTTGCGGCTGCGGTATCAAATGATTCGGAATAATTTAAACGTCTTCCGATAGAGCGCCGCGCACGATTTTTTTATTCGATAAAGCAAAAAAAACGGATTATTCGAAAAAAAAAATCGCAGATAAAAAGATAGATAATTAAATTTTAATAATATTCTTAATAATAATACGCCAGATAGTATTTGCGTAGTAGTCGTTTTTGTGTTCGGTTAGACCTAATTTCACAAATTAATTACACTATGTAATATAAACAAAATCTAAAATATTCAAAGCTAAGAATATTAGGAAAATGTTCTTGTTTAACATATATTTTTTTCGAATCGTAAGCAGTACTCGTTTAGACGTAATTATCAGTTTAAAATCATTAATTTTCGTTAAGAAATTTCTTCATTCGGTCGCCGCGCTGCTAGGCCCGCGATAAAAGCTATGCAATAGCTCAATAATATAATAACGAACAAACGAATTATCTTATTATTTTGACATTATTTTCTAGTCCAAGCATATGAGGGTTTTCTCAGGAAAAAATCCCGAAAGTATTTTTCTCAACGGTTTTATATATATTTTTGGACGCTGAATCCGATTTTCAACTTTGCGACCTCGCCAAAGGTGAGCTGACTTCAGGAATCGCAAAAAACCGCAAAAACAATGCTTTTAATTTAGGTCTTTGCTAATAATTTTCACAAATAGAGCATTTTTTGTTAACGACTACAGTACAAAATTAGAGTGATAAAATTTCCTACAATTCATATTTACTGACTTAGCTCCTCCAATGTACCAAATTGTATTTTTTTGTCACTTAGAGAAAAAGTCACTAAATGGGTTTTTGACATCTTGCGGTGTCAACTACAACGGGCGAGCCCGTCACCACAGGACGTTTTAACGATTAGTCATTCTGTCGCCCTGCAGTGAACGTAGAAGACTTTGGACAGTACAATTCTACGTCCAGCTACGTCACAACCCGTGAGAGTCCAACGCCTTACCGCGAGTGAGCCAGGAATAAACCCGGCGGGCTCGAGATACTCGCGCCCTCACTTCCAATTGTGACCAGATTTCTCCGGTCTCTCGATTGGTTCCGAGTTCGAGGTCGCTTGCGCGGTCCTCTCCCTTACGAAGCGGTGAAACGGAGTGCACCGAATCTGTCGCGGACCAAGGCGTCCTTTGCCCGACTCTGAACCGGGATCGGATGGCCAATGGTCATTTCAAGAGCAGTCGCCGTAAGGTAGACAACTACCCCCGCTCTATAGGAAACAATACAGTTCCCAGACTCCCCCGATTGTTAGTCGGAGAGCACAGTCGATTGGCTTGCGCCGCTCGGTGCGCAGACCGTCCAGGAGCGCCAGAGGATTGATTCCCAGGGGAGACTGGTTGACCCAGTGTCCTACCCAGGCTCGCACCCCATGCGTGGAGGCCATCGGATGGGTGCTGACCCGTGAGTGTGACCGACCCTGAAACAGAATGGGTCTTCGTGGCCAACTCAGCAAGGGCCCATTAGCTCCCAAAGGGTTTACGGTTTTTTGACAGTGCGGTAGATCCGCGCTATGGACTTAATATGCCCAAAATCAATTATGATTACCTGGTTTCCTTGGGTCAAATTAAGCGCACCAGCAAACGTATGTAATATGCGTAAGTAGTCAGCGTTTTTAAAAAACGTCTGCTAAAGTAGGCTGGTAATACACTACAAATGGCCGATCCCTGTTTACTACGACTATACTACTATAATTGTTGAAATAATAGAATTTCATAAGCAATCAGTTCTTCATAAAAAAGCCATTCATCATGAATTTGAAGGGTTGCCAACTATGGCATTGAAAAATCTAATACCCTATATAATCAATAATAATAATCTAATACCATTATAATAACACTTTGATTGTAAAGACACTGGTAGTCGTTTTTGGAGATTGGCGTCAAAATCTCCGACTCGATGGAGAGTGCGCAATGTGTTCCCCTCTCTAGACCAGCGGTTCCCAAAGTGTGGGTCTCGACCCACTGGTGGGTCGCGAGCCGATTCCAGATGGGTCGCGAACACAACGTATGCACGTAGGGTATAATATGGCAGATATGTAGACGACGAGATAGATTGACGAGACTGCAACCATCCAGTAACTTAATAAAAGCAATTTCCGATCATTTGAAATCGATAAAATGCGATTTCGAACATTACTTCCTTCAAGAAATGACTAACCTCGAAAATATGAATTAAGTTATTAATCCATTTCAAACAGCATGCTCTAAAATTGGACTGTCAACTAATGCCGATGAAGAGTTAATTGACTTGTCAGAAGATACCTACTTGAAGAGCTCATTCAATCGCCAACGCATGACACAATTATGGCTATCTCTACGTCCTACACATCCGCACATTTATACTGAGGCAGTAAACAAATCTACTGCCATTCACAACATCGTATTTGTATGAAGTAGGTTTTCTGCTATGACAATTATAAAGACAAAGTACAGGAACAAGCTAGATTTGTCAGATTCTCTGTGCTTAAAAAAAATCTCTGTAATTTTAGCTGTAATTTTGAAAAATAGAAAGCAAGCTCATCCATCACACTGAATTATTTCGCCGTACCTAGGTACCCTATGATTTTTAAAGTAGGTAGGTACGTAGGTATGTAAACGTAGTTCTTAGTTTCTATTTTTTATGTTGTCGCACATTACAATTTCTTACAAAATAAATGCTTACTTATGACACAAATGAATTGTTTATTTTTTACATCAAACCACTCACTAACTTTTCTGAAAGAGTTCCCGCTGGGTCGCAAAATATTGTGATTTTAAAAAGTGGGTCGCGGGGTCAATAAGTGTGAGAACCCCTGCTCTAGACCATGAATAGATCTATCTGTTTTTGCAAAACAAATACATGATGGCACTCAGAGCCGTATGGCGAATAAATAGAGCGAGGGCCCGACGTGACTGGAGGGCTGTTGAGTAGTGTCGGGTAATCGTCGCTTTGGGCGACGCTTTGGTTAATGCCTATGTCTATCTCGTTTTTCCCTTACATTTGTCACACGTCACAGTGATTTGTCACACGTCACACTCGCTTTACCTTAGCGATGTGAAGCACTGTGAAGCACATTTTTAGAGCGGACATAGGTCGAATCTAGTCAAAATAATCCTAGAGCTTTACGTTAGCAATAATTGCCAACATATTATCATCACTTATTTTTATTGAAAATATTACTCAGCCAAACAATAGGTGTGGGTGAGGACTTGCTCGACGATTTCGATTTCTGTTCACGAAAACTTTGCCGTCGTCACTGAAACACAAAAAACGATTGTGTCACACCAAGACTTTTCCGGCAAGTAGACAATCCCCCCTTCCCCTTTTGCCAACCCAACCTCCCCCCGCGCGCTAATTCGTAGTATATTTGTAGTATTTTCAGTGGTATTAAAATAATATTTTTCCAAGACCAACATTTCACAACGTGATTTCGGTGCAACAAGGATCTGTGTACCGAATTATGTCTATTAGGTAATTTAAAATAGGTCGACTAAAATAAATATCGTCGATTCGGTCTCTAAGCATTACGAATTCCATAAAAGTCTCGGATGCACAGCCCTCCGTCCAGATATAACTCTTTACTCCCAATCTCGGAAGGTGACCCTTATAGTAGAATTAACTGTTCCATGGGAATCAATAATCCCACAAGTTAATATACTTAAATGGATAAAAATACGACTGCCGTTACAGAAAGTAAACTATTATATTCATAATTATTTTTGTTACGGTTTTTTATGAAATATTTCTGGTTCATGTATTTAACCATATATATATATATATATATATATATATATATATATATATATATATATATATATATATATATATATATATATATATATATATATATATATATATATATATATATATATATATATATATATATATATATATATATATATATATATATATATATATATATATATATATATATATATATATATATATATATATATATATATATATATATATATATATATATATATATATATATATATATATATATATATATATATATATATATATATATATATATATATATATATATATATATATATATATATATATATATATATATATATATATATATATATATATATATATATATATATATATATATATATATATATATATATATATATATATATATATATATATATATATATGGGGAATAAATCAGATAATATATCTCGCAGTTTCTCAGCACCAGGAAAATAAGTGGTGCTAAGAAAGATTTTATTATTATTATTATTTTTATTTGAAGAAATTTTAGGTTTTGGTATATATTTTATTTCAGAGTTTAGAATATGTTTATCCAATAGAGGAGCAGGGTATTTTCTTTCAAGAAGAGATTGCTTTAGATTATTGAAATATTTATCTAAATTTTCTTTGTTGTTAACTAAACGGTGTCCGCGAATGGACATTGAATAGGGAATGGATCTCTTGGTGTGAAATGGATGACAGCTATCAAAGTGTAAATACTGTTCTTTATTTGTAGGTTTTATATGAATTGCGGTTTTAATTTTACCTTCGGAAATTGTTAAATCAACATCTAAGAAAGTAATTTGTGATTTAGAAATGGTATGAGTGAAATTCAAAGGGCCAAAATTATTTAGGTCGTCAAGAAAGGTTGTTAGAGTAGTTTGTCCGTGTGGCCAAATCATTACTATGTCGTCAATAAATCTATACCATAATATGGGTTTTAAATTTTGCGTTTGAAGAAAATTTTGCTCGAATAATCCCATGAAAAGGTTGGCATACGAAGGTGCCATTCGAGTGCCCATAGCAGTCCCTTTAATTTGAAGATAAAATTCATCTTCAAAGGAAAAAGCTTTACACGTTAAGACAAACTCGGCTTATTTGCAAAGAAAATCTGTAGAAGGTATTTGAGGATAAGGTCTCTCATCAAGAAAATAAGAAATGGCTTCCAATCCTAAATTATGTAGAATATTGGTATACAGGGATACGGCGTCAATAGTAACAAATAATAGGTCGTCTGACTTTGGAATTACAGTATTCTTTAAAATATCAATAAAATGATAGCTGTCTTTGATATGAGAATTTAGATTTTTCACAAAAGGTTGTAAAAAATAATCTACAAAAGCCGAAATTCTTTCTGTCGGAGAGTTAAAGCTTGCGACTATCGGTCGTCCAGGATTATTAGGCTTGTGAATTTTAGGAAATAGGTAAAAATTTGGAGTTCGGATAGGATCAGGAATTAAAGTTTTAACATCTTCGTCTGATAATTTTTCATTTGATTTATTTTGTTCAATATATTTTTTTATTTTCACTGCAAAATTTTTGTTTGGATCTCTGGATAGTTTTTTATAGAAAGTTTCATCTCTAAGTTGTCTCAAGCCTTCAGTAACATAGTCAGTTTTGTTAAGTATGACAGTAGTGGAACCTTTATCAGCCGGCAAAATGACGATGCTAGTATCCTTGCTAAGACTCTCAAGAGCTGCACGTTCATCTACTGACAAGTTTTATGTTGGTTTGAGGCTATTTAGAAAAGATGGCTGTGTTACTTTGTTTAATAAAATAGTAATAAAATTTTCTACCGGATGATTTTTTGGTAATGGAGGGGGTTCTTTATTAGAGTGTGGACGAAATTGAGATAGTGCATTGTGTAATTTAATATTATTATTGTTATTCTTTTGATTTGAATGCCAAAATTCGCGCCATCTTAAATTACGACAAAATTTAACAACATCATTACCAAAACTAAAATGGTTCACATTTTGAGTCGGTGTGAAATTTAGACCTTTAGCTAATACTAAATATTCATTGTGGTTAATTACTTTGGATGACAAGTTTTTAACAGCATTTTTTTCTCTAGGAGATGGACCTTGTATATTATTAGAATATGATACTGATGGTGTTATACTGTTATTAATTTGGTTTACTAATGTGGCACTTATTGGTACGGAATCTGGTACTAATGGAAATATATTGTTAGTAATTTGGTTTACTGATAGGGTGTGCATCGGAGAGGAAAGAGTACCTTGGTGAACTGCTGGGATAACATTTCGAAGTGAATTTGAATTCCTTGGTTTGTTAACATTGGAATGACTGTAATTTGAAATGGAAACTGGATTCAAAATGTTTCGTGTATTGTTACTTGGGATAATGCAAATTTTCTGAAAGTTCTTTAGTAAATTAAGGAACTTTTTATCGTGTTTTAATCTAATATTTCGTAAATCTGTTACAGAATTGTTAACTATTTTATGAGCTTCTTGAAATAAGAAAGGAGAATGTGTTGTTATCATGTTAACATAAAAACACAGCGAGTTTAAATGTTTATCAACCAAAATTTGATATTCATTTCGCAAAACAGACGTAATTTCCATTGAATACCTTAAACGGATTGCGGTGAAATCATATATATATATATATATATATATATATATATATATATATATATATATATATATATATATATATATATATATATATATATATATATATATATATATATATATATATATATATATATATATATATATATATATATATATATATATATATATATATATATATATATATATATATATATATATATATATATATATAAACAAAATTTCTCTGTAGGTAATAATAACTTGGGTCTTCAACCTTATGGTCGTCCACGTTGTAAAACTTGTCCTCTGTTAGATCAAAGTCCTTTTTTTTCCAGTCCAAATACTACTAATAATTACAGGGTTCCCTTTCATTTCAGTTGTTATTCAAAAAATATAGTAGGTATATCAGCTTCTGTGTAAGACTTGCAGTGCTTTTTATATCGGCGAAACAACCACACCACTTAATATTAGACTAAATAATCATAGGGCAGTGTAGGAAATGAAAGCCAGCTCCCAATATCTTTGCACGCCAGGGCACATAATTTAATTTTTGATCAATGTTTTAAAGTTAAAATAATAAAGTGCCTTGGTGATAATGCGAAAGAAAGGGATGTCAAATCTTGGGAAATGGCTTTTATTTATATTTTAGGCGCTTGCAAAGGTTCGGGTCTCAATAGACAAAATTAATGTAGTTTATTCAATCAGGTTTAATACTCATCAACTGCTTTTTATTTTTTATTTATAATCATTCATTAAAAATAATATTTTTCACAGTCGGTTATGATATACTTTAACTGGATCGTGTAAAATGTTATTAATCATTTCTATTGGTTCGATTTCTTGAATTTAAATTTTCAAGGAATTGTTCGATTTCAGAAATGTCATCAATCTTGATAACGGTTTACACCGAAATATAGAACCAACATTTTTTAACAATCATTAGTTTTTAGATATACTAATCGCCTATTCCTTTCCAGCATAGATTCTCGACTTTCACTTTGTGTTACCACTGTATGAGGCAGGAAGAAGTCCAGTTGACAGACTTCCAATACCACAGCAGGGATTATTGACCAACACTGAAAGAATAGAGAAGAAAAAGGCGTGGAGTCACTCCTGGTCTACACAGACCAGATAAGTCTCCTTTCATTTATTTTATACGTTAATTTATTTAGTTATAATACATAATTTTAATTTGAATATATATATATATATATATATATATATATATATATATATATATATATATATATATATATATATATATATATATATATATATATATATATATATATATATATATATATATATATATATATATATATATATATATATATATATATATATTGTTATATTTGATAAGGTTTGTAAAGAAATCCGTTTATAGGATCATGTTTTTATTTAAAATAAAATTAGTAAAAGCTACTTAAAAAGTAGCGAAGGAAATCCCAGGTTGTATTGGGAAATGCTTATGTATATAAATGCTATATAACATAAGCATTTCCCAATACAACCTGGGATTTCCTTCGCTACTTTTTAAGTAGCTTTTACTAATTTTATTTTAAATAAAAACATGATCCTATATATATATATATATATATATATATATATATATATATATATATATATATATATATATATATATATATATATATATATATATAAATATATATATATATATATATATATATATATATATATATATATATATATATATATATATATATATATATATATATATATATATATATATATATATATATATATATATATATATATATATATATATATATATATATATATATATATATATATATATATATATTGAGTTTGAGAGTATATATAGAGAGTTATATAGTTTGAATGTATATTGTAACGAATAAATAAATAAATAAATATCTCCTATGATGAGAGATGCATCATCTAGTCTAGCGGGGGGAGAATAGGCTCGATAATAGGCTCGATTGGACTCGATTGGCGAGATAATAGTAAACACTTCGGTCCTCAAAAAACTGTATAGCTACGAATTTGCTATAATTTGTTTTTCTATATTAAACTAAGATCCTACCTAGCGTAGATTAGCGTATCGGCCTACTCTAAACAATTTGGCACGTACCACGATATTTGAATGATTATGCCTACGCAGATATGTACCTACTTTAATTCAAGACGTGATCTACTGAAATGGATTAATTTTGGTTTGCATTGTCAAAACGAAATGAGATGATGTCATCGTATTGCATCGGTTTTGTACGCGTGCCGATGAGTCTGTCGCCTCTCCACGCTCTGCGCCGATTTGTACTGCACTCATCTGTCTGCTGACGTCTTTCCTCGTTGATCTACTTTTAGGTAACCCAGCTAATTGCCTATCTTTCGAGATTAGTCAAATATACGATTTCGCGTTACATTTCATTCAATTTGGCTGCCAGTACTGTCGAAAAAAATACTAATAGAATACAAGGCGTATTTCCGGTAATCTAATTGATTTTTCTGGGCATCTACAGTCCCTTGCCATAATAATAATAATAATGATAATTAAACGCTTTATTTGCTTTAACAAAAAGGCGAGATTATTGCCTAAAAGCAATATCTTACACCTAACCTTAACCTAGTGGAATAACATGTTATGCGGTAAAAATAAAGTAATAAATGAAATTTTAATAATTTAAATTCAGCAGGAAAAAAACAATAAATTTAAGAAAAAACAAACAATAAACCAGGAATTACTCCAGTCTCTCGATTGGTTACGAGTTCGAGGTCGCTTGCGCGGTCCTCTCCCTTACGAAGCGGTGAAACGGTGTTTACCGAATCTATTGCGGACCACAGCGTCCTTTGCCCGGCTGATCACCCAGGATCAGATGGCCGATGGTCGTTTCAAGAGCAGTCGCCGTAAGGTCCGCAACCACCCCCGCTCTATAGGAAACAGTACTGCTTCCAGACTCCCCCGACTGTTAGTGGCCCTGACCGGGGCGTACAGAACGACGTCCACTCTTGCGTTACCCGTCATCGCTGGCGTTCTGCCGATTGACCTGGAGATTCTGGAGCGTGCAGCGTTGTCGCGGTACCGCCGGGGCGAGCCGGTAGTCCTTCATGGCCTGCCGATCGACCCGGTGGCGCACCGAGCTGGGGAGTTTGCCCGCCTGATTCGGGTGGAGTCCTTGCGTGTCTGGCAGGCTAGATGGGACGCCGGGGGTACTGGCCGCCTCACCCATTGCTTTTTCCCGTCCGTCGCAGTGCGGATGGCAAATTCGTTTCTGCGGTTCGACCACCATACCACGCAGCTGGTTGGGGGCCACGGAGAGTTCAGAGCCAAACTATTTGACTTTGGACTTGCCGATGACCCCCGGTGCGCCTGTGGGTATGGCGCCCAATTCTAGCGGCTGCACGGGAGAAGTTGATGGATGCAGTGGCCGCGTGCGTTGGGCGCTCTCCGATTTGGTACCCGGATCTGGTCAGTTGTAGGAGCTGCTTCCAGTCGTTTGGCGAGTTTGTGGAGCACTGGGTGGCTTCTTGGGAAAGCATGAGGCCTCGGGATACCCCCCAGGGGTACCCTCTTCCTTGGTGGCGTGATTCGGCGGCTACTTCCAGCCCGAAGTGCCCGTCTTTGTGTCCGTCTCTTTACCGCCCCGAGGGGCGTTTCGTTCTTTGCAGGATCCAGGGATTCCTCCCCCCCGTGGCTGCTCCGAGACCTGCCCACGGACCGTGCGCCTCCACCATCATCGTTTCTGATGCGTCCTCTACCCCGCTCACCGGCCCTAAATTTGTGATATTTGTTGTTTTTTTTTTCTTTTCTATTGTGAATATGGTAAATTTAGTATTATTTTTGTAAATTTTTACTTTGTAAATATCTTTTATTTTAAATAAATGGGTTCTCGGGGCGGTACGGGGGGGGGGGTGGTTTACCCTATTTCACCCCCTGCGCGTTCTACCCTTCTGGTACGCGCAGGGTTGTCGTAGCACGACATCCCGGGCAGACAAGACGACCCTCGTCGTTATAACTGCCCGGGCGGTGGGCGGGGTTTGCTGCCCTCACCTATCGCCTTGAAACTCTTAACTGTTAGTCAGAGTGGGAGCAAATGGGCCCTTGCTGAGTTGGCCACGAAGACCCATTCTGTTTCAGGGTCGGTCACACTCACGGGTCAACACCCATCCGATGGCCACCACGCATGGGGTGCGAGCCTGGGTAGGACTCTGGGTCAACCAGTCTCCCCTGGGAATCAATCCTCTGGCGCTCCTGGACGGTCTGCGCACCGAGCGGCGCAAGCCAATCGATTGTGCTCTCCGACTAACTGTTGTGTCACCCCAACATTTTGGGGTCTGTACGATCTACGGTTGGGGTACCTGCCATACATATTTGTAAACTACTTTTTCAACAGCAAAGCAAACTTATTTTCTAATAATAAATCTGTAATAAGTCTTGCAGTAAGTCTTGTAATAAGCAGGAAAGTCTTGGGGTGACACAACAGACTAATCGTTAAAACGTCCTGTGGTGACGGGCTCGCCCGTTGTAGTCGACACCGCAATATGTCCAACACCACCTAAGCTGCACGGAACCATTAGGGACTGCACCCTTACTGCCAGATATGCCCGGATTTATCCGCGTCCTCACGACTGTTTATGGGTCCATGTCGCTTGCGCGGCCTCTACCTGTTGTTAGTTCAGCGGTGATTCGGTATGAAATTATAGCGGACCATGGCGTCTTTTGGTCGGCTTCTCATTTGGAGATGGCGACTACAACGGGCGAACCCGTTACCTCAAGAATTTTTAACGATAATGATCGTTCTATCTCCCGTGAGGTGAGCGTAGAAGACTTTGGGACGATACAAATCTACCGTCCAGCAAAGCCATGAACCCGCCAGAGGCACTAGGAAGGTAACCCAGTGGGGCCACCTCGCTCCCTGGCTACCAGTTTTGGCAGGATATCTCCGTCTTGAATTAACCTTCTGGATACCTCCGTCCTCCCGACTGGAACGAAGTCGCTTGCGCGGTCTCTACCTATTACAACGGTACTTTAATGTCAATTGATCGCGGACCTGGGCCTTCTTTGCCCGTAATGCCACTCGGGATCGGGTGGCCAACAGGTCGTTTCAAGAGTGGCATTACAACAGGTCAATATCCACCCCCGCCGCTTAGGAGACAGTATATTTCCATAGTCTCCACTTTCCTTCAGTAATTAGTCAGAGTGCACAACCGATTGGCTGATGCCGCACGGTGCGCAAAGTGTCCAGTAGCGCTGAAGGGCATGTGAGGGACCACCTCTCACTAGACTCCAAATTGTGCGGTGTGAGGTGGTGGTGTCAAAGCAGACTGATGCTTCTCGCGTCGATAAAGAAAGGGAGGAAAAGGTAACCAAGAAGCCGCGGTACCGAGGTATGCCGTCGCTGTCTTGGGGGACGTGATCACTCGAGAAATGATACTTTGGTTGCTTTTTCGCCGGTTTATATAGGCCGAGAAACGATGCAATCCAAAATATTCCGAGTAAAAGTATTGTTTCATCGTGCTGATTCATCGCTTCACGAGGTAGAAAAATAGCTGAATTTGTGTCAGTGCATTTCACTGGAAATCAATGCATTTGTTGATTGCATGTAACGATACTTAAGGGACGTTACAGGCATATACCAGGGGAAACCGATTTACCATACGAGAGGCCTGAGACTCAAGAGTCTTTACCGGGTAGTCCCTCACACGGGGAGGCTACTGAATAGGAGGTGAATTGTGAGTTGGGCCGACCCGAGAATAAATTGAATCTTATGGCTCAAGCTGCACTAAACCGTTCGCCCGTCTGCTCACATCAGGATCGAAGAAAGAGCTGGACCTCGATGGCCAGCAAAATCGAACCGCGGGGCGTATGCCTCGGACAGTCGGCAGGAGAACCGCCCGTTAGAAATGATGGTGCGGATGGTCGGTCGGTGAGCCGAGCGAGAATATAGGTCAGTTATCTATTTACCGTCATTAAATGTTGTCCCGCGGCCCCAATTCTGCTAACATTCGCCTGCCGATTAGCGCTTTGGCACGAGCCGCGCGTACCTCGCACCGAACTCGCACCGCAATATAGCCCAGTCAAATTAGCATTGAAAAAGGGGTAACCTTGCATTAACATAAAGTCAAAAACGTATAGCGGTTGTTTGATATACAACATCAGACGGAGTTACCGCGTGAAGTTTGTAGCACCCGACAATTGATTATTTTTGCAGTTAATGGCAACATTAGAATATTATGTTGGTTTAATTGTAATATGGCAACACGGGAAAAAGGGCTTCTTCCGGCGATCTCGGCCAAAAATATACCTTGTGAAAGTGCTCCGCGAGTTTTAATCAATTCCTACTGCATCCCGAACATCAGACCAGCAGAAAAACCAAGAAAAACAGTCCACTACTCTACAATTATATTATAATATGGTATTAGATTGCTCACCTCCATAGTACGATTTGGCAACCTTCTAAAACGGTGAAATTTCTTTATTTATTTATTTATTTTTAGGAAAACCAACAGCTAATTATAATTTAATAAAAAGAGGAGTAATATAACAGAGCAAGTGGAGCAAAATAACAGAGCAAAATGCAAGTGGTGCTGATAGCATTGGCGGCCAAACTAATATCAATATTTTATTTTAAGCTATTGCAGAGCTTATATCGCGGGCCTAGGCCAGCGCGGCGACCGAATGAAGAAATTTCTTAACGAAGATTAATAATGTTAAACTGATAATTACGTCTAAACGAGTACTCCTTACGATTCGAAAAAAATATATGTTAAACAAGAACGTTTTCCTAATATTCTTAGCTTTGAATATTTTAGATATTGTTTATATTACATAGTGTAATTAATTTGTGAAATTAGGTCTAAGCGAACACAAAAACGACTACTACGCAAATACTATCTGGCGTATTATTATGAAACCTGCACCATTTTAAAGATAATTTAATTATCTATATTTTTATCTACGTTTTTTTCGAATAATCCGTTTTTTTTGCTTTATCGAACAAAAAATGCGTGCGCGGCGCTCTATCGGAAGACGTTTAAATTATTCCGAATCATTTGCTTTCGCAGCCGCAAATGATTCGAAATAATTTCAACGTTTTCCGATAGAGCGCAGTTATCTGATATCAGTAAAAATAAAATAAATAATTATAATTGCATAAGTTGTTAAAAATGCTATGCAATAGCTTTACCGCGGCAGTCCCCGACTGCCACACGATTTTTTTATTTTTTTTTGTATTTATCAAGAAAACATACAGCGTTAATTTAAACAATTTTACATACGTGATGGTAACAATGAATGTAAGGCATGAATGTAAGGTATGAATTATGAAAGTTTTAAATCTAAATTGACTGGACTAACCCGCCGCCACAATACTTTATTATACCTCTCATCATACCGCGTGCCTAATTCACCGACGCACCGAAGAAGAGGGATTTATTTTTTCTAAAGTCGAGTCTGTCAAACCGCTTGTGGTATCACTAAAGGCCACGTTTTAGACATTATCAATCCTATACGTAATAATATGTAGTTCCACAGCAGCATCAATTATTGTATTATAGAATAAAATGTAATCGCAACAAACAAACAGAATCATTATTACATTGTCAATGAAGATATTGTATCATAACACCATTGTAAGTGAATAATGATATATTATAGAATGAAATGTTTACAGTTCTGTGATCATTTTATGAAAATTCAGTAACTAAATACAAATAATAATACGTGTGGCACTCGGGGACTGCCGCGGTAAAGCTATTGCATAGCATTTTTAACAACTTATGCAATTATAATTATTTATTTATTTTATTTTTACTGATATCAGATAATTTTTATTTTTTCTGATATCAGATAACTGCGCTCTATCGGAAAACGTTGAAATTATTCCGAATCATTTACGGCTGCGGTAGCAAATGATTCGGAATAATTTAAACGTCTTCCGATAGAGCGCCGCGCACGAATTTTTTATTCGATAAAGCAAAAAAAAACGGATTATTCGAAAAAAAACGTAGATAAAAAGATAGATAATTTAATTATCTTTAAAACGGTGCAAGTTTCATAATAATACGCCAGATAGTATTTGCGTAGTAGTCGTTTTTGTGTTCGGTTAGACCTAATTTCACAAATTAATTACACTATGTAATATAAACAAAATCTAAAATATTCAAAGCTAAGAATATTAGGAAAATGTTCTTGTTTAACATATATTTTTTTCGAAACGTAAGCAGTACTCGTTTAGACGTAATTATCAGTTTAAAATAATTAATTTTCGTTAAGAAATTTCTTCATTCGGTCGCCGCGCTGGCCTAGGCCCGCGATAAAAGCTATGCAATAGCTTAAAAATGTAGACTAAAAA
The DNA here is from genome assembly GCA_944548615.1 of Micropterix aruncella. NCBI lineage: Eukaryota > Metazoa > Arthropoda > Insecta > Lepidoptera > Micropterigidae > Micropterix > Micropterix aruncella. The sequence goes on from OX155960.1 coordinate 11,818,402, forward strand.
TGAGAATTTTGTCCCCAAACACGTTCGTGTGGTGGATGGCAACATTATTTTGGAACTCTTTGTCTTTGCCACTAAGACAAAATGAAAACCTGATAGGTTTTAAAAATTCTATAAGAGACTATTACTTAATGTTAAACTCCCCCCCCCCCCCCCTAACCTGACTCCTCGCCTGTCCTTATATCCTATTCCTCTCATAGATATTGAGTTGAAAAAGTTTATTAATTTCTGTCTTATTTTCTTTATTATGTAACTATACTCATTTTAATAATAAAGACATAATAAATGAAATATATTTATTATATATGTATATCTACACTTTCATTTATTATGTAACTATACTCATTTACTATGACCACTACTCAAAAAATCTTACTTGTTACATATTTATTGGGCTCGATTGCGTTTCTTCGTGAACTAAAATCGGAAATAAGTCCGTGTGAACGAGACAGGGCAATATGCTAGAGCGGAGTGTGAGATGACCGGTTGTCACTTTTTCGCATTAACACTGCCCGCCAAGGTCAAATCTTACACCGCACGGAAATGCTCGAATTTATTCGGACGAGTATAAGTTCGGCAGGTAGTATTTATCGACGATCGTTCGTTTCATATTCCGCTCCAACTTATTGCTCTGTCTCGTTCGCTTGGACTAATTTTAGTTTTAGTTCATAAAGAAACGCAATCGGGCCCATTTGCATACATAAACACTTAGTCACTATAACCGTATGGTCATAAGGTATTTCCACTTGGCAATAGGCCCACTATATTGTACTTTATTGTGTGTGCAGTAAAGTTTATCAAAGAAATTATTTTGATCGCAAATAAGAAATATTTTTTTGTGATAAAAAAAGAAATTATGGAGTACTGGTATATTAATTTATTTATTTTGGCAATGTAATAACGCGAAAGATAGGAAATATTTACCAACTTAATTAATAATATAATATAATTCTTGTAGATCCAGTACTTAAGTATCTCCAGAGTTATTGAATGTTTGATTAACATTCAAAAAAGGCACAGTGTGGTTATTGAATATAATATATTTTTGATATATTATATTATATAATATAATATATTCAAGACATTGGACTGGAGTGGCAAGGGAAGCAACGTTGACGGCGTGTATCTCAATCACCTGCGCTACGCGGATGATATATTTATAATCGCTGAATGTGCCGAAGACCTACAACTCATGCTAGAGCTACTATATCACGCGTCCCTGCGAACGGGTCTTAAGATGAACATGGACAAGACAAAGGTTATGGCGATCTCACACCGAATCCCATTTCATTGAATGGACAACCGCTGGAGCAGGTGCAGGAGTACACATACCTAGGACAGGTGATAAAGCTCGGCCGGGACTCGATGGTGGCAGAGATAAAACGAAGAAAACAATTGGGAAGGGCAGGCTTCGGGAAGCTGAGCTTCGTGCTGAAGTCCAGAATTTCCCAATCGCTCAAGACAAAGGTGTATAATCAGTGCGTGTTACCGGCTATGACGTATGCTTGTGAGACATGGACGCTGACTGCTGGGATGATCCACGAGCTTAAGGTGGTGCAGCGTAACATGGAGCGAGTCATGCTCGGCATATCGTTGCGCGATCGAGTCCGAAACGAGCTCATCAGACAGCGCACGAAGGTGGTCGACGTGGGTCAAAGAGTGGCCAAGCTGATATGGGCTCGGGCCGGCCACGACGACACGACGAACGGTGGAGCAAGCGCGTTTTGGAGTGGAGACCCCGGCTAGGCAGAAGAAGTGTGGGCAGACCACCGGCCCGATGGTCCGATGACATCAAGGAGACAGCTGGACCTGTCTGGATGAGGGAAACGGACAACCGATCCGGATGGAGAGTGATTGGAGAGGCGTATGCCCATCGGTGGGCGAATGCGCGCTGATGATGACGAAGAAAAGATATTTTTGATTTGTTAATATGCATTCGAATATAATTTTATTTTATATTTATTTAATTATTAAGTAGATGGATACATATTAAAAGCGTTTTGCCTTACATAGTAGCAGCTAGTATCTACGCAGGAGTGCATCATTTCCGTTTTACTGTAACACGTGTCTATTATGAAATCGAAGACTATCGCGGTTGTTTGACATTATAAATAGGATAGAAAACGAATTTACCGCGTGAAATTTGTAGGACCCGACGTTTCGGTGACGTTGCAGCCGCCGTTGTCTAGGGTAAACTGAAGAGCTGTTAGTCCGTTGTTTTGCGGGTAGGCCGCAAACCGCTGCCGCCACTGCGTAGGTTATAACGGTGGTGGGGGGCCGGGCTCGGAGCGCGGGAATTTTTAAAAGACGGATTGTGCAAGACGGATTTTAAAAATTCCCGCGCTCCGAGCCCGGCCCCCCACCACCGTTATAACCTACGCAGTGGCGGCAGCGGTTTGCGGCCTACCCGCAAAACAACGGACTAACAGCTCTTCAGTTTACCCTAGACAACGGCGGCTGCAACGTCACCGAAACGTCGGGTCCTACAAATTTCACGCGGTAAATTCGTTTTCTATCCTATTTATAACGTGTCTATTACTTTGACTTTTGACAAAATTATCGCTTCTCTAAAAACATATGCAATGAAATTAACCAACAATAGGTCATTGTTGTCATGCGTTAGTAACTTAAGATGACGTCGTCTGATTCAAGGGGCGACGAACTTTATTTACTTTCAGTTGCGTAAATTTGCACGTTACTGTCCAACGTTGAACCCAGCAAACTGCGCAAAAGTGCAGAAAAAAGAGTTGGTAACCAGAATTACTTGATTAATTTCGCCGAAATTTGTCATGCGTCTCTGGAAATTAATGTTTTGCAATACTCAGAAAAATGTGCCTTTAATAGTCAATTAATATCAGCGGAAAACGGAATGTCGGAAGGCAGCCAGCCCGAAGAAGCGACGCTCTATGTAAACAGCTGATGCTCCTAGAATGACGAAGGTTGGTGGGTGATGGCCTGATAGGGACACTTTGGAGCTGTCAACTGCAACGAACGAACCCGACACCCCAGGAAGGTATATAGATATATAATATCTTTCAACCGTGGGGTGATTACACAAAGACTTAGGGATAAGACAGTCAACCGTATAGCTCCGCCAACAAGTGGTAGTCGGATTTACAAAGTAAGTCGGAGAATAAGCGGTCGAACGAAAACGTTTCTAACTAACGCTGCCTTAACGATGAGAGATATTATGATTAAGTTCTATAGAAAAGCTGTAGAGCTTGATAATGCCTACAAAAAAGTCAGCGACAGCATACGTCTAACTTTTATATTTAAATTTGCAAATCCGACTACCACGAAAAATCATTTTTTGGATTAATGTATAGCCTATGAAACTCACAAATAACGTGGCTTTCTATTGGTAAAGATTAAATTTCAAAATCGGTTCAGTAGATCCAGAGATTACTTCCTACAAGGTCACAAACTTTACCTCCTTATAATATTAGTGTAGATGTTGGTGTCGGTTTGTTTATAATTTAGTGCAGTTCTGTGGGTTGTGTGTGACAGTGATGTGCCATGACTAGGCTTGCGGCTACGCGCGTATATAGAGGGCGGCGTCGGTCGGCGGGCGGCGCACTTTCGCTCGAACGCTTCCGCGCAGAAGTCGCATCGCGTCGCTGCTAACTAACAGTGACCAGTGGACAGTGCTCCAGTGCTCCAGTGCTCGGCGGTCGCTACTCGGTCGTCATGAACTTGGAGTTCTTGGTAAGTGTGTGCGTTCGCGATCGTCCTCGTGCAACGTCGATTGGTGGCGGGTTTTCGTTTTGTGTGTCTGTGCATGTGTGTGTTTAGACTGCTCGTGGCTCTCGTGCGGTTGGGCCACTGAAATCCGTACTTTCTTGGATCGGCCCAGCTCACGGTTCAGTCCCCATCCGGTAGCCTCCAGATGTTCGAAAGCGGCAAGGACGTCGGCAGGTGGGTCAGTTTCCCCCGGGCGGTTTGCGCATCAGCCAATCGACTGTGCACTCCGGCGAATATCCGCGAGGTACGGAAACGACATACTGTTTTCTATATAGGGGTGGATGTGGAGCAAATTTCGACGCCTTGGTTATCACCCAGCGGGCCGACACTTGCGCCCAGTTGCAACCAGATTACTCCGGTCTCCCGACTGGTTACAGGTTCGAGGTCGCTTGCACTGTCGTCTCCCTTACCTAGCGGTGATTCGGTGTCTACCGAATCTATCGCGGACCACGGCATCCTTTGCCCGGCGGTTCATCCGGTATCGGGTAGCCGATTTGGTCTTTCCAAGAGCATTTGCCGTAAGGTTAACAACTACGCCCGATTTATAGGAAACAAAGCCGTTTCCAGACTACCCCGGCTATCGGTAGGAATGCACAATCGATTGGCTGACGATGCGCAAACCGTGCAGAGGCGCAGCCTGAAGGGCGATTTCTAGGGGAAACTGGCATGCAAGCCTACCCGGGATCGCTCTTCTACGTGGAGGCTGCTGAATGGGTGTTGAGCCGTGAGTTTGACCGACCCTAACACGTGGGTTTTAGTGGCCTATACTGCAACAGGGCCGCGATACAATCGAACTTACTCACCCCTTACATTGGGTAGAGGCCGCGCAAGAGACTTCTGACCCGGAAGCAAACGGGAGTACTGAGAAATCCAGCCAAATTTGGTAGTGGTGACCCGCTGTGTCAACTACCCGCTGCCACGCGGTAAGGAATTGGCATTTAGGGAGTTAATGGGCCCTTGCTGAGTTGGCCACGAAGACCCATTCAGTTCAGGGTTGGTCACACTCACGGATCAACACCTATCCGACGACCTCCACGCATGAAGTGCGAGCCTGGGTAGGACTCTGGCCTTATGGTCAGTTTCCCCTGGGAATCAACCTTCTGGCGCTCCTGGACGGTCTGCGCACCGTGCGGCGTAAGCCAATCGACTGTGCACTCTGACTAACAACTTGAGTTATCGACTACAACGGGCGAGCCCGTCACCACAGGGAGTTTTAACGATTAGTCGTTCTATCTCCCTGGAGTGAGCGTAGAAACTTTGGACAAAGCAATCCAGCGTCTAGCTACGTCACAATCCGTTAGAGACCAACGCCTTACCGCGAGATAGCCAGTTGTGTTACCTGGCGGGCCCGACACTCGCGCCCTAACTACCAATTGTGACGAGATTTCTCCGGTCTCTCGATTGGTTCCGAGTTCGAGGTCGCTTGCGCAATCCTCTCCCTTACGAAGCGGTTAAACGGTGTATACCGAATCTATCGCGGACCATGGCGTCCTTTGCCCGCCTCTTACCCGGGATCGGATGGCCAATGGTCAATTCAAGAGCAGTCGCCGTAAGGTAGGCAGCCACCCCCGCTCTATAGGAAACAATACAGCTTCCAGACTCCCCCGACTGTTAGTCGGAGGCCGTCGGATAGGTGTTGACCCGTGAGTGTGACCGACCCTGAACACATGGGTCTTCATGGCCAACCCAGCATGGGCCCATTAGCTCCCACTCTGACTAACAACTTGCGGTGTTAACTACAACGGGCGAGCCCGTCACCACAGGACGTTTTAACGATTTTCTCGTTCTGTCGCCCTGCAGTGAACGTAGAAGACTTTGGACAGACCAAATCCAACGTCCAGCTACGTCACAACCCGCAAGAAGCCAACGCCTTACCGCGAGATAGCCAGTGTTACCTGGCGGGCCGACCCTCGCGCCCTTGCTTCCAATTGTGACCAGATTTCTCCGGTCTCTCGATTGGTTCCGAGTTCGAGGTCGCTTGCGCGGTCCTCTCCCTTACGAAGCGGTGAAACGGTGTGCACCGAATCTATCGCGGACCAAGGCGTCCTTTGCCCGACTCTGAACCGGGTCGGATGGCCAATGGTCATTTCAAGAGCAGTCGCCGTAAGGTAGACAACCACCACCGCTCTATAGGAAACAATACAGTTCCCAGACTCCCCCGACTGTTAGTCGGAGAGCACAGTCGATTGGCTTGCGCCGCTCGGTGCGCAGACCGTCCAGGAGCGCCAGAGGTTTTATTCCCAGGGGAAACTGGTTGACCCAGTGTCCTACCCAGGCTCGCACCCCATGCGTGGAGGCCATCGGATGGGTGTTGACCCGTGAGTGTGACCGACCCTGAAACAGAATGGGTCATCGTGGCCAACTCAGCAAGGGCCCATTAGCTCCCAAGGGCACTCTGACTAACATATTGAGATGTCAACCACAACGGGCGAACCCGTCACCGCAGGACGTTTTAACGATTCATCGTTCTATCGACCGTGCAGTGAGCGTAGAAGACTTTGGACATAACAAATCCGACGTCTAGCTACGCCACAACCCGTTAGAGACCAACGCCTTACCGCAAGTAGCCAGGTATGTTACCTGGCGGGCGGCACTCGCGCCCTAACTACCAATTGTGACCAGATTTCTCCGGTCTCTCGATTGGTTCCGAGTTCGAGGTCGCTTGCGCGGTCCTCTCCCTTACGAAGCGGTGAAACGGAGTATACCGAATCTATCGCGGACCAAGGCGTCCTTTGCCCGACTCTGAACCGGGATCGGATGGCCAATGGTCATTTCAAGAGCAGTCGCCGTAAGGTAGACAACTACCCCCGCTCTATAGGAAACAATACAGTTCCCAGACTCCCCCGATTGTTAGTCGGAGAGCACAATCGATTGGCTTGCGCCGCTCGGTGCGCAGACCGTCCAGGAGCGCCAGAGGATTGATTCCCAGGGGAGACTGGTTGACCCAGTGTCCTACCCAGGCTCGCACCCCATTCGTGAAAGCCATCGGATGGGTGTTGACCCGTGAGTATGACCGACCCTGAAACAGAATGGGTCTTCGTGGCCAACTCAGCAAGGGCCCATTAGCTCCCAAACATATTGAGTTGTCAACCACAACGGGCGAACCCGTCACCGCAGGACGTTTTAACGATTGTTCGTTCTATCGACCGTGCAGTGAGCGTAGAAGACTTGGGACATAACAATCCGACGTCTAGCTACGCCACAACCCGTTAGAGTCCAACGCCTTACCGCGAGTAGCCAGGTATGTTACCTGGCGGGCGGCACTCGCGCCCTAACTACCAATTGTGACCAGATTTCTCCGGTCTCTCGATTGGTTCCGAGTTCGAGGTCGCTTGCGCGGTCCTCTCCCTTACGAAGCGGTGAAACGGAGTGTACCGAATCTATCGCGGAGCAAGGCGTCCTTTGCCCGACTCTGAACCGGGATCGGATGGCCAATGGTCATTTCAAGAGCAGTCGCCGTAAGGTAGACAACTACCCCCGCTCTATAGGAAACAATACAGTTCCTAGACTCCCCCGATTGTTAGTCGGAGAGCACAATCGATTGGCTTGCGCCGCTCGGTGCGCAGACCGTCCAGGAGCGCCAGAGGATTGATTCCCAGGGGAGACTGGTTGACCCAGTGTCCTACCCAGGCTCCGCACCCCATGCGTGGAGGCCATCGGATGGGTGTTGACCCGTGAGTGTGACCGACCCTGAAACAGAATGGGTCTTCGTGGCCAACTCAGCAAGGGCCCATTAGCTCCCAAACAGTCGGGGGAGTCTGGAAGCAGTACTGTTACCTATAGAGCGGGGGCGGTTGCGGACCTTACGGCGACTGCTCTCGAAACGACCATCGGCCATCCGATCCTGGGTGAACAGCCGGGCAAAGGACGCTGTGGTCCGCGATAGATTCGGTAAACACCGTTTCACCGCTTCGTAAGTGAGAGGACCGCGCAAGCGACCTCGAACTCGTAACCAATCGAGAGACCGGAGTAATCTGGTCACAATTGGAAGGAAGGGCGTGAGTGTAAGCCCGCCGGGTAACACTCCTGGCTATCTCGCGGTTAAGGCGTTGGCCTCTTACGGGCTTGTGGCGTAGCTAGACTGTTTTGTCCTCAATTCTTCTGAGCTCACTCCAGGGAGATAGAACGACTAATCGTTAAAACTTCCTGAGGTGGCGGGCTCGCCCGCTGTAGTCGACAACACAAGTTGTCAACTACCCGCCGCCACGCGGTAAGGCTTTGGTCCCTTGCGGGAATGTTGACGTAGCTAGACGGTAGTTATCGATTATCTTCTTCCCCAAGTCTCTACGTCCATTACAGGTCGAAAGAAAGATTATTACCTTTATACCTTCCTGGAATGACGGGTGCGCTGGCCGTAGATGACGACTCTCTCTCGTTGCAGGTGTGTTGCGTGGCCGCGACGGTCGCGCTGTGCGCGTCGGGCTGCCGCTGCCGGAGAGCCTCCGACCGCTCCCACTGCAACCTCGACTACCTTCGCTACGTCGTGAGCAACAGCTGCCGTTCGATGAACTCGAGGACAAACGATAAGTCGTTCTTTCCATCGCGCCGACGCCTTCGCGACGACCACGTCCACATCCCCTATTTTAACGGTATGCTATGAGTCTACTTCATTTATTCAAATCCTCATCGCATACGTACATCTAGTGTCCTTAAAATATACTCCATGTTTATACCGAGGAGAGTTAGTATACATCGCTACGTCGCTGCAAGCCAAATCAGACAACAATGGGAACATGACGGCACAATGATCTTCGCTAAAAACAAATACGTCACAGAAACGATTGATTTGTCACTTCTCGTAGACGAAATCCATTTCGAAGAAGTAATAATAAAAGTAAAGTCGTTAAATCTTGTAATTATCTGCTTGTATCGTTCGGGTGGATCCTTTGAAAATTTCATCGATAAATTCCATACGCTTCTAAATCAAACTTACAAAAATAGACAGGTGTGTATTTGTGGCGACTACAACGTTAATTTTCTAACCAAATCAAAGGATAAAAATAAATTTACCAACATTTGTAAAGAATTAAATTTCTGCCATTTATTCAAAAACGAATCCACCAGAATAGATCCGGTCACTGGCAATGAATCCTTACTTGATAACATAATTGTAAATATACCTAAATCGAATATACGCCTAAAGACCATAGATCCCGGGTTATCGGATCATGCATTTCATGTTATTGAGATCGATGATGTTTTTAAGCATACTCAAAATTATGTATTTAAAACAAGGAAGAACTTCGCTAAAAGTAATCACTCCGTGTTTAGAAAATCGGTTGAATCGTTAAACTGGGACTTTCTTCAGACAATAGATGACACTAATATGGCCTACACGTGGTTTCTCACTCGGATAAATGACTGCTTTTCGAAATAATTTCCAATAATAGGGATTTTTTTAAAAAAAATTATCAATTTATTTAAATCCAAAATAAAAATTTACAATGTTGACATAAATAATACAGTGTATAAAAAAGAAATCAAAGAAAGTACAGATTTGATGGATTTTATCAGCTGCACTAGACTACAGTCTGTTCTGGAGTGATACCAGTCTTACATTTGTTACATAGTACACATTTTTATAAACTTTCGGTTAAAATAATGAAAATATTTAGCAACATAATTAAGAAAATTTTGAGAAAAGACATCTAATGTTAGTTAGTAAAGCGGTAGTAATAAAAGAATAAAAGCATGTTTACCTACATAGGCATTATAATAAATATGAATATTTATATATAAATACACAGTCATTTATTTTTTTTTATTTTCTTTTATTCAGGAAAATAACAGTGTATAAAAGTAAGTAGCCAAACAAGATAGATATAAAAATTACACCAGAGACAATTTTCCACTAAATGTTAACATCAAGATCTAAATGATAAGAGACAGAAAAAAAACGAGAAAAGAAAGAGGATAGGAAGGGAGGGACCAGGAAGGGAAGGAGGAACATAGGAAAAAAAATACATTATGTTGATGGGTGTCCACGTATTTAACAAATTTACTCGTACGATATTTGAAGTTGAGACAGTTAAGTTGGTATGAATAAGTACAAGTGCAAAAAGTAGATAATAAGTAATAAATTTTAAATAATAATTATTATTAAATTTTAAATATTAAGTGTTAAATATCGCCCTCTTTAACAAATTTCTGAATCCAATGTTCGATTCAGCGAAGATATCTATTGATGCGTATCGATCATCGTAAACCCTACACACACGGTTTAAGAAAGAGTTCTTACGGTAGTTGTTATTGCAACGGCTAATGTGAAACAATGAGGACTGTCTTGTCGTTCTTGATGGGGTCCGGAAATGTATTAGTTGGACCAAGTCCATGCAGTTTAATTTGTTGTTCAAGATTTTATGTAGGAAGACTAGATCATGGTACATCCTTCGATTAGCCAAAGAAGTAAAGTTGTACGAGTGGTGAACGTTGATGCCGTAAGAATTGTCAAGTGTCAAGTAAAATCTATAGTTTAAGTATTTCAAGAATTTAGTCTGGATGCGCTCGATTCTGTTATTATGGATGGCATATGAGGGGTTCCACACTTGCGAGCAGTATTCAAGATGCGGGCGGACGTAGGCATAGTAAAGCGTTTTAATAGTGTGTATATTAAAGAGTGATTTAGAAGTCCTTAGAATGAAACCCAACATTCCAAATGCTTTATTCGTTATTGTGTCGATATGATCAATAAACTGCAGTTTGTCGTCCAATAGAATACCTAGGTCTTTGGTTACGGATTTAGAATGGATGTCAATATTAAAGAGTTGGTATTGGTGTTTAATCATATCTCTTTTCCTGGTAAATCGAACCAAGTGGCATTTGTGTACGTTGAGCTGTAGGTGGTTCAGTTTGCAATAGGTAGAAAATCGATTGAGGTCTTCTTGGAATCTCATACATATATAGAAATACACATACACACACATACATATATAGAAAACGTATCTACCTATATTCAATATATACTTTATATATACGTATATAATAATATATAAATAAACAAAAATAAATAATTGCAAAAACTTTTCTTTATTATTTTATTTTTTTTAACCCTTGGAGTAAATGGGTATTTTCATGGATGCATCTGTCTCTTTTGCAGGATTTTCGGCGACATCGACCTTAAAGTACTATAACTACGAAACTACTACACCAATCATAAAAAGAACAACTGCACAATGATTGCATTGAAATTTCGAATATAGAATATTGAAATATCATTTTGTAAAACAATTAGATAATTATGAATAAATATGAGAACGTCAAAGAAGTGAATGAAACGCGGAACCAGATCTGGTCGTATCATACTCAACGGATAATTGTTTCAGAACCAGATTTGGTCGTATCATACTCAAGGGGTGACACAATTTCCATGAGCTGCCTTTCGCATTCGCCTCTACTTTTTGCACGTAACCATTTTGTGTAACCCGGTGGCATAGTGGTTAGGTCGCCTGATCTTACATTGTAAGGTCCCGGGTTCGATTCCCGGCTGGGTCACCATTTTCCGTTGGGATCTAATTAAAGGAATTGCATTTTCAATTCTGTCTATGGAATGCAATAACAAGACACACACTTACAGACATGTTACACGCACACATACATATAACACGTCATAGTAGGGTTGGTTGTAAGAGATTGTCATATGACAATAAACTCGCCCATTGTGACATTTTCACAATAAAGAGTATAAACAAACAAACAATTTTGTGACGTCAGCTTTGAAAGCGGTACTGGTTCTCAGCTTCTGCCCGTCGGTGAGTGTCGCAAGGAATGCATCATACATCCGAGGGGCCAGAAACAAATAATGCCTCTGGGCAAACCTTGTGTTCGTCCGAATTTGCTTCTGGGTTTGCTTTTTTCTCGTGTCGTGTTTGTGATCTCGGCTGGAATGCCGATCTGTGTCGTGGTGAAAATAAGTGACAATTGATTTTACGTAAAGCTGCCTGATATCAAGTATGTAGAAGTCATTGAAAAGTAAATCGGATGTAAATTTATCTCCAACCTACCTACAGCAATCATGGATTACTCCAGTTCTTGTATATCGCTGTAGGCTGAAGAGAAAGACATTGAAAAACAAAATTTTCAAATATGACCCTTTTTATCGAAAACTCTTCAATAAAATGTATACGAGGTTAGGAAACGATATTCGCGCAGCCGAAAGAAAATTCTATTCTCAAAAAATACCATTATGTTTAAAACTTTAAGCATTTCATTAATCATCAACATGGAAAATAAACTCAGAATTTTCAAACTCCCTTATACCATAAATTGGGTTTCTTACCAAATTATTTATAATTATCTTTTTAAATTGGTCCTCTCCAAGGCTTTTCATTTGCTCTGGAATCTTATTATATTTAAGAGTCATTAATAAAAAAAACCTCCCCGATGTAGTTTACAGCAACTGCTTATCGAATTGCATGCAATTGATATAAGGCAAATATTCGTTAAAGGCAAAAAGCATAAAAGACAAGGCAAGGATATAAGGCAAATATTCGTTTGACTCATTTTAATAAATACAGAAATCACCAAGTATGCAGCAAGCAAATAAAAACTACAAGGGTCAGCACTCGTAGTTTAAATTTAAACATTCTTTAATTTCCTGTCCAGCTTAGAAAGGGCTATAATAGTCCCAGTTGGGTGACAGAATCAAATAAGCAAAAAAATTAGGTTTTGTCATTCGGTTCTTATATATTTGTAAGCAAAATCAATGTTTTATAAAAATTAATCTATACTAATATTATAAAAAGGTAAAGTTTGTGACGTTGTAGGAAGTAATCTCTGGATCTACTGAACCGATTTAGATTTTTTTACCAATAGAAAGCCACGTTATTTGTGAGTGTCATAGGCTATATATTAATCCGAAAAATTAAGACTTTTTCGTGGTAGTCGGATTTGCAAAGTAAGTCGGAGAAAAAAAGGTCGAAAGAAAACGTTCCTAACTAACGCTGCCTGAACGATGAGAGATATATGATTAATTTCAAGGGAAATGTTGTAGAGCGTGTTGTAATGCCTACAATAAAGTGCGACAGCATATGTCTCACTTTTATATTTAAGTCACAAAAAGTAGTTTTTATATTTAAAAAATAATTTTAATCGTTAGGTCATGTTTATTGGTCATATTATCAACAATTATGAATTCATATTAAAATAAGTAAATTTATCGTCTCAAGTGTATAAAACAAAAGACTCTTCCCTTTTACTGCATATAATTTCCCTTTTACTGCATAAATGGAGAGATTAGACACTCACAAGAAGACACTCACAAATAACGGTAATATAATCAAATTGGCATGCAAATACATACATACATATGCAGTAAAAATATAACCCTTCTTTTGGCAGTCAGGAAATAAATCAAAGCACTCAGTAGGTACTAACCGAACCACACTCATAATTTCATCACAAGTATAAAGTTTTACCGCCCAACGAAGTGGGCACGGGTCAGCTAGTTATTAGATAAAATAAAGTAAATGAACCGTCGCAGTAAATTTAAACCGTCTCAAAATTAAACCTTCTTTAAATTTAAACTTTCTCTAATTAAACCTTCGCATCGTAGTGAATTTCAACCTTCTCCATAGAAGGTCGTACCGTCAAACATTCCACCTCTTGACATACGACGGAATCATGAAAACCGTTCGGGAAGTAAGAAAACTGCAGAGCATGGCCTAATTTCAGGTTTCAGTTTCGAGGTCGCTTGCGCTGTCATCTGCTTAACGCGGTCTAAACAAAAGTGGCTTTCATTAGGTCAAATGCCACCCCCGCTCTATAGGAAACAAAGTCGTTTCCAGACTCCCCCGGTTATCAGTCGGAATGCATAGTCGATTGGCTGACGCCGCACGATGCGCATTCCGTCCAGGAGCGCCCGAAGAAACTGACCCACAGGGTACGGAGTCCTACACGGGCTCGAACTTCTAGTAGGAGACTACCGGATGGCTGCTGACCCGTGAGTTGGGTCGACCCTACAACCAATGGGTCATAAAGGCTCAGCTGCGCTGGGCCCATTAGCCCTTTATTAGCGGACTACTAGCTCCTGGCAGAGAGAGCCATCATACACTGAGCCACGTCATACAATGTCCTGCGTACGGGCGATATGACAGATGGTGGAATTGTTGGCCTCCGTAATTTAACTATTGACGCAGCCGATTCTCCTAAGCAATTGGCATTGAAACATTTCATATTTAAAGTTATATTGTTTAATTATTTTATTCTAACTATATTTTTCTATTGTAACTTTGGGAGCTAACGGGCCCATGTTGGGTTGGCCACGAAGACCCATGTGTTCAGAGTTGGTCACACTGACGGGTCAACACCCATCCGATGGCCTCCACGCACGGGGTGCGAGCCTGGGTAGGACACTGGGTCAACCAGTCTCCCCTGGGAATCAATCCTCTGGCGCTCCTGGACGGTCTGCGCACCGAGCGGCGCAAGCCAATCGACTCCGACTAACATATTGAGATGTCAACCACAACGGGCGAACCCGTCACCGCAGGACGTTTTAACGATTCATCGTTCTATCGACCGTGCAGTGAGCGTAGAAGACTTTGGACATAACAAATCCGACGTCTAGCTACGCCACAACCCGTTAGAGACCAACGCCTTACCGCGAGTAGCCAGGTATGTTACCTGGCGGGCGGCACTCGCGCCCTAACTACCAATTGTGACCAGATTTCTCCGGTCTCTCGATTGGTTCCGAGTTCGAGGTCGCTTGCGCGGTCCTCTCCCTTACGAAGCGGTGAAACGGAGTATACCGAATCTGTCGCGGACCAAGGCGTCCTTTGCCCGACTCTGAACCGGGATCGGATGGCCAATGGTCATTTCAAGAGCAGTCGCCGTAAGGTAGACAACTACCCCCGCTCTATAGGAAACAATACAGTTCCCAGACTCCCCCGATTGTTCCCAGACTCCTTCTCCCTTACGAAGCGGTGAAACGGTGAATACCAAATCTATCGCGGACCAAGGCGTCCTTTGCCCGACTCTGAACCGGGATCGGATGGCCAATGGTCATTTCAAGAGCAGTCGCCGTAAGGTAGACAACTACCCCCGCTCTATAGGAAACAATACAGTTCCCAGACTCCCCCGATTGTTAGTCGGAGAGCACAATCGATTGGCTTGCGCCGCTCGGTGCGCAGACCGTCCAGGAGCGCCAGAGGATTGATTCCCGGGGGAGACTGGTTGACCCAGTGTCCTACCCAGGCTCGCACCCCATGCGTGGAGGCCATCGGATGGGTGTTGACCCGTGAGTGTGACCGACCCTGAAACAGAATGGGTCTTCGTGGCCAACTCAGCAAGGGCCCATTAGCTCCCACTCCTACTAACAGTCGGGGGAGTCTGGAAGCTGTATTGTTTCCTATACAGCGGGGGTGGTTGCGTACCTTACGGCGACTGCTCTTGAAATGACCATTGGCCATCCGATCCCGGTTCAGAGGCGGGCAAAGGACGCCATGGTCCGCGATAGATTTGGTATTCACCGTTTCACCGCTTCGTAAGGGAGAAGACCGCGCAAGCGACCTCGAACTCGGAACCAATCGAGAGACCGGAGAAATCTGGTCACAATTGGTAGCAAGGGCGCGAGTGTCGCCCGCCAGGTAGCATTCCTGGCTATCTCGCGGTAAGGCGTTGGTCTCTTACGGGTTGTGGCGTAGCTAGATGCTGGATTGTTTTGTCCAAAGTCTTCTACGCTCACTGCAGGTCGATAGAACGACTAATCGTTAAAACTTCCTGTGGTGACGGGCTTGCCCGTTGTAGTCGACAACTCAAGTTGTAACTTTTGATCAACCTATTTATTCAAATTATTTATTCATTTCATATTTACAATAGTTACTATTCATAATAGTCCAAACTCTAGAACGGCTGGACTGATTTTCATGATTTTTGTTTTGTTGTATTTGTCTCCGTCCCGAATAGCAGAATAACTATTAAAAACGAAAATTGCAAAATTGACGGAAAACGAAATAAAAGAAAAAACATTTTCCCATACAAAATGTAAATCCGTGTTTTTCTCATGGTCAGTTGTACGTGGCATGCTCACGTGTCGACAAATCATCCGCTTTATTTGTTCTTGCGCCTAATAAAAAAACAAAAAATGTCGCATATTACAAGGTGCTTCAATGAAGAGAATTAAACCGTGTGCAGCCCATGCTGCCTAATATGTAAATAGTTAAATTCAATCATGTCTTGTTGACACGCGATTGATATACTTAATTTTTGTACTTTTATATTTCTGTTTGGGTTATTATCTTAATAAAGTAGTGAACTTAATATTTATTTTGTATTCATTGTATTATTTTCATAAAATCATAAATTAAGTTCAGCTAATCTGTAACACGACATTCATTGACTGTTAGGCGGTACGAAGTTCACCGGGTCAGCTAGTTATATATAAATTATATGGTTATGTGTTATAAAATAGTTATTATATTACATTACATTACATTTACGTCGTGTCCAATTGGCGGCTAAAAACCGCTCTTGAACGTGTCAAAATATTTGTGTTTTAAATAGTAAGTCTCATTACTACTTTAATCTTTACTTAACATACATATATTATTTAAAAAAAATATATAGTATCTAAGAAACTTTGGAACCTACTAAAAGTTATTCGTCGTAGAATCGTACTACAATACAAATTAAAGGCTTATTTAATAAAATAGTCAATAATTCTAATAGCTACACAATAATTAAAATAGTCAGTTAAAAAGTTGAATAGTCAAAGCAGAAGCCTAACAATTGAAATAGTTAATAAATCGAATATATACTTAATAAAAACTGTACATAGTAACATCCAAAGTAGTAAGTAAAAATGAGTGAGAAAAAAAAAGAAAAAAAAGTGAAGTCACTATGATTAAAGCGAAGTCTTAAATACTATCACCCCAGAACAGATATACAATCTAGTGGGGTGATTAAATCCACACAAATGTTATCTTATCTGCTTCGCAAAATCAATTGTATTGTATTGGATAATTTTATAAAATAAAAAATAAAAATAAAAGATTATAGTAGTCCATAAGTCATTATTTTATAAATATGGACGCAACGATAAGGTAGTAAAGTATAGAAATTAGTGGTGTTGTTTACGTTGTGTGTCCGTTCGAGCAGCCATTAGGCGTTATTTTGGTCAATTTGCCCGGTGAAGTGGCTGAAGCGAGCGAGCGAGCGAGTGAAGTGGCGAGTGGTCTATATGAGGTCGGTGCGGATGACCTTCGGTGGCGTCCCTCAGCTCAGCTGCTGGTGGCCCGCTTTCATCGCAAGCGGCCGTTGCCCCAAATTATCGCCAATCCATGCCTATCTATCAAATTCGCTTTGCTCCCGACCGCGCCGCCCCTCTCTCTTCTGCCCGTGGACGATCTGCTTAGCGGCAACTGCGATTACAGGCAATCAAAAATATGCATCGAAACGGAGGAGATTCCGTATAGCATGCAGGTGAAGAGCGTTGGTGTCCATTTCGACCAGAATCCGTCCTGGCAACACCATATTAGCACAATATACCAACCAGTGGCTTTAATGTCGGGCTACAGGGCATTGCGGAGAGAAGGTGCAAGGAATGTGGGCAGAAGGGTACGTCCCGACGAACGTCTTTGGTTAGCATTACGCGCAGGTAAATTCTGGCGACATCTTTGAACGTTTGGATATCTGCGTGGGCCGAGTAGCGAGACATCTGGCTGCGAGACAGAAGCTACTGTCTGGTGTACTGTGATATCAGTGAGATGAGAGGAATGTTCTTCAACAGTGTAACTCGTTTAAAAAGCTCCAAACTTTTCTCCCGGAGGAAAGTAAAGACATAATCTGCCGATCTTAGCTTTATCCACTCCTTCACTATATTGGGGGCGTTATACATTTGGGGGCGTCGCCGCCTTCCTCGATCTGACAGAAGAGCTGGCCACCAAGTCGAATAGGTTACAGAACATTCATTAAAAATAATCCTGATATCTACTCCTTACGAAGAGATGTACATTCAAGGCCTACGAGGAATAGAAACCTCATAAATTGTCCCTCAGTGAGGACAGAAATGTGTAAAAAGGGACCTGAGTTCTGTTGTGTTAAATATTTCAACGCTATTCCACAAAACATCAAGTCAATGCAACAACCAGGATCAGACATTAAAGCACCTGGCTCAAAAATAAATGCTATTACAGCGTGAATGACTTCTAAAAACGATAATGACAAATAAATAAAATAACTTATTTTTATTGTAATTCTCCAACATTTTAAATTTTAAACATTTATATATAATTCTAGCTCTAAATCTGACAAAACGTAGATAGCCTAATAATTCCATATTGACATTTTAATTTAAAAACAAACTGACATTTGATTTATATATAGTAATAGACATTTACTAAATTTGTAGATAATAGTTGTAATTATTATTTTGTTAATATCTATGTCTAAAACGTAATACTTTTCGGATTTGTTTTCCTTCAACTGCGAAGTGAACTTATATTTAATTATAGAAAAATACATATTGTACGCCTGATTCGTAAACTGTACCTATAGCACATATAATAGTACCTATCCATTGTGTACGACCTACTTATAGTTCACAATAAAGAATTATTATTATTATTAAAAAAATAAATAAAAATAAAATAGAACGTCGGCATCCGCTTCATTTATGGCCTCATGAAATATAACCATATCGCAAAACATCTAAGTAGACTGCAGTGGCTTACCACCAGGAGGGAGGCGAGACAGGTTAGAACTCTCTGCCTGTTATACAGAATTCTCGCGAATGACGTGCCGCTTTATCTCGCCGAAAGGTTCACAGTTCTATCGGCGCACAGACGTCCCCTGAGATCAGAGGGCAATAACCTGCTATCCGACCCTAGTCACATCAGCGACATTTTCTTGTACTCCTTCTCCGTGGAATACTTCTCCCACGACGCAGGGATGCTTTGCCGAATAATGTCAGAACAGCTCCCAGCATCGCTATATTCAAGACAAGGCACGAAAATATCCGAGCAATAACGAGCGACTGAAAGGCAAATGAATACCAGTTTTTTAAAAATAAATTAATAGTTTAAAAAAAAAAACACTAAAAACACGCTTTTATAAATGCACGCAAAAACCAAAAAAGGTTTGTTATAACCATGAAACCTGATCGTGTTCAAAGTCCATTACGTGACCTTTCTCATAAGTGCAAACACGACTTTGATACGATATTCCATCATGGAATGCCAGTTCCTGTCTTTCGGCTTCATCATCAGACCTTGAAACTTAATCGTGGCCAAAGTTCATTACAAGACCTTTCTAACAAGTCCAAACACGGCTATAATACGATATTCCATCATGGAATGCCAGTGCCTATCTTCCGGTTTCATCATCAGACCTTGAAACCTAATCGTGGTCAAAGTGCATTCCAAGACTTTTCTAACAAGTCCAAACTTTTACGAAATTACTTAAGAATTTTGATTAAAAATATTGGAAAATGTTGTTTCCTCTACATATATAACCTAGAAAATCTGCGCTTGGATGTTCAACGTTCATACCTTGCAATACCGACGTTCATATCGTATACCTTAATAGATATTTACTTAAATATTATACTTGTTATTTTTATTACTTTTGACATAACCAAGTGTAGGAACTCCTATCAACTGGTTTAAAAAAATAAAATAAAACACAGCTATGATACGATGTTCCATCATGAAGTTCCAGTTCATATCTTCGGACTCCATCATCAGATCAGTTCGACAGTACCATATTATTGTATTGTCATCAGAACTACATACAGCTGCCAATTTTTATGACGCTACGATCCTTGGAAGATGGTTAAATTAGTTACCTTAGATTCCATTACATAGTTACATACAGGTAGACCTAATAAAAGCGTGTTAAAAAAAGCATTGCTCTAAATGACAATTTATTCGAATTTGACATTCTAACTCAAACCAGTTGGGAAAAACGATAATTAGGTCGATAGTTAAGGACCTATAAGATTTTATCCTGTCCCAACCTCGAGCAATAAATAAAGAAAACCATTTACTTAACCGAGAACTAGGCAATTCCCCGATTGCGACAACTATTTCTGTAAAAAACGTCAATTTGGAGTAAACTAGGTTGTAAACCGGTCTCTCTTACCTTTTCTTGACTATGCAGATGTGGCTTATTTCGATTTAACAGAGGAACTACTAAACAAACTTGATAGTTTGCAAAATGTATGCATACGATTCATCTTCGGTCTACACGAGTATGATCACGTGTCCGAATATAGGGCACGGTTAAAGTGGTATCAAGAGAAACGTTTATAGACTTGCTGTTCTCTATCGTGTTCTCTCCCGATCAACACCATTCTATCTTCATGAGCGTTTGTTGCATGATGCAAGACTCTGGAATGATTTCCCAGCAAATATAATGTTTGTTTGCTAATATGTATAAATGTTTGCTAATCTGTATCTGACTTGTAAACCAGTATACTAATAAAATTAATATGAATATGAATAAATGAATATACGAAACCCGCCTATTTTACAAACATTAAAGTGTCACCTCAAAAAATACTACATTGCTAAAAAGTAACCACTTCTCCCCCTTCTCTCTCCTTCCTCTCCTAATGTTCTCTCCTCGGGCATTCTTAGTTTTATATTGTTGTTTGTATTTTATGCAGATAAACGTAATAATCTTTATTTCCACAACGCGCCCACGTACAGTTGGGGACTGAGCTAAATGTAAGCGGTGGCTGAGGTGCGTGGATCGGCGTTTGGTCTTCCCACCGCAGACATTCGTGCTATGACATCGCTCGCCCGGTGCTACTCGACAATAATAGGTATAGTTGTGTACGCTATCGAAAGAACACGTGTTCTACGAACGATGGTCCCCGCACCTCATGTATTTAGCTCAGTCCCCAACGATACATGCTCTGTGATTATGTGGCAATAAGATACATGCTCTGTGATTATGTGGCAATAAGATACATGCTCTGTGATTATGTGGCAATAAGATACATGCTCTGTGATTATGTGGCAATAATATACATGCTCTGTGATTATGTGGCAATAAGCTCGCATTTTTGTGTCCTAATTTTTAAATGAAAATAAAGAGTTGATTATTATTATTATTATTACGTATAAAATGTGTATTTTTGTCGGTAGATAAAAGCCACGAGAC
The DNA here is from genome assembly GCA_944548615.1 of Micropterix aruncella. Classification (NCBI taxonomy): domain Eukaryota; kingdom Metazoa; phylum Arthropoda; class Insecta; order Lepidoptera; family Micropterigidae; genus Micropterix; species Micropterix aruncella. The sequence goes on from OX155960.1 coordinate 11,839,237, forward strand.
GATTCCGGTGCGAAGGTTTGCGGCGGAGGCGTCCACTTTGCGGCTCATCCGCGAGCTGCGGCAGCGGCTGCCCCCGGACGTGGAGCTGGTGGTGGAACGCAAAGAGTCGCAGCCGCAGCCGCAGCCGCCGCTAGCGCCGGTCGAGCGCCTGCTGCGGCGAACGCGGCGCGGCGACAGCAACGCCGTCAACGTCATCGACCAAGAGGGCCTCGACCGCAAGGATCCCGACTACTACTTCAAATTCTGCTGTAGGAACAAGACCCTCTGCGATAACTTCCCCTGCGTGATATAGCGGTACGCCGCGCCCCAAACGGGTATGGCTCCAATGGTGAAGCCCTCCAGCAGTATGCCAATATTGCAAGTTCTTCTCCATTTACAAGTGAAATTTTACTCCTCATCCACCACTTTAGCGTTTCTAGCATTATTTAATAATAATAACTACTATTATATATCTATACACCCCAGTAAGGTATATAGATATATAAAAAAAAACGTGTGGCACTCGAAGACTGTCGCGGTAAAGCTATTGCATAGCATTTTTAACAACTTAGGTATGCAATTATAATTATTTATTTATTTTATTTATTTTATTTTTTTCTGATATCAGATAACTGCGCTCTCTCGGAAAACGATGAAATTATTCCGAATCATTTGCGGCTGCGGAAGCAAATGATTCGGAATAATTTACACGTCTTCCGATGGAGCGCCGCGCACGAATTTTTTATTCGATAAAGCAAAAAAAACGGATTATTCGAAAAAAATCGTAGATAAAAAGATAGATATTTTAATTATCTTTAAAATGGTGCAGGTTTCATAATAATACTCCAGATAGTATTTGCGTAGTAGTCGTTTTTGTGTTCGGTTAGACCTAATTTCACAAATTAATTACACTATGTAGTATAAACAAAATCTAAAATATTCAAAGCTAAGAATATTAAGAAAATGCTCTTGTTTAACATATTTTTTTTTCGAATCGTAAGCAGTACTCGTTTAGACGTAATTATCAGTTTAAAATCATTAATTTTCGTTAAGAAATTTCTTCATTCGGTCGCCGCGCTGGCCTAGGCCCGCGATAAAAGCTATGCAATAGCTTAATATCTTTCAACCGTGGGGTGATTACACAAAGACTTAGGGATAAGACAGTCAACCGTATAGCTCCGCCAACACGTGGTAGTCGGATTTACAAAGTAAGTCGGAGAAAAAACGGTCGAACGAAAACGTTTCTAAGTAACGCTGCCTTAACGATGAGAGATATATGATTAAGTTCTAGAGAAAAGTTGTAGAGCTTGATAATGCCCACAAAAAAGTCAACGACAGCATATGTCTAACTTTTATATTTAAGTCACAAAAAGTAGTATTTTAAAACCATGTTTAACGGTCATGTTTATTGGTAAAACTTTTTACTTGTGGTGAAATTATGAGTGTGGTTTGGTTAGTACTGAGTGCTATGATTTATTTCCTGACTGCCAAAAGAAGGGTTATATTTTTACTGCATATGCATGTATGTATTTGCATGCCAATTTGACTATATTACCGTTATTGGTGAGTGTCTTCTTGTGAGTGTCTTATTTGTGAGTGTCTTATCTCTTTAACCATTTATGCAGTAAAAGGGAAAGTCTTTTGTTTTAAACACTTGAGACGTTAAATTTACTTATTTTGATATGAATTCATAATTGTTGATAATATGACCAATAAACATGGTTTTAAAATATTACTTTTTGTGACTTAAATATAAAAGGTAGACATATACTGTCGCTGACTTTATTGTGGGCATTATTAAGCTCTACAACTTTTATCTAGAACTTAATCATATATCTCTCATAGTTAAAGCAGCGTTAGTAGAAACGTTTTCGTTCGACCGTTTTTTCTCCGACTTACTTTTCAAATCCGAATACCACGAAAAAGTCTTTTTATATTTCGGATTATTATATAGCCTATGACACTCACAAATAACGTGGCTTTCTATTGGTAAAAGAATTTTCAAAATCGGTTTAGTAGATCCAGAGATTACTTCCTACAACCTCACAAACTTTACCTCTTTATAATATTAGTATAGATGATAAAGGAGAATGCTGCTTATTGTATGAGCCTTGCCCCGCAGACCGATAAGCTCGAGAGTGGCATGTTTTAGCTTTATTTAAAAACTAAATGTCACCTCTAATATCTTAGTGGTATTTGATTTTTATATATTTCAATTATTAGGCCTTTGACGAGAAACGTCTTAACAATTGTTATTATGATTATCTCAATAGTACTATTATTACTACAAATCTCTTATTGCATAAAATAAACAAAATATTTAGCAAAAAAAGCGATTCAACACGAAACGAAAGCCAAACCACAATAGCTGATGACCACCAGCACTGAGTAAATTTTTGGATTTCTTCTTAAAATGACGATTTTTTAATACGGTTTTATACAGAATAATGATCTTTCAATTGTAAGTTTGTTGAATTGCAAGGAATTTTGTCAAAACTCCATTACTCGATTGTATGTTTCACCATTCTCCTTACGGGTAATACGTAAATAACGGTATGATGTAGCTTCTACATGATTCTCGTATCTATAATCTTACGTATGTAATAACTTGCCGTCATGGTAAAAGCAAGATCTCGTTGTGCAGCGTAATGAATGTGCGATGTAGTTACTATGCGCGTGAAATACATACATTTGATATGTTGATACATACGTATGAACCACAGTACATGTTGTTTACGTGATCCTTTTTAAAACATGCGTATTTCCGTGTATTGCGTATTTCAGCGTTATATTTTTGTCAGTGCGCCGCGTGAGTCGATTGCAACCCTTATGCGGGGTTTACACGGGTGACTATGTCCGCCGTCGTGTGTCTATGGCCGTTTAAAAGCGGCTACAGACGGCCCTAAAATCGGTGGCGATATCGGGAGAGTGAAATCGGGGGTAAGATCGTCCGTACTCTACGCACGTCTCTCAAAATATCAACAAGTAAATATATTCAAAAGAATAAAAATACGACTGCCGTTACAGAAAGTTATGTATTGTATTTATAATCCATATAGATACATGTATAATATATATTCAGAATGTACTCAATCAGACTTTTAACCCGTCGGACGCCAACAGTGCCTATAGGCACTTTGCGTCGTTTGACAGATAGGCGCGTTACCGTTTTTGGCCGGCCCCCAGATATATTATATAAATTTATTTATTTATTTTTTATTTACATATCAAATCAAATCAAATCAAATCAAATCAAAATTGATTTGATTGATTTACATATACATATACATTCAAATTCATGAGCACAACAGAAAATGAAATTTAGAACGAAAAAAATGAAATGACAATTTAGACAATGCCGTCGTATGCTTTTAAAGTTATATACGCATGATACATCTGTCTGAGCCCAGGTTACATAGCGCATACATTAAACGCAAATGATAATATATATATATATATATATATATATATATATATATATATATATATATATATATATATATATATATATATATATATATATATATATATATATATATATATATATATATATATATATATATATATATATATATATATATATATATATATATATATATATATATATATATATATATATATATATATATATATATATATATATATATATATATATATATATATATATATATATATATATATATATATATATATATATATATATATATATATATATATATATATATATATATATATATATATATATATATATATATATATATATATATATATATATATATATATATATATATATATATATATATATATATACATGTATGTATATATATAAATTATTTCTATTTTAATTTATAATCATTATTAATATTATTATTATTATTATTTTATTTTATTATTTTGTTATTTTTCTATTTTTTTAACCGCAGAATAGAATCTACAAGCGCGAATACCCTCTTTTGCAATATAGAGGTGATTGTCGCATCCTATTCATATGAGTTCCGCTCGTTTCACTGTAAATATTGCTATCCATAATGCAGGTAGGCAGATAGTTTTGTATTGAACGCAACTGAACTGATTGACTAGTGATTAAGGACTTCAGAGGTTCGCAGCAAATATATAATATACACGACTATCAAGATTACTTTCTAGGCAACAAGACTAATAAAAAAAACGATAATGTCATCATTTATTTACAAAATCGACTAAAATGTTGCGGCGCAGTCTCGCGCAGTCTCTCGCGCAAAAGCTGGCTTTCGAGCGGTTAATTTGACACTAAACTCAATATATTTATGTTAATTTATTGACATTTGGACATTTAGACAACTACTTGCTTGATATTTGGACAGTTAAGGTACCCTAGTTACTCGGGATGACACAACGATTCTAACAAGACCACACACTTCTATATAGATTCAAGCGTTTAGAGGTTATGGTGGAATAAATAAACGGATAATATACATAGATGAACCCTGACCGCATTACAGTAATTTTTTGTTGGGCATTCGTGTAAAAGTACGTCCTGTCTCCACTGCACTCACAGGCACACTGCGACAACGCCTCTTAGACGATAATCGCCCTTAAATCGTGTGTTCGCCCGAACCGATTTTAGAGTTAGGGGGAATAGAAATAATATTGCCTACGATTTGCCTACACACGAGGCGATCAAGGAAGCGATCTAGGGCGCTCCCCACCGCTCTCCCGATATCGCCACCGATTTTAGGGCCGTGTATAGACGCTTTAAGGCTCGGCGCAAACGAGCCACCGGCCACGGCCACTGGTGGTTACGAGTGCGAGCGAGTATACGCCGATCGGTGGGTGCGAGCGAGTTGCGTAGAACCATGTAGAACGTAACGAGTGGCGGCCACCAGCCACGCGTTTGCGGCGAGTCCCTACGAAACGTATCAAAAAGCGCGTCAGCTACTTGACGCTGGCCACTTGTGACTGTGGCCGGTGGTTCGTTTGCGCCGAGCCTAAATGACAATTCAGCTAGGCCTCAGGTGACTAAAGTCGCAAGCCCTAAAGTAGACTAGAATTGGACTTTTGCCGCGCGGCTTCCGGCCGCATGCGGCTGCTGACTAAAATCGACCGTGCAAACGCTCCGCTCACTTGGGAGCTTTTGCCTTTATGAGACAGTTTCAGTATATTATATATTATTTTATGATTCTCCTAGATGTATATCCTCGTATTTGGAATCTTTAATCTGTATGTTATTGTAAAATCACGATACGGTAGCTATATTATTTCCATTTTTGAGCAATATTCTTGATGATAGCTATGTACTACTAAAATATAATATATTCTCGCAAAAAAACTTATTTATAGAAAATAGAAAAATATTTATTTATACCTAAAAACATATATATTTAATAATAACAACTCTAAACATACAAGGACTACCATTTATCTCTAAGTAAAAGTAATTAAATTGTTTGATAAGTACCCTAAAATATAAATATCGTTATTTAAGCTTGTCTTGAGGTGTTTAAACTTAAACAAAACTGTTCAAGAGAATCAAATCATTTCCAGCACTAGTAAATTTCTCCCAGAAAATGGTATCCATTAACGTAGTCACGGTTAACGAATTAATTGGATTGATCTCAAATTGCATTTATGGAATAAAATTAAAGTGGTCGATAACTTTAGTTTAAATTTCACGATAATATTATGTAATGTAATTTAAAATATTTTTATTTTATACATATTCAAGTAATATTAATTACGCATATGTTACTCAAAAAATTCAGGGCGGAATTATAAATGCGCATATAATTTTAGGGGGCGTCTCTGTCTACCCATTAAATAAACTTAGAATAATATAGTGGGGGACTTTTTAAATGGAATAAAAAAAAATCTTGATTTATTTAATGGGTAGAGTTTCCACTTAAAATTTTATGCGCATTTATTTTCCACCGTGTATTATTTTTAATTATTTTTAATTCGTTTTCATCTACGGTTATTTTGATTTACGTCAGTCAGTTAAAAGAATTAATGAATGGAAATTTCTTTATTGCATGCATCATTGAGTTCGTTGTTTGAGAGATGGTGAATAGGTTATATGTTAAGGCAGGTATACAGCACAAAAGTACCTACCTACCGTTTCAAGTATACTCAGTAATTAGGTAGGCATTAGGCATAGTACTATGCATTAGGTAAGTAGGTATTAACCTATCGGACTGTTCTTTGAAATATCTGCATTCTTCCGTCCATCAAAGCTATGTAAATACTATAGTCGTTTATACCTACTTATTTAATAGTATTAACAATATTTTGTCTAAAACCGTGAAATTTGTGTATGTTTATAGTTGGTTGGTATACTTATATTTAATCGGATATAATTTGTACCTGATTAGCATAATAATTAATAAAATGTTGTCGACTAAGAAGCGAGTTTAATTGGAGTGTGTCGGCGCGGGTGAAACGCGAACTTTGTCCTTCGGTTGTCAGGGTTTTTCAACCTTTTTACCCCGCTTATTCCTATTATATTTCCCAGGTGATTGCGAATCAATTTAAAAAAAATAGCTATAGAAGTATTTTTTTAAATTTAAATAAAATATAATACAATTACTGGTTGTTCAACGTGTAAATAGTTGAACAACGGCGGGATCATAACCGTGAATAAATTGTACGATAATAAATAAAATAAATAAATAGATTCGACTATGTGGGTACTTTACAAAATGACACGAAATCGATGCGCGCAAATACCTCAAACATCAACACGTAATCAGATATATGTCTGTAAAACACCGACTGACCTGTGATGATGATCCACGCCTATCTGGAAGTCCCAGCACTGCTACGGACCATCGAGGTGCCTGCTGGTGGGTTTCTCATGCAAGTATCTTCGACAATGTCTCACACACGACCCACTCGACGCGGATTAGTTTTTTCGCGGAGTTTTATTCCGATTTTGCAGAGCGGTTCAAGAAGGCGATAAATAAAAGCGGTACATAGTCGCGAGATTATGCAAAAACCTCTGAAAAATATATATGCTGTCTTCTGACAGCGCGGCGGATAATTATAAAAACTAGCGGTGGGTAGGCATTTTCTAGCAAACGTAGTACCTACTGGCAGCGTTCCGAAGAAGAAGTCGTTTTTCTTCTACTTCAAAATCAACATCTGTCAGTGAAATCGAACATCCACATACACTATTCAAATGCTGATGCAAAAGATACTTTGCGCGCAACCAATTACAAAAAGCAGTAATATGTTATTAATTAATGTGATGGGTGTCAATCAATTAATTTGTCATCGCAAATTGAGTCTATTTTGGGAGCGATTTATTTATTTATTTATTCGTTACACAAACATTCAAACGCAATAGCACAAAAGAAATATAATGTACAATCCAGAGAATACCGCTATATGCTTCTAAATTTAGGCATACATCTGTCTGTGCCCACGCCAAATTGTGCATAAATTATATGTTAAAGTGCATAAATTATGATTATGATGAAAAAAAGATTATGGTCAATATCAATCTGAATTCTGATTCAGGTTCAATAGTACAGTCATTTGGGAGTTTTACGTGGAATGTTTTCCGGGGTTTTGATAATAACTAATTTTAGACATTTCGATGTGCTCTTTCCTTATTTTAACTTTGCCATCTAATAATTTTTGCAGCTACTTAGCGCGCAAGTCATATTGAAGAAACGGCGCCTAAAAGCAGATTTTTGACAATATCTCATTTCCGACTCACTTCACGATAAAAACATTTATATGCAAAATGAAACTAGAGAAAATTTCCTACAATAATATAAATACAAACGGAGCTGCCATGGAATTCACCGACCGGAGTCGGGCCCATCATAATACTATTTTTTACACTTCTGGGGGGTGAGCAGTGGATTCCGGACTTACGAACCGGCTGTGGTAGGTTTAGGACAGCTGTCTTGCCACATGTGAGCGTTCACCTTACCACCCATTCACTCCCCCTTCGAAGCCATAGAATTTGAGATGCGCAAATCGCAGTTTTAGATAATTTTTCTAAGAAAGAGTTGATTATTTTTCTGGAAAGGCCAAGATCTTTAAAGAGGTGAAATAGAGATTTAGCTGGCAGGCCACGAGCGCCAACTTCCACCGCGTGAAGGTGAACAGTGAAGCCGTTCCGGGTTACGGCATTTGTAAGATCATGGTATTTATTTAATTTGTACTCGTGGTCTTTTGGGATATTTGATTCCCATGGAACAGTTAATTCTACAATAAGAGCCACCTTCCGAGATAGAGAGTAAAGAGTTATATCTGGACGGAGGGCTGTGCATCCGAGACTTTCAGGGAATTTATACTGCTTAGAGACCGAATCAACCTCCAGAATCCAATCTGTAGCTTTCTCGATTATTGAGAAAGGTTTTGTAGTTAAATGTTTTTTGCCTTTAGAGCCATCCCGCACAAACTGTATTGGGGGTTTGGAGGATACTGTCAAACCCTTGTTGGCACGAGCCACTGAGAGACTAATTACCTCGCGAATAACAGCGAGAACTTTGTCATGGCGGTAAGTGTACCGTCCTTGATCTAAGGCCACCTTGCAGCCAGCTAGAATGTGTCTAGCTGTGCAAGAGGTATTGCTACAGAGGGGACAAGAACTATCCTCGGCAAAGCTCCAACGAGCGAGGTTACTGGGGTCTGGAAGTGTATGCTGAAAGGCATTCAAATAAAATTTCAGCATCTCTGGCGTCCAGTCATAGAGCATTACCTTCCAGTGCATTGGAGGCGGAATGCAAAAGTCCCCAATTGTTGTCCAATCATTCTGGCATTGAAGGCCAATAGCATGAGCCATACTCTTGCTGTCGTAATCTCCCCGCAAAAGAGACTTCTTCAAGTCCACGTCGCTCGTGGTTGTACTGCCATACCCCAGACCAGTGCCATTCTGGCTGATTCCAGTAAGGAACTTTTTGTGGAAGTCTACGCGGGCTTGTAGATCATTTGAATCACTACGGCCACTTATTACGTGCTTCGATATTGCCGGATCTTTGGAATTGCACAGAATCGAATTTTTGGTTATTCTGGAGTTGGCGTAGAGCAGAGAGGGCAGTTTAAGTGCTAGCCCAAAATTTTGTTTGGACCTGAAGAGAGTCGAGGGGTCAGCTGGTTTGGCTAAGGACAGCCAGGATTTTAAACTAGCTGTCACCAGCGCATCTAGACGGGACAGTCGGGTTTTGGTAAAATCGTAAATAAGAAAGGGCCATGACAAATGTGACGTTAGATAATTGTCATAGATCCAGGCCTTACGAGGGCCAGAAATTAGCAAGGCATCTATTTTCGCCAGGCAACTTTTGAAATGCTCTATAACATGATCGCCCGAGACGTCTTTTCCCTGATGGGTGATTTTTCTACCGAGGAATTTGAAATGATTGTTTGGGTCTATAAGGGAGATATTAGAGCCCTTATAGACCAATTTGGGGTCATAGGATGTAAATTTTGTGCCCATGCGGGCGAGTCCAAGGCAAAAACATTTGGAGGGCTTCACTTTTATACAGCCTGACCAGTCGCAGAAAAGCTCCACTTTCTGTAATAGCAGGGAAAGCTGCTTGGGGCTTCTGGTGATGAAAGTTAGGTCGTCGGCAAAGGCGAGGCACGACGAGGTGTATTGGCCGTCTGTTTTAAAAAATGTAATAACCTTTTTTTGGCGTAAAATGAATGGCGTACGAGCACCGCAAAGTGTAGTTCAACCCGTGTTTTGGCCAAAAAACTTTTTTCCGCACCACCTTAAGGTAGAGTAAGCGGCGCGTTTTTTATCGTGGTATCCCCAGTAGGCCTAACCCACATGCAATTTACTATCCCAAAATTTTGTGCATTCTCATTCTCCCCTCGAGATATTGTCAAAAACGCGAAGACTATCGCGGTTGTTTGACATTATAAATAGGATAGAAAACGAATTTACCGCGTGAAATTTGTAGGACCCGACGTTTGGGTGATGTTGCAGCCGCCGTTATCAAGGGTAGACTGAAGAGCTGTCAATCCGTTGTTTTGAGGGTAGGCCGCATACCCCTGCCGCCACTGCGTAGGTTATAACGGTGAAGGGGGGGGGGGGGCGGTCTCGGAGCGCGCGAATTTTGAAAATCCGTCTTGCACACAACACACACTGTATCCTGTTTTACGTCTTTGCGTTCGGCGTTCGGCGGCGGGAACATTTTAAGAAGAGGGTTCCACGTAGAAGAGAGTTTGTAACCGTCGTCTCTATTGAAGTTCGGGGTTCTTCTTATTTCAATTGCTTCCCGGATCATGCGAGGAAAGTAGAATTGTACCTTGGATAGAACAATGGGATTTTGAAACTGCATCCAGTGGTTACTTCCGCTATCCAATATATGTTCGCTGATCGCCGATTTTTGTCGCTGAACGTTTTGAACGGCTTTGATGTGTTCTGACAGTCGCATGGCTATGGGCCGTTTCGTTTGTCCAGCGTAGGCTAGACCGCAGCTGCATTCGACTTTATACACATCCGGGGTTTGCAGTGGTATTACATCCTTTACAGGCCTAAAAATTGAGCTATATTATAACCTTGTCAACGACGGCGGCAACGTCCCCGAAACGTCGGGTGCTACAAATTTTGTTTCTATCCTATTTATAATTGTTAAAAACTGCTTTTAGGCGCCATTTTTCCAATATGGCGGGGCGAGCGGCAAAGATACGAGGTGGCAAAGTTGAAATTCGAAAAGAGCACATCGAAATCTATAAAATTACCCATTTTTAAAACTCCCGGAAAGCTTTCCAAGTAAGCTCTTTTTTAAGAACCAAATGACTGTACCTACTACAAGTCCATGTCTGTATTTCGTTTTTGCCATAACCAGGTGTGAAACACCACTCTCACGTAAGAAACTTGACACGACAGGCAAAAGGATATTCTCCGTTTTGCTAGGGAGTTCGAGATATTCTTTCTGGCTTGCTGCCCAGAAATCAATTATAGGCATCTTTTTAAAATTACTTTGAACAGTTTCATCTGTGGACATTTCCATGAATTATTTTTGTTGCTTAATGTTCAACAGTACTCCGTATTCAATTTATTCATTCAGAATATACAATAAAAGCATGAATTATGAATCAAAGCTAATTATCGCATATTAGAATTAGTCAGTTTATATGTAGATATAAACTATTAAAGCATAAATATTAATTCGACAATAGCGTTGACTAAAGTCGGCTTTACACGGCAGACAAATAAAATAATAATAAAAAAAATAGAGCTGAATTCATGTACATGAGTATACATATAAAATTTATAATTATTAAAAGAATATTAATAGTCATCAAGCACTTTATACAAAAAATAATCACACAATAGGAAGTTTCAAAACAAAATTGGAAAAAAACAACTTATGTATATGAACAGGTATGTTACATTACACATTGTAATCTACATATTAAATATTAAATTCATAATATTATTATTAAGCAATAAGAACTAAAATGAGATACCTGAAAGTTACATATTAATGTTATTCCCATTTGAAAGAATTGGCACGCTCAAAAAAATCACCCAGCTTATAGAAAGCATGCGTGGATTGCAGCTTTTGTTTAATCAACACAGCAGTTATCCTGGCATAGTGGTTAGGTCGCCTAACCTTACATTGTAAGGTTGCGGGTTAGAGTCTCGGCTGGCTCACCAATTTCCGTTGGGATAAAATTAACTGTATCGCATTTCAATTCTGTCGATCGAATGTAATAACAATACACACACTTACTCGCATATTACACTCATACATACATATAAACACTTCATGGTAGGGTTGGTTAAAAGAGATTGTCGTGTGACAATAAACCGGCCCATTTTGAAATTTCACAATATAGGGTATAAACAAGCTTTCGGTCATGATCAAAAACTGGTTTCGATTCAGCCTTCAGCATTACCCATAGCTGAGAAAGATGAAAAATAATTTCGGTTTTTATTTGGACACTAATTAGGAAGGTTCCATTAATTACGTGAGGCGTTTATTTTTTTCCGTAAGAAACAGGGTAAAATTTCGAGAAACTGGGTTAAAAAATTATGTTTATTTTCAAATAAATCCTACGCAATTAAGCACAGATAAATGTATTTACAATAAAAATACGCGTTTTGAAAAATCTCACGTGAGATTAGGGGGAGAGGAGGCAATCGAGCCAAATCTCACGACATCAAACCAGGGGAGGGGAGAGGAGGTCAAAAATCGCTAAAATCGCCTCACGTATTATTGAACGCCTCCAAAGCTGTCCCTCGTAACAGATTCATGCAGAAGAGGAAACCATTCAACTTTGTTTGATCTCAAGAAAGTTTTCCAAAACCTATTTCTTTTCTGCACATTGAATACCTTGCATCGAAGCATTCGTTTCGTTGAGACAAGAGAAAATGTCAGGTTAATGTTACTCTTTTAAGCCAGGTTTTATCTTAAAATCTTAACTTGAGGTTCAAGTCACTGTCCTTATGTCCAAAATAAACAGATATCGGGCTTTTCTGGATTTCTGACTTTCTGGAGTAATCGCACGTGCGCGATTCGGTCAGTCGCCATGACATAAATCTAGTCGTGAAGCCCCTGCGAACCCCTAGAGGTTCGCGTACCCCACTTTGAGAAACGCTGGTCCGGTCCAGCCAATGTCCAGTCGAGTGAATTCTGTGGTCGAGTGTAAAAAGGACGTCGGCGTCGCGCATCGCGCCCGTCCACTGACTCCACTCGACTTGAGTGGAGAGAAATGTATCTAATGGACCGAGGGGGGGGGGGGGGGGACTCGACCAGCAGGGTTGTCGCCCCAGTTTAACGACAATTCGCTCTAAGCAACTAAAAAAGAGCTAGATGCGCGAAATATTCAGAAACCATCAATTTTCACCATTTTACAATAAAATTTAAAAAGTAAAAAAAAAACAACAAAAATGGTAGCTGTTTTTGTTAATAAACGCTGATGCGTATCAGTTTTATGAAAACGAATATTAAAGTGTTAAAATACGTGCATTTAATTATTGATTATAAAATATATAATATAATAGAATCCCTACCAAACAAAACACAAACGGTTGTGACAACTAGAGTTGTCAACTACAACGGGCGAACCCGTCACCTCAGGAAGTTTTAACGAAATGTACGTTCTGTCTCCCGTGAGGTGAGCGCAGAAGACTTAGGACAAAACAATCCACCGTCAAGCTCCGCTACCTGCCCGTCAGAGGCCAACGCCTTACGGCGAGGCACCGGGAAAGCCTTGCCCCCTGACTACCAGTTTTGGCAGAATATCTCCGTCTGGAATTAACCTTCAGGATACCTCCGACCTCCCGACCGGTTACGGGTCCTAAGTCGCTTACACAGCCTCTACCTATTGTATTACAGCGGTAATTCAGATTGAATTTATCGCGGACCTGGGCGTTCTTTGCCCGTAGATCGAGTGGCCCAAGGTCATTTCAAGAGGGGCATGACAACAATTCAACATCCACCCCCGCTGCTTAGGAAACAGTATATTACCACAGACCCCTTCAGAAATTAGCCACAATGCATAGCCGATTGGCTTCGCCGACCGGTGCGTAAACCGTCCAGTGGCGCCGGGATGCAATCCCGCCAGGAGAAACCGGTCCACCAGCTCTGAGGCCTGAGACACGGGAGTCTTAGCGGGGGTAGCCTTCCACTCGAGGAGGCTTCTGAATAGGAGCTGAATCGTGGGTTGAGCCGATCCGAGAACAAAATGGATCTTGTGGGCCAAGCTGCACAAAACCGTTAACCACCAAACGGTTGTGACACCCCCAAAGTTTCCTGGCAAGTAGCCAAGGACTGATATAATCTGAATATTAATTTCATAAATAAAAATTATGAGCGCCCTCTCACGGCCGGCGGACGAACCCGGTTGGATTCTATTTCTACGCCTCAGGCATCGCGGTTCGATTCTCGGCTAAGGGAGGGTTTGAGCCAAGCGCTAACAAATGGCGTTAACATTTAGTTAAAATATATGCCGCAATTTAAATATTATCAATGTAGCTAGTGTATGACTTATTCCAAGCCAAATCGCATGTGATTTCGGCCCAAAAAGGAATCAGTGTACTAAATAAAATTCAAGTCTCTAAGTCCAATATTTCAAAATTGAAATATGATTAGTGCGCCCTCCCGGGGTCCCGGGGGAACGATTTCAACCGCAACCTTTTCAACTCTTGCCAGACCAAATGATGTCTGCATGCCAAATTCCAGGTCAGCCGAATTAGGCGTTTGAGCGCTATCGTGGAGGAATACACACATACAGAAAGACACACAGAGAGACTTTCACCTGGAAATGGTCTTAATCGTTTCAGGGGGGCTCAACATGGATATTTCCGTCTTTAACTAGAAAACAAAATTTCGTTCGTTCACAATACTTTCCCCCCCCTCGTTGGTTGGTGAACCGGGAAAGGAAGTTGATAAACTATTAATTCTTATGATTGGTGATATTTCCAAAAAATCACTTTTGTGTCCAACGATAAATAAAATAGTAAGTGGTAAAATATTATTCTACTACGAGTAGTACAAGTAACAGACATGTGAATTCCCTAGCTCAGTAAATGATGATGACGTGGCCAAAGAAAGATATATATGAATCAATATAGATCACTATCCCGAGTAAGACATAGAAACTGCATTTTATTACAGAAATAGAGCATAGGGGAACTTTCCATTTCCCAATTAGTCTCAAACTATATTTGCACATGCGAAAAAGGTTTACTAAAAAGCGCATAATTTGACGCTAGGTGTTAAATATAACAAAAAAGGTTTTTTTTTTAAAAGCGCTATACTGGATCTAGCGCCGAAAACGCCAAGGTTGCAGCCCTGGCGCCCAGTGAGTGTGGTGGTTCCTACGTTGGAATCATAATCACGTGGATCTTTATTCGTTCCAAAACAAACAGGAACACGCCAATGATAAAATATCAGACTATTAAACTCTTTTTACAATATTGCTTCGTTCTTTTGCGTAAGTACTTAAGTATATAATGGCCCGTATTCCGTTTCTCCCGGTCTTAAACTAAGCTGGTGCTAAAAAATAAGAACTTAATCGATTACTTACGATAATCTGCGCTCCTCGTCCCTTCTTCGATTTAAAAGCCAATGCTGAGCAAACATCTTTAAAAATTGCAACACGTAAAGTCTTCGGAATCACAAGCAAAAACAAGTTACACGGCTGTCATACGAAGACTGATCGATTTTAGACCGTTCTTAGATAAGACCCCGAACAAGACCCATCCGCCATGACAGTTGTAGAAATGGAATACCATAAAGGGTCTCGACGGTGCTTAACGTCAATTTAAGCACCTGATTATTATTTATTATTTTTTATTCCGTAGCCGGCGATTGGGGAGGGGGTCGCCCTCGCAGCCAATACGCTGCTGTCGGTGCCGCTGGATCTCGTACTCCATTCACGATTCGCTTCCATTCTTGACGATTTTTTGCCACGTCTCGAGCATTCCTAGCCGACAATCGTTGATTTTTAAGGTCGTCTTTGATGTTATTTAGCCAGGTTTTCTTCGGTGCCGATCGCTGAATTCTCCATTCTGTCGGACGGTCTCGCCAAAGAAGTTTACGTGGCAAGGGATTGTCGTTCATTCGGCAAACATGTCCGAACCATCGTAGTCGACGTTTTTGTACTTCTTCTTCGATCGTTGTTACTAGATCGCATCTTTCTCTAATGCTCTCGACTCTCGTTTGGAATTCGGTCGCGGAGTGAGACACCGAGAATCTGCCTCAAGCATCGCATTTGGAAGACTTCGAACTTTTTGAGGTCCGATTGTAGTAACGTCCACATTTCCGATCCAGAAAGAAGAATGGGAAGAACCAACGTTCGGTATAGTCGTACTTTGGTTTTGATGGTAATCTTGCGGTGTCGACTACAACGGGCGAGCCCGTCACCACAGGACGTTTTAACGATTAGTCGTTCTGTCGCCCTGCAGTGGACGTAGAAGACTTTGGATAGTACAATCCTATACGTTCAGCTACGTCACAACCCGTGACAGTCCAACGCCTTACCGCGAGTTAGCCAGGAATAAACCCGAGATACTCGCGCCCTCACTTCCAATTGTGACCAGATTTCTCCGGTCTCTCGATTGGTTCCGAGTTCGAGGTCGCTTGCGCGGTCCTCTCCCTTATGAAGCGGTGAAACGGAGTGCACCGAATCTATCGCGGACCAAGGCGTCCTTTGCCGGCCTCTTACCCGGGATCGGATGGCCAATGGTCAATTCAAGAGCAGTCGCCATAAGGTACGCAACCACCCCCGCTCTATAGGAAACAATACAGTTCCCAGACTCCCCCGACTGTTAGTCGGAGAGCACAATCGATTGGCTTACGCCGCACGGTGTGCAGACCGTCCAGGGGCGCCAGAGGTTTGATTCCCAGGGGAGACTAGTTGACCCAGTGTCCTACCCAGGATTCGCACCCCATGCGGGGAGGCCGTCGGATGGGTGTTGACCCGTGAGTGTGACCGACCCTGAACACCTGGGTCATCGTGACCAACTCATCATGGGCCCGTTAGCCCCCGTAATATTCGTTCGCTTCCATATGCACCACTTGAGCGAGGCGAATGTTGCTGTTGCCTGACCGATCCGGCTATGGACATCGGCCGTCGATGCCACTTTCTTTTCCGTAACCAACGATCCTAAATTTTTTTATTTTATTTTATAAAATTATCCAAAACAATACAATTGATTTTTGCGAAGCAGATAAGATTGCATTTGTGTCGATTCTATCCCCCCACTAGATTGTATATCTGTTCTGGGGTGATAGTATTTAAGACTTCACTTTAATCATAGTGACTTCACTTTCTTTCTTTTTTTTTTTCTCATTCATTCCGATCGCTCATTCATTCTTATAAATTTTAAGGTTATTATAAATATATAAATGTGTATATAGATAAAGACCTAATATTAAATAAAGAAAAAGAAAATATTTAAGTTTATAGATAAGTAAAATAAATAAATATATAGATTAATATATAACTAAATTGACCAATAAATTAAGTAGCCTAAATAGGTTTCTTACTGTGCACATGTACTTGTGAATTTAATTAATTAATATAATATTATCATTTTTTTTAAACATAATCAACCGAAAACATATTTCTTGTCAAGTATCAGGTGACAGATATTGACCGAAGTTTGATCCCTATATATACTTGAATTGTGGGACCTGTTCGATTTGGGTTCCATCGAGGTAAACGCTGATGATCTCTACGTAAGCACGCGCCAGTTAGGAGCCATAAAAGGGAATACCAAATCGTCAGTTCAAAATTAATCGTCGTTTTAGCGCCTTTTTAGACCCAATTTAGGCACCTGCGAGAAACGGAATACGGACCTGTGTGTGAAATGTATGTATCATGGAAAAAATAGAAATAAATAATTAAAAGACACACTTTATTTGACCAAACAAACAGAAATTGGCAAAAACAACAAGTTACCAAATGTGACACTTGTGTTTTGGATTCATTTTGGAGCCTAGAGGACACTTAAAAGCATCGGCAAACTCCGGCATATTCGCGATGGAGCCGTGTACTCTGTATTCAGCGATGGTGTGCGAGTCCGCCTGCACTTGGAGGCGAAGCGACTCCGGTCTACTCGAGGAACACCAGGACTGGGCGTAGGATATGAAGAAGAGCTGCTCGGGCGTGAAATCGAGTCCTGGCAGGGTTTCGTCCTTTTCCCGTCGCGCCTCATCTGAAAAGTTTTATAAACATGCATTGGGAATCGATAGCTTACACTAGGAACATATTGTCGACAAGCTTAGACACTTCAAAATGTTGTCACTAGAAAATCGGCGAATTGTTTCAGTCAATAGTGGGGTGTCGACACATACAACGGGCGAACCCGTCTCTCCAGGAAGGTATAACGATATTGATCGTCTGTCAACCTGCAGTGAACATAGAGACTTGGGAACGACAACAGTCCACCGTCTAGCTACGCCATGCTCGTCAGACCGACGCCTTGCCGCGAGGCACCGAAGAGAACTAGGTTGGACGACCTCGCACCCTGACTACCAGATTAGGCCGGATTTCTCCGTCCTCCCATATGATTACAAGTCCGAAGTCGCTTACGCGGCCTTGACCTGATGTTAATTCAGCGGTCATTCAGTTTGAATTTACCTCGGACCGTGGAGTCCTTTGCTCGTCTAGCACACGGGATCGGGATGGCCGTTTGCTTCGAGTTTGGCTGACATCAGGTTAACGTCCACCACCACTGCTTAGGAAACAGTACACCGTTTCATCTAGTAAAAACTGCTTTATAGTTCCACGCGGTAAGAATCCGTTTTGTTTCAATTAAAATGTCAAATAACCGCGATAGTTTTAGAGTTTAATTTATAAAATACTTTTTAATATAATATAGCACAACTCTTACCCATATAAGCCTTATACGCGAATTTTAATCCGCCATTATCAGCGATGTCTTCACCTATAAAATACGTCATTTTAGAAATGTTTCCCACTCATTATTTGGGTTAAATGATGTTTACCAAGGGTTTGCTTTGCCTTAAGGCTCCGCCCTTCCAGTGAGTACTTGGAGTATTGCTCTTGGATGCATTTCGCTCTCAGATTGAACTGTTCAATGGTGCTGTTGTCCCACCACTGGTTCAGATTTCCAAATCTAGAAGCAAAAGGGAATCATAGCAGATATATGATAAAGGCAGCCCTGCGTTGGTGTAGTTTTACTCATCTGATCATAACATTAATTTAATAAGGTAGTAAATATAATTCGAATTCGGAAAATTCTTTACAAATGGTTCGGTTTGATTTATTTGTACCTACATGACCCATTTTTTAATTTATTTATTTATTAAGTAAAGGAAATTACAAAATTAACAACGTGTGTACCTATACGAGTATACGTACCTACCTATATTATGAACCGTTCATACCTTGATACGCGAGAAAGCATTTTTAGAAGGTGGAATGTTAATTACGAAGAAGTGGAGATGTTTATCGTGCGACTGTGAACTGCCGGTAGATATTAAAATACTGATTTCTATTACTTTATATATTTTTAAATGCCTGATTATATACTAACATACGCGGAAATATGCATTCTCACAATACATGCAGACATGATGACGTTGTCCTGCCTAAAGTGCGCCTTACGCAAACTCAAAAGACCTTTGAATATATTTTGCTCATGAAGCTCTAAACAGCTAACACTCTCCACAAGGCAGATTGAAACAAAAGCGCTTGAAAGGTTCAAGCTGCAATCCACACATACTTTCTATAAGCTGGATGATATTTTGAGCATGGCAATTCCTTCAATTGTGATTAACATTAATCTGTAGCTTTCGGCTACCTCCTTTTATATTTTTATTTCTTTTCATTCATTTTGAAAAATGTGATTTTAACAACAATGTCAAATATGTAAATTGCAATATTAACATAACATACCTGACCAGATATACGTTATTTCTTTTCTATTTGTTTTGATACTTTTATTGTAATACTAGCTGCGCCCAGCGGTTTCACCCGCGTGCTGATGGACAATTGTGATAATGATGATAGAAAACCATATACCTTTATAAATTATAGCCTATGTGTTATTCTGATGTGTAAGCTATATTATTGTAAAGTTTCATCAAAATCCATTCAGTAGTTTTTGCGTCAAAGAGTAACAAACATCCATACATACATACAAACTTTCGCGTTTATAATATTAGTAGGATATGTGAATATTTTTGTATAAAGCACCCAAGTTGACTATAATACTTTTTGATAAATATTTATTTTATATGTATACTCATGTACGTGGACATAGTTCTGTATTTTTTATTAATAGTTAATATTGTAACAATTTTGTTTGATGTTCGAAATATTTCATTTATTTTACGTCAACATATTTTCAACCACTCACGAATTATAATGTATGATAACAAGCTTCAAGTGATTATTACGGTATTCTTTTATTGTATATTCTGAATTTACTTACTGATTAGTGGCCTTTCACGAAGAAGCCAGCTGGCCTCTTTTACACGGCATATTTGCATACGGCCGATGCCTGGTCGATACATGTATTTATACTTTAATATTGGTAACTTAAGCTATCGCTTCAGCAGGTTTTGTTTTTCTTTCACTAGGTAGATATCAGAGGTCTTGGAGATGTTCATGTTAAATAAAAATAGTAAAGTGTATTTTAATTTTTTAAAAATCATTTAGGGGATTAAGGATTTTGACAATATCTATATTTCTCAGTTGTCTTGCCTTTTTTATCCTTATTTCTTTCTATTATATCACTGTTAATTTTTATTCTGACCAATGACTATTATTATCACTACTAATTTGTCAACATTTGAAATTCTTTTAAATGAAGTTGGTAATGATAATTTGTAAAATTATCCGATAATTCTGATTGATTATTAGTACGTTATGAATCGATGAATTTTGAATGAAAATATAGCTTCTTTATAACTAGAAAGCTTTTAAAACCTAAAAAATCTGCGCTTGAATAATCAATCTTCTTGTATATGTACCTTTTAATAGGTGCTTATTATATACATAATATTTGAGTTGTCATTTTGGTTATTGTGTAATTTTGGTTTAAATATATATTGGAGTCTTTTTGTTAATTTTGGCTGCAAAATGTAGGAATTCCTATCGACTGGTTTATTAATATAATAAAAGCAAGTATATAAAAAAGAATAAAGAACACGACTGCTGTTACAGAAAGTGAACTATTATATTTATAATTATTTTTATGACCGTTTTTTAATGAAATATTTGGGGTTTATGTATTTATCCATATAGATATATGTATATTTCTGGAATGTGCTAAATCAGACCTTTCATTTGACACTAAACACGATATATTTATGTTAAATTATTGTCATTTGGACATTAGGACATCATTTTCAAATATTTGGACAGTTACGCTATGACACTCGGGATGACATAACGATTCTAACAATACTACACACTTCTGAAGCAGTTCGAGCGTTTGGTAGTTATGTTGGAATAAATAAACAGAAAACATACATAGATGAACGCTGAATACATTATGGACACGCCTGGTGTATCCTTAATTCTTATTCCTCCCTAATCCTAAATAAATGTTTTCCAATATATTTTATTCCTACCCTGTTATAATAAATAAGTACATACAAAGAGTCATCGCTCGGACCATCTGCGCGGTCGGCGATTCAGTTATCAAATTTACGCGCTGCGGATTGTATCGCACGTCGTGAAATACTCGTCTATCCGAGATAGAAAAATTACATAAAAATAACTTCCGGAAGTGCCGTGCATTTTAGGGAGTTTGTTTCATCGGGATCAGCACCAGCGTCTGGGTAGCTACCCATCAGCGAAGCAGCCAGAGAAGATCAGGAAGGAAGCGGTTTTATGAGGTACTCCTTTTCTTAATGCTGGATCTATTTCCACTGTGGCTGTTCAGCGCTTACCACACCTTAATTAAATACAGTTCATTGTCTGACGTTCTGCATATCGACTACATTACACTACTTTTTTTGGTGGGCAGTCGTGTAATGAATAAATGAATGCCGCCTCGGGAGTTATCTTTGTAAGGCGATACTAAATGTTGGCGGGAAATGGCGATGCTTACCTGTCATATTTGCGGCCTTGGTCGTCGAACGCGTGCAAGATTTCGTGGCCGATGACGGCGCCAATGCTGCCGAAGTTGACGCTTCGGGGGAATCCCACGCGGAAGTAGGGCGGCTGCAGATGCCCGGCGGGGATCGCGATCAGGTTCTTGGTCTGGGAGTAGTAGGCGTTCACTTCGCTCGGGTTCATCTCTGCAATAAACGCAAACGAAAAAAACATAATTCAATCTTATTTTTTTTATCTGAAACTACTACGCTAGTCAGTGAAAAGGCTCCCTTGCTGGACACGCCGGTAGAGACAAGCATGATATAAAACTGGCACGAAGCCATTATATAAAATTTCTTGATTTTTGGTGTCGGACAATAATCAAAAGTGATGTGTTTTGACTCTAAATATGCGTTGAACTCTTTTAAACCTAAGACATAATGGTTTGAAGTGCTCATCTCTAAATGCGCGTTCGACTCTATTGAACCTGTAAAGCGAAATTCTAAATGTGCTCTCCCAATAATAACTCTTTTTGAAAGGAATTTCTCTTATCTTTTAACGATAATACAAATTTGTCAAAAACCCCCCATTTCATCAATAATCTTTTCAACTCTTGCCATGGCCAAATGATGCCTAATTTCAGCCCGACCGGAAAAGGCATTTTGGCGCTATCGTGGAGGAATAGACACACAGACATACACCACAGGCAGACAGAATCTGGAAATGGTCTCAATCGTCGCAGGGGGCGCAAAATGGAAATTTCCGTCTTCATCTCGCTTTTTTTAGCGCGTTTACCTTTCCGTATAGCTTTCCCTCGTCGTATAGCTTTCCCTCGTCGTCAGTTGGTAGGCCGCTAAAGTAGAAACTTACCCCATCTGGTACGATTCACCGGCTTGTCCAAGCGTTTTAACGACCTTTTAGTACCGAAGGCGCGAATGTTGAGAATATTTTGGAAATAGTCTTCGGTCTTTATGTCTAATCCTTCGTACTTTTCGTCCAGTGCAATGGGTTCCATGATGTAATCCGGATATCCTGAAATTTAATTGATATTATAACATTTAATCGATATTACAACATTTCATCGATATTATAAAATTTAATCGATATATTGCTCGTTTTAAATCTGCTCTAGAACAGGCGGCAACCGAGTTAGGCTAGATTATAGGAAAAAATCGGTTGTGTCACCCCAAGACTTTCCCGGCAAGTAGTTAAAAGGACAGATTATATCTGAATATTATTTTCATAAATTAAATCGAATATCGCCCTCGACCATTGTGGCGTGGATCGTCCTCGACCATTGTGGCGTGGATCGTCCTCGTCCATTGTCCTTCCACTGTGAGCGGGGTTGGACCAAGCGCTAACGGATGACGTTAATATTGGATTAAAATATATGGCGGAATTTAAATAATATTATTGTAGCGTGTATATGATACATTCTAACCACAGTTTCACAATGTGATTTCGGCCTAACGAGGCATTTGTGTACCGGATTTCAAGTCTCTAGGTTCAATATTTCGATATTGAAATATGACTAGTGCGCCCCCTGGTGGAGCGTTTTCAACCACAACCTTCTGAACTCTTGCCATGACCGAATTATGCTTGCATGCCAAATTTCAGATCAATCGGTTAAGCGATTGGGCGCTATCGTGGAGAATTACACATACAAACAGACACACAGAAAGACTTTGAAATGGTCGTAATCGTCTCAGGGGCTTAAAATGGGTATTTGTGTCTTCTCGAAAAAAAAATCCACGGTCACAATACTTTCCCTCCTGATCGGTTGGTGGGTCGGGAAGGTTAAAGTGTTGCGTGTGTTTCAAAGAACATGTGGCAACCGACTTAGACTAGATTATATGAATATTGTTAATTAGCGAACGGATATTATGAAATTGTTTTGTTTCAAGAAAGTCTATATCTAAAGCGTACAAACGAAAGTACAATATATTAGGTATAGAATTAGGTATACGATTGATCAACCCTTGATTTGGTTTAATGCTAATGAATTACGTCTCAATATTACAAAATCAAAAATAATTCCTTTTCGCTTAAGACCTGCCAATATTGACTATTTAAATGAATTACAGGACTATTTTGAAATCGACATCAAAGAAGATATAAATTTTCTTGGATTAAGAATGGACAGTAAATTACAATGGAATGCGCACATCCAACAATTATCTAGTAAGCTATGTAGCTCGATATATTCTATTAAAAAATTAGAAATCTTTGTGGTTTTGCGGCAGCCAAATCAGTATACTTGGCGTATTTTAACTCATTAACGACTTATGGACTACTATTTTGGGGAAATGCCGAAACCAGTAAAAGAATTTTTATTTTGTAAAAGAGAGCACTGCGCAGCATGTATCATAGGATCTCATGCAAATAATATTTCAGCAAGGCAAGGGTAATGACTACATATATATTCAGCGTTCATATATCAGTGTCTAATGTATGCTAGACAGCACCTCGCAGAAACTGTAATTAATGCAGACATTCATTCGTTATACCCGCGGTAGCTTCCTTTTACGCATATTATGAATACGATTGGCAAAAGTACAGAAAAGCTACTTGTGCCTTAGCATTAAATTCTATAATCTACTCCCTACAATATTTAAACAGCTGGAGGACATAAAATTAAAAAAAAACATCAAGGAGATGCTGATAGGCCACCCTTTCTATAATCTGACCGAATTTGAGGGCCATGATTTTTCAAATATTGTGCCCATTTAAATTACTTGGAAAGTAGAGCCTTATTGTTTGATTATTTTATATGGTCTTATATCTGTACTTTTAGTTTATAATGCATAACGTAGATTTAATTTGATTATTTAACATTTTTTTACAATTTGAATATTACGATGAATAAGTTTACTACGTATCTTTTCGAATTACTAACTACTTCAATTATTAAGCTTCTATTTTGATTATTTATATTTATAGTTTGACAATCTAGTAGTTAATTCTTGACTACCTATGTATTTTCAGTAAAGAGTAGTAACGAGACTTACTACCTAACCCAATTATTTTGACACGTCCAAGAGCGGTCTTTAGCCGTCAATTGGACACTACGAAAATGTAAATGTAAATGTAAATGTAAATTGGTGAGACGTTTGTCGGTCTGTCTAAAAAATATTTCTAAATTTAATTTCTGGAAATATAAGGGTGTTTAAACTCATTTGTAACTACTTGGATTTAAAAAATATCAATATCAACGAAATACTAAAACTCGTTGAAGTCAACTGGTGTGGAATGTTTCATAGCAAGAACCACTTTAGAATGATCCAAGCCCTCAGGCCGGAAGTAAAACTAGCACTTACGCGGTTTTTAAAAAAAATAAATACTGGTTTTTTTTAATCATGACCGAATTTACCTATCATATTTTCGATGAAATCTACTTTCAACGCCGCAGCTGATTTAGTCTCCTGGCTCATCCAGTCGAGTGTCCCCACGTTTGCCTTGAACGCTTTCTTGATGCTTTCTATCATATCTTCAGACTGTCTCTTGGACTCCCCGTCGAACGCCTTTCGTACGAACATGGCTCCAGTGGCAAACCCTGCAAACCGAGGCACTTTCATTAAATGCCGTAAAAAACTTGTCACACACACTTTAAGGAACACATTTCCAAAAGTAGAGGTAGAAAACCTCTAAATATTTTTAGGGTTCCGTACCATAGCGTACAATGACGACGTTAGGACAGTCCTTTCGTAACAAGATATAATTAAATAAATTAAAAGACACGACTGCCGTTACAAAAGCTGAAATAAAAAGAAGGAAAAGCAGTGGAAGGACTTATTAAAAAAAACGGTTGTGTCACCCCAAGACTTCCCGGCAAGTAGACAACCCCCCCCCAAGTTGTCTTGCCTTCATGTTTCGCATGCCTGACTATTTCCTCATCTCGGCTGGTTCTCTTCTTTTGTCGATGTTCGCAGCAATAGTGTTGAAACGTTTTCATGACTTCAGCAAGGGAGAGCTTCAAGCAACACAAACATTTATAACTTAGTGATTTGCCTATCTAAAGTCAATAACAGAGAAGAGTTTCAGGGGCCATTCAACAAATCAAAAGACATTGTATATTCTCACTGGAGATAATAATATATTGATATCCAAACGAACAAACATTACCGAATGCACTATCTGTGAAGCCAACGCAGTCCTTCCACTTCTCGGAGTCTCCTTCTGTCCCCATCACGGTCTTCATCAGCTCCTTATTGGAGTCCTTGAACGCCTTCGATAGGGCCCATGTCAGGGAGTTCACCGAATGCCACATCAGATAGTCTTTCACAGTCCTATCGTAAACAAACAAACATATACCCAATCACTTTATCTGGAGAGTGCAGAAGAAAATAGTAGAATTTTATTAGCGAGGAGTTTTCAAACGCACATTTTGCCTTCGTCGGTCATTAGGTACTGCTCTACGAGAGTGTTGATTTTCTTCAGGTAGTCTGCAGCGTAAACAACCACCATTTTGTCTTCTGATAACTGAAATAATATGGGAAATAAAAAAAAATGCGTGAATCGCCTTTGTGGCCGTTTTCACGGAATTATGTACCTATACTTTGGATAAATTAATAACAGCTGCACGCAAACGAGATCCGAAATACCGACCGCGGCTATCGATTTAATAACGACTCGATTCCATTGTGAAACCGACGTTAAAAGTGGATTTATTTTCATTTTAAGTAATTAATAAGCCGCGTATATATCTTATTTATAAAAATGAATCGCCGTGGGTTAGTCTCGCAGGATCTCGGAAATGACTTCACCGATTTGAATTATTTTTCTTTTATTTTGTTTGGCTTGATTCAAGGGTGGTTTTCAAAAAAAAAATATTTAGGAAAAACTCAAAGAAAAAACTGAAAATCGAAAAAATCGAAATTGGTCATTTTGGGAACATTGGCCACTTTCTAGATGGCTATCGCGGCGATCGTATTGTTTGACAGCTGCGCTATCCATAGCTGTTATTCATTCCGTGCAATGTGTAAAATTTCAAAAAGTCGAATAGTCAAAAAAGGCGAAAGTAAAAAAAGTCCTAAAAGTCAAAAAAGTCAAAAAAGTAAAAAAGCCGAAAAAGTATAAAAAGACGGAATAGTCGAAAAGTCGAAGTTGAAGTCAAAGTCGATTTCGATTTCGATTTTCGAGTTTTAAAGGGTTTCGCTAGGTTGGGGGTGGGGGGTGGGGGGTGGGGGGAGGGGGGTTGTTGTAGGATTAATGATATTAATATTCAGATGAGTTACGTTCCTGGCTACTAGACAGGAAAGTCTTGGGGTGACACGACCGTTTTTTTAATGACATAACCACGAATTTGGACTTAGTTTGGGGATTTCAATACTGTAAAGACCTCATGGAAATTTCGATCGATTTGAGTGAGCGTGAAAACAATTCCATGTCGTTTTACAGTGTCCATTGCAATGTTGAGAAGAAGAGATAACATAGGTCGACGAAGTCAGTCAAATGTGCGGCAAGCTACTTCAAGTGCAAACCGCACCGATGTGAGATGATTCCATCATCTCGGCCGAAATACAAGATGAAGCTGTTAATTCGAAATTGCTTGCAGTGGTGCCTAAGAATATGATCTATGGACTTCGCGAAGTTTATAACAACATCTCGCCCTGTATGCTCGATAGTAACTGTTCCAAGCGTTACCCGAGAGACCTGATTGCTAACACCATCACAGGCAATGACGGATACCCATTTTATCGTCGCCGATCAGTTGCGGACAATGGGCGATTTGCAGTTGTGAAGGTCAAAGGGCAAGATGTAAATGTGGTCAATCGTTAGATTGTGGCTTATTGTCCAAGGCTTTTAAAGCGCAAATCAATGAGGAATACTGCAACTTCATCAACTCGATAAACTATATATGCAAATACGTAAAATAAAGCGATATGGCTGTTTTCGCTGTGAGGATTTCAAACGAGGTGTATCTCAGTATCAGACGTGTCGCTATGTCAGCAGCAACGAGGCGATTTGGCGCATCTTTTTCTTTGCGACATACCAAAGACAATCTACAGTTGTACACTTGGTAATTCTGGAAAGCGGAATTTAGATTCCCCGTGCGTCTGGCCTTCACGATGACAAATCACGCGTGTTGGAAGTTTGCGTTATTAACTTGGAATTGCCGTATTTCGCGCATGGACAACTGTATGTCCCGTGTTTGCCAAGCCATTGGTGGGAAAGCCATCATTTTTGTTTATTTACGCGCCGGAAATCAAAACGAAAAACATATCATGTAAATGAAATACATTGAATTTATTTCAATCACGAACGACTTTCATTTAATCACCAAACGAAAGTCAATCCGTACATGATTCGGCCATATTATAGATTTTAATGAATTCGATTTGGAAGGTTAGGATTAATAAACGCTTATGAAGAGTTACAATCAAATAAATTTTATGTGGTACGAAGTTCACCGGGTCATCTAGTATATATATATATATATATATATATATATATATATATATATATATATATATATATATATATATATATATATATATATATATATATATATATATATATATAATCTTTTTTTAAAGAATTCGTTTAAAGGATGACACTTTGATGAAAAAATAAAAATAATAAAAGCTACTTACATAGCTGGAAGGTTTTCCCGGACTGGACTGGGAAATGCTTATTGTTTAAACGAGATGTATTCTTGGATGAGTACCACTTTCGACGGTACACTGTAGGTTTAATGGGATCCCTTTATCGCTAGCGAACGATCACCCTTCATCCACATCTCAAAAACAAAGCGTATCCTTTTGCAAACCAAAATAAAATGTCTTTATTAAAGACAAATTTAAGCAAAAACAATGAAAAAAAATCACAATCAATCGTCTCTTAAATGCGGAATGACATTTCGAAAATTCGATTTGAAATTCGAATATATCCACTCTTTAAAGGGACGATATACGATTGCTGGGCTCGCTATCAGCCAGCTATTAAATGAAAATAAAAATAAAATACTTCATTTGCTCGTTCCCATGAAATAAGATATAAATCGTAATTTCTGGTCGAGAAGTTTATACTTAAGGCTATATGATATTTACAAGAGTTCAAAACATAAGATAAAATTGTATAATATTGTTAATATTTGATTGGTTTTTTGTAAAATCTTTTTTTAAAGAATTCGTTTAAAGGATGACACTTTGATGAAAAAATAAAAATAATAAAAGCTACTTACATAGCTGGAAGGTTTTCCCGGACTGGACTGGGAAATGCTTATAAATATATATATATATATATATATATATATATATATATATATATATATATATATATATATATATATATATATATATATATATATATATATATATATATATATATATATATATATATATATATATATATATATATATATATATATATATATATATATATATATATATATATATATATATGTATATATTGTAACCTATATTTTTCTTTGACTCTATATAGTCCTGGGAAATATTTGAAAGATATAGGGTTACAGGTTTTTGTGTTATTAAAAAGAGAGAAAGAGATATAAATTTTCAATTACCAACAAGGGCCTTTATTATTCAGTTATTATCACCTATACTATTGGTTAATTACCCTGAATTATAATTTATTAAATCGAAAACGTTCCAAAAATACAAATACGTAGAATAATAAGAATCATATAATCAAATAGTCAAATGTGAGGAAAATTATCAAATAGTCAGAAATATCAATGTAGCAAATTTATACGAATAGCAATGAGACTTTATCTCGGGTCGGCCCCTAGCTTGAACTATAATTATAGTGCACCGCCGATATTCGCGGTTGGCTTGGGACGGTTGGCATCACTCCGGATCGGGTATGGTTGGACAGCCTGGATCACGCGAATGGCTTCGGGATCTCTCGATCGTTTTCGGCGGACGGCTGGTCGCGACGGCACCCCGGTGTCGAGCAGGTAGGCTGGTGGTACGATGCGCCGGCTATCGTACGGTAGTATTGTCGGCCGCGCGATCGTACAATTCCCCCCGACGACTGCCTGGAGCTCTGCCGCGGCTGATGTGGAGTCGGGGCTGAAGGATCTCCCGAGCGCCGTTCCTGCTTGAGGGCGGTTCGATGGAGAATATGGGCGGCGCTACAGGATTCACCGCAAGTAGGGCGACTGATATTCGCGCCTGCAAAAGTCCCTGCCGGAAGAACGTATCCGTCAGTATGCGGGATCCAGGCAGTGGAAGGCATCACGGAAGGGAGACGGCACTCCACATTCCGGGCAAGCCACCCAAAGGCCGGAAACTCCCGTCGAGCTATGCCCGCCCCAGGGAATCTAGTTCTCACAATATCAATTATCAAACGAACACTTACCGGAGAAAATATTGAGGTCCTATCTATAAGCTCTGGACTTCTCCGGGACTTTGTCTGGCTCGCACGATTTCTCGAATTCGAATGGAAGGAGTTCTAGCAAGGGCGGTCGATTTCGAGAATATTCCGCCTAGATGAGGGTTTGCCTATCGGATTTTCCCGCGTACATCTCAACGCTAATTTCCGGAATTATTAATACCGCTTAATATTGCGTGTATGTATTTTATTAAAATAAAGGAATTTTACCACTATTGAAAACATATCTTATTTATCCCGGTTATTCCCTGAATTCATTAATATTTGATAACCAACGTTAGAAGGCCGCGGCTCCCTCCTGTATCATGCTGAAATTGAGTGTATAAAGGCTCGAATTAATTTACTCGGCGACTCCTCAAATAACTACGATTTATTGACTCATCTTCAATCTCTAATTATGACTTTTTCATGTTCATGATTTTGATTCGCAATCGTATCCAATAGTCGTACTGGCAACGCGATGTCCTTCTTTACGTCACTCGCCGCAATGTTGCTCGCTTCTGAACTCGGCGCTTCAGCTGTCAAAACTATGCGTGCGCGCCGGCTTCGATACGAATGTGAGAAAATGCGTGAAAATAGTGAAAACCCGCAGGAAAACACAGAGCTCGTGTTACAATATATATATATATATATATATATATATATATATATATATATATATATATATATATATATATATATATATATATATATATATATATATATATATATATATATATATATATATATATATATATATATATATATATATATATATATATATATATATATATATATATATATATATATATATATATATATATATATATATATATATATATATATATATATATATATATATATATATATCAAAATATCATGTATACAAGAAAAATATCACGAATACTTCAACTAACTCGAATATTCATTCCAATAATACGCGAAAAAAGGGGACTCGCCTTATTTTAAAGTGCGACTGAGTAAGTATCGTAAGAGTTTTCTTTGCCAATCTAACCTATTTTTCAATTGATTGCCATTATGTATTAGGGGCCCTGGGGAGGTTCACTTTAAGAAAAAGGTACAGTGTGTTTTAATTAACCCAAATTATGGCATTAAGGATTTTGACAATATCGAATTTTCTTAGTTCTCTTAACTTTCTTGACTTTCTTGACTGTCTTTATTCTTTTTATTATTGACTATTAATAATTGTGAATTTTAATGTGGCTATCGGCGATTGACAACTATAATTATTACTAATTTGTTACTATTTGTATTTTATTAATTATTTTAATTACTGTCCATATGATAATTTGTGAAATGTTCCAATAGTTCTGTTTGAATGTTACTACTATTAATAATTGTCCATATAATAATGCGAAATTACACAAGAATTTTGACTGCAAATATCTGATATTTTTGTTTATTATAATAATATATAGGTAACCTAAAAAATCTGAACTTGAATGTTCAACGTTCATATACCTTAGAATGTATGTAGCCTGTAGGTAGAATATACAAATTTTGTTAATTTTGTAATTTTCGTCAATTTTGACTTTACAAAGTAGGAATTCCTACCAACCGATTTATTAAAAAATATATAAGTATTTACACATTGAAACGTTAATCGATCGTTTCCCGAATCTTCGTTTTCCCGCATTATGTATCGTTTGTTTTCGGCAATACGACACAATACAATCAACTACTCCAGTAGATAGGCATTCCTACACTTGGATGCGTCACAAAATTAAATTGAAGCAATTGACAATCGATTATCAGAATTGGCATTGTAAAGGTTTTCGCAAAGTTACTTAATGATCCCTTTATTTACCTTTCGATGAAGTGGTTTAAAGGCTTCGCCCAAGTATTCTGTCCAGTTGAGGAAAGGGGTGTGTGAGTTCAGCTGCCTTAGGCTCATCGGTGTGTACCAGTTCTCTGTGTCTCTCTTGTCTTCCCAGTCAGTGCTGATTCTCGCTATGTTTGTCTCCAAATCAATCACCTGCAAGTATTTCACCAGGGTCAATCGAAAAGAAGCCGATCTTCTTTGCTGTGACTAGCAAATACCCGCGAGAGGGGTAATACTTTTAGTGGTGGTGAACAGAGTGTAGCGCTCTCCTAGCTGCGGCGTATCGTGGCGTATCGAAAGCAGCTCCACTTGGCTAGTCGCTTTTGCAGAATACGACTGGTGCTTCGGTTTGAATTGTAGGTCGCTTAATTGTTTAGTACTTTAGAAATTACGTCACAATATTATAATTCCTTTGCCTCGCCAGAAAACCACGATTGCCACGGACAAAGTATTTGTTGGAGTCAGATAATATCGGACTATAGCTGAATTTCAAAATAGAATTAATTTGAACTGCGGGGGTGGCCAAAAAAACAAGTTGCATTTTCGAAAACATTCCTAATCTATCGAATATATATTTTTAACCTTTTGCATACGTATTTCGACATCCGTCCTATGTTCAGCACCGAGGAGCATTACTACCTTTGTCATATACCGATGGTACACCTCTAAAATCTCTTTATATTCCGTTTTCTTCAGGTAGTAATCTCTAGTTGGCAGCGAGAGTCCACCCTGTTCGATCTAAAATAAAATAAAATAAAATCCTAAAGTCTCAACCGATCCAGCTTAAAGGTCCAATATCTATGAATGGACAATGACCTACCGCAATCGAGTACCTCGTGGAGTTCTTGATATCTGGCGTGACGTACCAAAGAAAGAATCCCAGACTGTTGCATCTGAACAAAAAATTGGATGAAATTGCATAAACCATATTCCTGTTGTACCTATGTGGGTAAGTATTTATTATTTTTATTTTCCTTTTTTTTTTAATATAATTATCCGGTATAATTTGATAGATTTTTACAAGAGAAGAGCAGAACTAATTATATTTTTACATATTTTTTTTTTTACAAAAATATTTTTTAATATTTTTTTTGCGAAGCATTTTTATTTGACTTATCTGACATTATCTGACTATCTGACTATCTAGTAATTTGATAATTTCAACTATCTATTAAGTCATATACCCATTTATATTATAAATAATTTATACTATTGAATTTCTTTTAATATAATTATTTCTACGGCTGCTATTATAAAATGCACCTATGTATCTAACTTTTAGTTTAATTTAGTAACTGTAAACCTTTTATTATTTAAAAAGTGTTAGTCGTATGATTACGTTGTTAGAAAACCGCTTGCTGCGAACCCCTGAAGTCGTTAATCACCAGACAATCAGTTCAGTTGCGTTCAATACGAAACTATCTGCCTACCTGCATTATGAATAGCGATATTTACAGTGAAACGAGCGGAACTCATATGAATACGATGCGACAGTCACCTCTATACCGTAAAAGAGGGGATTCGCGCTTGTAGATTTTATTCTGCGGTTTAGAAAATTGTTTGAAATACTGAAAAAGGGAATAAAAAATAATAAAATAATAATAAAAAAAAATATACCAATAATAGTACCTATTAATAATGATTATAAATTAAAATTAAAATAATGTCATAAATATTATTTTAGATATTTCCTTGACACAACCGTGGCACTCTAGTGTGACTCCCGAAGTGAGCTAGCCTTAACACAGGGGTGCCTAGCAAGGCGGGCTCGGCTGCTCCTTGCTTAGCATAATAGAAAGATTAACATTTGCGTTTAATGTATGCGCTATGTAACCTGGGCTCAGACAGATGTGTATATAACTTTGAAAGCATACAACGGCATTGACTAAATTGTCATTTCATTTTCTGTTGTGCTCATGCATTTGAATGTATATGTATATGTAAATAAATAAATAAAATAAATAAATAAATAAAATTTATTAGACGAGATTTGTGTGGTTTTTATCACTCCACTGCATTTGGTGTCTGTTCTCGGGTGATAATATTTAAAACGTAGTGACTTTACTTTTATCATTTTTTTTTATTCATTAAGATCATTTATTCCTTCGTAAAAACAAAAAAAAGATTTATTTTAATTATAGCGTGGGGCCATATTATTAGGGACACCATACATTTTGGTACTAATTTGCACATTACAAAAAATTTATTCTCGACAACGACAAACAACTTTGACAAATTTAAACAACTTTTTTTAAATGTTATTAAACGTATTGATTTATGGTATTTTGAACCAACATTTAATCACAAATTATTTTAGCCATCATAATAGCAGGTAATGGAACTTACCGCGTAAATTAGTGAAATTCTCAATTTTCCTTCGAAGTTACATGTTTACGCTAAGGTACGTTTTTCATCATCATGATGACAATTAACTATGACAGTTTGTAAATATTCATTAACCCCTCGAGTACCAGACGGCCCGAAACGTCCAGAATTGATATTTACCGTCGAACCCCAGACGGCCCGAAATGGCCAGGCGAGGCCGAATAGGAACATAAAACAGGTCTTTTTTAGACGATCGGTGTGACAGTTTCGGAGTAATCGTTTTTTTTCTGAAACGCCATCTTTTTTTTGAGACTCGCGAATTTCTTACGGGCCGTAAGGCACACATTAAAATAAAACCGCGGGCCTCGAGGGGTTAAGTATGACTTTATTGCAAAAAAACTGATTCTGGGCAAAAAACATTAAGAGTTCCTTTTTTCAAATAGGGTCATATACAGCTAAAATGAATAAATGTTTACAAGCAATGAATGTTTAAAAGCTTATTGTACCTAATCAAGATTATGAAAAACGTGCCTTACCGAAATCATTCTCTCCGCGACGAAAAGAAAGTGTAATTTCGAAGAAAAAATGGGACTTTCATTATTTTTCGCGGTAAGTTTCATTTCATATGATTATGATGGCTAAATTAATTTGTGATTAAATGCTGGTTCAAATACCATAAATAAATAAATTGATCAAAAAGGATCCCACTTATGATCCTACTATATCTTATTGTTAAAAGCAGCCTTAACTTTTTTTAAATAATTATTTATTACAATCATACGAGTATTATTTTGTTTTAAATATAGTCAAGTAAATGTATATAATATCAAGTGTCAAATAAAAGAAATAGCCTACGTCAGGGTGTGAGTTATCATTTCTTCGCGCTCACTTCTACTTTTCGTCGTGAGCCACTAGTTAATGTATTTTTTAGAGTCTGCTGATTGAACTCAGCATTTTAGCCTCCGCCAAGGAAGAGCAGAAGGAATCATTCAGACGCGGTGCCAGAAATGCGTAATGCCTCTGTCCAAATTTAGTATTCACTCGTCGGTGGGCTTCCTTATGTTTATTTCGATTGTCTCTGAGTGGTTCAGCGAAGAATAACGGTCCGTGGTCTTGTAGAAATGCGTAATAATAATTCTCACGTATAATTGTCTCAAATCTATTACGTAAAATACCCCAAAAGCTCGTCGGATGGATATGAGTATATTATAATATTAAAATGTTATACAGTACATACAAGCTCTGCATTTTCTGCATGGTTTTCTGCAAGCTCCACTGTTCTTCACGGATGTTCCAGGACATGGTTTTGGGCAGTAAATTCCAACCACCGAGATGGCGAATCATTCTTTCCAATGGTTCTCCACCTTTTCAGTACATGAAAAAAAGGTTAAGTAAATATGGAAGATGTCGATCGCCAGACTCGAACTACTGACCTAATACTTCTCTAGTTCCGTTCGCATCCATGCAGGATTTGTAGAAGTGTTTTGCTTTATGTTCGGCGGCGGATGAAGAAGGCGAAGGTTTAGTGTCGTCCAGTTTTTCTGTTGTTTGGAAAAACAAAAATGAAAAACGGTGTACTTCACCGTTTATCGAGGTGAGAGTCTCTACGCGTTTAAATGTGAGAAAAACGACTTTGCCCATCGGAAGAGAGAAAATAATAACTGTTTATTCTGGCTAAGCTCCCGTCATAATATGGGGCTCAGCGCTTTGTTAATGCTCGTAACGTATTCTAATGTATACTATCTTAATTGTTAATGTATATTTTGTTAATGAATATTATTTTAATGTATATTATGTATACTTTGTTAACGTATACCATCTTATGGATTGTCGGGTTTGCAAAGCGACATTTCATCATACACTGTGGTTATACAAACGATTAGGCTGCACAAGCAGTAGTCAAAACTAACTTCAAATAAAAGCGTTCGCAAGCCGGTACATGTGTATCTGCTGCCCTACATTTAAGAGGTCCTCGCAGACCACAACACGCCTTCTCAAAATAAATACATTTAATCCAATGCTCACTACATACTAGAGCATGCTCCAAATCGCAGATATCAATCAACTGGAATCACAATATCACTTGTGTTTTCATCGCTGAAATCTTATCTTAATTAAACCAAAGGACAAAAAGTCATGCAGGTGGACATATTTTTATAGGCGAATTAAGGCAAAAAGCATCTCAAAAGCCCAACCCGAGCAGGGTTGGTCTGTGAGGTCCAAAGCGGGTCCAGTTGGGTCCAAAATGTGAAACTCACGCTGTTGGTAGATGTTGGACATCTACCAACATGAGGAAAGCATATGTGCAAGGAATGTGAATGCGAAGCATCGTATAAAACAGTATGAAGGAATCACTTAAAAGATGATTAAAAAATACGTGTGGCACTCGGGGACTGCCGCGGTAAAGCTTATTGCATAGCATTTTTAACAACTTATGCAATTATAATTATTTATTCAATTTATTTTTTCTGATATCAGATAACTGCGCTCTATCGAAAAACGTTGAAATTATTCCAAATCATTTGCGGCTGCGGTAGCAAATGATTTGGAATAATTTAAACGTCTTCCGATAGAGCGCCGCGCACGATTTTTTTATTCGATAAAGCAAAAAAAACGGATTATTCGAAAAAACTCGTAGATAAAAAGATAGATAATTTAATTATTTTTAATATGGTGCCGGTTTCATAATAATACGCTAGATAGTATTTGCGTAGTAGTCGTTTTTGAGTTCGGTTAGACCTAATTTCACAAATTAACTACACTATGTAATATAAATAAAATGTAAAATATTCAAAGCTAAGAATATTAGGAAAATGTTCTTGTTTAACATATATTTTTTTCGAATCGTAAGCAGTATTCGTTTATATGTAATTATCAGTTTAAAATCATTAATTTTCGTTAAGAAATTTCTTCATTCGGTCGCCGCGCTGGCCTAGGCCCGCGATAAAAGCTATGCAATAGCTTAATTAAAAAAATTAATTAAAAAATAATACGTGTGGCACTCGGGGACTGCCGCGGTAAAGCTATTGCATAGCATTTTTAACAACTTATGCAATTATAATTATTTATTTATTTTATTTATTTTATTTTTTTCTGATATCAGATAACTGCGCTCTATCGTAAAACGTTGAAATTATTCCGAATCATTTGCGGCTGCGGAAGCAAATGATTCGGAATAATTTTAACGTCTTCCGATAGAGCGCCGCGCACGAATTTTTAAGCTATTGCATAGCTTTTATCGCGGGCCTAGGCCAGCGCGGCGACCGAATGAAGAAATTTCTTAACGAAAATTAATGATTTTAAACTGATAATTACGTCTAAACGAGTACTGCTTACGATTCGAAAAAAATATATGTTAAACAAAAACATTTTCCTAATATTCTTAGCTTTGAATATTTTAGATTTTGTTTATATTACATAGTGTAATTAATTTGTGAAATTAGGTCTAACCGAACACAAAAACGAATACTACGCAAATACTATCTGGCGTATTATTATGAAACCTGCACCATTTTAAAGATAATTTAATTATCTATCTTTTTATCTACGATTTTTTTCGAATAATTCGTTTTTTTTGCTTTATTGAATAAAAAATTCGTGCGCGGCGCTCTATCGAAAGACGTTTAAATTATTCCGAATCATTTGCTTCCGCAGCCGCAAATGATTCGGAATAATTTCAACGTTTTCCGATAGAGCGCAGTTATCTGATATCAGGAAAAATAAAATAAATAAATAATTATAATTGCATAAGTTGTTAAAAATGCTATGCAATAGCTTTACCGTGGCAGTCCCCGAGTGCCACACGTATTTTTTTTATTCGATAAAGTAAAAAAAATACGTGTGGCACTCGGGGACTGCCACGGTAAAGCTATTGCATAGCATTTTTAACAACTTATGCAATTATAATTATTTATTTATTTTATTTTTTCTGATATCAGATAACTGCGCTCTATCGGAAAACGTTGAAATTATTCCGAATCATTTGCGGCTGCGGAAGCAAATGATTCGGAATAATTTAAACGTCTTTCGATAGAGCGCCGCGCACGAATTTTTTATTCAATAAAGCAAAACAACCGAATTATTCGAAAAAATTCGTAGATATAAAGATAGATAATTAAATTATCTTTAAAATGGTGCAGGTTTCATAATAATACGCCAGATAGTATTTGCGTAGTAGTCGTTTTTGTGTTCGGTTAGACCTAATTTCACAAATTAATTACACTATGTAATATAAACAAAATCTAAAATATTCAAAGCTAAGAATATTAGGAAAATGTTCATGTTTAACATATATTTTTTTCGAATCGTAAGCAGTACTCGTTTAGACGTAATTATCAGTTTAAAATCATTAATTTTCGTTAAGAAATTTCTTCATTCGGTCGCCGCGCTGCTAGGCCCGCGATAAAAGCTATGCAATAGCTTAAAACGGATTATTCGAAAAAAATCGTAGATAAAAAGATAGATAATTAAATTATCTTTAAAATGGTGCAGGTTTCATAATAATACGCCAGATAGTATTTGCGTAGTAGTCGTTTTTGTGTTCGGTTAGACCTAATTTCACAAATTAATTACACTATGTAATATAAATAAAATCCAAAATATTCAAATCTAAGAATATTAGGAAAATGTTCATGTTTAACATATATTTTTTTCGAATCGTAAGCAGTACTCGTTTAGACGTAATTATCAGTTTAAAATCATTAATTTTCGTTAAGAAATTTCTTCATTCGGTCGCCGCGCTGCTAGGCCCGCGATAAAAGCTATGCAATAGCTTAAAACGTATTATTCGAAAAAAATCGTAGATAAAAAGATAGATAATTAAATTATCTTTAAAATGGTGCAGGTTTCATAATAATACGCCAGATAGTATTTGCGTAGTAGTCGTTTTTGTGTTCGGTTAGACCTAATTTCACAAATTAATTACACTATGTAATATAAATAAAATCCAAAATATTCAAATCTAAGAATATTAGGAAAATGTTCTTGTTTAACATATATTTTTTTCGAATAGTAAGCAGTACTGGTTTAGACGTAATTATCAGTTTAAAATCATTAATTTTCGTTAAGAAATTTCTTCATTCTGTCGCCGCGCTGCTAGGCCCGCGATAAAAGCTATGCAATAGCTTAAAAAATACTGGTCTCGATCAACTAGTCTCGATGACATACCTGTTAGCGTAATTAAAATCCATAAACACGTACTGGCACCTTGTCTAACATATCTTTACAATTTAAGCTTTTCAGGGGGAATATTTCCAGATTGTTATAAAGTAGCTAAGATTATACCGATATAAAAAAAGGGCGATCCCACGAGCGTAGAAAATTATCGACCTGTAGCCCTACTGAGTAATTTCTCAAAAATTTTGGAGAAGGTCATCGAAAAACGACTAAATGGATTCCTTGAAAAATTTGGGGTCCTTTCAGATAGTCAATATGGATTTCGGACAAAAAAATGTACACAGGATGCCGTGTTGTCTGCATGTTTCATGATTGAGAATAGTCGAAATAAGAAGATGTTTTCAGCAGGACTGTTCTGCGATCAAAGCAAAGCATTCGACTGTATAAATATCAATACCTTGGTAGATAAGCTAAACCATTATGGAATTAGAGGAGTGGCTAATTCACTCATTAAATCGTACCTACAAAATAGGCAGCAAGTGGTGGCCATTAAAATAATTGATGGAATTGAGGAAAAGGCTGAGCAATCGAGATGTGAAATAATAAACATCGGTGTGCCTCAGGGCTCAATATTAGGACCTCTCCTCTTCAATCTCTATTGTAACGATTTAGCAACTAACATAACTTTTGCCAAAACTGTCCAATTTGCAGATGACACCACGTGTATTTTTGAAAGTGATTGTAGAACAAAAATGGAGGAATTAATAAACGAAACCCCTTTTGAAGTCAATGATTGGTTTAGAGCGAACCAGATGTCGCTAAATTTAAGAAAAACAGTGTTGATAAACTTCTCAAATAAAAAAGAAAAACAGTTAGCGTTAAATTATTCTATCGAGATTGCCAAGTCCACTAAATTTCTGGGAATTTACATCGATGAAAATATGTCATGGAAAACCCATATAGACCAGCTTAAATCAAAATTATGTTCAGCTTGCTATGCAGTATCCAGATTAAGAAAGATATTGGACGAATAGGAAATTGTGAGTGCATACTATTCTCTGGTTGAATCCCACTTGAGATATGGGATTATATTGTGGGCAAATGCCACTGATATTAAAGAGGTATTTATTTTACAAAAAAGAGCCGTGAGAGCAATACGCGGATTAAATAGGAGAGAATCTTGCGAACCACTATTTCGTGAACTAAAGATCCCCACCGTTTATGCCATACTTATTCACGAAAGCCTGTGCGAGTTCTATAAAAATAAAGGAAAGCACCAAACTCTTGCCCGTATACATTCCCACAATACAAGGCACAAATCGATGTATAGGTACTCATAATTCTATACCTGCAACATCATCATTTCAAAGGACAACTCAATACAGAAGCATAACATTTTATAACAAGTTACCAGAGGAATTAAAAAATATAAAAACATATGCACCATTTTTTAAAAAACATACCAAGGAATTTTTATTACAAAAATGACTATATGGCACGGACTTTTAAAATTTTATATTCACAATTGACTACTTGTTTTTTTTTTTTTTTAACTTCCATTTTAATCCTATTCTGAACACTTCATTTTATAGACAATTTACTTACTGATTATGTAACATAATTTAGGAATTGTTGCTGGTATTTTTGTATTTTTACTCTGATTATTATTTGATTCTTTCCAAATTGGACTCCTTGATTATTATTATTATTATTGATTTATTTATTTGCGAGATCATTCAATGGATTTGCCTTTCTATTATTTTTTATTTTTTGGATTTGGTATAATTTCTATTTTTGATATTTCTTAATGCTCTTTTTAATATTTAGAAAATGTAATGGTTGATTTTGTATAGTTTATTGACTTTCAGATTTCTAACGTGATTTAATTTTATTTTTGCCAGATAATGATATGTTTAAAACATGAATATTATAAAAAATGTATTTATTAATTGTAAGTTCTATACCCTCGACGGGTTTTTTTTGGAATAAAATAAACTTTGAACTTTGAACTTTGAACTATCGTGCATAGAAGATCGGGTCAATTTGAATGGCCGTTTTCCTTAGAGTTTCGCTGTTTCTGGCTCATGCTCCTAACCTAACCAGTCATAAAAGCGTAGACTCCAGAATAAGTCCGAAGTTTGATTAGAGTGAGATGAGCCGTTTCACCCACCTAGTTCTTTCCTGATGATGATCTGGTTGCGCTTCTCGACCTTGTCGTCGATGCCCCAGCCGCTGGCGCCCGGCGGCATCGGGTTGCTGGCTATCCAGTTGCCGCAGGCGAACTGGTACAAGTCCGCGCACGGGTCGGCGTCGGCGTCCATCGCCTCGGCCATCGCGGCGGCCGCCTCTACGCAGCGTTCCGTCAGGCATAGCTGGCCGGTGTCATCTGGAAACGTGACAGTAACTTCTACATTCTCGGACATGATCAGGCTATACCGCCAGATCGTGGAATAATAAATGGCGATCATGGAATTTGCGAATATGTATACCTACAGGGTGGCCAAAAAGTCGTGGATCAAACGAAACAGGGAGATAAAGGAGGTAATTTCCAACGAAAAATCTTTCTACAGCATGGCCATAGCTTCATTGCACGAAGGTTATGATTTTTTTTTTAATGCAACTACCGAGTTTTTTTACAATTTAATCATTAAAAAAAATAATGCATTGAAAGCAATAAAACAAAAGATTTTGTATTATGACTCGATAATGTATCAATAATAAAAAAATTGTTTTGCAGCTCTTGGTACCAAATTTAACGAGCAATGAATTTTTTTCCGTAAATTTTGAAGCGTTACAAAAATTACTTCTCACTTTAGAGCACCCTGTGAAAATAAAAATAAATACGGGAAAGTGACCCGCTATTAAAAAAAAATTTTGATTTATTGCTGATTCAAATGAGGTACAACACTTTAGTCTTTGATCTTTAGTTTTGGTTTTATGGTCGTTTTTTCATATCAAGGTGCAAATTTCATCAAAGT
Organism: Micropterix aruncella; assembly: GCA_944548615.1. Classification (NCBI taxonomy): domain Eukaryota; kingdom Metazoa; phylum Arthropoda; class Insecta; order Lepidoptera; family Micropterigidae; genus Micropterix; species Micropterix aruncella. The sequence goes on from OX155960.1 coordinate 11,881,276, forward strand.
AGCCTTATTCAAAATAATTTATTATTTTATCATAAACGGCTAGTTTTTATCATTGGAATGCTAGAACTGTTCGGTTCTTGTCACACTTAGGATTTATGAAATGGACAGACACTCTTTCACACCTAACCATTTGATCCTTTGTCAAAAAAGGGTCTTTGAACTTTAAATATCAAAGTCATAATTTTTCTTTTTATTTCATGATGGCTTCTGAAATTACTACAGAGTATGTATGAACAAAATCTAAATTTTCCTTTAAATTTATCATTTTCTTACCTGAACTAAGACCCTTTTTTGACAAAGGATTAAATGGTTAGTGTGAAAGAGTGTCTGTCCATTTCATAAATCCTAAGTGTGACAAGAACCGAACAGTTCTAGCATTCCAACGATAAAAAACTAGCCGTTTATGATAAACTAATAAATTATTTTGAATAAATGAAATTGATGAAATTTGATGAAATTTGCACCTTGATATAAAATCGAAGACTATCGCCGTTGTTTGACATTATAAATAGGGTAGAAAACGAATTCACCGCGTGAAATTTGTAGGACCCGACGTTTCGGTGACGTTGCAGCCGCCGTTGTTTAGGGTAGACTGAAGAGCTGTCAGTCCGTTGTTTTGCGGGTAGGCCGCAAACCGCTGCCGCCACTGCGTAGGTTATAACGGTGGTGGGGGGCCGGGCTCGGAGCGCGGGAATTTTGAAAATCCGTCTTGCACACAACACTCACTGTATCCTGTTTTACGTCTTTGCGTTCGGCGTTCGGCGGCGGGAACATTTTAAGAAGAGGGTTCCACGTAGAAGAGAGTTTATAGCCGTCGTCTCTATTGAAGTTCGGAGTTCTTCTTATTTCAATGGCTTCCCGGATCATGCGAGGAAAGTAGAATTGTTCCTTGGATAGAACAATGGGATTTTGAAACTGCATCCAGTGGTTACTTCCGCTATCCAATATATGTTCGCAGATCGCCGATTTTTCTCGCTGAACGTTTTTAACAGCTTTGATGTGTTCTGTCAGTCGCGTGGCTATGGGCCGTTTCGTTTGTCCAACGTAGGCTAGACCGCAGCTGCATTCGACTTTATACACACCCGGGGTTTGCAGTGGTATTACAAAAAACATCCAGTACATCCTTTACAGGCCTCAAAAAACGAGCTATATTTTGGGTCGGTTTGCACCTTGATATGAAAAAACGACCATAAAACCAAAAATAAAGTTTAAAGACTAAAGTGTTGTACCTTATTTGAATCAGCATTAAATCAGCATTTTTTTTAATAGCAGATCACTTTTCCGTATTTCTGTTTATTTTCACAGGGTGCTCTTAAAGTGAGAAGTAATTTTTGTAACGCTTCAAAATTTACGGAAAAAAATTCATTGCTCGTTAAATTTGGTACCAAGAGCTGCAAAACAATTTTTGTAATATTGATACATTTTCGAGTCATAATACAACATCTTTTGTTTTATTGCTTTCAATTAATTATTTTTTTATTCATTAAATTGTAAAAAAAACTCAGTAGTTGCATTGAAAAAAAAAATCATAACCTTCGTGCTTTTTTGTTGGAAATTACCTCCTTTATCTCCCTGTTTCGTTTGATCCACGACTTTTTGACCACCCTGTATAGATTAGCGTTTAAGTATATAGGTTTTACGCAGAAATACGAGCATTTTACAGAAGAAGAGAGGATATGTACCGAAGAATCTTAACCGAGTACCAATTATCGCGTCGGCGCAACGCTAGGAATAAATGCCTCACTCGATTCCCGAAGCTTTGCCGATCCAATCAGATTTCAATGTCATATATTATTACTTTGCCGGCCCACCAGCCGACGAGAAGAAATTATGAACGCTCATTTTTTTCCGAGATGAAGACGGAAATATTTATGGTTAGCCCCCTCCCCTCCCCTTCCCAGTTGTGGTTGAAATCGATCCACCAGAGGGAACACTAGTCATATTTCAATCTCGAAATGGTACACAGATGCCTCGTTGGGTCGAAATTCCATTGCGAAATATCTCATTTAACTACAAGCTAAACTAATAATAGGTACATTCCACAATACATTTTGATCAAATATTGACGCCATCTGTTGGCGATTGGCTTAACACCGCCCTTAGCCGAAAAACGGACCATATGTATATAATTAAGTTGTTATTTGAGAAATTACTCAATTATTCTTCTGCTATCATCAGAATCAATATTTTTAAAATTATATCGTCTATATGCTTACGTTTATGTACGAGATCCATAGCTAGAAGTACAGCCAATACTACAGTTATGAATAATAGTATGCTGCATAGTACTATTAGAGTCTTCACTGCCACCGATTTTGACTTCAGCGACATTTCCTGAAACAAAGTGACTGCTTCAAAACCTTTCCAAAATTCTGAATGATTTCGTAACCGGTTTCAACTGTTTTGTCGAAGAAGCCATGAGCACCCACTATAATATAATACAGATCAATATTATTATATTTTTGTTCATATATTCTTATTTGTATTGCAATATTATTATATTATTATGTATATTCATTACAGTTTTAGGTTTCTATAGCTCTATGCGGACCGACCGGTCGAACGGCTTAACCGATTGACTTGAAATTTTAAACTTCGACTTCTGAGGGTTCAAGTAGGTAATAAACAAATAAAATAAAGGGTGTAATATACAAAAAATAGTAATATACCAAAAGATTTTCAATTAAAAAAAGGAAAAAAGACAAAAAAATACCACAACTATTATATTGATATGTGTTGGTATATTTCTACTCTTTATTGCGTTTTTTTAATTTCACAATGGGCGGATTCATTATACGCAATCTCTCACTATATGAAGTGTTCATATGTAGTATTTGTGCATGTAACACGTGTATGTATGTGCCTGTAACATGCTTTATAATTCATAAAAAGTTTTTTTTTTAGTTCAAGGATTTCCAATTTAAAAAAGTACAAACGACTAACGAATACGAATACCAAAATATTGATATGAGCCCTGCGGGAACGAGTTAAACTTTGTAATATTATAATCATAGATATAATCAATCATAAATATAATATTTTACAGTTCTAGAATACAAATAGATTTACCTACTGGACTACTATCAAAAGTACCAGATACCAAAATAAGTACTTACTAAATTATAGAGTAAGGTTTCCATGCCTGATCCACCCAGGTGTGATCTTTAGTAGGTATGGAGTATGATACAATAGGTATCTAGTAGGATGCTCCTGAACCTTCAGACCCAAATTGGCTATCAATTCATAGAACAGGCAGTGGAATGGCACAGTGACCTAATTCATGTCCATCGACAAAAAAACGACATACTGTCGCTTATGTAGCATGGCTTAATGAGATCATAGCAGGATTTGGTTTCTATGGAATGTATTCAAAATTAATGGCCTGTGCCGATTATTATCATCGGTGACTCGAGCGACAAATTTATACAATGTGGCGAGCGCAGTCTAAATGCCGACGAATGCCGACAATACCGAGGCGCTTAATCATATGTAAATCTCGAAAAATTGTACTTAGAGACTTGAAATTTGGTACTCAGTGTGTTTTTGAACTGAGATCGCATTGTGGTTGGAATATGGTAGCGAACGGTTCCGTGCAGCTTGGGCCACAAGATCCACTGTGTACCCGGATCGGTCCAACTCAGGCGCGGATCGATGGGAGGGGGGGGGGGAGGGGGTGATCTACCCCCCCAACCAGGATTGAAAAAAATATCCCGCTACTGGACAATGTCATAAACGACCTCAAAAATCGATTGCCACCGGAAACCTTACAGGTTTTTAATTTAAACATTATAATGCCATCGGTAATAATAAAAAACGATAGTGATCACTCAAATGTAGTAGCAGATCTTGTTAGATAGCATAAGAGTCTCCTAGGAGCTCATGCGGCAGGAGTTCTGGGAGAATACAAGATCTGGAAAGAAAGTTTTAGAAGGGAAAAGAGAAATAAACCCGCTTATTCGGAACCAAAAAATATTCTAGATGTTCTAGATCTGGCTAACGAATTCATCTACCCTGGCATACATCGCCTCATCCTTATCGTGGCCTCCTTGCACGTGTGTGGCGACTGCCGAAAGAAGTTTTTCAACTCTGAGGCGACTAAAAACCTGGCTACGATCCACGATGGTAGAGGATAAGTTAACATGGTTGACACTCCTGCATATTCATTTTGATACTCCAGTAGACAAAGAGAAGATAATTGAAAGATTTAAGAAAAAACACCGGAAACTGCAATTTGTAATTTAATTCTGTGTTATGCACTATTATGTATCATTTGTTCATTGTTCATTTAGAAGTAAAATAAAAACGTACGAGTGTATTCATTATTTCTTTTCCCTTTTTATAATCCTTAGTTAGTTAATTACCTATCTCTATTCAGCATATTGGATGCCCTAAATTCACACTATCATTTATTTCAACTATCTATAGACAGAAACCCACCCCCACTGTCCGCCCCCCCCCCCCCCCCCAAACAAGACGTAGATCCGCGCCTGGTCCCACTCACGATTCAATTCCTATTCAGTAGCCTCCTTGTGTGGATGGCTACCCTGGGTAAGACTCTCGCGTCTCGGGCCTCGCGGCTGGGGGATCGGTTTCGCCTTGAAAATGCCTCCCGGCGCTACTGGACGGATTGCGCACCGTTCGGCGACGCCAATCGGTTCTGCACTCTGACTAATTACCGAAGGAGTCTGGGGACTATGGAAATATACTGTCTCCTAAGCAGCGGGGGTGGATGTTGACCTGTCGTCAACCACTCTTGAAATGACTATAGGCTTTATAAATAGGATAGAGAACGAATTTACCGCGTGAAATTTGTAGGACCCGACGTTTCGGTGACGTTGCAGCCGCCGTTGTCCAGGGTAGACTGAAGAGCTGTCAATGTTCCCGCCGCCGAACGCCGAACGCAAAGACGTAAAACAGGATACAGTGAGTGTTGTGTGCAAGACGGATTTTCAAAATTCCCGCGCTCCGAGCCCGGCCCCCCACCACCGTTATAATCTACGCAGTGGCGGAAGCGGTACGCGGCCTACCCGCAAAACAACGGATTGACAGCTCTTCAGTCTACCCTGGACAACGGCGGCTGCAACGTCACCGAAACGTCGGGTCATACAAATTTCACGCGGTAAATTCGTTCTCTATCCTATTTATAATGTCAAACAACCGCGATAGTCTTCGACTATTAGGCTACCTAATCCTGAATTCAAGCCCGGGAAAAAATGCCTTTGATCCGCGATAGATTCAAACTGAATCACCGCTGAATTTACGGCAGGTAGAGGCCGCGTAAGCGATTGAAAGTATTCCAATACAAAAAATAAATAAATCATTATTATCAACAGCGTCACTATAATCCACACCATCATCTGATACGCTACGACTGATGAGTGTCTTGTAGAGGGATGCCTCCAGCATTTGAGGTTAATGATTTATTTGAAAAACTTATACAACGTGGGATATAAATTTGCACTATTTATTTCCTGTTTATTTTTTCCTTATGTGTGACAAAACAGTGCAAGAGTTTTGTGAAAGCTGATACTTTCAGATCAGGCAGTGTTTTGGCCATAGAATGGTCGGGTAGAGTCAGCAGGCCAGACTCTGGAACACGTGGCGCTGGCGGACTAGGAAAGGTCTAATTTTAATTAGTACCCCCAAAGCGTTTTTTTTTGAAAAGCAGAAAATTCATCAGTAGATATTGAATGTATTACGGAACTCGAAACAAATTTACTGACTGCTTAACGATAAAATGCGTGGCGTCAGCATTACTACATCCTTGTCAGTAAAATGAAGTCCCTGAAAATACGCCGGTACGTATTTGTCGGTAACTATTACGCATCGGTCTAATGCGCCGATAATATAATAGACTCATTTTTGTGACAAGTTTTTTTTAAATTATTTAGCTAAAAAACAGTCATAAACAATTGTTTTAACAAATACACTTAGACAAATAGACCTACATTACCATTAATTTTAACAAAACTTGTAAATGTAGCCACAACAATGTAAATTTCTAGTCGGATCGAACTATTTTCATTTAGTACGAGTACCTAAATTATTAGCTGTAAACTAAAACTAATGCAACAACAAATCACTCAATTGTTTCCTAAAAGTAATTAATGACACGGCGAATATATCTCTGTCGTTTAAAAAGTTCATTATAACACATGCAAGAGCGTCTGAAGAAGGTATTTTTTGGGTAGTTTGAACGAAAAGAGGGAATATAGAAAGTATCTTTTGAACCTGAGGAGGAAGACCGCGGGATTTTAAAAAGATTTTTTTTTCAAAAGGGGTGCAGAGTTGATGTGGTTATGAATAATTTTATATATGAAAATGCTGTCTAAGAATTTTCGTCTTGAATACAGAAAATGCATTTTGTTTGTTGTTACTCTCTCTGCGTAGTCGGTGCAGAGGCTACCTGTCCGAAAGTCGAATGATTTTAAACATAATTTCTTTTGTACCCTCTCTCTCTCTTGTTTTGTTCTCTCTCTCTCTCTCTCTCTCTCTCTCTCTCTCTCTCTCTCTCTCTCTCTCTCTCTAATGACAGAGTAATGCTGACGCCACGCATTCTATTGTTAATCAGTCTGACTTTTACTTTATTCGCCGGTACGTATTTGTCGGTAACTATTACGCATCGTTCTAATGCGCCGAGCAATATAATGGACTCATTTTTGTGACACGTAATGACAGAGTAATGCTGACGCCACGCATTCTATTGTTAGTCTGACCATTTATTTCGAGTTCTTTATTGCATCCACTGTTTACTGATGAATTTTCAGCTTTTTCAAAATACTTTAAATTACACCTTTCCTAGTACGCCAGCGCCAGGTGTCCCGGAGTCTGGCCTGCTGACTGCATTCTATGGCCAAAACACTGTCTGATCTGAAGGTATCAGCTTTTACAAAACTCCTGCACTTTCTTGTCGCTGCCTTTTTCCTTATAATATACAATACATACAACCAGTCTGGACACACACCTTCCATCCTTAGGTCTCAGCAAATTTTACTATCTAATCTTTCCTTTCCGCGAAAGAATCTATTACCACATTAACTAATAATTATAGAGACACGTTTGAAAGAGTAGTTGTTAACGAAGACAAACAACGCTAATTACAGGCACATCTAATCAGTCGCTTGACGCTCGGTAGTTTCGTCCCCTTCTGTCTGTGGGGAGGATTTTTTCTAGGCGTGACGGGAATTCCCCTGACAGAGACATCACACACACACACACACACTGCACACGCATTCAAAAATCATCTCAGTATGCGTTGCAGAATCAAATAAACAATCGACAGTATGACGCGCCTCGAATGCTAGGCTCTTTAGTACCTAAAACACGTTTTTTTTTTAGTCATATTTTTCCAATATTTAAACGAAAGCTTTTTTCAAGAAAGTTATTAATGTGAGTAATATATATTATACTTTTCAAGTCCGCGTGCTGGGTTTCAAAATGACATCATACACGATTTATTCGAAAAAGATTTTTTTTGTGTCACCATTTTCCGTTGGGATCAAATTAACGGAATTGCATTTGCAATTCTGTCGATCGAATGCAATAACAAGACACACACTTACACACATGTTACACGCACACATACATATAACACGTCATAGTAGGGTTGGTTGTAAGAGATTGTCATATGACAATAAAACTGCCCATTGTGACATTTCACAATAAAGAGTATAAACAAACAAACAATTTAGTAAATTCTGATTTACATAGGTATATCTACCTGACAGACAAACAGACGGTTAAAATATACAGACAGACTGTCAGACAACAGAGCGGTTTTATAAGGGTCCCATTTTGCTTTGTTAGCCTGGGGGACACTAAAAATATTTTTAAAACCTCACCGATTTCGCCAAATGAAGTCGACGTGTCGCTAAGGTCAAGTTTAGGCACAGGAATGAGTTAAATTGTGTTGTCCAGATGATGGCATCTTATCTCGACTGTCTATGATGTAATCATACCGTAATTAGCTCATCTAATTGGTCATTAAAAGGCGTCCTGGAGTAGGAAACCATTAGGAATAGTTAACGATCTCGCCTCATCCTCGTAACGCGGGATACACACACCCACACACACACACCCGCACCCACACGTTTCGGGAATTTAAAAAACCTAAAAAAAACTAGGTACAATGAAAAATAATTGCAAATTTTATCAATACAATACAATACAATCGGTATTATTGCTGTATCGGAACCTCTTCTAGATTGTTGATTTTATATTCACCACGCTGATTCCGAATCTGCAATAACATTTATTCGGTCTTAATAAATAAGCGAGATTAGGCATTCAAAAAAGCGCCAAATCCGTACATTTCGGTAGGTTAATACGTATTTTTTATTTTAAATAATACATAAACACCTATTGGGCGGTAGATTAGATTAGTTTTTTTCTAAAAACAACCTTAAAAACTAAGTTAAAAAAACTTTTTCTTTTGTATGTAAATTTGGTCTTGAAATTTTACGCGTCCGAAGCTTATTTCTTTCACATTTAGCATTACAATGATCGAGTCTAGTAGTATTTCTTTATTTTTTCGATTTCTGAGAAAGGTTCCTATACTGCAATAATTCCATACAATCAACTACTCCAGTAGATAGGCATTCCTACACTTGGATGAGTCACAAAATTAATGCTAAAAATTTAATTATTAAAAACATAACTATCGTGATAGTTGTCATGGCTGTAATAATATATTCATAATTACCTACATACAATCAAAATATACTAATCAAAATATACTAATGTGATTTAAGAGTCAGGGAGAATAATATATTAAAATAGAAATGCAAATTCTATGTAGAATAATCGAAAAATATATATTTTATTGTCAGTTCGGCAATATGCCTTCGTTTTCTTTTTTAAATGAATAGATGTATAATAAATTATATGAAAATTAGAATGTCAGCTATCATAATACCATTATGTTTAAAACTTTACGCATTTCATTAATCATAAACATGGAAAATAAACTCAGAAACTCCCTTATACCATAAATTGGGTTTCTTACCAAATTATGTACCTATAATTTTCTTTTAAAATTGGTCCTCTCCAAGGCTTTTCATTTGCTCTGGAATCTTATTATAGAAGGACAAATTTTGGTGAATAAAACTGTATCGCACTTTGCTAAGTCGCTGTCGGTTTATGTGGAGATTGGATTTATTCCTCGTATCGTGATGATGAAAATCACTATTCACCGGAGCTTCTGTTAAGGCGCGATTCCACCAGTGTGCAGAACTGTGCGGCACTGCAATGCACATTGTGCGACACAAATGTTTATTCTGGTCGACTCACTAAAGCAAACAATAACAAATTATGCGCGAACATTCTAGAAATGTTCGCGCACATCTGTATACTTTTGTGCGCGCACACATGCAGGCAGTGGACTCGCGTCGACGTGTACAAAACCTGTTGTGCGCGAACTCAGTCTTGCTTCCGCTACCGGAGTGAAAACATTGATTTGTGCGCGTACATTGTTAATTAACCAAGCTAAATATGGATTGGACGAATGATAAAATTATTAATTTTATTCAAGCTATTGAAACTTATCCTGTATTATGGGATTCTAGTCACAGTGATTATAAAAATAAAAACAAAAAACACGACGCCACTCAAGAGTTGGCGCAAAGTTTCAATTGTGACTCGACTGAGGTAATGAGAAAATGGAAGATTATTTTGGCTCAATACCGAAGAGAAAAGAAGAAAATCGCGGACTCAAAATCTTCAGGTTCTGGGATTTTAGATATATATAAGCCGAAATGGTTTGCTTATGCATATTTGAATTTCTTTCATGGAAGGGATGAGCCGAACGTCAGCTTGAACTCACACGACGAAATAAATGAACAGGTAGGTACGTTTTAAATGTTTATTTTCTTACCTCTAATATTATTACTTAGATACCTATACTATTTACGCCAGTGTTTCTTGCCATGGCACCATTCCGATGCCAGTTTGGAAATAATGTGCAAATTCTTCTCTTATGTTTTTCGCATCGCCAGGGGGTCTTCTTCCAACATGTCTTAAAGGCAGTAAGTTTGCCATGCCTGCATCACGCCGCCAACTTCCATCGATAGTGCAATGAGTAATTTGGTTCTCAGTATCAAAACAGCCAGCAGAAGTATAAAGTTGTGAAGACGATTTTTGTGTTATCAAAAAATTATGCAAGTAACAACATGTCAGTGTTATCAATTGTGTCTTTTCTGGAGCTAACAGAATAGGTTTCCTGAGTACGCGAAATACACCGGACATAATGCCGAATACGTTTTCCACAATACGTCTCGCTCTGCTCAACCGATAATTAAATATTCTCTCTTTTGATCTTTTGTCATGTTGACCGGGATATGGTTTCATTAAATTTATATCTAACGCAAAAGCATCATCTGCCACAATGACATGTAGAATTGGTTTGTTCCTTCCGGGTAACGGGTAAGGTTCAGGCAAATTTAATTTTCCTTGCTGAAGATTAGCATAGTAACCAGTATTTTTGAAAACACCACCATCCGATATTCTTCCTTTACAATCGACATCTACGTACGTAAACTTATAATTTGCATCAACCAGTGCTAAAAGCACAATGCTGAAATCACCTTTGTAATTGAAAAAGTCGCTTCCAGTATTACTTGGAGCTTGAATAACAACGTGTTTGCCATCCATAGCCCCAATGCAATGAGGGAAATTCCAAAGATGGTCAAATTGGCGCTCTAAGATCATCCATTCTTCTAAAGTGTTAGGCATCTGAAAAAGGAAATTTTATTACTATTTCAGGTATCACAAGATATTATTATCCAGAATGACACAGTAAATGAAGATCAAGAGTCTCTTCATGAAAGGCAGTCGAAAAGTTTAAGGCTCCGAAGAACTCGCTTAAACGCCGTATTGTCGATGAAGACCCGAGAGCTTTGTCCATTATGAATAACGTAAACAAGCAGATGGAAGCAAAAAAACCTGATAACGAAGACATTTTTGCTGCAGCCGTCGCAACGAAATTAAGGAAAATTAGAGATGAGCGAACCAAGATTTTAGTACAAAGGGATATAGATAATTTATAATTTATTGTATGACGCTATTATTGGTACTGGAAAATATGTTACAACTCCAATGCCTTCACCGTATTCAGATTCGTCAAATTGTCAGAGTCAAGGACCGGCTTCAAGTTTTCAGGTCCGCGATAATGATTATTCAGATCTTTTACCTCAGCACAAAGCACTACGTTTTCCTGCCCGTTCATATTAACTACTGAACTGTCTCGGCAGAAACTCTGCTCAGTGAACATGTTCGCGCACAAGTGTGCTGAACTGTGCGCTTACAAAAGTTACGCACAGCCTTACCAGTGGAGACGGAAGCCAAATGCGACACCAGCTTAGTACCTGCACTGTTGGAGTTTTGCACAAAATGTGTGCAAGCAAATGTGCTGCACACTATTTTGGTGGAATCGCACCTTTAGGTGTCTACGAGCGTACATAATATTTTGGTAGATATAAGAAGAAAATAGAGTCATTATTCCTGATTTTGCAAATAGCGGCTTACAAGAACTTCTTAGTGAGACTCTATATAATCTGAGTACTGCTCTTTTCTGAGGAGAAAAATTCTTTTTGAGTTTGGTGCCATTCCCCAAAACAGTAAGCCATACGTTATTAGGGAGTGGAAATATGCAAAATAAACTGATTTAGCTGCTTCAAAACCGCATAAACTTCTTATCTTTCTAATGGCGAATATGGCACTGCACAATTTTTCTGAGATTTTAAGATTTTATCATCTGAGAATTTAAGATTTTGCTAATATAAACACAACATGTGCTAATATAAACACGAATAAGAGCTTGATATAGATATAGTTTTGTCACATATCATTAATGATTAAAGGAACTTACCTGTAGGTGCGTGGAGTTCATCATAAATTATCCGAAGGGCTTCGTCCAAAGAGATCATCGTAACATCTTAACTTGTAGTAACGTAAATCGTGTCATCCCTGCACTATTTAAAAAAAACAGTTGCCACCCCAAGACCTTCCCGGCAAGCAAACAACGCCCTTCGCGCAACCCCCCCCCCCCCTCCCCGCCAATCCAACCCCACAACCCTTCAAATCCTTCCAACCCCCCTTCCCCCTCCGCATCCATTCCCGTCCGCTCCCTCCACCCCCTCAACTACTCTTTTCCTCACTCCCCTTTCCAACTAACAACCTCCCGCCCACCCTCCCCTCCCTTCCCCCACCCCAACCTCCCTAATCCTCCCCTTCCCTTCAACCCTATGTAAGTGATGAATACTGTGCCAGCTGTCAAAAACACATTAGTATGTTTAGGAAGATTCAATATAATTCAGGCAGGGGAAAACAGAAAGTGGTCTACGAGTCAAAAAAATTTGGGTAACACTGATCTAGATTGTTTTTGCCTATAAAATATTAACATCATTCGAATTGGTCTTTTATTTGCATAGACAACATGGTTAATGTTTTGGCTCTTTTTGCCCGCCTACATTTGGCTGTTCCCTTTTTAGCTTCAGGCAGCTCATTGTTCTTTTGCTCAGAGCCGTTTCCTGCAATGACAGCACAAGCTCCGTTCCTCATTACTCTGAGTTCCACTGCCTCCTTTCAGGTTAACTCTATTTATTTGTGTGACAGGTCACGTGTGTTGGAGCTGCAGTCCAACATACCCACAACAAAAAAGTAATTTCTACAGAATCGAAACCGCAAACTCGCTCAAATCTACACGAGCCAGCTGCAGTTGATTTCCAACTAAATTCGGCATTTTTTTGCACAGTCAAGTGATGACTAATGTCATTTCTTCTGATCGATACGAAATTAACACATTTCTCACCCCACTCACAACTATTGCGTCACTGCTTACAATATAAAACGCAGTACATTTCGATCGATCAATATCATTCCCTGGAGGACAGTATCCGCGCATTATCAAGTACTCGCGCTCTTCTTTATCTTCGAGTCAACAAATCACGCATAGTATACGCGACTATCATTATCTTCGAATCTATCGCGGCGCTCCACACTTCGGATACACAACCACGGCTTCACCTCGCGCCCACACTACCCACACAACGGCGAAATACCGACCAAGGCGTTACGAACTGGCAACCTACTACAGACCTTCTGATTAAATACTTCAACTTCAACATCCACGACTTTCAATAACGGAGAAAATTTCCTGATGAGAACCACCCTTCGCTCACAATCAATTGGAGTCTAGTGAAGGGTGGCCACTCTCACACGTGTCACATGTTCTATCTCAGCGTTTCCTAAACTATTTTTACCCTGGCCCGGTTATTTTTATGCTTCCTCTTCATGACCCACATTTTTTTACTATTCTGGCATATAAATGGGCAAAACAAAACACATGTAAATGTACACATGGATGTATATAACATAATTGAAGCATTAGTTTTTAACATTAACCCTTTGAAGTCCAGCCATGGGAATGAAACTCACGACGACACGTTTTTAACTCTCAACATTTGTATTTGTAGGGGGTGTTAGTACTTGCATACTGATATATAATGGCTTGCATAATGATATATAACAACTTTTCTCACATATAATTGCATTAATACGGAGATCGGCCGTCAGTGAATTGTCGCAACACAACACCACCGATCGGTGGTATTAGTATTTCAGCGGTTAATGTAATAATTACATTGTAATTATATTAATTGACTAATATTACTGAGAAGTACGAGGGTCATCCAGAAAGTAAGGTTACAAGGGCTCCTGATGCCGATGGATTTTTTTTATTTCAAAGTTGGTGCACCTGGCGTGTTGGTATCCTAACGGTCAGTTTGTTAGGTCCCGCGTATTTGTTGGCCATTTCGTTCAATCACAGTAAATTTATTCGATGGAGAGGTAGTCGCACAATCCCGCCACCTCCCGCCCGTGCAAGATCCGCGCGGTCATCCATTTTTTGATTTTGCAGAACTATACCGCAGCGAATATCCATCGGATGACTGGGGATGACACGAGGGTGCGTGACTGCATGCCACAATCCAAAAGACAATCACTTCAGTGGCGTCATTCATCTTCCTCAGCCACCAAAACGTTCAAGACGACCCATTCAGCCGGAGAAGTGATGGCATCTGTTTTATGGGTCCGTAAGGGGATGCTATAGGTGGATTATATACCTAAAGGTACTACCATTAATGCAGAGGCTTACTGTAATACCTTAAAAAGAGTAATTCAAAACCGCAGAAGGGGAATGCTGACCCATGGAGTCATCCTTTTGCATGACAACACCAGGCCCCGCAAGATGCAAGTTTCAAAGGAGCTGCTGACATCGTTTGCATGGGATATTGGCATCCATTCCCCCTAGTAATCCAAGTGTTCACCTTCGGACTATAACCTTTTCACTAAACTAAAGGAGTTTTTGGGTCGGAAATATTTTTACAACTATCAGGAGGACGGAGAGCTGTGAAGAAGTGGCGGAAAGAGCTGGCGGCGGAGGTCAACGACACTGTCATACAAAAGCTGATGCCCAACAACAAAAAAGTTTCAATCTAGACGGTGATTATATTGAAAAATAGTTAAATATATTTGTGAAGTCTCCTGTGAATTTCAATCAAATTAAAGCATTTCTCGATCCTACATAAATGTTGTAACCTTACTTTCTGGATGACCCTAGCATGAAGTATGCCGGAAAATATGTAAAGTTTATTCTTAAGTGTGGTTAAATTAACAGTCGGTTTCTATATCTATTTTTCAGAAACTCCTGTGTCACACTTGCTTGGTCGTGCCAAAAGGTGTTACAAATTGTATTGCTCGTTCTGCTAAAGCTGGGTACTCTTGACCACAAGATATCCAAAACGTTTTTGAGTGCTGCGTCACATGACAGTTCAAATAATGAGTCGACATTTGAACCCGATAAATCTGTCTCGGATTCTATATTGACTGAAAATGGGTTCCTTATCCACACTTGGTTGCTGTTAATTGAAGGAAAATATTCTTTCAGATTAGTCTTCAGTCCTAGCAAAACTTTTTTTAATAAGAGCTGAAGTAACGAGCGGCAATGCGTGCCAAGCCATTTGATCGTTTACAAGTATGACTGGTATAAACCAGTGTTTTCAACCAGAGGTCGCAGACTATTAAAAAATAAAAAAAATTAAAAATCTTCATTATATTATATGCAAACATTTACAGATTCGGAAGAGAAACATATTTATTATATGTTTATTGCTATTTCTATAACAAAACCTTTTGTTGATCTAAGATTGAAACAGGTAGGTAAGGCAGCTTCGAAAATGTGGTTTTCGCATTGTTTTTACAGCTGTGGAAGAGACTAAGAGGGGTCGAGACAACTAAGTTACAGAGTCTAAGGGGAGTTGCATAGGATTTTATTTTTACCAAAAAGAGGGTCGCAATCTAAAAAAGGTTGAAAAACACTGGTTCAATCAACAAGGAGACAATGCTGTGTTCCGGTATTTTATATACCCGATGCTATCATTTGGGATATCTCGGTGCATGGGTGAATGAAATATGGGACTTCTATCAAGAAATTAAGACCCGGATAGATATCGCCCGAGCCTCATTCAATAAAATGAGAAGTCTTGTGTTACCGGCAAGTCAATCTAAGACTCAGAACTCGGATCCTGCATTGCTACATCTGGCCAGTGGTTATGTAAGGCAGCGAAGCGTGGACCATAAAAGAAGACACCAGACGGCTTTTAGAAGCGTTGAGATGTCGTGCTACCGTCGAATGCTCCATATAAGCTGGACCCATAAAGTTAGCAATGAAAAAGTCCTTCAGCTGCTGGTACGACCCGAAAATTGTTGCACACCGTCAAAAAGCGCAGGATTGAATATCTGGGGCACATGCTGCGACATGACAGATATCAGCTGCTTTGACTGATTGATGGGCAAAATTAAGGGTAAACGGCGTTCTGGAAAGAGGAAATAGTCATGGCCGTGCAATGTCAGAGAGTGGACCGGGATCACTAACGCGGAACGGCTCTCCTGGATGGCGCAAGACCGAAAAAAGTTTTCAGAGCTAATGGCCAACCTCAAGTAATGGATAGGCACTTCAAGAAGAAGAATCATTTGGGAAACTACATCATCATCATCATCATAGCAGTTCGTTCTGGCCAAACTGGTATTTCTTTTAAAGAAAGAGAAGACAGTGTAATAATTGTTTATTTATAAATAAAATTAAATATTGTTTATATTACAGTCATTGACGATTAACGAGTTGAATAGTTATATTGGTATCGCGAAAGGAAGCTGGTATTGTGGCAGTCACTCTTTGGCGTCCCCGATGCCATCGTTTCCGATGCTGAACATGGCCTCTGTCTCCGGCAGGCAGGGGCTGTCGTAGATCTTGCAGATTCTGTTGTCGCCCCGTCCCTTCCGCAGGTAGAGGCGGGTGGTGGAGGCGTGGGCCATTATGTGGCCGCCGATCGGCTTCTTTGGGTCCGCAGCGAACACTCCTACTGCCTCTACTTGAGCGACCACTTGGTTGGTGATCACGACGGCCACACCAAACTGAAAAACAAATACACTGCCTACACTCGGGAGAAATTAATTCGGCTCACCAATCTAAAACTTAGGATTATATTTAAAACGCTTTACTTTTCTTATGTTCGTAGCACCTTAGAGTTCGCATTGCAGATTTGGAATCCGCAATATGGCGTGTATAAAAATAGGGTGGAGGGCGTCCAAAGACGTTTTACTAGATACCTGGACTATCGTGAGCGCTTGGGACTTGGAACCTACGAGAGCAGGCTGAACTATGTATTTCGGTATGTGTTCACTGGAAGACCGCCGCACAGCGGCTGATATGACATTTTTGCATAAAATAATTCATAACAAAATTGATAGGCCTCATTTGGTAAAGAAACTGTCGTTGTTGGTTCCGCAACGAAGGGTTCGCTCTCCTCGTACGTTCGAAATCCCCCGTGTGAAGACTAGCTACGCCCAAATCTCTGTTATGCACCGCTTGATGACCACATACAATAGTCGATTCGAAGATATCGACATTTTTTACTTGAATCAACCTAAATTCAGCGAGGCTGTCCTTAGCTCACTATGCGTCTAGGCAGTGATTACATAGTGAGTATACAAATTGTTTCAAATCACTCAGAGCGAAAATGAGAATAGCAAAGAGTATAATTTGAATACCTATCCTACATCCTACATATCATATCCTACATCCTACATCCTATCCTACATATATCCCATCCCTCTCATTTCCTATCCTTGCAATAGTTCAATTGTAATTTAATTTAATTTAATAAATAAAATACAAACGGAGCTGCCATGGAATTCACCGACCAAAAATCGGGCCCATCATATATAATTATTACACTTCTGGGAGGTGAAGGGTGAATGCAACTTTTGATTTACCGTATAAGAAAATAATGTAGGAAACAATTAATCGGCCAGCAAAACACTGTATTAGAATAATTAGTAATAATTAATGAAGCGCTGTATGTTGCCCGAAAATAAAATAAATAAATAAACATTTAGGATCCATCTTACGAAATATATGGAATAGCGGTGTAGCCCCACAGAATTTTGGCCGAGCGACTGTCATCTTAATTCCAAAGGTCCCAGTTTGCACCGGACCAAAGGACACTTGGCCCATTGCTCTGACAGACACTGTGGCCAAAATTTTTTTTAGCATAGTCCACACGAGGATGAGCGAATTCGTGTACCGGAATGAGTACCTTGGAGTATCAGTTCAAAAAGGCTTCATGCGTGGCGTCTCGGGCTGCCTTGAGCACAATTCTCTCCTGGCTGCTGCCCTCAAGGATGCGAGACAGCACAAACGCCAAATCAATGTATGCTGCTTCGACCTAGAGAATGCCTTTGGGTCGGTCCGACACAGTCTCCTCCACTTTGTATTCCGCTGGTACAACTTCCCACCTGTCGTGCGTGACATTGTAGCCTCCTACTACAACTGTCTGATGTTCCATGTCAAAACGCAAGAATGGACTACCCGCTCCGTTAGCTCCCACCAGTTTGGCCAGAACGAACGCCACATTTGTCATGGCCCTTTCTTATTTACGATTTTACCAAATCCCAACTGTCCCGTCTAGATGCGCTGGTGACAGCTAGTTTAAAATCCTGGTTGTCCTTAGCCAAACCAGCTGACCCCTCGACTCTCTTCAGGTCCAAACAAAATTTTGGGCTAGCGCTAAAACTGCCCTCTCTGCTCTACGCCAACCCCATAATAACCAAAAATTCGATTCTGTGCAATTCCAAATATCCGGCAATATCGTAGCACGTAATAAGTGGCCGTAGTGATTCAAATGGTCTACAAGCCCGCGTAGACTTCCACAAAAAGTTCCTAACTGGAATCAGCCAGAATGGCACTGGTATAGGGTATGGCAGTACAACCATGAGCGAAGTGGACTTGAAGAAGTCTCTCTTGCGGGGAGATTACGATAGCAACAGTATCGCTCATGCTATTGGCCGTCAATGCCAGAATGATTCGACAACAATTGGGGACTTTTGCATTCGCCTCCAATGCACTGGAAGGTAATGCTCTATGACTGGACGCCAGAGATGCTGAAATTTTATTTGAATGCCTTTCAGCATACACTTCCAGACCCCAGTAACCTCGCTTGTTCGAGCTATGCCGAGGATAGTTCATGTCCCCTTTGTAGCAATACCCCTTGCACAGCTAGACACATTCTAGCTGGCTGCAAGGTGGCCTTAGATCAAGGACGGTACACTTACCGCCATGACCAAGTTCTCGCTGTTATTCGCGAGATAATTAGCCTCTCAGTGGCTCGTCCCAACAAGGGTTTGACAGTATCCTCCAAACCCCCAATACAGTTTGTGCGGGATGGCTCTAAAGGCAAAAAACATTTAACTACAAAACCTTTCTCAATAATCGAGAAAGCTACAGATTGGATCCTGGAGATTGATTCGGTCTCTAAGCAGTATAAATTCCCTGAAAGTCTCCTCCGTCCAGATATAACTCTTTACTCTCTATCTCGGAGGGTGGCTCTTATTGTAGAATTAACTGTTCCATGGGAATCAAATATCCCAAAAGACCACGAGTACAAATTAAATAAAGACCATGATCTTGCAAATGCCGTAGCCCGGAACGGCTTCACTGTTCACCTTCTTGTGGTGGAAGTTGGCCTCGTGGCCTGCCAGCTAAATCTCTGTTTTATCTCTTAAAAGATCTTGGTCTTTCCAGAAAAATAATCAACTCTTTCATAGAAAAAATATCTAAATTCGCGATTTGCGCATCTCAAATTCTATGGTTCAAAGAAGGAGCGAAAGGGTGGTAAGGTGTACGCTCACATGTGGCAAGACAGCTGTCCTAAACCTACCACAGCCGGTCGTTAGTCAGGAATCCACTGCTCGCCCCCCATAAGTGTAAAAATAGTATTATGATGGGCCCGACTCTGGTGTGAATTCCATGGCAGCTCCGTTTGTATTTTATTTTATTTTTATCTCCGAAACTAAGAATGCTAGTTTATTTAATAATTACCACATTATTGATGAATACTGAATACCAGGAATGTTTCTCTTTTTTTTGTGACAGAACAGAAACAAAATCATAAACCAATGCAGAGAATGTGTAGTTCGAGTATTAAAAAAACATTTATTTTGTTTTTTGCCTTTTTGATGGTATTTCTTTGCTTGTTATAAAGCAGGGGTACTCAAACTTGAACTGCTGGCGATCAACCGCAATATTGTTAGACTGCGATCGATCGGCTCTGAGAGCCTGCAAGTATGTGCGATGCAGGATTGTCGTCTAAGTATTGGGTGTATCGTGGAACAGGTATAAGTATATAGGGATGTTGCAGAATTTCATGACCATGAATCTACGTAGAATTAGTAGGAACGACAGAAATTACTTTTCCGCAATATGCATTTTTTCAAGGTAAGGTAGGCGCAGGTCTGCCCTAAAAAGTCAATAAAAAAACTCATACTTATTCAAAATTGCGAGTTTATTGGTTCTTACGAAACAAACGAGTTTTAGAATGACTTTAGATGTTGAAGCGTGGTACTGCATATCCTCAGCATACTTTTCATAAGGTACGTAATTACTGAGTGCTAATCGCAAGCATGACATAATATGTTCGTCAGTTAGTGGAATGCGATATTTTGACTTATATCATCTTGATTTTAGAAAATGCACTCGTACAATGCAGTAAGTTGACCCAAACATTAGCGTTAACTGAAGGGCGATTTGCCTTAGATTTGGATATAATAGACCAGAATTTTGTATCAGACCAGAATTTTGACCAGAATTTGTCTTCAGATATAAAAGACCAGAATTTTGTATGAGATGCTGTCAGCCGCGGATACAGAAACAACTCAAAGGAAGGGCGCGCTAAAAGACATCTCAAGCTATGGGTGTAATAACAAATCATCCACACATCCAAAGGCTAACATGGTACCTATGCAAGTACAACTACTCGACTGACGAATAAATTGCGTATAGATGGATACTTAGAGGTGTCAACTACAACGGGCGAACCCGTCACCCCAGGGAGTTTTAACGATATTGATCGTTCTGTCTCCCGTGCATCGACATATTAGCTAGATATGCCCTCACATACAAATAAATTGGCTCCACATTCCCTTTGCTGGTAATTCCCATGTGACAGAGAGAGCAATAAATTGAACAGTATGCGAGAGAATAGCGCGCCGATATTCTTCGCGGCGGCTCTCACACCGGAAACGGTCGGTTGTCTGCCATCGGACTGCGACCAAACTACTACTGATCGGCTTTCAGTAGTGCTTTTGAAGGGGTTATTTTCGAGCGCAAAAGGCCCATCTAATGGATCATATTATCGATGCTTCCGGTGAGCGTAGAAGACTTTGGGACGAAACAGTCCACTGTTTAGTTATGCCACTCGCCCGTAAGAAGCCAACGCCTTACCGTTTCAAAAGCAGTTACCGTGAGGTTAACAACCATCCCCGCTCTTTAGGAAACAACGCTGTTTCCAGGCTCCCCTGTTATCAGTCGGAATGCATATTCGATTGGCTTGCCGCACGGTGCGCAAACCACCAAAGAGCGATTGCCAGGGGAACTGACCCGCAGGCACAGAGTCCTACTTGGGCTCGATCTACTGCGTGGAGGCTGCCGGATGGGTGCTTAGCTGTGAGTTTGAGCCGACCCTAACACATGGGTCACAATGACCCAACTGCCATTAACACATGGGTCATAATGCCGCTTGGTGCTGTGTCGACCGCATCAAAGGGGGGGGGGGGTTGAAACAAACACCAGTTTACCATAGGTGTGACAGACAGCCCTCTATGCAGAGGATGCATGGAGGAAGAAGAAACGCCACAGCATGTGCTCATGGAATGCAGGAGCGTGGCAGAGCAACGGGCAAGAATACTACAATCTCCAGCATCTCTCCCGGAGGCCTGTAGCAACCCAAACAGGCTGCTAACCTTCTGGGACAGCCTGGGTTGGCTGGAGTAACATAAATGGAAACATGAGCCACGCACAACGGCCCAATCAAGAGGCCAAGTGCGGGAAAAAGCCCAGTCAAATTAACTAACTAACTAGGGGGGGGGGGGCGCTCCCCGCGCTCCCCATATGTATCCGCCACTGGATGCTGTGGCCTTGAGGTGTATATGTGATATAATCTGCACTACCTCGTTTTCAACAGAAGATGAACCCATGTTAAACTGAATTGCTAAACTGAGTAGCAGATTCCACAATGTTTTTACATGCAAAGGGATAACTCATTAAAGATGCGATATTTGCCAATTTACTGAAATCATAAGAACGTCTTTCGAATTCGCCGAAAATATTTAAAGCTATTCTCCCCGCCTATCAGGGGGGGAGAATTCCCGCTACCCCAGTTGAAACCCCAAACAACGACACTGCTAAAACGACACCGGACCTTGCTTGCCCTATCTGCGGGAAACAATATAAACGATTAGCATGGTTAAACAAACACATTGCTGGGCACGATGATAGCGACGCTGCACGTCAGTGTCTTAAACCGTCGCAAGGAGTCACGGACAGAGTTGAACCTCACATGTCCCTTGACTCTACATCTGCCCGCAGTTTGTCACCCGACCGGTCTCCTCTACCCGCGCAAATCGTATCCTTCCCTCCTCTAAAATTCCCTTCACTTGCGAAAGAGGACTGGGAATTTCATAATAATAATTTGCCTTCTATTCCTGACCAATCTGTGAACCGTAATGCCCCTGCCAGCGTCCAGCTGTCGTCCTTCCAGGTGGCAGTCCATGAATACTTCTCGGGTGTTTACCCAAAATCTACCCATGTCGACCCGGTTCACAGAGAAAACGCATTTAAGGCAAAGCTCTGTAGGCAAAAGCGGCTACTTCGACGCCAGTTACGTGAAGCCAAGAAAGCCGGGGATAAAGCCCTCTGCCACAACTTCTCGCGCGCGTACCGCTCTATACTAAAACTCATACAGAGCGTAGCAACGCAAAACGAAAAGCGCAAGGCAGCATTTCTCAAATCCAAAGAGGAAGCCCGGTTCGACAAAAACCGTTTTAACTACAGCAAAAAGGTTTTGTCTGCCGCCAAGGGAAAAATCCAACTCCCGGAAGAAATGGCCACGGAATACTTTTCGACCACATATGAGGACCCAATGCGGCTCCATAATTACAGCCCTCCGCCGGGCATTACACCTCCGCCCCTGCCTACGGTAGCTTTTGCTTCTCAACCTCCATCGCTAGATGAGATTTTAGAAGAGGAAGCCGTCGGGCTCTACTCCGGGTCCCGATGGTATTCCCTATTTAGTATACAAAAAATGCCCCTGCCTTCTGCAATATTTAGGATCCATCTTCCGAAATATATGGAATAGCGGTGTAGTCCCACAGAATTTTGGCCGAGCGACAGTCATCTTAATTCCGAAGGTCCCAGTTTGCACCGGACCAAAGGACGCTCGGCCCATTGCTCTGACAGACACTGTGGCCAAAATCTTTTTTAGCATAGTCAACACGAGGATGAGCGAATTCATGCACCGGAATGAGTACTTTGGAGTATCAGTTCAAAAAGGCTTAATGCGTGGCGTCTCGGGCTGCCTCGACCACAATTCTCTCCTGGCTGCTGCCATCAAGGATGCGAGACAGCACGAACGCCAAATCTATGTATGCTGGCTCGACCTAGAGAATGCCTTTGGGTCAGTCCGACACAGTCTCCTCCACTTTGCACTCCGCTGGTACAACTTCCCACCAGTCGTGCGTGACATTGTAGCCTCCTACTACAACTGTCTGACGTTCCATGTTAAAACGCAAGAATGGACTACCCGCTCTATACCATATTAAATTGGACTATTTAAGGGCTGTTGCCTCTCCCCGACGATTTTTAATATAGTTTTTAATATACTGCTGGAAAGCCTGACCCAGTTTGACAGGAAGTGGGGCTACCGTTTTAAAACAGACGGCCAATACACCTCGTCGTGCCTCGCTTTTGCCGACGACCTAACTTTCATCACCAGAAGCCCCAAGCAGCTTTCCCTGCTATTACAGAAAGTGGAGCTTTTCTGCGACTGGTCAGGCTGTATAAAAGTGAAGCCCTCCAAATGTTTTTGCCTTGGACTCGCCCGCATAGACACAAAATTTACATCCTATGACCCCAAATTGGTCTATAAGGGCTCTTTATATATAATATATAAATTCCTCGGCAGAAAAATCACCCATCAGGGAAAAGACGTCTCGGGCGATCATGTTATAGAGCATTTCAAAAGTTGCCTGGCAAAAATAGATGCCTTGCTAATTTCTGGCCCTCGTAAGGCCTGGATCTATGACAATTATCTAACGTCACATTTGTCATGGCCCTTTCTTATTTACGGTTTTACCAAAACCCAACTGTCCCGTCTAGATCTAATAGGGTGGCCACGATGACCCATGTGTTCAGGGTCGGTCACACTCACGGGTCAACACCCATCCGATGGCCTCCACGCATGGGGTGCGAATCCGGGTAGGACACTGGGTCAACCAGTCTCCCCTGGGAATCAAACCTCTGGCGCTCCTGGATGGTCTGCGCACCGAGCGGCGCGAGCCAATCGATTGTGCTCTCCGACTAACAGTCGGGGGAGTCTGGGAACTGTATTGTTTCCTATAGAGCGGGGGTGGTTGCCTACCTTACGGCGACTGCTCTTGAAATGACCATTGGCCATCCGATCCCGGTTCAGAGTCGGGCAAAGGACGCCTTGGTCCGCGATAGATTCGGTGCACACCGTTTCACCGCTTCGTAAGGGAGAGGAACGCGCAAGCGACCTCGAACTCGGAACCAATCGAGAGACCGGAGAAATCTGGTCACAATTGGAAGCAAGGGCGCGAGGGTCGGCCCGCCAGGTAACACTGGCTATCTCGCGGTAAGGCGTTGGCTTCTTGCGGGTTGTGACGTAGCTGGACGTTGGATTTGTTCTGTCCTAAGTCTTCTACGTTCACTGCAGGGCGACAGAACGAGAAAATCGTTAAAACGTCCTGTGGTGACGGGCTCGCCCGTTGTAGTTGACACCGCAAGTTGTCCCGTCTAGATGCGCTGGTGACAGCTAGTTTAAAATCCTGGCTGTCCTTAGCCAAACCAGCTGACCCCTCGACTCTCTTCAGGTCCAGACAAAATTTTGGGCTAGCGCAAAAACTGCCCTCTCTGCTCTACGCCAACTCCAGAATAACCAAAAATTCGATTCTGTGCAATTCCAAAGATCCGGCAATATCGAAGCACGTAATAAGTGGCCGTAGTGATTCAAATGATCTACAAGCCCGCGTAGACTTCCACAAAAAGTTCCTTACTGGAATCAGCCAGAATGGCACTGGTCTGGGGTATGGCAGTACAACCACGAGCGACGTGGACTTGAAGAAGTCTATTTTGCGGGGAGATTACGACAGCAACAGTATGGCTCATGCTATTGGCCTTCAATGCCAGAATGATTAAACAACAATTGGGGACTTTTGCATTCCGCCTCCAATGCACTGGAAGGTAATGCTCTATGACTGGACGCCAGAGATGCTGAAATTTTATTTGAATGCCTTTCAGCATACACTTCCAGACCCCAGTAACCTCGCTCGTTGGAGCTTTGCCGAGGATATTTCTTGTCCCCTCTGTAGCAATACCCCTTGCACAGCTAGACACATTCTAGCTGGCTGCAAGGTGGCCTTAGATCAAGGACGGTACACTTACCGCCATGACAAAGTTCTCGCTGTTATTCGCGAGGTAATTAGTCTCTCGGTGGCTCGTGCCAACAAGGGTTTGACAGTATCCTCCAAACCCCCAATACAGTTTGTGCGGGATGGCTCTAAAGGCAAAAAACATTTAACTACAAAACCTTTCTCAATAATCGAGAAAGCTACAGATTGGATTCTGGAGATGGATTCGGTCTCTAAGCAGTATAAATTCCCTGAAAGTCTCGGATGCACAGCCCTCCGTCCAGATATAACTCTTTACTCTCTATCTTGGAAGGTGGCTCTTATTGTAGAATTAACTGTTCCATGGGAATCAAATATCCCAAAAGACCACGAGTACAAATTAAATAAATACCATGATCTTGCAAATGCCGTAACCCGGAACGGCTTCACTGTTCACCTTCACGCGGTGGAAGTTGGCGCTCGTGGCCTGCCAGCTAAATCTCTATTTCACCTCTTTAAAGATCTTGGCCTTTCCAGAAAAATAATCAACTCTTCCTTAGAAAAATTATCTAAAACTGCGATTTGCGCATCTCAAATTCTATGGCTTCGAAGGGGCAGTGAATGGGTGGTAAGGTGAACGCTCACATGTGGCAAGACAGCTGTCCTAAACCTACCACAGCCGGTTCGTAAGTCAGGAATCCACTGCTCACCCCCCAGAAGTTTAAAAAAAAATATATAGTATTATGATGGGCCCGACTCCGGTCGGGGAATTCCATGGCAGCTCCGTTTGTATTTATTATTATTCTCCCACATAAATATCGAAATTCAACTCAAAAATCACTCACGATCGACCGTTTGAGCACCCCTGCTGTATAGTAATAACATCAACACATTCGGCAACTACATTTTTCATGCCATTTTCAGGCAATTTTGAAGATTCATTAATCAATTGTGTATGTGGTGATAAGGCAATCGCTTATTTCTATAACAAAAGCCAAATTGAAATCATCGGCGCCCGAGGATTTCAATTTATCCTTTTTAAGAATAAGAAGAAAATAGAAATATCAGTAATGAAGAGCAACAGGTCCTCACCTCGTCGGCCAGCCTAAGAAGCATCCTTAAAAACCTGGCTAGGTGCATTTGTCTAGCTGCTAATTCTCCCCTTCCAGAGTAGTCGGTTCTGTATAAGGCCATGGCACTATCCACGATCAGTAGCGCATACCTGCCAAAGTTATCACATAATGCGCTTTAGATAATATATGTATGGTCAAATAGTAATTTATTTATCGAAGGTTGTAGTTAAAATTGGGCATGTTACAATACAGCACAACCTCAATTACTGATAACTGAGGGAATGGATTATCCGGAATGTGAATTATGTGGGATTTAGATTATCGAGGACAGCAGCGGCAGACACTACTAAATTTTTATTAATGTGTGAGAACATGTATTCTCCAAGACCTGCTTTAGCATTCTAGTCTCCGAGAAGTAGCTGGCCCAGTGAGTGAATGCCATCACTTGCAGTATACTGGAAGTAGTATGGTCCGTTCATCCTTCCTGGATTAATTTCAGTTCAAACTGTCACTCTTGCGTGAGTGAGTGAATCAGTGGCGAGTTGCCACCTATAGCGAGCGAACCCATCACCCCAGGAAGGTATAACGATATTTATCATTCCTTCAACCTAGGATGAAAGTAGAGACTTGGGACGAAGACAGTCCACTGTCTAGCTGCGCTAACTAGCCGGTAAAAGTCCAAAGCCTTACTGCGAGGCACTAGGAAGTTGACCGCTGGGTCAACTTCCCAGTGCCTCCGACAGCCTCGCACCCTCACTACCAGATTTGAGCGAATTTCTCCATCTCCCCGCTTGGCCATGGGTCCAAAGTTGCTTGCGTGGCCTCTACCTATTGTTAGTCCGGCGAAAATTTGGGTTTAATATAACGCGGACCATAGCGTCCTTTGCTTGTCTAGCACACGGGATGAGTGACAACAGGTTAAACACCCACCCCCACTGCTTAGAAAACAGTATATAGTTTCCAGACTCCTCCCGTTATTCGGCAGACTCCAGTTATTATGCCGAACGATGCGCAAGCCGTCTAGCAGTGCCCGAGGTGTCCCCTAGAGGATGCGATCCCACCTGTCCACGACGTGGCCAAGACGGGGATTACAGATTCCATTCCAGGCTTGTCCCTCTTCGAAGAGGCTACCGAATGGGAGTTATTTTGTTTGTTTGTTTTATGCTCTTTATTGTGAAATTTCACAATGGGCGGGTTTATTGACATATGACAATCTCTTACAACCAACCCTATGAAATGTTTATATGTATGTGTGCATGTAACATGTGTGTGTGTGTGTCTTGTTATTGCATTTCATAGAGTTGAAAATGCAATTCTGTTAATTTGATCCCAACGGAAAATGGTGACCCAGCCGGGAATCGAACCCGGGACCTTACAATGTAAGATCAGGCGACCTAACCACTACGCTACCGTTGAACCGTGAGTCGACCCAAGGTACCTATCAGCTGCGCGGAACCGTTAGCTGTTTAGTGAGTGAATCAAATGGGAGTTTCTACTTCCTCAGATGCCCGTTGGCAAAAGGAGAGACAAAGTGGATTTTGTACCTGGATTCGGCCATCATGGCACTGGCTTGCAGCAGCAGCTGCGTCTGGTGGTCCGTGTTGTAGGCTCTGGCGTAGGCTACGTTGTCCAAAACAGCACTGCCGCTCATGTTAAAGCGTTCAGCAACGGCCAAAAGCCTCTCGGGCCGAAAAGTACCCTCCGTGTCGACGTACAGGCACTTTCCTTCACCGCCGCTTTGCTCTATGGGAAGCTGAAAGAGTATTGGAATGGAGTAAAAACGGGCATGGGGCAGTTTTAGAGATTACAGTAGTGGACTGCCCAAGGTTCCGTGCTAGCTCTAGTACTTTTTAACCCATATGTGGCTGACTTAGCGCACACCAAGTTTCAGTATGCGACAACCTCGCAATAACTTACCAATCAAACTCTTTTAATAGAGTGTGAGAAAAAGCTGACTACGCTATTATTATGGTCTTCTCAATCAATAAAATAAGTAAATATATAAAAAATAATAAAAAACACAATTGCCATTACAGAAAGTAAACTATTGTATTTATAACTAGCCGACCCGTGCCCACTTCGTTGGGCGGTAAAAATTTTTACTTGTGATGAAATTATGAGTGTGGTTCGGTTAGTACTGAGTGCTATGATTTATTTCCTGACTGCCAAAAGAAGGGTTATATTTTTACTGCATATGTATGTATGTATTTGCATGCCAATTTGACTATATTACCGTTATTTGTGAGTGTCTTCTTGTGAGTGTCTTATTTGTGAGTGTCTTATCTCTTTAACCATTTATGCAGTAAAAGGGAAAAGTCTTTTGTTTTAAACACTTGTGACGATAAATTTACTTATTTTGATATGAATTCATAATTGTTGATAATATGACCAATAAACATGACCTAACGATTTAAATTATTTTTTTATATAAAAAACTACTTTTTGTGACTTAAATATAAAATTTAGACATATGCTGTCGCTGACTTTTTTGTAGGCATTACCAAGCTCTACAACTTTTCTCTAGAACTTAATCATATATCTCTCATCGTTAAGGCAACGTTAGTTAGAAACATTTTCGTTCGACCGTTTTTTCTCCGACTTGCTTTGCAAATCCGACTACCACGAAAAAGTCTTTTCATTTTTCGAATTAATATATAGCCTATGACACTCACAAATAACGTGGCTTTCTATTGGTAAAAGAATTTTCAAAATCAGTTTAGTAGATCCAGAGATTACTTCCTACAACCTCACAAACTTTACCTCTTTATAATATTAGTATAGATTATTTTTATAAGGGTTCGTTTATGAAATATTTATGGTTTATGTATTTATCCATATAGATACATGTATATTTCCGGAATGTACTCAATCTTGAACTACTTACTTAATACAGTTAAGGTACCCTATGACACCCGGGATGACATAACGATTCTAACAATACCACACACTTCTAAATCGGTTCAAGCGTTTAGAAGTTATGGTGGAATATATAAACGGAAGACATCCACAGATGAACACTGAAAACATTATAGTCCTTTTTTGTTGGGCAGTCGTGTAAAAGAGAAAAAAAAAGTTTTTCAGATTTTTTATGTAAGTAAAAATCAGTGGGCTGCTGCTCACCTGGCAAGTCACAGCGAGAGTATGACACAACTGTGTCTTTCCGGTCCGAAATTCACCAAAAATCTCTGTAATGGATCCAGTCTCTATACCTCCTCCCAGAAGCCTAAAAAATATCTTGATTTTAAAATCTTTAATGCGAACAAGTACTTTCCATCGTCTCAATCTTCTTTCGCCTGCTGGGATTTACATATAATAAATGTAGTATATGTATAATACTTATTCAAAAATAATTTCTTCATTTTTAAAATGTCTTATATTTATGTTTAACCTTTCGGACGCCAGCATTCGCGCGCAAAAACGGCGCTGCACATTTTTGGTCGATTTTGTATATCAATACTAACAATATCATTTTTTTATGAACTACCTATCTCCTGTTTCCTAATAATTATAATTGTTAGTCATGTACATCATATATTTATATAAATATATTTATATATTAAAATACTAGTAGTTACCGGCGTTGCCCGTGTTATATCCGTTCTGAAATGCCTATACCAATTTTCATGGCGATTGGTTGAGCAGTATAGAAGTTGATGTGCTGCAGCGCTATCTGGTGGCGAGTTACAAAAACGTTAATAGTGCGAAAATACTATGCCGCTCAAATGTCTATGTATACCAATTTTCATGGCGATCTGTTGAGCGGTATAGAAGTCGATGTGTTGCAGCGCCATCTAGCGATATGTTACAATAAAGCGAATGGCATAAAAACTTTCTCCATGAAAAAATACATATATGTGCCAACTTTTATGGTCAAATCTAACCGTGAAATATATCGATGGTTAACTTATATAGATAGTCAATTACATAACCTAACCAGTTTCTTTTTAATCTATACGGTGTTCTTGAGACCAATGGTGCGCCAAATATTCGCCAGATTTATGGCAATCCTGTGTTATAAAAAAGTAACTCTTTGGCCTCGGTTAGAGAGACTCTTTAAAAGCGCAACAATTTATGGACCACCTTTATGTAGGTGAGAGTTGTGACTTTAATGTCATCACATTAAGGACACATTGAGGACTCTAAGATCCAGATTAGAGACGAATGAGAAAGATGATCGGCAACAGAAAGCGGATGACTATCAGGCGTGGCTCAACGAGTATAACGAGTGTGAAGAATGTTCCATACAAACCTATCTAATTCCTTGGAACCCGTCGTTAGCTGAATGATTTCAGATCGTTTCTGATGAAATTCTGTGGCGGTAGTGAAGCCCATCGGCACCAACTTCGAAGCTTCCATCAATATTTTGTCTGCCTTTGCTTCGGATATGCCTTTTATGGCTATAAGATGCTTCTTAGGGGCGAATGCAATAGACTCTACGGTGTGGTAGCCCGCTTCTTCTAGTTTCTTCACATCCCCAGAAGTTATTCCGTTGCCCTGAGTAAAAAATATAATTGGCATCATACACAATGCCACTGCAAATTATTTTAGAACAAAAATTCCAGTGTCAGGAAACTTATTGCATATCGCTCTATAGGCAGGTCACTAGCAAGTTTTTACTTGTGATAGACAACTCCAATAAAAGAGTACACACGAGTTTCACTTTTATATTCGTTCAACTCAGAAGTCGAACAAACGCAAGAGTTGGCATAGACTCAACTTTTGAGTTGTTCGCTCTAGATGTCTATAGTTTGAATCGGTCTGCTCTAGACCCGGTGAATGAATTCAAAAGTCGTAACAGTGGTGCACCCTCTCGTTTGATCCTCCTATTGTCGGACGGCCCTACGGGTGTTACATATCCGTATCTGTCAACCCAATGAAATTTGGAAATTATACTCACGGGTTAAAATCCAAAAATTATAGCAAAGCGTTGTTAAGTTTGTATATCAAAAGAATGTAGTATATAAATAACAAATAAATAAAAATGGAGCTTCCATGGAATTCACCGTCTGGATTCCTATCATAATAGGTACTATAATTACACTTGTAATTAATTCCTATCATAATACTATAATTACACTGGAGGGTAAGCGGTGGACTACGAACTAACAACGGCTAGGTATAAGACAACCGTCTTGCCACATATGAGCGTTCATTTTACCCACCCATCTACCCCCCTCCCCTCTTCGAAGCCATGTGGAAATTGCAGATCTAGATATTTTTTCTAGGATTGAGTTGGTTATTTTCCTGGAGAGCCCAAGATCTTTGAAACAGAGATTTGACTGGCAGGATTTGATCGTCAACTTCCACCGCGTGAAGGTCAAGAGGGTATAGAACTTCACCACATTAATTAAAAAAGATTTTCTAGTCTATACTTTAACTCTAGAATGCGGTAACTCTAGAAATAGACTCACCTTGTGGAAATTGCATTTTATAATTGTTTAAAAATAATTAATTAATACTCGGGCTGCTATTAAACATTAAACAGAAAAAACCAGCAGAAACTAACTCCGAAAAGGTCCCCTTTTCGTGACCAGTGTCATAAAAAACACAAAAAATGCATTTAAAAACCAAATCATTATTAGGAAACCCAGGAAACTAACAGAAAATATTGATTATGCATATTTTTCTGAAAAATATTTTTTTTCCCGCGACCACCGCAAGAGTGCGCGTGGCAAACTGTCAAATCGCAGATAAATTGTCACTGTGCGATCAAGTTCAATTTATTTTTAGCGTGTTTGAGTTGTTGAGAAATCTTCATAATTGATGCGGTGAAATTCGATACCGCTAAGAACGCTTACAATACCGGTACATGTTGGGAACGATATTATTGAAGCTGTCGACCGGTATGTTTATTTGGGTCAGACAATCCAACTTAGGCAGGCTCGACTTCGACAAGGAGGTCTGCCGATGAATACTCAGATGGGCAGCGTTTGGGAAACTGCACCATATCTTCTCGTCACAAATACCGCAGAATCTCAAGACGAAAGTCTATAATCAGTGCGTGTTGCCAGTGACGACATACGGCACTGAGACGTGGTTGCTAACTATTGGCCCTCATATACTTAAAGGCGCTATGCTTGGAGTCTCACTTTCAAATTCAAATTATTTATTTCTCAAAAATTATAGTAACAGATACAGATTAATTAAACCTAACCTAACTGGAGTGCACGAGACGTCCGCACAAAGGTAGGCTCAGGTACGTATAATTAAATACTGCCTAATGATAAATAAAATAATACATTGAAGAATGCTGTGAAATCAATTAAAAATATTCACAAAAACCTAGAAACACACAAATGGGTAAACTAATACAAGAATTGACTAATACTTGATTGTAGGCAACTTTTTCTAAAAACTTCTTTCTTAAGGCTATTTTTGGACAATAACTCAAATTTAGGAATAATTCAGAACCGGCGACCAACGAGACAAGTTTCAGAAAATAGCTTAATAATACCCAGAAGGAAAACATCATTTGGACAAAGACTACTCTGTCATTGCGCCGAGATTTTACAATCTGATCAATATGGAAATAAAAATGAATTTGACATTTAGGGAATTCAAAAATAAATTAAAGAAATGGTTATCGAATCATGACAGACTAACCATACATCAAATGCTAGAAATAATAGTCTAATAAAACTTAGGTGCACAAATTATTAACATATTTTTAAACATGTATGTTGAGTATATTTTAACATTAAACTAAATACCAAAAATTATTTAACTTTGACAATGAATTGTACTTTCTTGACTAGGTATTTTTATATTAAATCCTATATTACTTAACATCTATAAATATTAATGACAGTTTCTTTCTTTTCTCACATACAGGGTCCGCCATGTAACGTTTTTTTTTCAACTAGTGCTTATTTCGTGTATGGCAACACTTACCTCATGTCTGATTTGACAGATAATTAGTTTTATCCTTCCGCTGAACGAATATGGTTGTGTATACGCTTGAACAACGCTGGGAAATCTTGCGACATTACTTTGAAAATCATGGTAATGTTGCAGAATGTGTGCGAAAATTGCGTACGGATTTTGGAAGAAGAGAAGCACCGTCAGCTCCGTATGTTCGTTACCTTGTGAAAAAAGTGAAAGAAACTGGCATCCTCATCGATAAACCAACGCGTGAAAAGCCAAAAACAGTGCGTACACCCGAGAATATTGCTGCTG
This sequence comes from Micropterix aruncella, assembly GCA_944548615.1. NCBI lineage: Eukaryota > Metazoa > Arthropoda > Insecta > Lepidoptera > Micropterigidae > Micropterix > Micropterix aruncella. Next base: position 11,914,539 of record OX155960.1, read on the forward strand.
TGGCCGAAAGTGTGCGTGAATCGCCATCAACATCAGTTCACCGTCGTTCTCAACAATTGGACATTTCGCAGACATCATTGAGACGAATTTTGCGTAAAGACCTTGGTATGACGCCGTACAAAGTCCAATTGGTTCAGGAGTTGAAGCCAACTGACCATCCAATGCGTTTTCGCTTCGCTAAGTGGGCCTGCGATCGACTTGCAGAAGATGCGGATTTTGCCAAAAAAATCATCTTTTCAGATGAAGCTCATTTCCATCCTGGCGGGTATGTAAACAAGCAGAATTGTCGCATTTGGGGCACAGAAAACCCGCACGCATTCATTGAAAAGCCGGTGCACCCAAAAGGAGTCACTGTTTGGTGCGGATTTTGGTCCAGAGGCATAATTGGGCCATTTTTCTTCGAAAATGAGCAAGGAGTGGCCGTTACCGTCAATGGCGATCGTTATCGGGCCATGTTGAACGAATTTTTGTTCACAGAAATTGAAGAGGAGGATATTGGCAACATTTGGTTTCAACAGGACGGCGCTACGTGCCACACAGCCAATGCTACACTTGATGTTTTGCGCCCTGTTTTTGAAAATCGCATTATCAGCCGCAGAGCTGATGTCGTTTGGCCACCTCGGAGCTGCGATTTGACACCGTTGGGACTACTTTTTGTGGGGTGCCGTCAAAGATAAGTGTTACGCCGACAAACCAGAGACAATTGACGCTTTAAAGGACAATATTCGTGAAGCCATTGGTGAAATACAGCTGCACACAATCGATAATGTACTTAAAAATTGGACCCATCGTGTAGGCTACTGCATGGCCAGCCGAGGCAGCCATTTGAATGAAATTATTTTCCATCATTAACCGGAGGGATTGTACTTTCAAATAAAAAAAGAAATTTGAAAAAATATTCAGTAGTTTTTTTTTTATAGCATTTTCAAAAAAAAAAGTTATTTGGCGGACCCTTTATAACTTTATTTATATTATTTAATCGAATTTTATATTATATTTATTGCCGATTATATAATGGATCTGCATTTTATTTATTATATTATCTTTTATTATTTATTTATTATTATTTTTAAAAAATATTTTATTCTAAAGACCACATTTTAGGGCAATTTAGTGTTATTAGCTTTTTACTAAAACTTGTACATTTGTAAGCAATCAAGCAATCAAGCAAACTTGATTGTAATATTAAAGTCCTGTCCACCCTAGAACGGGCTAGTCCCAGTTGGGTGACAGAAACAAATAAGCAAAAGGTTGAGGTTTTGCCATTCGGTTCCTGTTATTTTTTAAGCTAATTAATGTTTTTTAGTAATTAATTCATAAATAAATAAATAAATAAAAAAAATATATACTATCAATTTCAATATCAATTATAAACGATCAATTTCAATTTCAATATCACTGCGCGATAGGATCCGAAACTAGGAAATCCGCAGAAGGACCAATATCACTTGAATAGCTCGTGCAATCAGCGACTTGAAATGACATTGGGAAGGCCACATAGCTCGCAGAACCGACCAACGTTGGGGATAAAGGCTCTTGAATGACCACTACAAACCGGCAGATGCAGAGTAGGACGACCCCACGCAAAATGGACCGATGACTGCCATGGTCGCAAGAAGTAGGTGGATAGAAGCAGCAGACCGTTCATCGTAGCATTCTATGGGGGAGGCCTATGTCCTACAGTGGACGAATACTGACTGATGATGATGATGATGAGCTCTTAGAATGTTAACCATTTGCAGAAAAGATATATGAAGCAAACACAACAGATATTAGCACTGAAGTACAAGATGTTGTGAAAATAGATAGATGCCAAGCCCAAGATGCCAACTAGGCTTGAATGACAGCTACATGCATATATTTGGAAGATATCCATTCCAGTGGGAGAATAAAATCATTCCCTTGCAAGCAGTAAAATCATCATACGAGACAAAGCATTAAATACTCGCAATATGCAAAACACAATTCTTGTACCATGCTTTCACCGCAGTCACCTCGAATATGCTTCTCAAATATGGTCTCCTAGCTATAATGCTCACCTAAAGAGAATTGATCGTATTGAAAATGTGTTCTTGAAACATTTGAAATATCGTTCCTTCTTGTGCCTTCCTAATTACAACGAAGCAGCTACCTTTCGTGGGCTTCGATCATTATAATCAAGAAGAAAATGCACAGACAGGGTGTTTTTCCATAAGTTGTTGACAGGTTACATTGATTGTTCCGATCTTCTATCCTTCCGTGTACCATCGCGACTCACTTGCCAAACGGAGTTATTCCACCTTCCGCAGGTTAGCACTAATTATGCACAAAACTGTTCCGTGTATATTTGTAATATGCAGCTCGCCGATATTGACATATTCAATACGTCATCTATCGCGGTTAAGAACGCAATGATTAATGATAGCGTTGACATATGTAATCGCAATATATGATATAATATTAATAACATGTATTCAAGAATATATTTAAATAATATGCAATATAATACATTTATAATATTTTATTTACTTCTCATGACTCCTTCCTGTCCAGTTCCCACCTCCCTCTATTAGCTTTATTTTTTAAACTTAATAATTTTGTACCAAATGTATATTTTGGAATTATTGCAGTATAGTAATCTTTCTCAGAAATCGAAAAAATAAAGAAATACTACTATATTCGATCATTGTAATGCTAAATGTGAAAGAAAAAAGCTTCGGAAGCATAAAATTTTGAAATCTAATTTACATACAACAAAAAAGTTAAAAGTTAAAAGTTTTTTTTAAACTCAGACTTTATGGTTGTTTTAAAAAAACTAATCTAACCTACCGCCAAATAGGTGTTTATTATTTCAAATAGGTGTGTATTATTTCAAAAAAACTAACTTAACCTATCAAAATGTATGGGCTTAGCGCTTTTTTTAATGCCTATATCTCGCTTATTTATTGAGACCGAATAAAGACTATTGCAGATTTGGAATCAGCGTGGAGAATATAGTCTGGTGACGTTAAAAAATCAACAATCTAGAAGAGGTTCCTATACTGCAATAATACCAAAATATGGACTGAATAAAAACATTAAAAAAAATAGGTAGCTATGTGGTGAAGATACATTTTCAGCGCACAGCGTTGATACATAACTGTTACTCGATATTTACTTAGATCTTCATTTTTGAATTCATTTACCTCTAACTTGTTGATTAACTGAGGCCCGCATTCCTCTGTGTCTTCGTCTACCGTGGCGGTCGTCGCCGCCGTTAGCGTGGCCATTGTTTATTCAATTTCACGATCAAAGCCGCAATAACCTAGGAAAATAGTTATTTTTCACTTTTGAAAACGGCAAACAAGTCAAAACAAGCATAAAATTTCATTCGATGTCAGTCGAACAAACGTCAAACTTCCCTCCAAAAGTTTTTTTTTAAATGATAAAAGCAGCATGAAGTCATCATGGTGTTGACAGAAATTGCCGTAGCGATTGCCGTACGTTTATAATCGCCGTTTTACATGTCTCATCTAAATAAAACTTTTCTCATTATTTCAGAGTGGCCGTCAGTAATAATAGTAGTCAAAATTAAACTAAATTAAAAGAATTCAGATGCAATCGAAGCAATATAATTAGGCAGAAGTGCACGATAGTGGTAATACGGCTACCGTCACAGTTGTCCTACGTACGCAATGCATTAATAACATCCGGCCCTAGAATATGCATGAAGCAGACGTATTTATCCCGCGCAACGTTTCGTGGGATAAGTGTGTCTGATTTCACGCAAATTCAGGAGTCCGACGTCATGATACGTTGCGTACGTGGCGTACGCGGTACAAGTATGACGCTGATCTAAGTTTACTCACTTATTATTACCATGAAGTTTGAAATGAATCAACAAGATTTAAAGGGTCATTCCGCCATTTCGTGCAAATCGCCTGTAAACACTAATATGAGACTGCATACAGCATTTAGAAAAAAAGTTTTATTGAAATATATTTACTCTAAGTGTAAGGGAGAAGGCTCTTCAGAAAATCTAATTCTGAAGTACATAGTTTTTTTAATCCTAAAAATACATGGAAAAATTTCATTCCTCTCCGCCTCCAAACCACAAACTTCTAATTCGTCGATGTGTTGTACTTAAACTTGCCAACACATACTTAGTTGTCTTAGCATACATGAAAGATAAGGTAAACATACTTTAGGTATTAAAATATAAGACATCTACAATTACATATAAACAAAATATTTCTACTTTTGTCTTTGGCAACAGAGATTCTATCATTTCCGGCGCAAAAATAAATTAAGTATATGTTGCTCCGCAACAGGAGTCCAAGCGTCTACCGCAGATCATTACGCTCCTCATTGGTCAGTCTGTCGCGTAAGCTCTCAAGGCTGTGTGAAAAGTCGCTGTGTAAAAAGATATTTACATTCTTTCTCCTTATTTCGAGTTTGTCACCGTTCATCAGTCATCACCATCCAACAAGTCAAACAGTAAGTACAAAACAAAAAAGCTAAGTTTATATCCACTTTGGTGTGTTTTGGTAGTGTCTTTTCGTCCACTGTTATTGAAACTTCAAGGTCATCAATCACGCGAAATATGCAGAATAAACTTCCATTATTTCATTCCACTCTTTGTCATTACCTTCCTTTCCTTCCAAATTTATGTAGGATGGTAATGAAACGTATTGGAAGGTAATTAAAACGTGTCAGATGGTAATGAAAGCGTTTGGAAGGCAATGAGTTATTGACAATTGTGAATGGTTTTGAAGGTTTTTATAGGAAACTTAAGAGCTAAGTAGATAAATGTAAATGATCTATATGTCAATTTTGACCTGTGTATTTGGGGTAAATTATGAAAGAACTCTCATTTTATAATAGCTTTTTGCGTATTTCTGTTCAGTTAGGTTTCTGGCGCCACATTATATAATGTAGGTACTAGTTTTGAGTCCATTTGTCCAATCATTCTAGTTCGCTAGTCCGCAGTGATATTGCAGTTATAGAAAACAGCATTTTAATATTCCTAAATCTTTTAAATTAAAATACTTTGCAACTATTTTATTTTTCACTAGGTTTAGAATTTTCTTATTGCAATTTAACATGGCCTGACCAAGAAAAAGTTATCCAAAGAAGGAAAGCTGGAAAAAGATAGGCAATACAAAAAAGAAAAATATGAACAAATAAAAAATGCCCAGAACTCAATGCAAAAGGAGAAAGAAAGAAAAAGGTACCTACGATAGGCGAAAAAAAAATGCAGAAAATTTCTAATACTAAAGTCATGATACCACAAGCTCAAAGCGAACAGAGGAAAAGATGGTGTAAAAAAGTACACAATACTTGAAGAAAAAAACAAGAAATGAAAATAAAATAATAATTATAGTGAAAGATTCGCCAAATGACAGCGAGATCGAAAATATATACATAGAAAGTGGAAGATCCATTACGGATTTAAAACACAAACGCAAAAATGACAATGAGAAGATTGCACTACAGACATCAGAAAGTCTTCAAGCAATTGAAAGATGAAATCATCAAATTGAAGACACAAATAAATATAGTCAAAAAAAAAAAACAAATTATCGAAGACCCAAGGGTGAATGATATGATATAATAAATGAAAGCTGCAAAATAGGTGAAGAAAAGTTACTTTTCGGGGAGTCTCTGTCAAAGAACTTTGGAAAAGAATACAAGTGGCTTGACAAAAAAAAAACAAAAGGCTTTTTGCGTAAAAAATGATTAAAAATAGAAATAAGCTGAAAAAGTGTAAAGTGTGAAGTGTCATTTTCCAATAAAAAAACAACTTAAAACAACAGATTTAAAGGAACTAGACCAAAATACATTGTTTTATTGAGGAAGATGTCAATAGTAGTCAAGCTTCTGGTAAAAAAAGAGTTTGTAGATAGGAAGGTAATGAAAGAATACGTTACGGCGTCAAAAAACAGGAAAAAAAGTTACAAAAGTACAAGAGCACAAAAGTCTATTGATTTCATAAGGAAAGTAGATCTCAAGATTTTATATTTTTTATTTTCTATTTCTTATTCCATACTTTATGTTTCTAGAATTATAATAATATGTTTAATGTATGTAATTCATGTTATGCGAAAAAGAATAATAAAGATTTCTTAAAATTTCTTAGATGATTTAGTTCATTAGTGGCCGCTTTAAAAATAGGCTTCATAACTTTTTAATGTTGGTTTTGTTTATGATTTTTTTTAATAAATATATTTTGTAAAGAAACAATAACTGATATTATTTCTATATCATATGTAATTACCATCCTCAGCTAATATTACCTTCCAGGCTAGTGTCATTACCATCCCTTGACGTATCATTACCTTCTTGACAAATTTCATTACCTACCATCCCGATCGTCATTACCCTCCGCCCATTTATTAGTAAAGTACACTATGTACCAAAGTGCCTCCCACATAAATGTCTTTACTAGGAGGTCTTAATTATATTAAATATCAATAAATCTGAAATTCAAGAAAAAAAAATTGCTCCGCGGAATACCCTGTTTTGCACGAACGGTCGGAATGACCCATAAATAGGTATTATGTGGAATTTTACTGCCATTTCTGTCGCTAGAGGGCGAAGTGGCGATGTGGGCCCATTCTACATCATTCGATCTGATGTTGTCCCTGGCATTGGGGATGTGTGCTCGACCCTATTAGGGACCACTAACGAGGGCGGCTGTGTATGTGTCCCTTCGGAAGTGTCGCTGAATGCCCCCGTTTAAGGTTTTGTGAAAAGTCTGTGATTGTATGTAGTGGTCGCCTTCGGGCTTCACGGGTACCTTAGACTCGCACAAATACAGTAAGTTTTTGCATTGTTTACTAAGGACAATCCGGTAGGGTAGTTAGTTCGCTACTAAGGCCAAATTTCAGCAGGCCAATTCCTAGCTTAATTTGAATTGAGTTAGGCGGGGGAGAGTCAGCGGCAGCACAAGTCGCTGGCTCCGACCAACTTTAGTCTCATTCCGAGGGACTCGCAGCAACTGTAAAGGGGGAGGTTGCAAGTGAGGACTAAACATATTCAACCTAATTGGTACACCGGTAGAGCCCGGACGAACTACCATTTGGTAGCCTCATCGAAAAGGGTCGAACCCGGAAAGGACTCCGTTTCCCCTGTTACGGCTGTGTCGTGGAAATGGGATCGAATCCTCTGGGAAATGACCTTTAGGCGATGCCGGGAGGTTTGCGCATGGTGCGGCGTCATCCGATCGACTGTGTACTTCGGTACATAACTGGGGGGAGAAGATAGAAATGATCTTATACGTATCATAAGAAGCGGGGGTGGTTAAAGCCCTAATGTCAGCTACTCTTGAAACGACTCGTTGGCCACCCGGTCCCGTGTGAAAGACGGGTAAAGCTCCACACGGCCAGCGATAAATTCGAACTAAATTACCGCTAACTCCAGGTAGAGGCCGCGCAAGTGACTTCGAAACTGCGACCATTCTGGTGGACGAAGCAATCCGGCCAAGTCCGGTAGTGATTGCGTGAAGCTGCCCGCTGGATTCACTTCCTAGTGCCTCACGGTAAGGCGTTGGGTTCTCACGGGCATGTTGGCGTAGTTAGAAGTAATTGAACTGTGTCATCCCCAAGTCTCTGCGTTCACCCCACGGTAGAAAGAATGATCTATTATCGTGATACATTCCTGGGGCGGCAAGTTCGCCCGTTCGCTTAGTTGACATTTCCAAAGGGTTCCTCTGAGTATACGCCTCCACCCCTATACCAATGTGATGCATTAACTTCTCATTCTAATTTTAAAAAATGGTCATAAAAATTACCGTAAAATAAGATTTTTAGAAAATAAAGTAAATAATATTAATAATATTTCAAAACATTTTGTTTGTGAAGCAAATTAGATGACATTTCTGTGGATTTTATCATCCTACTAGATTTTATGTCTATTCTGGATTGACAGTATTTAATTTTCCCTTAAAACTCCCTATCAAAATTCCCATTATTATCTTATAAATAGGATAAAAACGAATTTACCGCGTGAACTTTGTAGCACCCGACGTTTCGACGACGTTGCAGCTGCCGTTGTCTAGGGTAGACTGGTCTACCCTAGACAATGGTGGCTGCAACGTTGCCGAAGAGAATCTTAGCTGCCGGTCACATGTTTTGCGTGATCGTAATAATCGTGAGTTGATTGCGTACTCGCCAAACTTTCTGGTTTTCTGTCGATTTTCTGGTAACCGTTCTCGATGTGGGAAATGAGGGCTAAGAGCTGGCAATAGAGAAATACCGCTGATCAGATCCAGCGTCGGTACGGAATGCATCCTTGAAGTACCTAGTTAAATGATATATCTATCTGGGGCAGACCACCTGGCTCGGTAGACTGAACTTCAGCAAAGAGGCCAACGGAAGTATAGCACTGTGGTGGGAAGCGTTCTGAAAACTTGGCATCGCCGTATCTTGGAGTGCGATCTACCGCAATGCCTAAAGACCGAGGTGTGTTCTACCTGTAATGTGTCCGAGGTGTGTTTTTCAACCTATTTTTAATTTTGCTTTCCCGGTAAAGGGAAAGTTTTGTGAATGCAATTTTTTTTCGAGATAGATATACATTTGACACCCCCCACCTGACCCCCCAGAGATGATTAGGACCATTTCCAAACTGAAATCTATCTGTGAGTCTGTGCGTGTGTCTGTGTGTGAGGCTATGTGTGTGTGTGCTTGTGTCTGTGTGTATTCCTTCACAATAGCGCTCAAACGCTTTATCCGATTGAGCTGAAATTTGGCATGCTGGCATCATTTGGTCATGGCAAGAGTTGAAAAGGTTGTGGTTGAAATCAGTCCACCAGAGGGCGCGCCAGTCTTACGTCAATCTCGAGATATTGCAGTTAGAGACTTGAAATTCAATACACAGATGCCTCGTTGGACCGAATTCATATTGGGAAATTTAGGTTGAAATGTCTCGTATACAAGTGACGCAAATGATATTTAAAGTCCGCCGCCATATTAAAAAAAATACTTTTTCACGAAATTTATTATGTTCTTTTCTTTACGTAGATTTTATACACATATTTAGACAAATTTGAATGTTCGCCTTGGAGCAGACTATAGCCAAGTTAGGTGACTAAAATAGGACCGCTATCAACAGTATTTATGTTATTAGTTTTTTTCTACTGGATTTTTGTGTATGACATTTTAATTGTATGTTGTCTATTTAACTCTATACATATATTTATTGTAAATTACGAATTAAATTAAATTAAATGACATTGGGTGCGGAAACCTGAATCATGAGTGTGGGACTCGTCCACAAGGTTATAGTCGCTCAGCGAGCTATGGAGAAAGCTATGCTCGACGATGACAACTATTGTCTTTCTCAATTATTAAGAATGATCGCAATATTCGTGAGTTGATTGCGTACTCGCCGAACTTTCTGATTTTCTGTCGATAGTTAGTATTTAGTGAGTCGATTTCAATGGTTCGTTCTGTATTTTCAGAAGACGCGTTTGGATGAGCGAGTACGACCTGCGCTCCGCGCAGGACTGCCAGACCAAAGGGGTCGAGGTCTGCAACCCTCCCGTCCAGGTTTTTTAACCTTTAACTACACTCGCGGTTTTGGCACACGTATGTCCACTATGGGGTTGTTTTGTACCCCTTTTCTTTTTTAGGAAAATTTTAATATAAATGAGAAATTATATATATTTCCTATTTTAGTATAGGAATAAAACGCCATTTGAGAATCGAATTACTTTAATATTATTCCAATTGTGGGGTACGTGGGGTACGTTTGTACCCCGCGAGTGTAGTTAAGGGTTAAGTGGCCACATTTGTCTATCCTTGGAAATACATATCGAGGCCCGCTATATCCAAAAACGACATAGATCTTATCAATCTGGAAAAAAAATCCAGTGGAATAGTAAGATATCTTCTTATTCCTATTTTTCAGCTAAAAGTATGCTTATAAGTAGTTTTTTGTTTTTTTTTTTGTGTGGGCTATTTAAGCAATGTAGCATCTTATATAGCGATTTAAAATGAAATACATAGGTACGTATCGGAATCCTTATTATCGGCAATATTTTATTTGAAGTACATCACTCAGGGATTATCATACTGCGAACGCACCTTAAGTTTTTCGATGAAATCGAACGCGGCCGCCGCAACCGTCAATTCGGCAATCAGCTGTAAAATTCAACAAAATAGAAGTTGGTGTTTTGATTTCCTTATTTTTGGGTTTGCTGGGAATATGTTTTATTACAGAGCTACTTTTTTCGCGCGAGCGAAATGAAAGCGCAGTTGTTATTTTGAAGATGCAGGACGTTGCGGCGGTTAGAAAGTAAGCTTTTGAGGATATTTAACCTTTATAATAATAATAATAATAAACTCTTTATTTCAATTTTTTTCCCTGTTATGAGATCATCAGCCGTTGGCATAATCCGGTCTGACATGTTTCTAAAGTATGTATTTTGAAGTAGTCGGTTAGCTTAGACTGTTGTTAGTAGCTAGCGGAGACATACATTGATTATTAGAGCAGGTATAGCGATAAATAACATTGTGGAGAGCGTTTAGCCAAAATGCAATTTAAAGCAGGGATTTTAGCAGTGTTTTTTATATTGACGACGGTATATTCAGGTATGTCAAAGTGGATTTTAAGATACGCCGTGGATAGGCGACTTGCCACAGTCAACCATTCTACCAATCCTTCGGTTTTTTAACAGGTCTCTAAGCAGTATAAATTCCCTAAAAGTCTCAGATGCTCTTCGTCCAGATATAACTCTTTACTCCCTATCTCAAAAGATAGTACTTATTGTAGAATCAATTGTGCCATGAGAATCAAATATCCCAAAAGTCCACAGGTACAAATTAAATAAATACCATGATCTCGCAAATGTTATCACCCGGAATGGCTTCACTATTCACCTTCACGTAGTCTCTCCAGGAAAAGAATCAAATCCTTCCTAGAAAAAATTATCTAAAACCACGATTTCCACATCACAAATTATATGGCTTCGAATGTGAAGGGAGGGGTGATGAATGGTAAGATGAACGCTCACATGTGGAAAGACAGCTGTCCTAAATCTACCACAGCTGGTCGTTAGTCCTGAGTCCACCGCTCACCCCCCCTCCCCCGAAGTGTAGTAATAGTATTATGGCGGACCCGACTCCTGTGAATTCCATGGCAGCTCCGTTTGTATTTTTTTTAATTTATAATTTTCTAATTTGCTAGAAAGAGAAGCAACCATGCAAAATCTGTTGCATTTATAGCTCATGACAATAAGTAATGTGGTACGAATTTTCTGCTTGAATTAATTGTAATACAGATCAATTGTTTTTGGTTATCGGTGCCGCCGGCCGACCTTGCAAGAATCGTCATGGAGATTAATATGTCTATGTCGGAATTCTTTGTCCCAGAAGTATACAGAGCTTTGATATGAGGCCAATCTATGCACCGCCAAGCGCTAATTGAAGTCTTCTTATTCCTCTTGCCTATTCACCCGGTTACTTAGCTTTTTATTTTCCCAGCAGAGGGAAAGTATTGTGAATGTGCAAACATTTTTTTCGAGATAAAGATTATATTGACCCCTCTTCCCCCCCCTCCGAAACAATTAAGACTATTTACAGACTGAAGTCTGTTTGTGTGTCTGTGTGTGTGGGTGTGTGTCTGTGTGTATTCCTCCACGATAGCGCCCAAACACTTCATCCGATTAAACTGGAATTTAGCATGCAGGCATCATTTGGTCATGGCAAGAGTTGAAAAGGTTGTGGTTGAAATCGGTCCACCAGAGAGCGAACTAGTCATACTTCAATCTCTAAATATTGCAGCTATAGTGCTATATCCAGCGGTGGTGAATAAAGAAAAATATTTTCCAATATAATCTAACATCAGGTAGAGCTTTTATGACCATCAGGTAGAGCTTTCTGCTAATTTCAGGTAGAGCTTTTATGACCAGACTGGAGGATAGAGAAACCGGCCAATTATGTTAGTAAGGGCGCGAGGAAGCCCGCTAGGTGGCACTTCCCAGTGCCTCACCATAAGGCGTTGGACTCTGACGGGCTGTTAAATTCCTCACGCTCAAAAGCAAACAACTAGACATTTTGAATGCATTCCTTTGTCAAAGGGGGGCTTTGGGTTTCGGCGCTATATTGGCCGCCACCTTAAATATCTCACTTCCGGGCAGAATTGCGCTTGGACAACTGGCATTTTCAGATTCAGCAGGGTTAAATTGGAGGAAAAGTTCTTTTGCCCAGAAGTAATATGAAATGCTTCTAAAAGTAAAACTAAGAGCTTTTTTCGATATTTTGACTAGACTACAAACGATTCTGGGTGCGGCATTTACGAGATTCTGATATGTATTAACCGCTGGAATGCTAAAACCACCGATTGGTGGTTTTTTTTGTTGCGATAACTCGCGGGCGGCCGATCTCAATATTTATAGCATTATGTAATTATATGCGAAAAAAGTCACTTTCATTGAATAAGCTTATACGAGGGTTGATCCAGAAATAAGGTTCCCAAAGAGCAACAGCTGCACGGGAAGGTGCGAGAGGAAATCCGGCAACACCGCTGTGCGCAGCTGTTCCCCCACTCTCGATTTCGCCTGGCCGCGCTTTGTGCGCCGCTCAGTCTTGGCTCAGCAGCCATCGGAGATGGAGGTGCCCATTGTTGCTCCCGCCAAGTGCGAGATCCGTTCCCGTAATTGGCTAATAAGATATGATACGGTTACAGAAAAGGATAAAGGAGAGGATAAGGTGGGGCATTTGGCTAGTGGCTGTGTGAAAGCAAATGTTTCTTTAACAACTTTTATAAAGTGAGCAACGAAGGTCCACGCCTGACAGAGTGTGGGAGCTGATTCCATAATCGAGCAGAATGGACCAAAAAAGAGTACATGTAAACAGAGGAGTGATGTAACGAAATGGCGAGTGTGCTATCCCGACTCGATCAAAGTGGAAGACCGTGTCCTTCCAGAGTGTGGAATTTCTCCTTGAGATAGGCTGAAGTGGGGTTATTGAGGATGTTGTAGAGTAGCGACAGCGTATGCAAATTTTATCGATCGCGAATAAGAAGCCAATGATGCAAGTTAAAAACATACTTGATGAAGATATTTTGCAGACGTTCCAGCTTATTCGAAATAAACTCAATCGACATCTATATAACAATCACAAGTATAGTCAAGTATCGGCATTAATAGTGCAGACATAATCATTCGTTTAACCGATTTGAGAACAAATCGCCGAAGCCACCGGAGACTATGAGAACGATGGAAAATGACAAGAATGGGGTAAATGTTGTTTATTTACAGGTAGGAAAATACATGTGGGATAAGACAAGGACCGATTCCAGTTTAACGCAGTATTAAAATATTTTTATCTCGGTGATTAAAATCCAGTTGTGAGAAGGAGATTTTTTTCATTTCAACCTAATAAGGATATATCGGCAGTTTAGCTCACTCAAAATCAAATAATATTAATAATAATAATGTTTTCTATATGGGCTTTGTTGTCCCGCAGGAAATGTCCTGTCGAGCGATCCATTGGAGGACGCTTCTTCATTTTGCGGCAAAGCGGAATCACCGATAGCCAGAAGTGGAGAAGAAGCATTTCTCGCGTCGCACCCCTGGGTAGCATTGCTAGAATTTAATAAAAAGTAAGTATACCTGTTTATAAATACAATCCAGGATGCCATAAACTCATCGACTGAAGTTGAGCCCATCATATTAGGATTACAATTCTGGAGAAAAAGTGGTGAATAACGACAGTGGCGAAATTCTGCAATAATCTCAAAGTCGGGCCATTTATAAATTGCACGTATGAAGAGATTGGTCTTCACAATTTTTAAATTCTGTGCCATCCAGTTCTTTTGTGGTAATAAACTACAAAAATGAGCGTTGATATGTACAGAGCCTTACTCTTGGTAATACTATATTTTTGGTAATACTGTATAATATTATATTATTCTCAATATAATACACACTTGACTCTGTGTCTCTTTCTCTCATTTTTTAAATCTGTCTTTTTGGCCTTTGCGCTTGGATTTTGTTTATTTATTATATTTTATTTCTATATTATTTGGTAAATAAACAGCGTTAAATAAATGTATTCACAAAAGGATAAAAAATAAAACTATGACTAATTGAAGGTTTACCTTATTAATCATTAACTATGTATGCACAATGGGCTCGATTGCGTTTCTTCGTGAATTAAAATCGGAAATTAGTTCATGTGAACGAGACAGGGCAATACGCTAGAGCGGAATGTGAAATGAACGGTTGTCAATTTTTCGCATTAATTTATTGTTAGGATTTGTGCCAATTCGATCGCTTTTTATTTATTTTGCAGGGGCACTGAGCAGACTGGCTTTTCCTGCTCTGGTGCAATAATCTCTGAGATGTACGTGTTGACAGTCGCGGCATGTCTCGATGTTGAAAAATTCAGAGTTTTCAAAACTGGACCACCGTAAGTAAATCTCGAATTTAATATATTTCCCGGATAAAGATAACATTACCATCTTATCACAAAATTATACTTCATCCTTGAAGAAAGAAAGCATTGGTGAAAGAAGTCAGGGAGGGGGCTGTTCTCTTCCTTAACCCTTCAAGCCCCGCGACTTCGATATCGCAGTCAACCTGAGGGTTAACCGCGAGTCGCGGGGTCTGAAGGGTTAAATAAATATCTTCCAAGACGTTTTTAAATTGTGGACAAGGTATCTTTATTAACAGAGAACACATCTCACATCTAATAGAGTTGTAGGTAATATCCTTATTATGGCAGAGACTTTATGAGAACTTTAGGAAATGCTAAACTGCCTCAACGGCGCTTTCTAACGATTGAGTCCGCCCATGAACATGGATATAACATTGATCAGATCCAGTTGTTATATAGTTGGCGTGCAGAGCGATATATACATTGTTTAATAATCATCAATTGAACAAAAGTCATAATAAAATTGGAGCAGTACAAAAGATAATAAAATAAAATATTAAACAGAACAAAAATGATCAAAATTAATAAACTGTAGAAACTAAAACCTAAGGTACATATTTTAAAGTTGTATATCTAGGGACTTCATCCAGCTTTGTGCGTGGTTGGTGGCAAGGTGGATGTCGGCGTAGCAGCCGCTGAAGCGTGATTGGGGCACTCCTGCACAATGTGTGGGATGGACGTCGAATCCAGGCGGGCGGGTGTGCTCGGAAGAGATGAGGCCACGTTTGTACACCCCGCAGTTAGTCTATTCTATCTGCCAGGCTGCTCCAGGATTGAAACTGTCGGCGAGAAGTAATTCAGTTGATTCCCACGGAAGATTTCGGGAATTTAGGCGTTTTTTGCCGTTAGGGAAGTTTGAGTCGGAGTGCAGTGGTAAATTTGGTTTTTTACCTCACTTTATCCATTCTCGACATAGAGCAGTCTGGCGTCGGATATGTGGAGGTTCAATGTTGCACAATGTTGGCAGCCGGTTGGGGTGCTCTTGAGTGTTCCCGAGATAATGTGCACCATTCGATTAAGCTGAGCATCAACTTTGCGGGCATGCGCTCTGCTAAGCCAAACGGGCGATGCATACTCGGCAGCCGAATAGACCAGTGCGACAGACGAGGTTCTCAGGGTGTTAGCGTTTGCTCCCCATATTGATACAGCCAGTTTCTAGATTATATTATTCCTGGACGAAATCTTCACTGCTGCTTTTTTGAGAGTTAATGGGCCCTTGCTGAGTTGGTCACGAAGATCCATTCTGTTCAGGGTCGGTCACACTCACGGGTCAACACCCATCTGACGGCCTCCACGCATGAAGTGCAAGCCTGGGTGGGACTCTGGCCCTTAGGGTTAGTTTCCCCTAGGAATCCCAAATATTTGACATTCTTATGTAATTTAATTGAAATAAATTGAATTACTATTATTATTATTTTGTTAAATCGCTGTTCTTGTGTTTTTGTTCTGTTTTTAATTGAATTATATTGAAATATATATTTTAACTTGTAACATGGACATTTTATATACAATTGTATACTCGGACTATTTAAATTTGATTCTTTAATTATTGCGATTTCATTTTTTCATTTATTTCGATTCATTATTTCACCGCTTCGTAAGGGAGAGGACCGCGCAAGCGACCTCGAACTCATAACCAATCGAGAGACAGGAGTAATCTGGTCGCAATTGGAAGTAAGGGCGTGAGTGTAAGCCCACTGGGTAACACTCCTGGCTATCTCGCGGTTTAGGCGTTGGCCTCTTACAGGTTTGCGGCGGAGCTTGACGGTGGACTGTTTTGTCCAAGTCTTCTGCGCTCACTCCGTGGAGATAGAACGACCAATCGTTAAAACTTCCCGAGGTGACGGGCTCGCTCGCTGTAGTCGACAACCTTAGTTGCTGCTTTTTCTAGATGGGATTTGTATGTGAGCGAGTGCTGGAGGGTAACACCCAGGTATTTGGGGTTAGGATTATTTTTAATTTTCACCCCGTGGAATTTTATATCCAGTTTGGCATCGGCCCTGTGACTATTCAGGTGGAAGCAGCAAGTTTCAGTTTTCGAGGGGTCGGGGAGGAGACGCCACTTTTGGAAGTACCGGTTTAGCGATTCAAGGTCTTTGGAAAGCATTTCCTCTCCCTCTTCAAAGCTTGTAGTCTGAGCTGCCGATGCAATGTCATCGGCGTAAATAAACTTTCTCGATGAATTTGCGGGGAGGTCGCCGGTGTATAGATTGATGGCTTACAAATCGACAAAAGCAGCTGCCGTCTTCATATTTTTCTGGTAACCGTTCTCGATGTGGGAAGTGAGGGCTAAGAGCTGGCAATAGAGAAATACCGCTGATCAGATCCAGCGTCGGTACGGAATGCATCCTTGAAGTACCTAGTTAAAATGATATATCTATCTGGGGCAGACCACCTGGCTCGGTAGACTAAACTTCAGCAAAGAGGCCAACGGAAGTATAGCACTGTGGTGGGAAGCGTTCTGAAAACTTGGCATCGCCGTATCTTGGAGTGCGATCTACCGCAATGCCTAAAGACCGAGGTGTGTTTTTCAACCAATTTTAATTTTGCTTTCCCGGTAAAGGGAAAGTTTTGTGAATGCAATTTTTTTTTCGAGATAGATATACATTTGACACCCCCCACCTGACCCCCCAGAGATGATTAGGACCATTTCCAAACTGAAATCTATCTGTGAGTCTGTGCGTGTATCTGTGTGTGTGGCTATGTGTGTGTGTGCTTGTGTCTGTGTGTATTCCTTCACAATAGCGCCCAAACGCTTTATCCGATTGAGCTGAAATTTGGCATGCTGGCATCATTTGGTCATGGCAAGAGTTGAAAAGGTTGTGGTTGAAATCAGTCCACCAGAGGGCGCGCCAGTCTTACGTCAATCTCGATATATTGCAGTTAGAGACTTGAAATTCAATACACAGATGCCTCGTTGGACCGAATTCATATTGGGAAATTTAGGTTGAAATGTCTCGTATACAAGTGACGCAAATGATATTTAAAGTCCGCCGCCATATTTAAAAAAATACTTTTTCACGAAATTTATTATGTTCTTTTCTTTACGTAGATTTTATAGGTTATACACATATTTAGACAAATTTAAATGTCCGCCTTGGAGCAGACTATAGCCAAGTTAGGTGACTAAAATAGGACCGCTATCAACAGTATTTAGCATACCATGTTATTAGTTTTTTCTACTGGATTTTTGTGTATTTAATTGTATGTTGTCTATTTAACTCTATATATTTATTGTAAATTACGAATTAACCCTTGGAGTAAATGGGTATTTTCATGGATGCATCTGCAGGATTTTCGGCGACATCGACGGCGCTCGACTTAAAGTACTATAACTACGAAACTACTACACCAATCATAAAAAGAACAACTGCACAATGATTGCATTGAAATTTCGAATATAGAATATTAAAATATCATTTTGTAAAACAATTAGATAATTATGAATAAATATGAGAACGTCAAAGAAGTGAAAAAAACGCGCGACCAGATTTGGTCGACTCGTACTCAGCGGATAATTGTTTCGCGACCAGATTTGGTTGACTCATACTCAACAGGTTAAATTAAATTAAATGACATTGGGTGCGGAAACCTGAATCATGAGTGTGGGACTCGTCCACAAGGTTATAGTCGCTCAGCGAGCTATGGAGAAAGCTATGCTCGACGATGACAACTATTGTCTTTCTCAATTATTAAGAATGATCGCAATATTCGTGAGTTGATTGCGTACTCGCCGAACTTTCTGGTTTTCTGTCGATAGTTAGTATTTAGTGAGTCGATTTGAATGGCTCGTTCTGTATTTTCAGAAGACGCGTTTGGGTGGGCGAGTACGACCTGCGCTCCGCGCAGGACTGCCAGACCAGAGGGGTCGAGGTCTGCAACCCTCCCGTCCAGGTTTTACAAGTGGCCACATTTGCCTACCCTAGGAAATACATATCGAGGCCCGCTATATCCGAAAACGATATAGGTCTCATCAAACTGGAAGAAAAAATCCAGTGGAATAGTAAGATATCTTCTTATTCCTATTTTTCAGCTATAAGTATGCTTATAAGTAGAAACACAGCTTATTAATAAGGACACACTCAATGGGAGCAGGAAACATACTCCCAAAGAAGCGTAGCCCCAAACGAGTATGTAGAGAGGTGTAACGGCCCTTAACCCGCTAGGCACTTAACATCCCTTTCGGGATATGTATGGCGGCCGCCTCAAATCCGAAACATCCCATACGGGATATCGCGCTCGCCGCTTTGAAAAATGCAATTTACGATTCGAACCGTCGTACGTTATGCTTTCTGACGGCTGAACGACATGGCGAAATAATCTTTAATCCGGCGGCCACCGGCCAATAAATCGAACGGCGATTAAAAAGTTAGCATAAACGTCAAACGCCTAGTCTCCCGTCGGCTTTCGCACGGCCGCGAACGGCTCCGCGGAATTTGTGATAAAAAGTGTGTGTGTGCAGTTTTTGAGTGTTATTTACTGGAGAACAGTGAGTAATATGCATTTTAAGTAGTTTCGGAATAAGTATTAATCATTTGATATACTCCATTTGCTGTTTTTCACGATTTTTTAAAGAAAACACTTCGCGACAACAAACGGCTCGCGAAAAAATGGTTGTTATTATTTTGTAATGTGTTTGAAATATCCCGATATATTGCGAAATATGACGTAATGTCGCTTTAATTTACTAACAAAATAAGTATTGTTTCATTTACATCCTAAGTTATCACATAATTAGGCGTATTTTGAAAATTATATCTTGTTTTGTAAAATGAATCGCGCAAAGAATCTTGTTTTGATAATTACTATGAGAGAATAAAGTGCGATTTTCCATAGTTTTTCGATGAAATGTGACTCTTTGGAGTATAGTAATTAGTTATTAGACATATAATAAGTCTATGATAAGACAATATAATTGAAAAAATCTAACGAATTTTATATTATGACCTTTCAAAGTTTATTATTAAGTTCGGACGCAGAAACTCTCAAAACTTTAGATTTTTCTATAATATCAGACAAAGCTCAAAGTTCTGGTGTGATTTCTAAGAAGTGTGATGTAGTAATGAAGTTATTTTGAAAGAATTTCATATAAAAAAATACCATAAGTAGTCACAAATTAAAAATTAAAAAAATTTTTTTTTACAAGAATACATAAAATTTTTCTTGGCTGAATAAATAAATATTTTTGTATGCAAATAAGTAAAAAAAAAATATCGTTTTGGTAAAGCATTTAATAAAGAACATAACTGTATTTACAATTTTTGCATATTTTACGTATTTTGTGACAAAAAAATCGAAATGATTTTATAGGCGAGTTTTTTCAGTTTGCCAATTTTGTAATATTTATTCATTATTATCTTAATTGTTTTACGAGATAAGGTTATAATGTTTTATATGTCAAATTTCAATGCGATCATTTTTCTCTTTATCTTTTTTAAATCCGTTTAGTGGTTTATAAGTTATGATCGTTTTTCTCAAGGCCGTTGACTCGCGTCGATTTTCGCGCGAATATGTCGCGCGCAAAAGTGATGTTTTTGCGCGCGGTGAGTTTTTACCTCGCAACGTGAGGGGTTAAGTACCGTTACATGCGATCAACGAATGCATCGATTTCCAGTGAAATACACTGACACAATTCAGCTATTATTTTGACTCGTGCAGCGATGAATCAGCATGATGAAACAATACTTTTACTTGGAATATTTCGGATTGCATCATTTCTCGGTCTATATAAACCGGCGAAAAAGCAACCAAAGTATCATTCTTCGAGTGATCACTTCCCCCAAGGTTGCGACGGCATACTCGGTACCCCTCTCACAAGGTCGCTCAACAAGTCCGGCTCCTTTGTTTCCTTTCCTTATCTTTCCCAGTCACGAAGCATCAGTCTGCAATCCCACAGACTCGAGCCGTGCCCAGTACAAGATACTAGGAGCACAAATACAATCCTCATCCATATACCCTCGTAACTGCAGTCGTACATCAATACACTCGCGACAACATAACCTATTCGGGAAGCGTTATAACTGGCAATATCAAACTTTCAAACGATTCAATAAATACCTTCTGCTTCATTCAAAACCGCCTTTCAATACGGAGATAACTCGTAAGTTGATACCACCACCTCACACCGAACAGCTTGGAGTCTAGTGAAGGGTGGTCCCTCACAGAGGCATGAGCCAAAAAATGGAGGCTGCTTCTCGTGATGCGACCCACAGCAATCAGCAGAGGGCCGAATCGGCCGAATATTCAGGTAAGATATGAAAAAAGGATCAGGAGGCAATGCCTGTAGCGGTATTTCTCTATTATTACCAGTGGCGATTCCTCTAAGTATGCGAGTTATGCGGCGCCAATCCAACTATTGCAAGGATATAAATATATTAGGTCTTTGAATTGAAAACTTCGATTTTTTTGTGACATTGAGCATTTATTTCGAAGCAAATTGGAAAGTGCATTTCATTCAATGTATTTGTCCGTCGCTAGCCATGACGTTCTCCCATCTTTCTGGCAAGAGACATATTCCCCGGCGGAAGAAGTCTTTTTCCTCGGAGGCTATCCGAGGAAAAAGACTCCAGCCAAATCCGAATCCAGCCAATTTTCAATATCCTCGAAAGACTGGAAGCATTACTCGGAAAGGCCACGGGCCATTGACCGGAACAAATAGTAGCCGGATGGCGCAATATCTGGGGAGTACGGCGGATGAGGTAGGATGTCCCAGCGAAGCGTTTCCAACCAAGTTCTTGACCTGCATCGCGACGTGTGCTCGAGCATGGTTATGCTGGAAAATTACCTTGTCGTGCCTTTTAGCGTATTCCAGCCGTTTTATCTTCACAGCATCGCTCAAATTCTTGAGCTGAGCTCGATAGCAATCGCCTGTGATGGTTTCTCCCGGTTTCAGCAGCTCGTAATAGATGACACCCTTTTGGTCCCACCAAATGCAAAGCATTACCTTGGATCCGTGGATGTCTCTCTTCGGCGTGGCTGTTGAGGTCGATGGAAGTGATTCACCGGGGTACGAGCGATATTTTTTGCATTTGAGGTTCTCGTAAAAGATCCACTTTTTGTCGCCGGCGATTATTCGGTAGAGAAAACCTTTTCGTTTTTGATGGCGAAGGAGCATTTCATAAGTCATGAAACGTCTTTTGATGTCTCTTGGCTTCAACTCGTGAGGAACTCAATGCCCTTTCTTTTGAATGAACCCCATAGATTTTAAACGTCTCGAAGCAAATGAGGATGAACATTAACCACTTCACTTATCTTTTTCAGCGTCAGACTCGAATCTTCATGGAGTATGGACTCCAATTCGGCTTCTTCAAATTTTTGCTCCTGGCCTGGGCGCTCTTTGTCTTGCACGTCGAAATCACCACTTTTGAATGGGAGAAACCAAGTCTCAACATTCCTTTCTATCAGAGTAAATTCCCCGTAAGCCTCCATTCCCGCGTGAGAGCCGGGCAATGGACGCCGTGGTCCGCAATAGATTCGGTTAATACCAAATCACCGCTGACATAAAAAAGAGGACTGCGCAAGCAACCTCGGACTCGTAGCCAGTCTGGAGGTCGGAGAAATCCGGTCAAAACTAGTATTAAGGGTGCGAGGTTGGCCCGCTGGGTGCACATTCCCAATGTCTTGCGGTAAGGCGTTGGCTTCTTGCGGGCAAGTTGGCATAGCTAGACAGTGGATTGTTTCATCCCAAGTCTTCTACGTTCACGAGACAGAACGATCAATATTGTTAAATCTACCCGAGGTGACGGGTTCACCCTTTGTAGTCGACACCTCCAAGTGGATGCTTTCTTGCTTAGAGATTATAAATCTGCAATCAATCTATAACAAAAACCTCGTTTGAACTCGGGAGGAGAACCGGATTCGGAGGGATCGATACGTCGGAACAAATTCTTAATTTCTTCGTATTTCATATCACAATTCTTAAGAAAAACAGATTTATGCAGATGTAATCGCGTCCGCAACTTTGCAGTCAGTATATCTTACGAACTCATGAAGCTAGGATGCGGGAAAGCTCGTTAAGAGGAGAGAGATATAAAAACTGAATTATTATTATTATTTATTTTGAACAGGCAGCTTTGCTGATACGTCCAGATCAGATCTCGTAAAGCTAAGCAAAATTAACAATATAAACAATATTTTTAGGTACAAATCGAGTCTGTTTTTAAATTGATTGACAGAGATTGCACTAATCACTTCAAATGGTAGTTTATTCCACATGTCCACCACTCTATTTGGCAGAACATTCTTAAGAGGATTAGATTTAAATTTTGTACGGTTGAGTTTTTTGTTGTGACCTCGAAGATTTGTGTTGACGTTAAATTTGTAAATATTCTTCAGTGCAGGTACATCGTAATAATGTGTTAGAATTTTATATGTCTCAATCAGGTCCCCTCTTTGTCTTCTTTGTTTGAGTTGTATTTCCAAGTAATTTCAAGCGATCTTCATAATTCCTATTCTTCAGGCCCACTGGCATTTTGGTTGCCCTTCGCTGAACCTTTTCCAAAAGTAAGGGTTCCAGATCTGATAGCCATACTCAAGAATCGAATCATGAAATCGCTGCAATAACTGCGTATCATGCCTGTTTCTCATTCTAAAATGACTTATGGTATACTGTTATGGGGGAATGCCACAGACAGTTCTAGGGTTTTCATTTTACAGAAAAGTGCACTGAGAGCAATTGCAGGAGTATCCCGTGACACGCACTGCGAACAATATTTTCTTAAGTACAAAATACTGACTTTTACGTCTGAATATATTTTACAATGTCTACTATATGCTAAATCAAATATTAACGAACAAGAGGTAAACGGGAATATGCACTCCCACAATACACGCAGACGTGATGACGTTATCCTGCCTAAAGTACGCCTTAACCCTTGGAGTAAATGGGTATTTTCATGGATGCATCTGTCTCTTTTGCAGGATTTTCGGCGACATCGACCTTAAAGTACTATAACTACGAAACTACTACACCAATCATAAAAAGAACAACTGCACAATGATTGCATTGAAATTTCGAATATAGAATATTGAAATATCATTTTGTAAAACAATTAGATAATTATGAATAAATATGAGAACATCAAAGAAGTGAAAAAAACGCGGAACCAGATTTGGTCGTATCATACTCAACGGGTTAAGCAGACACAAAAGTCCTTTGGATATTTGAGCTATAAGCTCTTTAACCAGCTACCACTCTCCACAAGAAAGATGGAAACAAAGGCGTTTAAAAGATTTATTAAACAAAAGCTGCAATTCACACATGCTTTCTATAACAGTTTACCTGCCGAACAGTTTACCTGCCGAAGTGGTTGAAGCGAGTAGTGTCAACATGTTCAAAAATAGACTAGACGGACACCTTAAACAGAAATTGTAGTTGTACTCAGTTTCATATTCAGACATATCAGCAATCATGCTGCCTGTCTGTAAATGTAATAATAATAATAATAATAATAATAATATAAGCTAGGTGATTTTTTTGAGCATGCCAATTCCTTCAAATGGGAATAACATTAATATGTAACTTTCAGGTACCTCATTTTAGTTCTTATTGTTTAATTATAATATGAATTTAATATTTTTAATATGTAGATTACAATGTGTAATGTAACATACCTGATCAAATAGATACATTGTTTTTTCCAATTTTGTGTTGATACTTCCTATTGTGTGATTATTTTTTGTATAAAGTGCTTGATGACTATTAATAATCTTATAATAATTATCTATTTTATATGTATACTCATGTACATGGATTCAGCTCTATTCTTTTTTTAATTTTTTTATTTGTCTGCCGTGTAAAGCCGACTTTAGTCAACGCTATTGTCGAATTAATATTTATGATTTAATAGTTTTATATCTACATATAAACTGACGAATTCTAATATGCGATAAATAGCTTTAATTCATAATTCATGCTTTTATTGTATATTCTGAATGAATAAATTGAATACTGAATACTGAATAGGTCTCACACAATATGCCTTGTAGATCTTGATAAAAACCTCTATTGACAGATGTTGGAATCTAATAGATTTTTATTTTGTAGGTGCTGTAAGACCGATTTGCTTGCCGAGTGAGACTAAGTATGGCCATTTGACCAACGGCATGCCGCTGTATATGGCCGGTTGGGGCATTTATTTGGACGGCACCACCTCCCAGGTCAAGAGCGAGGTCAGGGTCCCCGTCGTGGACAGAAACCAGTGCGACTCCCAGTACAAGCTCTTAGATGAGGTCAGTACTCCATCATTTGGGAATTTCAAGTTTCAATGAAAGGTTTTAGTAAAAATTACAGATATATGGGGTTACATGTTATAAAAAATACCCTTTTGTCTGCGCACCATACGGGCAAAGTAACGAAACCTCCCCTCTTATCCTACAGATTTTGAGAATAATCGGTGAGTTTTCTATTTTGCAGGATTTTTCTATCGGCGAGAATCAAGTTTGCGCTGGAGACACATGCAACGATCAAAAGTTCACAAATTTAGGATCCCCATTGGCGAGCTACCAGCCGTCCACTAAGACGTGAGTACAGTTGCTGCATCATATTCATATTAATTTTATTAGTGTAATGGTGTACCGGTAAATTCAAGAATCTCGGTCGACCACAGGCTCAAAAATGTGTTCTCATATATAATACAAGCTCATCAAAATCTCCGCACGAGACAGAAAATCAAATTGCCTTGTGAAAGACTAGAGCCGCAAATACGATACCTAACTTTGTCATCAGTGCCCACTCTGCCTAATAATTCCAGATTGACATTTTAATTTAAAAACAAACTGACATTTGATTTATATATAGTAATGGAAATTTACTAAATTTGTAGATTTCTAATTATTATAAATAAAATAAAATACAAACGGAGCTGCCATGGAATTCACCGACCGAAGTCGGGCCCATCATATAGTGTTATTACACTTCTGGGGGGTGAGCAGTGGATTCCGGACTAACGACCGGCTGTGGTAGGTTTGGGACAGCTGTCTTGCCACATGTGAGCGTTGGCCTTATTACCCATTCACTCCCCCTTCGAAGCCATAGAATTTGAGATACGGAAATCGCGGTTTTAGATAATTTTTCTAAGAAGGAGTTGATTATTTTCCTGGAGAGTCCAAGATCTTTAAAAAGGTGAAACAGAGATTTAACTGGCAGGCCACGAGCGCCATGTCTAAAACCTATGTCTAAAACGTAATATTTTCGGATTTGTTTTCCTTCAA
The DNA here is from genome assembly GCA_944548615.1 of Micropterix aruncella. Lineage (NCBI taxonomy): Eukaryota > Metazoa > Arthropoda > Insecta > Lepidoptera > Micropterigidae > Micropterix > Micropterix aruncella. The sequence goes on from OX155960.1 coordinate 11,940,149, forward strand.
CTGCGAAGTGAACATATTTAATTATAGAAAAATACATATTGTACGCCTGATTGGTAAACTGTATAGCACATAATATAATAGCACCTATCCATTTTGTACAACCTACTTACAGTTCACAATAAAGAATTAGAATTAGAATTGGAATGTACAGCCACCGACAGTATATTTTAAATTGACATTATGTATCTATTGTAAAACAAATTACCATTTTTAGCACGGATGACATTTCAACGCTATGACATTCAATAATTTATATTTTTTATAATCTTTTATGTTTTGATCAGTTTTGATAAATAGGTTTGGGATTCTATATGGGTATTCACCGATTTCCTGGTTATACGGCTTAACCCGATTGACTTGACATTTTAAAAATAGACTCCTATGGGGTCAAGTCAGTTGTGTAGTTGGCATAAAGAGTTAAAATATTCAAACGATTTTCAGTTCAAAAAAAGTACAATCGTCAAAACGAATACCAAAACTATTATATTGATATGTGCCTTTGGGCCCAGCCTAAACTTTGCATTCTAGATATAGACTCCTGTGGGGTCAAATAATCTATGTGATTCATACAAAAGTTTTCATTTCGAAAGTTTTCAGGTAAAAAAAGTACAAACGGTAAAGGAGGAACGCCAAAATTAGTTATTGATATGTGCTCTGCGGATGTGGGCTAAACCTTGTAACATTATATTTATAAATAATAAGTGACTATTGAGCGGTTTGTGAAAGACGCTAATTGAAAGGGTCATTATTGTATCCATGTAATAATATCCCTAATGAATTTGGTTTATAATACGGTTTGGTAATAATATCGCTTCCTAATGAGAGATTTCTCCTGCTTAGAATAAGTAACTTAAATCGTCATTAGTATTTTGGTTCACCTTCAGTAAAATAACAGTATAAGAGCCAGATATTGATACATGAAAAAATGTAAAATTAAATGAGTAGATAAAGCCTGAAAAAAAAACTAGCTTTTTAAATTAAATACAGAGAAGGTGTATTTGTAGTAAAAATAATCAACTCTTTCTTAGAAAAATTATCTAAAACTGCGATTTGCGCATCTCAAATTCTATGGCTTCGAAGGGGGAGTGAATGGGTGGTAAGGTGAACGCTCACATGTGGCAAGACAGCTGTCCTAAACCTACCACAGCCGGTTCGTAAGTCCGGAATCCACTGCTCACCCCCCAGAAGTGTAAAAAAAAAAAATAGTATTATGATGGGCCCGACTCCGGCCGGTGAATTCCATGGCAGCTCCGTTTGTATTTATTTATTATTTATTATTTATTTATTTATATAATGTATTTTCTGTCTTCCATCCGTGAACTATCCATGGATAATTTTCTAACACATTACAAATCACTTTCACCGACTCTGTCTACAATACAAAATGCAAAACGATCATCTTTCACTTTCCGAACTATTACCATTATTTTATGCGTCTCAGTAACACAGTACATCACAAACACAACAAATTAAATCAAATCAATCCAAGTTTATTGTCTTCAAAACATAAATAGTTATTAAAACATAATATTTTCGATTGTACACAATACTTTGGTTAGCCGCTTAGATTAAAAATAGTTCTAAAAATCGATACTAGAGGTTTTAAAGAGTCTCCCCGCATTATTTATAATATTTGTATTGGATCTTAAAACTACATAGTCAATCCGATAATTATTTGGCATGACAACTGCAGTAAAAAAATTTAATAATAATAAAGTATTAAAAATTTAGAACACCTTGACGTGAAAGATATCAATTGGATTGTCATGAAATATGTGGTCCTACAAATAGAAAATACAAACGATTATCAGAGAGAAAATGAAATAGTCAATAAAATGAAAAAAATGTAAATAGAAATGGTCAATAACTTACCTTAAAACTACAAAGTCTTAAGATATGAAGAATAGTCTAAAATTATCGATAACCCAATTAAAATTCAGTAATTTCATACAATTCTTACTTAATAAGGTATTTCCTTTTAGTTTAGGCTATCTCCTTTTAATTTATACTTGAACTGGGGTATTTTCCCGTTTCTACATAAAATTTTGATATTTTCCTCTGTACTTTATTATAATATACAAATCCACCATAGTTGGGATCCTTTTTAAATAATTCCAAATATGGTCAGGGTAGTATAAGGGGCTCTCTAGACGATCAAGCATGCTCGACAAGTTTTGCGTCACGGGCAGGGAGGGGATCATAAACCGCAGGAAATATGCAAATATTTTTTTGTAATATTTACCAAAGATGCCTAATTTTGTAGTTTATACCAGGGAGTCACGGTAATTATACCTAATTGATTGACGAATGACGTGACTCCCTGGTATAAAACTACAAAATTAGGCATTTTTCGTAATTTAAAAAAAAAAAAGCGTATTTCCTGCGGTTTACGATCCCCTACCAGCCCGCGACGCGATGCTTGACAAGCATGCTTGATCGTCTAGAGAGCCCTTTAGATTATGCCTACCTCTGGTAAAATGAAAGTAAATTTCCTTTTGAGTCTTCAAATTTCCTATATTTTTTTAAATCAACTTTATACATTCTAAGACATAATGTTTAGTGATGGTAGAGTAAGTATACCGAGAGTTCTAAAATGACCACGACATGATTCAGTACGGTCAAGATTAATCAAAATTCTTTAGGCCCGTTTTTGGAGAGGGAAAATATGTTGCCTCAAAACTGCAGTACACTGGGTCCAGGAGGGAATCCCTTAACGGATAATTGATTCGAAATAGGCAAAGTATATTATTTGCTAGGAATCGTTTATTATTGAGACAGCAATACTGTTTTGACATGTAGCAACACCAAATACTAGCCACGCCCCTTCATTTCCGATTCACCGCTCTATCATTGGGTAGGATTCTGATGACCTAAAGCAGGTTCCGGCCACTGTTCCGGCTTGATATTTTTGTTCATTGGTATTTACCTTTTAATTGTGTGCACACCTTTGCTTGAGCATAAAATTCTTTAAAACCACATGTGGTTCACGCGAAGTACTTAAATTTTCGCAACGTTTGTGCCTGAATAGCAAAAATACTAGCAGACGACTAGAAAAGCAATTGACGCTCCTCAATTTGGTGACATTTTTCCTATTTTAATAAGTTGTTATTCGGCAATAAACTGCAGAATTACATCGATCGCCCGGCTGTGGCGTAAATAAGCGATCTGCCACAGGCGCAGTCGTTTGTTCGTGACATTAATGGATGCCTGGCGGCATGACAAGTCGCCGCCATGCCGCCAGGACGTGCGAATAAAGTAAGGTTATTACGATTTAATTTCGATTTTATTCTGCTGTAATCTGCAATATCTAAATTTACATGCGCGGTCAAAATTTCAGTCATCGGATTAAAATCGCTCGCGATTATCCGAACGGTTACATGCATAATCCTAAGAAAACGTCAAAATTCTTTTGACGTGACAACGTCTTATAATTCGATGGAGGCGGCTGCACGCACGAAAAAACTTGACTCATGCGGCGTTACCTCGCTCTGAGGCGTTCCACAAGGCAAAAAAGACAAAAAAGTCAAAAAAGTCAGAAAGTCAAAAAAGTCGAATAATTAAAAAAAGTCGAAAAAGTCGAAAAGGTCGAAAAAGTCGGAAAAGTCGAAAAGGTCAAAAAATTCGAAAAGGTCGAAAAATTCGAAAAAGTCGAAAAAGCCAAAAAAGTCAAAAAAGGCGAAAAAGTCGAAAAAGTCAAAGGTCAAAAAGGTAAAAAAAGTCGAAAAAGTCGGAAAAGTAAAAAAAGTTGAAAATGTCGGAAAAGTCGCAAAAGTTAAAAAAGTCGATAAAGTCGGAAAAGTAGAAAAGGTCGAATATGTCGGAAAAGTAGAAAAAGTCGAAAAAGTGGAAAAAGCCGAAGTGATACTTGTAAAAACTATGTACCTACATTGTAAAAAAAAAAAAAAAAAAATTGACATAATTGTATTTATGCGTACAAATAAATGTAACTTGATCAATTCAATTGTGATTTCCATTTACCTCCTTCTCTATATCCATACAAAATATCTATCAAACAAATAATATTAAAATTTTCTTTTGAAAAATGCAACCATTCCATCAGTATTTTCTTATGACGTCACGTTAAACTATCGTCAGTAAACCGACTTTATTTATTTATTTATTTATTTAAGAATTAATTACCATGAAACATTGATTAGCTTATAAAAATAACAGGAACCGAATGGCAAAACCTTAACCTTTTGCTTATTTGTTTCTGTCACCCAACTGGGACTAGCCCGTTCTAGGGTGGCCAGGACTCCAATATTACAATCAAGTTTGCTTGATTGCTTGGTTGCTTACAAATATACAAGTTTTAGTAAAAAGCTAATGACACTAAATTGAAGTCTTCAGAATAAAATAAAAAAATAATAATAATAAAAAAATATTAAAAGATAATATAATAAATAAAATGCAATTCCATTATTTAATCGGCAACAAATATCATATAAAATTCGATTAAATAAAATAAATAAAGTTATATGTGAGAAAAGGAAGAAACGGTCATTAATATTTATTAATATAAAATTACCTAGTCTAAAAAGTATACTTCATTGTCAAAGTCAAATAATTTTTGGTAGTTAGTTCAATGTTAAAATATACTTAACATATATGTTTAAAAATATGTTAATAATTTGTGCACCTAAGTTTTATTATACTATTATTTCTAACATTTGATGTATGGTTAGTCTGTCATGATTCGATAACCATTTCTTTAGTTTATTTTTTAATTCCCTAAATGTCAAATTCATTTTTATTTCCATATTGATCAGATTGTAAAATCTCGGCGCAATGAAAGAGTAATGTCTTTGTCCAAATGATGTTTTCCTTCTGGGTATTATTGAGCTATTTTCTAAAACTTGTCTCGTTGGTCGCCGGTTCTGAATTATTCCTAAATTTGAGTTACTGTCCAAAAATAGCCTTAAGAGGGAAGTTTTTAGAAAAAGTTGCCTACAGTCAAGAACTTTAGCTTCCTTATAAAGTTCATTAGTGGGATGGCGATATGGTCTACGTAGAATAATTTTTAATATAAATTTCTGCGCAACTTGCAATGGCTCTAGCAGGGTTTTACCACATCCACCCCATCCAATTATGCCGTAAGTAATAAGCGATTCACATAAAGCATAATAAACAGTTTTTAGCGTTTTGGAATCCAGAATATTCCTCAGTTCTTTGAAAACATATCCAAGGATTCGCACCTTCGTAGCCACGTTATGTATATGAGAATCCCAACGGAGAAAGCAATCTAGAGTGATGCCTAGATATTTCCAAGATATTTCTCTTTGTATAGGCTGACAGTTACAAGACTCTACGCTATCGCACTTGTGTATTACAATAGTTTTATTAGTAGTGGGTTGACCTCTGGTTGTTATACTAAATGGCATGTATTTGGTTTTGCCAACATTAAGCGTCAACATAAAGTTTCCTAGCCAATTTTTAACAATTTCCATGCCCTCGTTTGCTTTCTCAAATGTGTAATCCCAGTTTGAACCCTTGAATAGTATAACAGTGTCATCGGCATATGTGATGATTTTACCTACTGGTAACTGACATAGGTCATTTATGTAGACGAGGAATAAAATGGGTCCCAAAACGCTACCCTGTGGCACACCATACGTGAGATGCTGGCTTTTACTCTGGAGGCCCTGGATGGTGACACTTTGTACCCTGTTGGATAGGTAACTATCAAACCATTTAAGACTTGTATAGTTAATTCCTACACTGCTCAGTTTGCATAATAATATATTATGAGGAACGGAGTCAAAAGCCTTTGCAAGGTCAAGGAAAACTCCTAGACACTTGTCTCCTTTATCCACCGTTTTGACTATAAATTCAGTTAAGGCTGCTATAGCGTCTGTTGTCCCTAAACCTTCCCTAAAACCGAACTGATTGTCTGAGAGTATTTTATTTTCAATTAAAAATTTATAGAGTCTCTCCTTTGCAACTTTCTCGAAGATTTTGGAGATCGTGTTTAAAATGGAGATAGGTCGATAGTTATTGAGGTCCTGCTTATCTCCCCCTTTATGTATTGGAATTACTTTGGCGATTTTTAATTTGTCAGGAAAAATTCCGCTTTTAAAACTCATATTAATGATAAAAGCAATAGGCTGGCTGAGATAGGTTTCAGCTAGTTTAAATACGCATGTCCCGACCCCATCATCCCCCACCGCTGACCTATTTTTAAGGCTGCCTATTACTTTCTTGACTTCGTCTCTATTTGTAGGCGTTAGGTACATGGACACAGGTAACGTATCAGATTTACTTAGGTCAGTAATTACAGAACTATTTATCCCACGAAACTTTTCTGCTAATTTGGAGCCAACATTACAAAAGTGACTATTTGTACAATTTAGTAACTTTTCAGGATTATCTTTCATTGTAATAATTTGATTGTCAATTTTAATACTATTTAAATTTACATCCTTTCTATTTTTATAATTCGCCGCTTCTTTTATATTTATCCAGATTTTTCGTGGGTCCCCGGCTGAGTCAGTTATTTGTTTTTTAAAGTATTGCTGCTTAGTCAATTTAATAATTTTTATTACATAAATTTCGATAACGAGTGTATTTCTGCCTCAGCATTGCATTGTCCGGTGTTTTTCTTAACGCTGCGTGCATTTTATCACGCCTGTGAATACAAAAGAGGAGTCCATCAGTAATCCACGGTGTAATTTTTTTATTTTTATGTTTTATAATTACAGTTTTCGATGTTGTATGTTTCTGTATAATGTTACTCAAGATGGAAAAAAATAAGTTATAGGCGTCGATAGCATCCCTAATCTGATATAACTGATTCCAATCATATTGGCTGAATTCGTAAACTATTTTATCATAGTTAATTATTTTCTTTATTTGCTTGTTTGGATGTACAACGTTATTACTTCCCTTAGCGGCCAACTTAAAGAAGATTGTATAGTGATCTGTAATTGAATTTTTGTATACAATGGTCGAGATTAGGTTTTTGGTTCGAACCATGACGTGATCTATGCAACTGCTGCTATTGTTATATTCGCGCGTTGGATGAATTATCTCTGGTCGGAGACCATGTAGCATTAGGACGTTTAGATATTCCTCAGATTGTGGATGCAGAGTTCCTGCTATAGAGATATTCAAGTCACCGCATAGATACAGATTTTGAGAATTTCTATTAGCGCATAAAAGTGTATTAAGGCTTTCTAGGAAGAAGTTGATATTATTTATAGATGGGCTTCGATAAATAGCAAGTAGACTTGTGGCTTCATCTATGTTTATTTGCAAGCAATTTGCTTCAGGGAAAGCTATTTCTTGTACCGATAAGAAGCTGAAGCTTTCTTTGATAAATAAAACAATGCCATCATTTTGAGTATGATTAAAGTTGGTATGAAAAGATTCATAGCCTGGAATATGCTTCTCCCTGTAAAATTTACTATTCCAAGTTTCAGTGAGTATAATTACATCAATGTCTACATTGAGATGTTGCAAGAAGATTACTAGACTATCGTAATTTTTGTTCAAACTTCTAATATTCATAGCTAAGAATTTTATGGCCTTTTTTTCTGAAAGGATGCTCCTGCATATATTTATATCCGCAGTATTATGCCTATCATTATCAATATTACTAATAAAGTTCATGTCATGATCCATTGTTATGCGTTGTGGTAAAAATCATTACATTAATGGCAAAATGAAAGATATATTGATCGAATAATATTATGAGTCTTAAGGACATAAAACTTAGGCGCATTGCTAAAAATAAATAAATGCTAATAGATATTTTAAATATTGATTCGTCATCACATACCTACATCATTAAAATTATCAAAAATAAGATAAAATAATAGATAGCTAAAAATGTATACGGCATAAATTTTATCAAAATCGTAAAAATGTAAAAATAATATATGAATATTATAATATAATACATTATTAATATAAGATCCGTAAAAACTTAAGAGAATCATAAAAATATTCAGAGAATCATTAAAATATTCATCGTTAAGAAAAATCCCAGAATATAGTACATGTTTTATAGAGATAAAAAAGTGGAATTATTTTTAATTAGAATTGCCTTATCACCTTGGTTTTTCCTCACAAATATTCGTCCAGCATTAACCCAGCAATACTTGTAAGATTTTTCTCTGAAAATTCGTTTTGCGTTCCAAAGCAAATCTCTCGAACGCTGGGTCAGTTCGTCGGAAATAAATACTGGAGCGTTTGTAGTACCCGTATAACTCCAGTCGGATAAGGTCAAGGTTTCGCCATTGGTTTTACAATTTCTTATATATTCTTTAAAATTCATCATAAAGTTATTCTTTTTTCCACTTGAAATAAATTTTACAATAATCGGTTTTGGTTTAGTTTCAGATTTCTTGATCGGCACGCGATAAATTGAACAAACATCGGTGGGGTTGTAGTTGCATTTGGCAACCGCTGCAATCTTATCAACAATTCTATTTAAATCTTCATTCACCCCCTCGGGAATACCCCTTATCTCCATGTTACATGATTTTTGAAGCTGCTCCTGATAATCCAGCTTATTTTCCAGCAGAAGTATTTTATTTTCATGCTCTTTATTTTTTTGGTCAATAGTATCGAAATTTCTTACCATGTCCTTAACTCTTCCACTTTTGAGGTCCTCAAACTGCATCGTTAAAAATTCCACCGTATTTTCCAGATCGTCATTTCTTTTTTCCAACTCTTTTATCTTAGCTTCCTGGACTGAAAATCGTTCCTCGAGTGCCTCAAGAATCGACTTTTTAAATGCATCATACCTTAAATCTAATAAAGCCTCCAAATTTTCAGAGTTGATTGAGAAACTTGTTCTATTTTTGAGAGTTGTTTCAGGGGTGGGGATATTTGTGGCAGTCGCTGAGTGGTTGGTTGGCGTTAGGGAACGTGATCTTTCAGGGGAGAGTTTAGCTAGGGTATTGCTTCGAGTTGATCTAGGCTCCACCAACTTGCACGCATCACATCTCCAGTTATTTTTCTGTATAGTGGAGAGGCCTTCGAACCCTTCCCGAGTCATGAACAGGCAGGAGTAGTGGAATTGTGCGTAACAACGCCCGCATTTCAGCGATTCATCGACGGCTACTACAGTTTTACATTGTTTACATTTCATTTTTGTTGTTCTACCTATATAATTTATTATGTATGAATAAATTTACACCGCCCTCTATTGACAGGCTCACGTAAGAAGTGTTGTTGTGAAACAGATATCGTTGGCGCTTCGGTAAGTGCAGTAGCGAATAGCGTTGTTTTTCAGAAGTAAATTAATTAAAATGTCTTCAATAGAATTGAAACCATGAATCGATGCGATGATTTTGGTAATCGACTGACCTCCCTAGTAGCAGCGTGTGTGCGATTCGCTGTTCCAATGCGCTGACGCCTGCGCAGTGGCCGGCAGTGGGTCGGCGTTCGCCACCGGTCGCGGCTTTGCGCACGTCGGGTAGGTATTTGTTTACACGGCTAGCGCTGTGATTGGATATTCGATCTCCGCTTGTGTCAAATCAAACGCCTGAAAAAAGAAATTTCTAAACGACTCGATATTAAAACCGCTCGTACTCACGAATCACTCTACGAATCCTCTCAAGATTAACGATTCTCAGGTCCGGAGAAATTCCCCTTGATTTGGATGCACAGTTAATACAAATCTCTTCTGATATTCTTTTTTTATAGCCAAAAGTCACGGAGCGTCAAATAGCACGTACACTATATATGCAATAGGGATGTGGAAAAAGGCTTACAAACGACTTTTTTTTTCATCGAATTTTGATTGCGATTTCGGCTCAAATACATCGCAAGTTCGGCGCGGTTGCGGTAAGCATCACGATTTTGGCGCGGTGAACATCGGGATTTCGGCGCGGTAAACATCACAATAACTGCGAAAAGATCGCATGCGGTTTTAGGTCAAAAACTCAGGAAAACAACGCGTTTTATGCGCATTCATCGGCGAACAGATCACGCAAGCCGAAAACACCGAGTAGGTATGCACTTTTGAGGCATCAAGATATCACGATCTCGGCGCGAGAAATCATGTCGCCAAAAATCAGCGCACCACAGTGAAGCCCACCAGATTAAAGGCGGGAACGAGCGGATCTTCCGCGCTGAAGAATTCGGACCGGCCATTTTGGCCCGACATGCAGACTTACACCGGCGACCGACTCGGAGGATACGAAGGCCAGCCCCGAGTGTTCGCAAAGAACAATGATAGGGAAAGGGGGAGATACGATGATGGGCCTCAATAGAACCGCGGACCCTGCAAGCGCGGGAGTCACAAAAATGGCTTTACAGACGAAGACGACCTAAATTTTGGGGTAAATAAAGAACTTGTTAGAGAGGTAAGACCTTCTTCAAGCTTCTTTTCTCGATATTTCTGGTACCGAAATCCGACTAGTTGTCTCGACCGATATTCAATATGAAACCGCTCAACAAGTTTCAGAAACAAAGCCATTCCGGCTCATAAATATGTACAAAATCCCAGATTTTCTTCAGAAGGGAGAAACTGGATGATAAAGTTGGATATGTCTCAGGCATGTTTCCACCTACCGATAGCGGAACGTCACAGACGACTCTTGAGACTAGTGTATGATCAATACTTATTAGAGATTGCATGCCTGCCATTCGGACTGGCATCAGCCCTCCGCGCATTTGCGACCATAACAAGTTGGATTGCACAGACTCTCCGAGTGAATGGCTTCCAAATTGTCGTCTATCTGGACAACTTTCTCATTGCAAATCAATCCAAATAAAACCTAAACATTCAGATCACAGAGGCTGTAAACTTCTTAATAAACTTCGGTTGGAGCATCAATTTCACGAAATCAGTGCTGGCTCCCACGCGAGCTATAGAGTATTTGGGTATCCATTGGGATACAGACAGCAATCGGAAATCCCTACCCAAGAACAAGATCTCCAAATTGACTTGTCAAATACAGCATCTGTGGAAATGGAGACATTGGACCTAAAGAAAGCACAAAGTCTTCTGGGGTTACTAAATTTTACAAGTTACATAGTGCCAAGATGACGCTTACATTGCAGGTCTCTCCAGTAGAATGCAACATGTTGAGAGAGCCCCCTTACAAAAAGGTGAGGCCATTACCCATAACTACTCTACCAGACCTGTAGTAGTGGCTGACAGCGGCATCGCATGGATCACCGATTCATTTTGCGCCTCCCTCACAACTTCTGGGGACAGATGTATCAGATATCGCTTAGGGAGCGCTGCTAAACGGGCATCGCATGTGTGGATAATGGCGGACACATTAGAAGAACTGGCACGCAAACCTCAAGGAACTGGCCATAGTTAACCCTTCAGGCCTCGGCCCCTCAGCCGATTGACAAGTTGATGTCCCAAAAAAATTTAGTAAAAATTAGTAAAAAAATTGAATTATGACACTGTCCGACCAAAATATTAATTTCTGCCAAACCACTGTATCCATAATTAAAATAAAAAATATTAACATAATAAAACATAATAAAATCAAACAAATTAAATTAAAATAAAATGAAAACGGGGCCGTCACGCTGAATCGTGTTTTGGCCGATATCGGCCAATCTGGGCTCTAGGGGTTAAAGAGGTACTGAAGCGAAAGGGCTAAAGCATGCGGAAATCAACAGTGTTACTATATTCTTACAGTCGGACAGTAGTGATGTATATCAGGAACGAAGACGGACTTCGATCCAGGAAGCTGTTGAATATGATGAAGAAAATTCTAGTGGTGGCGGACGCCTACAGAATTCGAATCGTCCCCAGGTACATTCAGGGAAGTACAACGGAATCGCCAACGAACTGTCCAGGAAGGAAACCCCATCGGAATGACACGTGTCTGGCCAGGCCTGCGAGTGAATATTAGCATAATTTGGACGTCCCGAAATAGAACTGTTCGCTTCCGCAGATGCCCACTTTATTCCTTGATACGCGTCACTCGATTACCGAGATCGACAGGCCTACGCCTGCAATGCATTCACAGTCAACTGGGACTTCAAACTCGCATAGATATTCCCACCCCCGTGTCTGACGCCACGCGTACTGGCAATATCGAACGAGGTATGCGAAAGATATGTATTGATAGCGCCGCGGCTGGCCAAGGTATTTTGAAGAGCGGATCTCGAGAACCAGGCCCTAGCCGCTCCCTTCACGGTCAGACACCTGCGAAAGGTGATCATGGACACCAAGACTGCCCTCCCCCCCTTTTAGAATGCCCTCTCATAGCTAGTTAGGGGGGAGGGAGGGGGTGAACAACTGAGCGATTGGTCCCCGAAGGAACAAAGGGCTCATGCAGTCCAGCTGGCCCGAATCCAGCAGCTGGTTTTTAAAACCAGACCGGAAGAGATGGTGCAAATGGTGCGTACCTAAAATGATTGACGTCTAACGTCTGAGTGGGACCCAGCCCGCTTGTTTTCTAGCCCATCTACATATAGACATCGGCTTGTCCTGCAGCATGATCTTGGACGCAGAGCTGCCTTATCCTCAAGGTGTTGCCCTGATCTGGGATCTACCCTGAGCGGGAACACATCACATTATTTAATACTCATCACATTGGCATAGGAATCTGACTCCCAGGCGATAACAAACACTGCTCAATAATAGGTCTCGAATAACGGTTCCTAGCAAATAATAGTAAGTTTTACCTGAAAATAAAACTGGTATTATTTGCGAAACCTTATCGATACCTAGGCAACGGCTGCCTGTGGGTTACAATGAACAAAAATATCAAGCCAGAACCTGCCTTAGGTCATCAGAATCATACCCAATGATAGAGCAGTGAAACGGAAATTTCTGGGCGTGGATAGTATTTGGCAACAGCCACATGCCAAAACAGTATCTCTGTCTGACTGATAGGTCTCAAATAAGGTTTCTCAAATAATAACAGTTTTATTTTCAGGTAAACTCTATTATTATTGTAGTATGTTAACACTGATCAATTTCCGTATTTGCCTTGGTAAGAAAAAGGCGCTGGAAAGCCTATCGCATAATTCCTCTCCGTGGGCATTCATCTTAGGTTTTCGTCTAAAACAATACCCAGAAATTTGTGGCTTTTTTTTATTGGCTACTGTATTTGTACCGATAATGAAATTTTCATTGTTGATGACATTGTTTTTCCGACTAGATAAGAAGATAGTTACTGTCATGGATGTGTTAAGAGACAGATTATTTTTCTGGAACCAAGTATTCAACAGAGCCAATTCACAGTTTAATGTTTTCACTACTTTCTTTTTTTTCGCATCTGCAAAGCTTATGCTGGTGCCATCCGCATACAAAGTTGTATTGAAGTGAGTTACTACAGATGGCAGATCATTTACATATAAAATAAAAAGGGTCGGTCCCAGGATGCTTCCCTGGGGAACTCCGCACTTCATTTCACACTCATCTAAAAATGGTTCTCTTCAATATGCCACCTGTGCAGTCGTCTAGTTGTACAATTTGTTTTTTATTCAGAAGATAGCCGGTGAAACATCTTAGGCTATTTCCTCGGATTCCATATCTGTCGACTTTAGCTAGCAATGTTTGACGGTGAACCGTATCGAACGCTTTTGATAGATTGCAAAAAACGGTACTCGAATAAAGTTTCTTGTCCATGTCATTAAACATTCTTGTCAGAACATTGTTTAGGACATCGATCGTTTCTTTATTCCTTCTAAAAAATGTGATAAAATATCACATTCTCAATTTGGAAAAACACTTTCACAAACTCTGCTTACAACACAAAACAATCGCCTTTCACTGCCCGAACTATTACCAATATTATATGCGCCCCAATTACACAGTAAGACAACACAGTGCTTGTCATTGAAGTGTATATATTCCTTCTAAATTTGGAATAAGTTTTTCTTTAAGCCATTTCTCATAATTATTGAAGTTCAAGTTGTGGTGATAATCACCATATTTTCAAGAGGATTTATAAACCAGCATTGCATTAGGTATAAACCAAATTTTACCAAATATTACCGCCATCTGCTGGCGCTTAGCCCAACCCCGCCCTTAGCCGAGAAATGAACCGCGCCACCCTAGGCGGTTGCAACGGGACCCAAACGGATTTGTCCGCCAGCAGAGAGGGTCCGATTTTATTTATAAAATTAATATTCTGACGAAATCAGTCCTTGGCTACTTTCCGGAAAAGTCTTGGGGTGACAAAACCGATATTTTATAAATGTACAAACTCATAAATAATATTTACGCCGAGCCGACCGAGGCTAGCCGAAAAACGAACCGTGCCACCCGAGTCGGTCGTTTAACAGAACCCAAACGGGTTCGTCTGCCGGTTGAGAGAGGGCGCTCGTCAATTTTATTAATGAAAATAATATTCAGATGAAATCAGTCCTTGGCTAGACTTGACTTGCCGGGAAAGTCTCGGGGTGACAACCGATTTTTTATAAATGTACAGACTCATAAATAATATCTACAATGATTGTTTTTTTTGTTTATTTCAGATGGTACCTCATAGGCGTTTCAAGTTTTCTCCTCAGATATTGTGGGGAACCTAAAACGTCCGGAGTTTTCACTAATGTCGTCCCATACTTGGATTGGATCAATTCTACCATCCACTATTTGGACTAGTTACTTTAAAGCCACGTCATAAATAAAAAACGATAATAAAATGTTATCTATTGAAGTTATTATTTATAACCTTCAAGGTTTCGCGACCTTCTAGTGGTGTGAGGGTCGTAATAAAAACCGCGATAAACAGTTGTACTGAATATATTCTTCTTACAGTGATAATCTTATATATAAAAATGAATCGCCGTGCGTTAGTCTCGCAGGATCTCGGAAATGACTCGACCGATTGAAATTATTTTTCTTTTATTTTGTTTGGCTTGATTCAGGGGTAGTTTACAAAATAATTTTTTTAGGAAAAACTCAAAAGAAACAACTGAAAATAGAAAAAAAAACGAAATTGGTCATTTTGGGAACATTGGCCACATTCTAGATGGCTATCGCGGCGATCGTATTGTTTGACAGCTGCGCTATCCATAACTGTTATTCATTCCGTACAATGTGTAAAATGTCAAAAAGTCAAAAAATGCGAAAGTCAAAAAGTCGGAAAAGTCGAAAAGTCGTAAATTCGGTAAAGTCGGAAAAGTCGAAAAAGTTGAAAAGTCGTAAATTCAAAAAAGTCGAAAAAGTCAATAAAAGTCAAAAAAGTCGAACAAGGAGAAAAATTCAAAAAAGTCAAAAGTAAAAAAGTTAAAAAGTCGAAAAAGTAAAAATAAAGTCGGAAAGTCGATAAAGTCTAAAAGGTCGAAAAAGTCGATAAAGTCGAAAAAGTCGAAAAGGTCGAAAAAGTAGGAAAAGTCGAAAATGTCAAAAAGGTCGAAAAAGTCAAAAAAGCCGAAAAAGTCAAAAAAGTCAAAAAAAGTCGAAAAAGTAAAAGAAAAGTCGAAAATGTCGGAAAGTCACAAAAGTTAACAAAGTCGAAAAAGTAGGAAAAGTCGAAAAAGTCGAAAAGGTCGAAAATATCGGAAAAGTAGAAAAAGTCGAGAAAGCCGAAAAAGTCGACAAACTCAAAAAAGTCGAAGTCGAAGTGTTGAGTACGTGACGTCAAGCGAGCGGGGCGCGGCGTATATGGAATATATACCTTCACACAACGCTCTATAGTGTTGAGTCCGGGTATACAATAAAAATGCATACGCCTGTGTTAAGGATTTCAAAATATACCCGACCGCAACATTTTTCTGGGGTATACTTTCATGTAGGACACTCCATTTTGCTATACTATAATGTATACCCATTTCAGTGTCTCTCCACTTTTTTTTACGCTTACTAATAAAGAGACAGACATACAAAGGGACGTTTAATTTTATATGTTAGGATTGAGATAAATAACACCCCAAGAAAAGAGGATAAAAACATTTATTACATAAAATAGCTGGTATTAATAATAATTAGAAAAAACAATTTAGCGCGCGTTATGGACATTCATTTTAAATATTCTGTCCCAAGCCATGCTTTCGTTTAGTTGTGCGTTCTGTATCAGACGGCCGCCCAGCTTGAATTCTAGACTTAGTCTTTCCTATTCCCCTGTCTGTACGTCTACTCAGGGCTGTGCTTTGCACTTTAATTTTCCTTGGTACACGCCTTGTACATCTGATGTAAAATGAAGTTTTGTCCTTGCTCTGATGTATTTATTTTTTTAATCATATTTGTGAATTTTGCTAGTGCTCGCAGATTGTGGACAGTGGGGTTCGTTTCAAATAACTGTGTGAAGCGTTGTACTTCAGTCTTAAACTCTGCAAGTGAATTTTTATATTGACGCGGAAATTCTACAGCAACCTGTTGTGAGTAAGACGTAAAATTGGCCGCATCCTGTATCGACTCTTGTGTATTGGAGGGAGAGCACTGAGGAACTATCGGATCCAAATCATTGTTCGGTGTTTGATCCAAGTTCATCATATTTATATAGAAATTTTCATTGATCTCATCCCGTGTCGCAATTCTTGCTAGTGACATTCTATCATGAATAGACAGCCAAGGAGAATTGGGAAATATTACCCCAATTTTTTTCTCAATGCTACATAGGTGCTTGCAGAATCTTCCACATTTTCTAGCATCGCAGTCACAAACGGCTAAATCGGCTCTGATAGTGTAAAAAGTATTTGGACTGGTCTCCGATTCCACACTATACCTACTCATTATCGTTGACTTTAGAAATATTTTTAATATTTCGAGCAGTCTTCACGAACATTGAATATATGGAATCCTTGGTTTTTCGCGTATTTGCGTAAGAAATAATGCGCAGCTGAAAATAATTTTTAAATATGGACGTAATGAAATCTACCAATGCGCAAGCATTAAACGCTTTACAGCGCTGAAGTATCACGTCTTTAAGAATGCGTATAGATGCTTCTGTTATGTTGTTGGTGTTGTTTCCTCGCGTAAGTAAATCCAACCTATCAGAGACGCACCATTCAAGCCGCCGTTTCCATAAGTTACTCAGATGATTTAACAGAGCTGGCATCATCTTAACATACTCGTCACCTGTTAATCCGGCATACAATTTGACTGCTTCTTCTGGATCAGTTACAAAAAGAATATTACGAAATCGTATCATGATTGATTGTCTTTTTATTATGTCAACCTTGTGATATGCAACGCAAAGCCAACGCCAAAAGGCTTGGCAAACATGGAATGCGCATAATAGTAATCGAGCATTAGGAAAAATTGTTCTCAAAGCATTTCGTTCTGCAGTAGAATCGTCCGTCATAACAATATCAGGCTCAAATTTTTTACCCACGTTATTCTTTTCTACAGCTTCTTTAATAGCGGCAAATACCATCGTGTAATTTGATTCATTTTGCTCAGTATGTATAGCACAAGCCAATGGAAGACCGCCAATTTTGTGAGATGTAAAAACTAGAGTAATCGCAGAACCGGTCTGGTCACACGATGACGTTGTGTCTACAAATATCATATTCTCATATGCAGTGGATAGAAAGACCCGTTTCATTATAGGGGTAATTATGACGATAATCCTGGGATTCTGTTTCAGCAGTATCGAGTAGGTACCCTTTGTTATTGAAACTCTCAATTTTCCGTTCTATTATTTCGGGGAGATTGCATTCATTACGGTCACCATATTTTTCAGAACGCCATTTATTGTACATGTAGTAGACATGATTTTCAGAGGGATTTATTTGAGAATTTGATAGCATCTCTATTCCATTTACAGCAGTATCTTCAAACAAGTCCAGTATGCTCAATTCATTGTAATTTATTGCTGCGCAAGGTGTCATTCCGCTATCGAAATATTTCCTAAAGATTTCTTCGGTTTCTTGGCTGCATTTTAGTAAATTCAAAGCTTCTCTATTTTACTAAGGCACAGACAGCACAAGTATGTAGTATCAGCAGACGTGGAAAAAATGTACCGCCAAATCCTGGTCAAGCCCGAGCAGCGGAACCTGTGTGCTTGTTTGCATGCTAAGCAATTTACTTGGAAAGGATTACTGGATGGAGGCGAAGAAGCAATAAATGACTTTGATTTAGAGAACGGCTGTCGTTTTTCTGCCCTTTCAGCTTTACTAGCATGGACTGTTTCAAGGACAGTTGCTCGCTGACGGAGGAAATCAAAGAATTCCTTTAATTTCGGAGAGTCTAAATTGCACCGAAAATCCTCCAATGCCCTAGCAGTTACAGGATCTAACTTTGCCGAGGCCATATAGATGATAAGCGTATCCCAATAATCTGTGGGTTCGCCAAGTGAATTAGTGCGCACAAGTTTTTTGACATTGTATCTATAATATTACGTAGGTCACGGTCAGATTCCCTTGGTAGCGCCTCGATCGCAAATAAGCACTTAATATGCTCATTAATAAGTAAGCGTTTGTTGTTGTATCTATCGCAAAGAAGAGACCAAGCGATATTGTAGTTAGCTGATGACACAGTGACTGCGCTAATTACTGCCTTAGCGGAGCCCTCTAAATAATTTTTTAAATATTGAAATTTGCTAATGTCATCAATAGTGTCATTATTGTGTATTAACGATAGATACATGTCGCGAAATTCTAACCATTTATTTGCCTCGCCATCAAACGAAGGTATTTTTATTGGTGGCAACTTAATATTATTTCGTGTAAGAGAGCCTTCAGATAAGGAAGCAGCTTTACAGTTTGTTTTTTGGTCTTTGTAAATTTCCAAAAGTTCCTGCGCCTTTGCTATAATTGCAAATAACTTATTTTCAGTCTCTTCCCTTTCTTTCAATTGCATTTCTTCATCCTCATCTAAAGATTCTAATTTATTTTGGATCTCTTCTAAATTATAAGACAAATCTTGTAGTTTATTTAAACGTAAAGTTATTTCCACAAATTGTACTTTTGAAAGCTCCTTTCGGAGGATAGTGGCGTTAAGTATTTTTCGAACAACGTAATTCGCGACCTAATATTTCCACGTTGCTTGACAAGTTCTTTTAAATCAGTCATTTTGAATTAATAATTTCGATAGGAGATGGCACCCGGAGAAGAATAATCGTTCAATATTCCGGATCAATGAACCGGTTCCGAAAATGAATGCCGGCTCTGCGCGCGAGCGGCCAGCCGCGTCCCGCCGCGGCGCGGTGAACGAAACTATTTACCTATCTACACGGATTTGTTGAAGAAATGCACGAAATTACGATATGAAATATGGCGATTTACAAATGTTAACAATTATCTGAAAAGACACCTGGAATTACGTTACGTGATGGTGTTTTAATACCAAATATTGAGATGCAAAATAAAATAGTTACGGCGACAATTTTAATTTTCTGTCACTCACATTAACGAGACGAAATTTAATTTTAAATCAACGTTATTATCACAAATAGAAATCGGAAGGAGGAGAAATGGAAAAAACAAAGGATGGCGCACTTCCCTTAGTTTGGCTGCAGCTCCTGGCAAGGGCGGTCCCAGGGGGGGGGGGGGGGGGGTCAAGGGGGTCATGACCCCCCCCCCAATCTTTAATATATGGCTTATAATAAGATCCTTATGTAAATACACTTGTTTCCATAAATTAAGACTGCGCCGACTATAATTCACGGGCGCTGAATAGGTATTTAACGCTGCGCGTCAGTCGCCGGGACAAAATGCCGCGCCGAATATCGTTGCTTAAACAAAAGTACCGTGTAAGTCAAAGTTAAATATTTTTCAAGAGAAGCAAAAAACTAATTTATTTTTACCAATTTCGTCTTATATTATATTTATATTTAACTGTATAACAGTAATTAAGATAAACTGTGTCGTAATCATTTGAATACAGCTCTCTGATTGTGCAATTTCAACGCGGTTATGAGTTTAGGGGTCCGTCCACATATTACGTAATCACGTATTTGGGATTTTCAGGGGTTCCCCATGTCAACAGACGTAATCAGCAGCCGGACCCCCCCCCCCCCTCCACCCCAAGGTTACTTAATCATCCGAATTTGCGGAAAATGTAAAGAATTGTGAACTCAGCGTTTGTAAGGGGCACGATCAAGCATGCTTGTCAAGCATCGCGTCGCAGGATGGGAGGGGATCGTAAACCCGCAGGAAATATGCAAATATTTTTAGAAATATTTACGAAAAATGCCTAATTTTGTAGTTTTATACCAGGGAGTCACGTCATTCATCAATCAATTACGTCTAATTGACGTGACTCCCTAGTATAAACTACAAAATTAGGCATTTTTGGTAAATATTACAAAAAAATATTTGCATATTTCCTGCGGTTTACTATCCCCCCCCCCCCCCCTGCCCGCGACGCGAAGCTTGTCAAGCATGCTTGATCGTCTATAGAGTTAAGTGGTAAGTGGAAAAAAACATTTTAGAATGCTTTAAAAAAAGTACTTTATTAATTCAAAGTAATTACAAAAACTCAAACTCTTCTCCACTCCTCGTTGGCCAGCCGTTGAGCCTCCGGTCCCGAGAGGAGGGAAAACGCTTTGACGTATGTAATGAAAAAGTCCATGTGTAAATCCGCCATAGTTGGCACAACCATTGTTCCGCCATAGTTGGCCATAGTTGTGTAAATCCGCCATAGTTGGCCATAGTTGGCGAACGAGGTAGAGCAATAAGTTAGAGTGGAATATAAAACAAACGATCGTCGATAAAAATTACCTGTCGGACTTATACTCGTCCGAATAAATTTGAATACATTTCGTGCGGTGTTAGTTTCAGTTGCTTTAGCTTTGGTGGGTAGTTTTAATGCGAAAAGTGACAACCGTTCATTTCACATTTGGCTCTAGCGTATTGCCCTGTCTCGTTCACACGGACTGATTTCCGATTTTAGTTCACGAAGAAACGCAATCCAGCCCAATATCAGAGTAAAATAATTTTTTTTGACAATATCAACCTCAATCGAAAACACGATTTGTATTGGTAAAATTAGATAGTTAATAAAAGTAACTGAATTAAGTACCTAAAATCTTTGTTGCAAATATACACGTTAAGTATGTACTGGAACACTTTTAATATATATAATAATATATACAACTAACTTACCGCAAAATCATTGCACGGCAAAATATTTTGTCGTGGAGTGTTCTCCATCAACTTTTCTAATACTTGAGCTGATATTAGTAATTTCTAATGTCGCATTGTTCGAAGCTGATATTAGATAATAATTTCTAATATCACATTGTTCGAAGATTCCTAGGAACGAAATGTACAGTGATAAAAAAGGTAATTATTGCTTTGTAACGTATTATCAATTAGATCCTACGATTTTTATACCTGGGCGAGCGTGTCTTGCTCAGCGCAGTGCAGAGCACTCACTCACACGTACAATAGAAGCGAGAAGTCGTTTGTTTTGAAACTTAGCGCCACAATTAAATTTATGATATTTACCTAATTTTACGCATTCCCATTTTTACTAAAACATGTAATGCTCATTTAGATGAAACAAAAGTTATAAGTAGGTCAGCTCGGGTTCTTACAAGAGCTGACCTAATTACAACTTACGACAACGGAAAAAAATAGGTTGTATCACCCCAAGACTTTCCTGTCAAGTAGCCAGGAACTTAATTTATCTGAATATTAATTTCATAAATCCTACCACCCCCACTTCCCCTAACCTAGCGCCACCCTTTAACCCCCCCCCCCCCCGATGATGATGAATCGAAACTGAAATCGAAAACTATCGAAAACGAAATCGGAACTCGTATACAAAATTTTGGGTCTCTGCTGTTGACCGTTGAGGATTTCCCTCATCGGGAGCCTAATTAGGGTTCATTAGCCATGTCATGGTGGAACTTGGAAGAGGCTATCATAATTGAATGCGTATACAAAATTTTGGGTCTCTGCTGTTGACCGTTGAGGAGTTCCCTCATCGGGAGCCTAATTAGGGTTCATTAGCCATGTCATGGTAGAACATGGAAAATGCGTATACAAAATTTTGGGGGTCTGCTTTTTACCGTTGAGGAGTTCCCTCATCGGGAGCCAAATTAGGGTTCATCAGCCATGTCATGGTATAAAATGGAAGGGGCTATCATAATTGAATGCGTATGCAAAATTTTGGGTCTCTGCTGTTGACCGTTGAGGAGTTCCTTCTTTGGGAGCCAACCCAGGGTACATCAGCCATGTCACGGTAGAACTTGGAAGGGGCTATCATAATCGAATGCGTATACAAAATTTTAGGTCTCTGCTGTTGACCGTTGAGGAGTTCCCTCGTTGGGAGCCAACCCAGGGTACATCAGCCATGTCACGGTAGAACTTGGAAGGGGCTATCATAATCGAATGCGTATACAAAATTTTAGGTCTCTGCTGTTGACCGTTGAGGAGTTCCCTCGTTGGGAGCCAACCCAGGGTGATCGGATTTCAACCACAATCTTTTCTACTCTTGCCATGACCAAATGATGCCTGCATGTCAAATTGCAGCTCAATCAGATGAAGCGTTTAGGCGCTATCGTCGGAGAATACACACAGACACACAGAAGTGCTTCCACAATACTTTCCTTGACAGGAATGTAAAAGGAACACTAATACAGGATAAAAAACCTAAACAAAAAATACTTTCAATAAATACTTACCTCGTTTTACCGCGTACGTGACATTATGTGTACGAAATAGATCGCGACCGGTTTTCGAAGTCAAATGGCTAAGCAAAGAAAAGTCATCCCTACCTCGGCTCTAGTGGACGACTGAATAATTCATCCTTGCGCTCGCGTATATATACCGAATGATATTTGGCCATAGTAAATTTGTATGGCAGATTCGGAGTATCTTTCCAAATTATCATATTTAAATAACCAGGGAACATTTTTTAATTCCGTTGGTGTTGTTTTGTAGCTTGAACGTTTGTGATTTATTACGATTTGAAATATGAAATAAAATCCTATTTCTGTATTCATAGTGAGCAAAACGCCGGAGTGCTTTTCTTAAGTTTTTTCCCAACTTTATGTTGATAGAAATATATAACTGTAAATGGGTTTTAATTATAGAAGGTGTATTATTGTGAACACATTCGTTGAGATCCTAAATATATATTTTTAATATTTATTACTGAAAGATTATGGATTACAGCGACAAAACCGTGACTAACGTTTTCGCTTATTTTGCTCTGCGCAGTCTTAATTATTGTATAATAAAGGGGAACTTTGTTTTATTTACAAACCGTTAAAACAATCTCATCGCCCATAACGGCGAACCCCCCCCCCCCCCCCAAACCTTAAACCCAAACTGTGACCCCCCCCCCAAAATGTAAGGCTAGGACCGCCCTTGGCTCCTGGCTGGCGAGATCCTAAGTGAAATTTGGTATAGGCATTCCATTATGATGGCAATTACTAAGTTCCACCATGACATGGCTGCTGCACCCAGGGTTGGCTCCCGACGAGGGAACTCCTCAACGGTCAACCGTAGAGACGTGAAATTTGGTATAGGCATTCCATTATGATGGAAATTACTAAGTTCCACCATGACATGGCTGCTGCACCCAGGGTTGCCTCCCGACGAGGGAACTCCTCAACGGTCAACCGTAGAGACGTGAAATTTGGT